>BPTQ01000001.1:103548179-103745901 GCA_019973895.1 Chrysanthemum seticuspe
GTTGTATGAGGTGTTGAACCACGTTAAGGTGTTGGTGTTTACCAAGTTGGTAGTGGTTCAGAAGTTCAAGATGGGATGTGTTTGCTAAAGTTAGTTGTAGGTAGTGCTTCGTGATACTTCCTTGGGTTAACCAAACGTTTCTACACACTTCGAAATTTGTCGGTTGTTAGTTAAGTACTTCGACCTAGTGAACTATCTGGAGGTTACGAGTGAGGTCCTTTGATGCTAGTTACCCACTATTCCAAGAAATCCAAAACACTAGATTTCTTCGGTGTACCTTTCAAGAATTTCTTCCAATATAACCTTCCAGGTAAACTCTACGGATGACAGTAACATGGGCCTCTAGGTTGACGACAAGGTGGTTCTCTACTTGTTTGGTTGTAACGATGACAACGTCTAAATTTAGGGTGTCTTGAAGATGTGATACTTCGGGTGGAACAGCAGTTGGATCTCCGGGTACAATGACAGTAGGCATCTCAAATGGACCTTCCAATATAACCTTCTTTAAGAACTTTCCATGTGGCTTCTTTAGATCACAAAACCTAAAGAACCTTATCACCCATTGATCGTAGTTTCCTGGAGTGAGCATTGGAGGTCTATCAAGTGATCCAGCTTCATGAATTGATTGTTGGCTGTTTAAAGCTTCACACATCTTTGCAAACCAATTGGGTTCCTTCATAGTGCTTCGTGATGGATGTTGATTGAAATCGTTTGTGTAGGGTAGAACTTGAAGACTTGGTGATGGTTGAACCATTTGTGGTTGTGGAATTGCACCAAGTTGTGGAGTATGTTGCTGATTAAATTGTTGTTGATAAATAGCTTGTTGTTGATTCCATTGTTGATGTTGTGGAGTTAATTGTTGTTGTTGTTGATGATTATAAGTGTGAGGGAAATAGTTAGAGTATGGTGGTTGAGACATGATGATAAACTTGTGTGGTAAAAATGGATCTTTGTAGTCGAATGAACCTTTGTTGATGAAGTGTCCTTAGGCGTAGAAAAGACAAGAACCAAGTAGCACTTATGCGTAAAAATACCAAAAGTTACGCGTAACAAAGGAGTTACGCGTAGGTTTTAGCTTACGCGTAAGTAGGTAAAATACTAAAGTTATGCGTAGACAAAAGTTAGGCGTAGAAACGTAGGCGTAGGATTACCTTATGCGTAGACCTTAGTTTACGCGTAAAGTGAATCTTATGCGTAGGATTTCTACGCGTAAGCTTATGCTTATGCGTAATTTTAGGGTTTTTGCCCAAATGATCTTTTACACTTCACAGTGCAAAAGATATCCAAAGTCGACGTATTTTCAGACTTATCCAAGTAAGAAAACACGGAATAAACCAGAAAATTGAAGATCAAACCAAGGAAAATCTTACGCGTAATATTAGGGTTTTGATACGCGTAGGATTACTCGTAATTTTGATTTTGCCCAAATGTGTTTCTAAACCAGATTTTTGTTATGGAATAGCTTCAATAGTACCAAAAGAACACAAAAGTGTGAATTTTGATGTACCAAAACTGCTAAACGGGTTACGCGTAGAACGACACCCACGAACAAAAACAAGCTTAAAAACATAAATCCACGCGTAAAGTTTGAAACTTTTTGCTAAAAACAAGTATTTTAACACCTCAAAACATTGAAAGTACAAGAATCTTGGATTAAAAAGTGTAAAAAACGAGTTTTTAAGATAACCAAAGATTGCGTTATCTTTACGCGTAAGACCCAAAACCAAAACTTCAAAAACAAACGAGTACACCCAACTATTTGTCTCTGATACCACTGTTAGGTCACTAGTTTTACAAACACAAGTTATAAAGAAAGAGATAAGGCGATTGAACAAGTAAACAAGCACACATACACGATAAGAGTAGCACGGTTAGGCGTAGGAATATGTGTGAAAAGAAAACTTGAACAACCAACCCTCAAATGAGGGTTTACAAGATTATTTATAGGAGGGAACCTAGGGCAACACTCCTAGTTCCCATCCTTTCTTATGTGGGCTTGGGCCTAAGCTTATGGGCCTTCTACATAAGCTTGACCTTAAACAAACATAAAGGCCATAATAAAGCTACCTATTACATATGAGATATAAATACTTGAAATACTGTTTAGGAGTGATTCCAACAGGATGATTCTTAAGAATATCCACAGCAATGAGACAAGAAGATTCTGAGCATGTGAGGGTTTCAAAGTCAACCCTAAGGTTGTTCTTTCCAATCTTTCTCGGATAGCCATTAGGGAAGATGTCAGCAATTGTGAGAACTTCTGGTGCATCCACATTCATTTGAGCAGCCATGTCGTGATCTGAAATAACATTAGCCAAAAGAACCAACATATCGAAAGACATAATGTTAGTCAACAGAAGGTTTTTTATTGTCTAATTATTGAATATACAGTGTCAAAGATTGTTACGAGTCCAAAGTCACTTGTTTGTTCAATAGTCCAATGTCGTCGTGATAAGTTTCGTGAGTTAGTTAACTTTAAGTTTTAAAGTTTATGTTATCACTTATTTAACACAACATATTAAACGATTAAGTTTATTAGTGACATTATTGGTTTCGTGACGTTATGATTCATTTATTTACAAGTTTGCACGCGTAATAATTCATAACGAAGGTTTGATCAAGGCTTATGCGTAGGAATAGTAGCTTATGCGTAAACAGGAGAAGTATACGCATAGACGCAAGCTTATGCGTAGGATCCTTACTTACGCGTAAGAAATATTACGCGTAGGAAAAAAGGGACCTTATGCGTAGAGCTTACGCGTAGGCGTATAAAAATCTTACGCGTAAGGCTTACTCGTAAGAGTAGACCTTATGTGTAGAGTCACTGTTTACGCATATCCTTCACAAGATACGCGTAGTCCCATTGTAGAACCTTACGCGTAATAGTTACGCGTAAGATTACTCTTACGTATAACTTTCTACGCGTAAGGTGATCCTTATGCATAGAGTTACAAAGACCTTGATTCTGAGTTTTATGCGTCGCAAGCCTGAAATAAAATCATCAAATCATCAATCTTAACACATATATTCATTTTAAGACAGATCATGGTATGAAACTCATTTTTACTGTTTACGCGTAGAAAGTCATACGCGTAAGTCAAAACCCTAAAGTTTATGAATTACGCATATGATTTCTAGCCACAGGAAATGCACCAAACGTTTTCTATTAAGTCTTAGATGTTTTGAGAGTGTAATAACCAAGTTTTAACACCCAATTTGTGGTGAATCAAAGGTACCCAAAACTCAAGAACATTAAACCCTAATTTCTAATTCAAACTTAATTAGTGTTTCTGGGTTGTTATAGGGCCTGGATATCATCAATTCAACATGATATTAACATCACACAACAATCTTTTTGACCAAATACAATCACATTTGAAAACCCCCATAACCACGCATAAACCCTAATTTTGAAATTCACTCAATTCGTGTATCTAGGTATGTTTAAGTGATAAAAATGTGTTCATTGATGTAAGAAAAGCATTTTGACACAATCATTTTAACCACAAACACTCATTCTTGATTGAGTGTTCATACGCTTATGCGTAGAACACTAAATAAATCATAGACAAAAATTTGACCGTTGGATTTGTATAAAAATCAAAACCAATGTTTGTAAACACGTTAAGATCATAAAACAACTTACAAATTGATGATCCAAAACACGGATTTCTTGAACGATTTGTATGCGTAGATTATGTTAGGTTTGAGTATTAAATGTGATGTGAGAAGTTAGGTGTGGGAGTTTTATTAAAACCAGTTTACATTTTTGACAGTTTTGGTCCCTCCACCTTTATTAAAACCAAAAGTGTACATGCCATGTTAAAAGAAAATTAGATTAGAAGAATATTTTTGTTGTTTTATCAGGTTTTATATTTTTGTATTTTGTTTTTGAAAAATTATTTACAAAAGATATTTTGGTGTTTGACAGGTTTTTAAGACTGTTTTAGGAGGTCATCCAATTCCTCTTGAGTCAAACACCTCATACCAATCCGGTGGACCAACTCATTAAACCTAGCAGGAGGCAAGGCTTTGGTGAGAAGATCTGCCAATTGGTATTCTGTACCCACGAAGTATAATTCAACTGTACCCTGTTCCACGTGGTCCTTGATGAAATGATAGCGAAGATCGATGTGCTTTGATTTCGAGTGCTGAACAGAGTTGCACGAGATCGCAATGGCACTCCGATTGTCGCAGTACATCGGGATTCTGTCAAATACGTAACCATAGTCTTTGAGTTGTGTTCTCATCCAGATGACCTAAGCACAACACACGGACATGGCTACATATTCTGCTTCGGTTGATGACAGCGATGTACAATCCTGCTTCTTTGATTGCCAGGACACCAGTTTATCACCAAGAAATTGTAGTGCTCCTGAAGTACTTTTCCTTGAATCTAAGCATCCTGCGTGGTCAGCGTCTGAAAAAGCGATTAGTTCAAAACCAGAATCCTTCGGATACCAGATCCCCAAGTTAATGGTTCCCTTGATGTATCGGAGGATTCTTTTAGCCTCAGAGAGGTGGGTTTCAGTTGGTCGCGACTGATAACGGGAGCATAGATAAACGGCAAATAAAATATCAGGTCTGCTAGCTGTTAGATACATGAGAGACCCAATAATACTTCGGTATTTGGTATGGTCAACTAATTTCCCATGTAAATCAGCGTCTAGTTTCTTGGTATGAGTCATTGGTGTGGCATAAGTGTCACAGGTTTTCATTTCAAATTTGTTTAACAATTCAAGGGCATATTTGGACTGACTCAAGAAAATAGCACGGGGTGATTGATGAACTTGCAGTCCTAGAAAGAACGTAAGTTCACCCATCATGGACATGTCAAAAATTTTCTTCATTAGTTTTGCAAAAGCGATTGAGTACTTTTTATGTGTAGACCCAAAAATGATGTCATCCACGTAAATTTGAACAATTAAGATATGTGCCCCGTGATATTGTATAAAAAGAGTAGGGTCAACCGAACCTTTGGTGAAATTATTAGCAATGAGGAAAGATGATAGCTTATCGTACCATGCCCGAGGAGCTTGTTTGAGACCATACAGAGCTTTGTTGAGTTTGTAGACATGGTTCGGGAACTCAGGATCAACGAATCCATCTGGTTGGCTGACATAAACTGTTTCTTTAAGTTGTCCATTGAGAAACACAGTTTTGACATCCATCTGATAGACCGTCATATTTATATGAGCCGCGAACGCGAGAAATATCCGAACAGCCTCAAGACGAGCAACCGGAGCAAAAGATTCTTCAAATTTTATTCCCTCTTCCTGACGATAACCCTTAGCAACTAGATGTGACTTGTTTCGGATTACGTTCCCTTCAGCATCCAATTTGTTTTTCCAAATCCATTTGAGAACAATGACGTAGACCCCTGTTGGTCTTTCAACCAGTTCCCATACTTCAAGACGTTTGAATTGGTTGAGTTCTTCTTGCATGGATTCAATCCAGTTGTCTTTTGTCATTGTGTCTTTAATGTTTTTAGGCTCAGATTGGCAGACAGTGAGTGCATAAATGCAATGTTCACCATCTGTGTGAAGACGTTGTCTCGTAACGACTGGTTGATTCGGGTTGCCAATAATATTTGCCAGAGGATGGTCTTTTGTCCATCGATGTGTAGAGGGTTGATGTTGGTATACATTGTGCAGATTATGATGATTCAAATGGTTTGTTGATGATTCTGCGACATCAGGTGCAGCAGTGTCATTGGCAAATGGGTTAAAGAACGCATTTGGATCAAAATCTGCAGGTGGGCGTACTTCATTAAGAACATCATCAGCCGGTTCATCATTGTTGGAAGCGGTTTGTTCAACTGTTGTGGTGGAGTCAACTGGTGGTGCTTCTTCAACAGTAGTTGTTGTAGCAGGTGTATCAGGTATAAGAGTATTATCAGGTTGAGCAGCGGAAACAGCGGATACACCTTGAGCACGTTCATCAATATCGTCACTGAACAGCGGAGCAAATAGCCTTTCCATTTGTTGACGAGTGAGCTGGGGGCTTTGTTCAGCTGATGATGGGGTTTGGGGAAAGTTTAAGCGGTTGTGACTGGGTTCCAAGCTGTTATGCTCAGAAGCCATTGTGAAGAAGTATCAGAATCAGCTTCCCCCAAAACTGACAACTGTCTTTGAAAATCTGACTTATTGCGAAAGATCCGTTCGAGGGTAACATGCCAGAAATCAACAAGATCTTCTCACGTATGTAGACGCATCACACCAAACAAACCACGAAAGCTGTTATGCTCAGAAGCCATTGTGAAGAAGTATCAGAATCAGCTTCCCCCCAAACTGACAACTGTCTTTAGTAGATTTGAGACTTTGAAGAAGTCTACATTTCCTCTAAGAAAATCTGACTTATTGCGGAATATCCGTTCGAGGGTAACATGCCAGAAATCAACAAGATCTTCTCACGTATGTAGACGCATCACACCAAACAAACCACGAAAGACGAAATGAAACGACTTTCCCCTGAATGTTGTGGTCTTTCAGAATACTTATCACCTGTGAATATGCAAGAATTCGATACCAAGACCGTGTGGAGGCATCATAACATCATATTTGGGTAACTTCACACAAGATCACCCGTGAAATTGAGACGATAACACCAAAGTGAGACGTTTGAGCCACATATCGTCTTATTTCTTCCCTCTAGTTGAAGAAATTCAAGAAGGCATTGGGTTTTCGCAAAGAAGCATGTAGAAGAACAAGGAAGCAATGACCACCTACACACTCTCTCCCCCTCGATGTTTTCAATGATTCAGAATCATACACCACGTATGTTGATGATGAATTGAAGACAGCGAAACCATGTATAAGGAGACAGCGAAACCATGTATGTCCAATTGATCGACCAAGTGTGAAGTCCCATAAATATCTCGTGAGAATCAACTGCTGATAAAATATCGCTGTTCATTATGTTGATCATCAGCTGTGTCATTGTTGTTGGAAGCAGTTTGATCTTCTGTTATAGAAGATTCGGTTGTTGTTGTAGATTCAGGTGTATCTGAAATTAGAGTATTATCGGTTGTGCAGCGGAAACATTCGATACATCTGAAGAATGACTTTTGGCAGAATCTTTAACCAGAGGAGCAAGCAATGTTTCCAATTCATGACGATTAAGTACAATGGTGGAACAGCTGATGGATCATGATATTTTTGACGGTGAGAAACGGGTCCTACGCTGTTTTGCAGTAGGAGCCATAGCTGTTGTACCTGCATAGAAAAATAGAAGGGGGGCAAGGAAGAGAAAAACATGGATCCCCAAGTGTAACTGGGTTCCAGATGTTAGAAGCATAAAGATGTAGTGTCAATTATCTTCTTGACACCTGAACATGCTAATTTGATGATTTCCTTTCCTGCCTCAAGGATGGATGTTGTTGGTATCCCACTTGTTTTGGTGCAACTACTTAGTATATTGCCTGTAGGAATCCACCTAAGACTAACAGTTTTGAAAATCCTACCCATTGGTATCCATCTAAGGTTAGATCTAGGGGATGTTGAAACTTCTTTTGGGAAGAATCTGCGTCCTATATGGATCCACCTATTAGGTTTCTGACAGTTTACATTTAGATCAACGGGTTTATTTCTAACTGTTTGTTGAGTTAACTTAGGTTTTGGTTTGCTACTACAGGTAGTGTTCAGTAATACACTCGAAGGTGATACACTAGGTCGTGAACCTAAGATTCCATCCTTTTGAAGTAGTGCCCTTTTCCTAGCCTTTTCTAGATCATAGTTCTTGTATGCGTCATTTGAATCATATGAATTTTTACGTTTAATGCTCGGTTTAGACACAGTGTTCGAACTAATCCTAGATTGACCAGAAGCAGCCACTTGTACAGGTATAACAGAAACAGGTTTAACAGAAACATGTTTAATAGAAACAGAATCATTATTCTTAGGCCAGGAATGTGGAGTGACTGGTTTTCTCAAATGATTATTCTCAACAACTTGGGAGGGAAACCGTGGTTTTGAAGATTTTGAACGTTCAGATTTAAATGCAGTTGGTTGTCTAACTACTGATTGTTTTCTGAAAGGTTGTAGAGACGATTTCCCCAAGATTGTTGGTTTAACAAAATTAGTATCCACACTCTTGTCAGTTAATCTTCTTAGTTTGTTTTGTAAAGCAACATGTGCAAGCCCCTTTGCTTGAATTTGAGCCTTTAAATGCTCATTTTCTTTTACTAATGTATCCATACGATTACTTTGTTCATTTGAATACTGACCATTGTGTTCTGAAGAAAAAGATTTGTTTTGTAGTTTAAGTTCAAGAGAGATGCAATGTGCCTCTAGTTTTGAAAAATCTTTATGAAACTGAGCAATGGTCTTTTTGAGAAGAATGATTTCAGATTCAAGAGTTTGATTTGACGTTTCAGTTGAATTGATAACAATTAAGGGCTCAGACATGAGATAGTTGTCTGGACATTGTGCAACACACTGATCAACCTCTCCTTCATTACTAAATTCAGGTTGCTCAGTATGTTGTGTCGCATTTGCAGTTAGAATATGATGAACAGTAGATTGTACCTCGATCATCTGTTCTGTGTCAGTGTCATAGGTGGGTAAGATATCTTCTTCAACCATTTGTTCTTCGTCACAGTTGGGCTCGGTGTCGTAGTTAAGTATGATATCTTCTCCAGATCTGCTGCTGTCATCCTGCTTTTCCAATGCTACAACCTCATTGTCCACATTACCGACAGATGCAGTAATCACAACATTCTCAACGTCCATTTGAGCATTCCTATCATGTACATCAACTCTTTCACCTTGCACGACTGCGGGATATCGGGTATATGATGATGTCTGACGCTTGGACTTGTAAATCATTGGGAAGGGGAATTTGATTGGTTTCCATCTTACGTACACCTTTTCAGCATCAGAATCCATTGATTTAAACCCCTGCAGAAGAATCAAAGAGAAAAAGTACGAAGTCGATATAGCACACAGAAGGCCGATATAGTGAATCTCAGTTTCCCTCCAAAAATAATTTTGAAAAATTTTGACTCTCAAAATTTGAAATTCACTATAAAATCCAATTCTAAGGTTGAAAGAAAAATTTTAGTTATGACAATTTTGACGCCAAATTTTACCCGAAAATTTTGAATTTGGTCCCAAAAATTTGAATTTTTGACCAAAATTTTCACAGTTAAACCAAAATTTGAATCTCGCGTAAAAATTGAACGTTTAGTCTCCTCTAAAAGCACAACGAGTACATATGATGAACTTAACACTTCTACCTGATTGAAGTTATCCCGGGAAGACATAGGTCATAACCGTAGAGAAACTTAGTGTTTAACTCTGTTAGGTCACTAGTTTTACAACACAAGCATCAATACAAGAAATAGAGAGGAGAAGAGATTGGTTGAACACGTTAAACACACACACACACGTTAAGAGTAGCACGGTTAGGCGTAGAGTGAAAGAGAGTGAATAAAATGAACAACCAACCCTCAAGTGAGGGTTATACAAGACTATTTATAGGCAAGGAGATAGGGCAACACTCCCACTCCTTCCCTTTTCCTTATTGGACATGGGCCTAAGCTTATGGGCCTTCTACATAAGCTAGACCTTAAACAAACATAAAGGCCATAATAAGCTACCTATTACATATGAGAAACTAACACTTGAATTAAGGTTTAGGAGTGATTCCAACAAACTTGTAGCCTTTGGTGTATTATTCCAACTATTTGGGGGAAGGATATATTATTCCAACTATTTGGGGGAAGGATGTATTATTCCAACTATTTGGGGAAGTGGTCTCTGGAGACTTTTGGTATGTGTTACTTCAGCGTTCAGTTGGAAGAAATGTGAGAATAATTTTTGGAGCGTGAGATGATATTGCTTATCAACATCTTCTATATGGTTTATGATAAAGTGCTTATGGTTATTGCTTCATGTACACAATGTAATGATGATATCGATGAGATCGCAACCATCAGGGGATATATATGTGTACATCAGGGACGCACAACATGTTCACTTGATCGGGCTTAATCAGTTACTCCGAAGTTGACACTCGCAGAGATGATCAGTGACTCAACATGTCACTTGTATGTCATTGTCTCTACTCTTGTTGGGTACATGTGTACATTATGGGCTGATTGGTTATATGTTAGATAACTGGAACGCATTTGGTGAAATGAAGATGTTGATATATTGTTCTCCCGAATAGACAACTGCTCAAACTCGAAGAGTAATGTGTACATCGAGGACGCTCAACAGGATCATGTGATCGGGCTTAATCATTTATTTCGGGTTTGATAACCGCATAAATGATCCGTGTTAACTTGTTAATTCATTGTTATTGTCTTCTTCGGGTTCTTGAGCCTCATACAATTAGACTGTTTGCTTCACTTCTTCTTCTTGGGGGAAATGGTCTTTTTACGAGGATTGTCGATTTGGGGGGAAATACTTTGGTGGTGAAAGTTTAAGAGATGATGACTTTTATCTTCTACAAAGTGCTGAACGATTTCCTTATCTTGGTACTCGTATCATCATCTTCTTAAACTATTTCTCTATCTTTGTAAATATTTATCAAAAACCAAATACAAAAATATAAAACCAACAAAAAGAAAATAGAAAAATATAAAACCAACAAAAACCCATAAAAATCAGAAAATTTAAAAATACCAAAATATGTTTTCTCAAGACATGTCTTCTGGTATCGATAACATCTACGGTCTTAGAAATGTCATTCAATAATGGCACGGGACTTTAGATGAAGTTCGAGCACGAGGTGTAAATATTTATTTTCATAACATGTCTCTAAAAATGGCTTACAGTTATTTCATACTGTAACCCGGGCGTCAAAATAATGGCTTGCAGTTATTTCAGACTGTAACCCATGCATAAAACTATGGCTTGCTATTGTTTCAGATAGCAACCCGCTCTTCAAAATAAGGAAAGTGCTGCGCTAAACCAATTTTCAAAAATTTCGTGCACTTATCCTAATACAATAATGAGGAAAGTATGTCGAAGGACTGCTGTTCCTGCTCAAATATTTTTCCTTCTAGAATTCTTCAGAAAAATATTTGTTTTAACAAAATGGTGGTAAATGAGTTACTTGAAAATCAATCAGAATCATGTTTTCATAAATTTGCAAAACCCAATCAATGACTTCAGCATAGTTAAAGCTTTTCATAGAATGAGTCATTGATTGAGGGGGAGAATGTTTTCAAATTTATATCATCTAACGGGCTTATCTAATTATCCGATATACTTAAATGTAAAACATGTTAACCTACGTTAAAGGACTAGGTGCCTAGGATATGATTGTTAGGATTAGATTATTAGAGTTTGAAAAACACATTATTCCCATGCTTTATATGAACTGATTGATATGTTGAATTGACTTTTATTAGTCGATCGCTGTTTGGGTGTTGTCGACCACCATATATGTCTATCTTTGTTCACTAACGTATGCAGATAACATGGTTTAAAAGAATGTTCCCGATCCGGATCCCACATAAGAAGATGATTGGATGCCGAAAGGAAATGGCAACTATTTCTTGGGTCGACAAAAGAAGAAACGGAGCTTAATTTGATCTCTCCATGGATAGTTGGCACGATAGATGCAACTTCAGAGGTCTCACTGCATCAGCAGATAGTTTTTCTTCGAGCCTTACAGCAACAACAGAAGCAGCTCAACCACCGAACGTATCTTTGTGCAGGATTAACTGTGATGATACCATTCTTTAAACAATTTTTAAATAATATTGTTTTGAAAAATGGAAAAATATTGGTTTTGAAAATAAATCGGACTTAATTTGTAAAATCCACCGAACTTCATTTTTTTAAACATAAGTCACTCAATCAACGACTACGATCATTGATTAAGGGGGAGAGTGATTTCAAAAATATTTTCAAATGATATCTCTTCATAAAAGTCCGTTTGTACAATATAATATGGTGATCTAAAGATTTAATGTTATGTCATGGTATGATTTTTTTAAAACCCAAAGATCTTTCAAAATGAAATTTTTTTATGTTCTTGTTTGATTGTGAAATTGTTTTATTTTACTTAAAGATCTCTTAAAAACTATCATACCTGACACTAACAATCTTTAATGTAAAAAATTGATCCTTATCAGTCATTTTTCAAAATTAAATTTTGCCACGTCTTTCCCTAAAATTTTCTAAATGATTGAAATCAATCGGGATCCAAAATCTCAATTGGTTTGAAATTTTTGATCGGGGCAGAGATCGTGATTTAAATCTCAAATTGGTTTTAAAGGGTGATTGTTTCAAAAGCACTCCTTCCTTCATGTGCCAAACGATTTTGAAATACATAATGCACATGATTGTGGAGGAGCATTTAACTAAAAACCAAAAGAGTATTTAAAAAAAGGCCACATATTCTCCCATGTTTTCCAAACCTTATTAAATCACTTGGGATCCAAAATCTCAAAGGGTTTGATATTTTTGATCGGGGGAGAATTTGTGATTTAATATGAAATTTGATAAAAGATGATCGTTTTGATTCAAAGTGCAAGTTCTCTCTAATATGTGCTAAACTCTTTCGTATATCGATGCACATATTGAAGGTGAGCGAATGGTTTCTATTGGCAATCGTGAAAAGTACTTCAAAAACCTCTTGCCTCTATGTGCAAAATAATTTTCAAATATCCAACGCACATATTGAGGGGGAGAATTTACCAAGAAAATCAAAAGGCTTTTTCTAAGGAAATAGTGATCAAAGAAATTATTTCAAAAGAACTCTTGCCTCCATGTGCTAAACAATTTCATAATCATATGCACATGTTGAGGGGGAGCATTTCTAAATGATCAAAAACAATTGAGGTACAAAATGATTTGATATTATATCACAAGTACCTTGATTGATTTTCCAAATGATTTTTCAATTGGTTTCAAGAAGGAATGAACAACACCAAAAGACCGACCAATTTACTTTATGCATGGTGTTATAAGGATGGTTAGGTTAGGTATTCGTTCCCACAATCTCGCCAGAGCCGGAGGGATCTACCCGGGGACAATCCACTAGATAGTGTAGAGTCCTTAGGTATGATGAAAAAAGGATAAAAATGAGAATATGGGAAAAGTGCAGACTAAGATAGAGTAAAACTGTAATAAACCCAACAAGGTTCTAGTAATGAAGTCTCGGTAAGCACTGAAGGGGTTGAAGAATGAAAAAGAATTAAATGTGAAAAAGGGTGAAAAGAAATAGCCCTCCAATAATTCAACCTTAGGGCATAAACCGGGTTCAATTCATATGCTACTGGTGGTTACCAAGGTAACACCAGTATTGAAGACAAGACATCATGGACCCAGTGATGCTCTGCACTGAACTTCCCAAGCTACTCAAGTTCCTCTTAAAAGGGCTTGTTTCATTCTCACGGGGAACCTACATAATCTATCAACTTTCTCTTAGAGATTGTTGATATTGAAGAAGGAGACCCTCTCCTTAGTCTCCGGCATAGGAACCAAATGTGCACAATTGAGTCTAGAGCCAAGAGATCATCCACAATATCTCATTAGGACACAAAATTAATGAAGGCTTGCTGTTTCACACAATGTGGAAAGTAAGAATATATCAAGAGTCTTACGCATTATCCTTGTGGTATTGCCAGAACATCCTAGTGATATGTTAAAATATTCACAATGAAGATGGAAATCCTTCTAGAGCCAACATCAAACAAGCTCTTAGTGGGTGACATGTGAGATATTTTATAAGATTAAGCTTGTGACAACTGGATAGAAACGATGAGGCGATTCAATCTTGAATCAACCTTGGTCCAGGAAATGGATTGACGGATACCTTTGAAAAACCGGTCGTGGCGCTCAACAATTCTTTTCTCTAGCACTTCGACTGTGTATTAATGTTTCAAAATTTAAAAAGTATTTATGATTGAAAATTGATCTTTCTCATAAAACCTTCATCGTATTGCAAAACTCTTTCTCTTAAGCAATACGCGATTGTTTTTCAAATCAATTTATTATCAATCAGTGAATCTCAATTCGCTGGTTCACTCACTCCGTGCTGTCTTCTTTGAGACATTCCGGTTTGAGAACAACTTGATTAGCTGCGAAACCCTGTCAAGGAGATTCTTCAGAATTATACCTGATCACAGGCAGTACTTGTACTGATCAACGGGGAATAGTGGGTCGTTGATAACGCCTAAAATGAACATGTTTTTAGTAACGTTATTGTTGGTTTTGTGCATGATAATAGGCTATATTTACTCATAACTGTTGCAAAAGTGCAAAAGATGCGTATTGTGTATGTATATGTAGCCAGGTATCACGAATGATGAAGAAATGAAGTTTTTATGCACATTTGGAAGACTCTCGAAGAAGGAAGTCAAGCAAGGAAGCTTTTGGATTCAATTATTGGGAATTACAATGATTTCTAAGTATCTACAGCAAGGAAAGATCAATTTTTGCCTTGGAAATCATCAGCAAGAGCAAAGAATGAAGCGTATAAACAAGAAGGTCAACAAAAGTCAAATCAGCAACACCCAGCCGTTCGGTTGCAACCCGTAACCGGATCCGGCTGGGCATATGGTCAAACCGCAACCGATCCGGTTGCCATCGTAACCGATCCGGTTGCATGAACTGCGGTTACACAAAGTTGCATTTATTGTTGCCTTAACTCCCCATAATCATTGGAGGCCGATCATTTCTTGATATTTACTTGTTGGGAACGTTTTTGGTCAGCTGAGCAAGCATACTTGGCTATATAATGAACCTAGTCCTAGTTTACTAGGTGTGACACAACCAAAAAGTGTATTAGTTTACATCAAAACTAATACCAACCATATTATTCAGCCCAAAAGCTTAGTCTTTACTGAAAAACGTCCAGGAGCAAGGAGGGAACAATTCTCATCCATAGTTTTGATAATTTGGAGTTATACGGTGAATCTAGGTGATTAGAGGCACGTGGTTGCTACAATCCACGAATTCTAATTCTTGTAATTGCAAAAGTTTAGGTATTCAATGAACTTTGTTATGGATTTCTATTCTCTTGAATTATTGGAATTACTTTGTTATGATTTGTGTTTAGTTATTATTATTATCATGGAGTAGTTTTGGGATATACTTGTGTGTTGGGATGTAGTTAATCATACTAGTGTTCTTATATGTGATGCATGTATATATGATCTTGTTTAAATTAGTTTGTTGGAAAAATACTAGTATTGGTTTGATTTGTTGATAAAACATGTTTTAAGAAAAAGGACCGAAAGGATTTCTCTTGTGTTTTATTCCAAAAAGTTGAGTGACAAACTAGTATGGGGATATGGTGATTGACAATCACCATGTTTGCTTATTAAAACAAGACTAGTAACATTTTCATCACGAAAGGGTCGAAAGATTCGTAAGAACAAGTTTAATAAGAACATGTTGCAAACAAATGGATTTTATAAAGGATAATCATTAGGTTAAGGACCGAAAGGATTACCTATATGTTTTTGTTCTTAGAATGATTTTTACAAACATATACCATGGTTGGGGATCATTTGCTTTTGATTTGTGCATCACATCAAGAGTTTACACCAAACCTTCATGAATACTATTTATGATTGACTATAGACTACACACAAGTATATATACTTCTTACTATTGAATTTCACTATAAACATCACTATTTGAGGAAGCCTTGACAAGCTTTCTTGTTGGAATCTTTTCATAAAAACAGTTTCAGCCACAAAATCCCTTGGGACGATCTCGACTTACCAAACTTTGCTATCACGGACGAGTATACTTGCTCGTATGTGTTAATAGAATTAGACGGTTAAATCGTGTTTATAAATTTTTAAAACTTGCACTACACGTAACACACCAAGTTTTTGGCGCCGTTGCCGGGGATTTTCTTTGATTTTCTGAAAAATTGGTAATATTGGAATTGAATTTGGTGAAAAGTAAAAAAAAAAAAGTTTTGGTTAAAAGCTAACCGATTCGGTTGCTCTGCAACCGGATCCGGTTAAAGCTACGGAGTGATTTTTATTTTTTTTTATTTCATGGTTTTAGTTTACTTAGTGATTTGTGTTATAGTTCCTAGAGTAATTCTTGTCATTTTAGATTTTATTTACAGATTATGTCTTGTAGTTTAATGCTTTCTTAGATTTATTTATATTTCCTTTATATTTGTTATTATTAGTTAATTAGTTCTAGTTTTAATATTAATGATTAGATAGTAATTTTTCAGTTATATGGTTTAATTATCTTTATGGTAGATTTTAATAGAGTAGTTAATATAGTTTTTAGTTTAATGGTTTAATTATTAAGTTATTAATAATTGGTTTATAAAGAGTCTTAATTAATTTAGAGTTTAGTACACTTAAATGATTCCTTAATTTCAATTAATATTCAGTTATATATAAAAAAAAAAGTTTTTTTGTGTCGATCTAACCGATCGGTTGCAACCCGCAACCGGATCCGGTTAGAGTACTTGGTCTAGTTATTACCACCAACCGATTCGGTTGGTGAGCCAACCGATCCGGTTGGAGCTCTCGGTAAATTTTTTATCATTTTTAAATTTTGAGTTTTAATTTATGTTTTTAGTTTTGTTAAGTATCTTAATTTGTTTAGTTTATGTTTCTATGGTTTGTTCTTGTTTTTACTAACTCTAACGCTAATAATTCAGATTTTGTTTTGGTTAGTATGGATAGTTTGAGCGGAATCTCGGAATACCTTCGTACTTTGGATGAAATGTTCAAGGATACCGGAAGTTCACTGGAAAAGATTGGAGGTATCTTGGAAGAGAGTAAGAAAGATTTGGGGATTGATATGGTTAATATGGAGGAAACGGGTGAAAACAAGGTTCAACTTCCAAAGAAGGAAACAGTAGTAGTGTTCACACAAGCACCTTTAACGGTGTATGATTCGCCACTAATGAGGTTTGGTACGCCTTGTAGTGTAGAAGGAATAAGTGCTTGGGACGCGCAACTTAATATGGCTTATGGAGAAAACTACATTTTGGAGAAGGTTCTTGACGAAATTGGTCATGTACGTTTGGACTATGAAGCATATGGAAGAAGGATGGTTAAAAGTCTTAAGGTCAATATTCATGGACATATTTTTGAAACGGATTTTGTTGTGTTAGAAGAAGGGAATGTGGATGAACCTAATGTATGTTTTGGTCGAGACTTTCTTGTCACGACCAAGTGTCAAGTTGATTTTGCAATGGGAGAAATGAGGATTAATATAACTGATTTGGAAGAAGGAAAAGGAGTGAACGAGATGCTAGTGGAAGTTTGTGCAAACATGGAAGAGAAAGAGGTGGAAGTAGTTAAAATGGGGAAAGCAAATCGGAAGAAAACTTCATCAAACAAACTAACCCCAACCACAACTACCAAAAATGATTACACACCATCATCACCTACCACTACAAATACTTTCAAACCTTTAACCGACAAACAAAAAGAAGCTATTTTAGAAAACCTAGAACAAAAGTTTCTTGAGCTTAATGAAAAGAAACCGGTGATAGAGGTACTTCAAGATTATATGCTTTACCGTAAGAAATTGGATGCGGTGATGCTAGCGAGGGCTAGGTTGGAAGATAAGAATCTCACGGAGGAGGAGCGAGATAGAATTTTGTTTAGAGGCATGCCACGGAAGGAGAAGGATCCGGGTAATTTTGTGTTGCCAATAAAAGTGAATGGGACTACACCAGTTTATGCTTTAGCCGATACGGGGTCAAGTGTTAATGTGATGCCATATCCATTGTTTATGACTTTAGGTCTAAGTAATCCGCAACCCAATCATTCGAAGCTTACTATGGCGGATAATTCTCAAGCGAAAGCAATGGGAGAGGTGAAGAATGTGAGAGTGCAAATTGGCTATCAACCGTATTTGGCTGATTTTCTTGTCCTAGATATTCCGGTGGACAAGAGTTTACCACTACTATTGGGGAGACCATTCCTACGAACTTGTGGTGCAATTATAGACATGGGAAGAGGCACAATGACTATTGATGATGGGATTTCAAGGCAAACATACTATTCGAAACCAAGAGGACCAACTTTGGAAATTATGGAGGAGTTAGAATGGATGGAAGCAAATGATGATTTGACTTGTTTTGAAGTGGGACGTGATATACAAGGAAACCTGATTCGTGTAAAGTGAGTGGTGAAAAACACAATATCAACGTATATCAAAATAACCGTAAAAATTCGACAAATTAACGCTTTAGGAAAAAGGTTAACGTATCAAATCTTACGGGTGTGATAAAAGTGATACCGGGAAAGTGATTTCCCCGGGTCCTGTCCCAACGAGGTGTGAATGGAAGGATTCGTTGAGTTTCGTGATTTGAACTTGAATTGGTTAAACAAATTTTGGATTTTGGATTACGCTAATCTACAATTTAAAGAACGAGAATGAAAATAAAGCACGTAAAACAAAATAAACTACAAATAAACTACTACTAAGCCTAAGAAACAATAGAATGAAGCTAAATTACATCCTAGGGTGCTAAAATGCAAAAACGTGAAAACCCGAGCTAATCCCGAGCCTCGAAAAGGAAAAATATGCAATTTAAGTCCTACGAGTGTAAAAACAATTTTCCTACATTCTAAATGACTAAAAATAATTTAAGGAAAAAGCCGGGTATTTTTTCGACTTTTATTTTATTTATTACGAATTAAAAACTATTTTAAACTAATTAATTAATTAAAAATACTAACTGACTTTGGAAAAATCTAAAAATTTTATGAAAATTACTTGATGATATTGTGGATCTGAGAAAAATAAAATGGGCACCACAGCTTATGCTACTAAGCTGTTATAAGCTAAATGAGTAGATTAAGCTAAAAGAAAAACAAACTAGTTAACTAGACAACAAGTGAGACTAGTAACGCAAAAGACCCAAGGGCGCAATTGGTTACAGGTACACACTATCACTACCCAGTAAGGGAGAGGTCTCAGGTTCGACCCCTGCCTCTCCCTTTTTGCCAAATTATTTTTGGTTTTTTTTGAATTTTCTTTTAAAAACTTGTATGTTGGACTAAATTAAGAACTTTTCGGGAAAACATAACTTAAGGAAAGCTTCTAATAAGATTTGAGAACAGCTAATCCCAACAGCAGAAAACACTTGAATGACTGTTTGGTTAGGGACTACTAAGGGACAATAAAAAGCTACAAGAAGCTTACTAAAAAGCTACCAATAAGGAGGCTAGAAGCTATGATCTAATTTAGTACATGAAAAGCTAAAGTTTTACTTAATTAAGCAACAAGATAAGAAGCAAATTGGCTTGCTGCTGCACTGTTTGGACAACCTCCAAACAAACACCCCTGATCAGTTTTTTGGCATACTAACTCTATACAATAAGCAACAACAGTAGCAACAAGATGAAAAACTAATATTCAGTATCAAAAACAAGCTATTGAACTACAAATGTTAACTAATAATGGGGACAAAAAAAAAGCAGTTGGACAGTAGTTTATCTAAGGAGATCCTAAGTGACTAAAGGGACGTAACAAGCAATAAAAAGACTATGAGTAAGGAAACTAGGCTAAAATGAGTCTATTCTATCCTAAGCATACTAGAGAGCAGTAAAAGAAAATCATCAAATAGCTAAATTGGAACCTGATAAGCACTTAAGAAGGATGAGAAGCACTGCTGCAGTGGGTACTGATCTAGTCTGCTATGACTGCAGTTCCGAAAAACAGCCCAACCATGTGACTTCAAACTTAAGAATAAGCTATCTATTGCTATCGAAATTGAAAAATAAGCTGAAAAGCTTCATGTTCATCTATATAACTTGCTGTAAACTAAAATTCAACTCCTAACTTCAACTGTAACCTAACTAATTTCAAACTCAAAAATTGACAGTTGGGCTATGCTACTGTGACAGTAAAACAGGTAGAGAAAAACTTTTTTTTTTAAAACTTAATTCCCACATAAACTTTCAAAATAAACTGTAACTTTGTAAAGCTGATTAATGAACTAAGCATGAGTTTGACTTCAAAAGTCAAACGGGTTAAAGTTAATTTTTTACCATTTTAAAAGCATAAGCCAAACACCCCTTTTAGGAATGTAACTCATAAAACTGATTTGAAACAAAATAAAATTTGGTTCTACTTGATGAGACTAAATTTAATACTGAAAAAGATACTTTAGAATACAATTAAAACTTATCACAACCAATGAGCAGTTAATCACTATTGAGACAGAATTGAAAAAAACTTTTTCATTTAGAAAAGAAAATACTACAATTAAATTTAAAGGACAGAAATGAATTAAAACTAAAACTAGGGTGCCTTTCATGGCTACAATCAGGTCCTATTTATACTAGGGTCTTCATGGGTCTTCATCCTTCAAGGGTGTGCTTCTTCCGTGAGATAAAACAGACATAAATTCTTCTTGTGCTTTCTTGAGATAATCCCACCCATCCAATTGGTAGGTACCATTTTAGAGTTCATCTGAGCCGTCTGTAGAAGCTTTTTGACATGGATTGCTGAGGTGGAGCGGGAAAGAGGAGGGGGAAGATTAGTAGTGGGTTTGGGAGTTGGGGTTATCTGGGTAATAGAGTGATGGTGAGGTTGAGTGTTTTGGGGGTTGGGGAATGGGTAAAAGGGTTTTGCTGGTTTCTGGGTTGAAGAGAAAGGGGAAGAGGAGGGAAAAGTATTTGGGTCGGGTTGGTTGGGTTTGACCGGGTTGGGTTTGGGACCTTGGATTGTTTTTGGATGAGTTTTGGACTTGGATTGAAAATGTATACATTTAGCATTTTAAGGACCAAAGGTGTACATTCTGAAATTTCAGGGACCACACATGTAACTTCTGAAAAGTATTCAAAGGGCTAGTCTTGTAAATCTCACATAATATAAGGACCAAAACTGCCAATCCTGAAACTTGAGGGACTGAATTTGCCATTTTCTGATTTCGGCTTGTTTTTGCCCGTTTTCGCTCAGTTTTCAATCCTTTTGTACCTGCAAAACATAAAACACACTCCGAGGATATTTTTAACATATTTTGAGCGTATTTGGGTGTTTTTGTTCATTTTTGTGGTCTTAGGCGGGTAAAAATGATGAGTGAATAAGCACTCATCAAAATCCCCCACACTAAGCAATTGCTAGTCCCTAGCAATCTTTTGAGAAAACTTAATGGATTTGAGTCTCTTTACCAAAAGCCATTACTTTTGGAGTAGCCAATTGTTTTAGTTCAAGTAAGAACCTTGGTACAATGATAACCAAATGATTTTGAGCAAACCACCAGCTTTCAACGGTTTTGATTTGTCTTTACCAGAAGCCGTTTGCTTCTGGACTAGCCAACTCTTAGATAAAATATCTTTGGTGAGTCGATTACCAATTATGGTTTTCCAACTGCCTTTACCACAAGCCATAAACTTGCGGGCTAGCCAACTCTTCACTAATTAAAGATATGGTGAGTTGAACACCATACAATTTTGGGCAAATTGCAAGCCATCAACGGATTTGATATATCTTTACCAAGAGCCGTTTGCTCCTGGATTAGCCAATCCTTTTGTTTATTATACATGGCGGACTGATAACCGTAAGCTGAGTAAGTGCAAAACACTTACTCCAAAAAAAAATTTTGGCCAAAATTGGGGGAATAAGATGGTAATACATATGATAAAATTCGTGAGAATTCCCCCCACACTAGAAATGAATATTGCCCTCAATATTCAAAGTACCGCCTGTTATGCCGAAACTGAGAACGTAAAAGGGAAATACTACGGCCATTATTTGAATTTTTTTTTTTTTTTTTTTTTTTTTTTTTTTTTTTTTAAGAAAACTTATGTACAACAGCAGGGGGCAACTCCCCCACACTAGGGTGGTAGAAAGTAGAAAGAAATCAGAAATATGGGTGAAAACCCATATAGTGTGCTACTGTTTTTGTTCCTCGAGTCGCTAGCTTGACTCGACCCCGCATTCATTGGTTCATGGGGAAGCAAAGTGGATGAAACAATCTCCATCGGACTTTCATTCAAGATGTTTGGACAAACATTTGAAGCACGTGAAAGTTCCACACCGATGAGATATATTCCCGGCTCAAGAGAATGAGAAATGCCGGGGTCAAAGATGGTATCTTCACTCTCGTAGGAGTTAAGACATGGAGAAGAAATGGGAGGAGAAGGAAAAGTGTCAATTACTTGACAACGGGTGGGATAGGTGGGCAAAAGATTAGATTGAGGAACATTAACGGAATGTTCAAAAATCTTTTCCACCGCAAGAGAAGTCACAACATCCGTGTTGGACTTAAGAAATATCCGAGAGTGAACTCCCTTGAAAGGTAAGATACCGGGTTTGAAAACTTTATCCTCAGAGAGGAATGAAACGCAAGTATCAACCATGGTAAAATCCTCAAGGGTGGATGAGTTACTCATGGATGAAAGGGGGTGTAGAGCATTTTGCTCAAAAAGCTCATCCTCAATTCCCGGAGGAAGAGGGAAGATGTGAGTGAGTTCACCGGCGAACTCCTCATGGAAAAGCCTACTCCTTTCGGAAGGAGGAAGCAATTCAAATGTGGACGGCTCATACTCAGGAAGAGAAAGATGAAAAGTGGGATTGCCACTATTCTCTTTTTCAGCATGATCGTCATCAAAGCGGAATACTTCATATTCCGGAAAAGAATCATTGGAAAAAGCCTCAAGTTCAGGGAATGTTTCGGGTTTTTCCAAGATAGAGTCACTATCCTTAATTGGGATAGGATCTGAAGCTGGTTTAGCACAAAATGATTCGATCTTAGAAACGAGGAGATTTACATTGAACAATTTTTCACGAAGTATCTCGTCCTCAATTTCCAGATTATCAGAATCTCTCACTTCCTCTAAGCTAACTAGCTCAGAAGGTAACTCCTCGACATAATCGATGTCTCCATAAGATAAAGAATCGTCAAACGAAGTACAATCGTTTTCAGAATCGGAGAACATCTCGACATGATCGTTTGGAATGTCAAGAGGAGGAGAAGAATCATCACCGATAGGCTCATCACACATATTACCGGAGGTAACCTCGGATTCACTTGGGGTTGGGACAAGGTTCTCAGCACAAGACGATTTCGTTTCCGGAATAGTGCTAAGATGTTCGTCCCCCATTAAAAGGTTATCCGAAGGTTCTACGGTAGATAAGGTCGGAGAGTAGACATGTGCGGTACTTTGTGGGCTTGAGGTATGCACCTTGTCCTTTATCATCTCCGAATCCTCCTCATCCTCGTCATCGAGACGGCAAGCTTCGTTAAAGAGGAGAAGCTTTTGAGCTGCTCGCTCATCGGCTAGTAATCTTTCGTTGCGAGCAGCTTGTTCCTCGGAAAGTTCTTCAAGAATTATACGAGGAAATTGATCAATGACTGGAAACTGTGGGGGTTGGATGTTGTCAAATTCGGAAGTCCACGATTGACATTGATAATCATCATGAGGACCCCCACACTTAGCACAATGAGGGTATTGGGGAGAGAAATTTTGAAATGACGTTTGATCATTAAAATGATGAAAATACGGTTCTGGTTCGTATGAATTTTGTGGAGGGTAATTGAAATTGTTTTGAGGATAACTGAAAGATTCCGGGTTAGAATCATAAGCAAATGAATTCTCAGCGCAAATCGAACAACATCCATTGACAAGATAGTTTCCACACCACTCGCACATACATTTGAAACAACGAAAACCTTGTGGTAACAAGTCTCCACAACCGTAGCAATAATTTTGATCAAACAAAGGTATTTCGGGCTCGAAAATAGGAATCGAGGGTTCAACAACATCACAAAATGGAGGTAGGTTATTTCCTGAAGTTGAATCTTGACGAAGTTCAATTAAGAAGTTTTGAATCATGTCATTTCTGACCCTAAAGAAATCGTCGGTAAAACGTTCAGAAGATTCCGGATGTGGGACAAGTGGTGTGCTCTTAAAGCTAGCAATTTCCACCACTTCCGTTATGATCTCCGGCGTTTGAACGGGTTCATCGTAATCAATTTTAATTCTCGACCTTTTTTCATTGGCTTGAATATTTTCAATTAGATTACGGGCTCTAAATTCAAAGAAATCGTCCTCGTAACCCTCGGTGGGTGCTTGAGGTAGCTCCGATGTTTGAACGGGTTTGTCAACATTAGAACGTATTTCGGGTTGTGACGGGTGGTCGAAATAACTTTGAAAAGACTTTTTGATTGATAATTCGCACAAATCGCAAAATTCGCTTGAACTAGGCCTTCCACACCGCTCACACACGCACATGTGACAATGATGTTGATCCTTTTCCATACGGCACCGACGATGATCGTCGTCATTAGAATTAACATATAGAGGGTTGAGAAGAGAATCAAACGGTCATGAGGATAAAGACGAGTAGAATCAAACGGTACGAGAGGGTAAGAGAAATAGAATCATACGGATAAGAGGAATGAGAAGAGTATTTTTTGTATTTTTCAAAAACGGTAACTTCACGAGGAAGGTTCTTCAAGTCACTAATCGCAAAAATCACGATATTGTCGCAACACACCTCCCCGGCAGCGGCGCCAAAATTTGATTCGTGTAAAGTGAGTGGTGAAAAACACAATATCAACGTATATCAAAATAACCGTAAAAATTCGACAAATTAACCCTTTAGGAAAAAGGTTAACGTATCAAATCTTACGGGTGTGATAAAAGTGATACCGGGAAAGTGATTTCCCCGGGTCGTGTCCCAACGAGGTGTGAATGGAAGGATTCGTTGAGTTTCGTGATTTGAACTTGAATTGGTTAAACAAATTTTGGATTTTGGATTACGCTAATCTACAATTTAAAGAACGAGAATGAAAATAAAGCACGTAAAACAAAATAAACTACAAAGAAACTACTACTAATCCTAAGAAACAATAGAATGAATCTAAATTACATCCTAGGGTGCTAAAATGCAAAAACGTGAAAACCCGAGCTAATCCCGAGCCTCGAAAAGGAAAAGTATGCAATTTAAGTCCTACGAGTGTAAAAACAATTTTCCTACATTCTAAATGACTAAAAATAATTTAAGGAAAAAGCCGGGTATTTTTTCGACTTTTATTTTATTTATTACGAATTAAAAACTATTTTAAACTAATTAATTAATTAAAAATACTAACTGACTTTGGAAAAATCTAAAAATTTTATGAAAATTACTTGATGATATTGTGGATCTGAGAAAAATAAAATGGGCACCACAGCTTATGCTACTAAGCTGTTATAAGCTAAATGAGTAGATTAAGCTAAAAGAAAAACAAACTAGTTAACTAGACAACAAGTGAGACTAGTAACGCAAAAGACCCAAGGGCGCAATTGGTTACAGGTACACACTATCACTACCCAGTAAGGGAGAGGTCTCAGGTTCGACCCCTGCCTCTCCCTTTTTGCCAAATTATTTTTGGTTTTTTTTGAATTTTCTTTTAAAAACTTGTATGTTGGACTAAATTAAGAACTTTTCGGGAAAACATAACTTAAGGAAAGCTTCTAATAAGATTTGAGAACAGCTAATCCCAACAGCAGAAAACACTTGAATGACTGTTTGGTTAGGGACTACTAAGGGACAATAAAAAGCTACAAGAAGCTTACTAAAAAGCTACCAATAAGGAGGCTAGAAGCTATGATCTAATTTAGTACATAAAAAGCTAAAGTTTTACTTAATTAAGCAACAAGATAAGAAGCAAATTGGCTTGCTGCTGCACTGTTTGGACAACCTCCAAACAAACACCCCTGATCAGTTTTTTGGCATACTAACTCTATACAATAAGCAACAACAGTAGCAACAAGATGAAAAACTAATATTCAGTATCAAAAACAAGCTATTGAACTACAAATGTTAACTAATAATGGGGACAAAAAAAGCAGTTGGACAGTAGTTTATCTAAGGAGATCCTAAGTGACTAAAGGGACGTAACAAGCAATAAAAAGACTATGAGTAAGGAAACTAGGCTAAAATGAGTCTATTCTATCCTAAGCATACTAGAGAGCAGTAAAAGAAAATCATCAAATAGCTAAATTGGAACCTGATAAGCACTTAAGAAGGATGAGAAGCACTGCTGCAGTGGGTACTGATCTAGTCTGCTATGACTGCAGTTCCGAAAAACAGCCCAACCATGTGACTTCAAACTTAAGAATAAGCTATCTATTGCTATCGAAATTGAAAAATAAGCTGAAAAGCTTCATGTTCATCTATATAACTTGCTGTAAACTAAAATTCAACTCCTAACTTCAACTGTAACCTAACTAATTTCAAACTCAAAAATTGACAGTTGGGCTATGCTACTGTGACAGTGAAACAGGTAGAGAAAAACTTTTTTTTTTTTAAACTTAATTCCCACATAAACTTTCAAAATAAACTGTAACTTTGTAAAGCTGATTAATGAACTAAGCATGAGTTTGACTTCAAAAGTCAAACGGGTTAAAGTTAATTTTTTACCATTTTAAAAGCATAAGCCAAACACCCCTTTTAGGAATGTAACTCATAAAACTGATTTGAAACAAAATAAATTTTGGTTCTACTTGATGAGACTAAATTTAATACTGAAAAAGATACTTTAGAATACAATTAAAACTTAACACAACCAATGAGCAGTTAATCACTATTGAGACAGAATTGAAAAAAACTTTTTCATTTAGAAAAGAAAATACTACAATTAAATTTAAAGGACAGAAATGAATTAAAACTAAAACTAGGGTGCCTTTCATGGCTACAATCAGGTCCTATTTATACTAGGGTCTTCATGGGTCTTCATCCTTCAAGGGTGTGCTTCTTCCGTGAGATAAAACAGACATAAATTCTTCTTGTGCTTTCTTGAGATAATCCCACCCATCCAATTGGTAGGTACCATTTTAGAGTTCATCTGAGCCGTCTGTAGAAGCTTTTTGACATGGATTGCTGAGGTGGAGCGGGAAAGAGGAGGGGGAAGATTAGTAGTGGGTTTGGGAGTTGGGGTTATCTGGGTAATAGAGTGATGGTGAGGTTGAGTGTTTTGGGGGTTGGGGAATGGGTAAAAGGGTTTTGCTGGTTTCTGGGTTGAAGAGAAAGGGGAAGAGGAGGGAAAAGTATTTGGGTCGGGTTGGTTGGGTTTGACCGGGTTGGGTTTGGGACCTTGGATTGTTTTTGGATGAGTTTTGGACTTGGATTGAAAATGTATACATTTAGCATTTTAAGGACCAAAGGTGTACATTCTGAAATTTCAGGGACCACACATGTAACTTCTGAAAAGTATTCAAAGGGCTAGTCTTGTAAATCTCACATAATATAAGGACCAAAACTGCCAATCCTGAAACTTGAGGGACTGAATTTGCCATTTTCTGATTTCGGCTTGTTTTTGCCCGTTTTCGCTCAGTTTTCAATCCTTTTGTACCTGCAAAACATAAAACACACTCCGAGGATATTTTTAACATATTTTGAGCGTATTTGGGTGTTTTTGTTCATTTTTGTGGTCTTAGGCGGGTAAAAATGATGAGTGAATAAGCACTCATCAAAACCCAATGTATGGACCATTATCTCCGCCTTATTTTGATATAGAGGATGAAATGGAACGTGCATTAGCGGTGGAAGCATTCTATAACCCATTCAAAAACATATTAGTCTACAAGAAGTTGACCGACTTTTTAGGTTCTTTACCGGTACAACTTAAGAATTTGGAATGGAGACCCGAGGGGTCGGGCACTTACAAGAGACAAACTGGAGATGGAGAATGGCATGTTAAGATCGATATACTATGTCCGAACAGAAGAAGATTCATGAGAAAGTTCAAAACTTTTGAAACATTCCGTGAGTTGACCGGAAAATTTCAAAGTGAGGACATCCTAAGACAAGAGTATTTCGAGGAATTCTAAGGATAAGACAAGGGACCGTAATAAACAAGCAATTATTTGCTTGAATTTCATGAACTATTTCTTTTTGATTTGATGCATTTAGGATTTTTGTTTCTCATTTCAGTTTTACATTTTTATTTTTATGATTGAGGTTATTTGGTTAATGCATTATGACTATGAGTTTTTAGTTGAGTTTTGGTTTAGTTTATGAGTATGATGAATTGAGTTTTTAAGATTGGATGATTGTTGAAATTTCCAAATGGTGGATGAATGTTGTGTGAATCTTTAACAGGGTTTTTGAGTAAAAAAATTTGTTGCTTGGAAGGTAAATGCGTAAGTAACATGAAAAAAAATGCAAAATTTGGCAAAATGCATACCGAAACGGTTATGTCCATGACTGAACCGGTTGCATACAAGTATATATACCAAAAATTCATTTTTCCAGAAAAACACACACACACACTAATTCTCCAATTGGGTTTTTGCAAAATTCGTCCAAGAGAAGATAAGTGAAGATTGTTTAGGTTGTAAGAGAACAACATGGCACCCAAACAAGTAAGCATCTACATTCAATTAACTCAATTGAGGTTTAATTAGAGCATTTGATTCGAATTGCATATTGGGTCACCAATTTGGGGGTTTTTGTTATAATTCGAATTAAGTTGTAATATTTTTTGATTAAGTGGGTAATTGATATAGGAATGCATTGCAAGAAGAATGGTATTGATTGATTCACCATGGAATGAATATTAGATGATTGAATTTTCGGATTTGGTTAGGTGGTGCTAGTGAATCAAGATAAGTTGCAATTGGTGATTCCTAATTGTAGATGATGTTTTTTTTATGAGCAATAGATACCACATTATTGATTAGAACTAATGATTGAAGAATATAGGTTTTATTAAGTTGAGTTCTAAGATGATGAATGTGTGATGATTTGAGGTTTGAAAAGCGAATTTAGAGTAATTCAAGGATGTAGAAATCATTAAGGATGTTAGAATGCAATCTAGGAGTGGATTGGACTTAGAAAATTCAAGTGAGTAAGGGTTTAAAAGGCAAAAGCCTTATGCAGATTGTACAACCGATCCGGTTGCTCAGCGTAACCGACCGGTTGGATTTGGCCAAAAGGAGTAACCGATTCGGTTTCTCTGCAACCGAATCTGGTTCCAGGTTCTGTGTTAAAAATTTTTGAAATTTTGAAGTGGACCTTAGAGGGTTTCGTGAACCTTCCCGTTTGTTCTAACACTCTTATATTGTCTTATATTTATGATTTCTACAGAGAATTGTTGTAGGTAGCTCAAGCTCGAGGCCAGTTCCAATGAACCCGATTGTTACGAAGTTTTGTCAAAGGAACGAGAAGAAGAAAGTTAAGTATAGCTTGAAGATGAAAGCAAATGCCAACTTAAAGTTCAAAGATCTCACCGACAGGGAGAAGCATGCTTTCCGGGAAAGGTAATCGAAATTGCAAAATAGGACATGTTTGGTTCCGAGGGTGATAGATTGGGATTTTTTTGCGGAGTGTGATTGTGAAGAGGAGTTGAGAAGAATGATGCGGACATCTTATGTGTATCCAGCGGATGGGGATTCGTTCGAAGATTTGTCATGGGAAAGAGCATTTATCATCGATGAAGAGGTCTATCGAGAATGGTGTATGGAGTTCTTTTCAACCATGTATTTTGAAAGAAAGGTGAATGTTCGGAACTTGATGGAGGAAGTTTGTGTTTGGTTTAGGCTTTGTGGAAGGGATCATGCTTACACTTTGACGGATTTTGGCGTGGCTCTTGGTTTGTATGAGCCACATGAGGTTAATCATCGGTTATTTGAAGCTCACTTTTCGAGGCTTCAGAGGTTTGAAAAAGACTTTCCTAGTATACCCACCTATTGGAATCGAGTGGGAGATCCTTCTTGAGCTAGGAGGAATGCCGCGACCATCAGGAATCCATTAATGAGGATACTTCACAAATTGATAGTGACTGGGCCGTTTAATAGGTATGGAAGCAGGGACAAATGTCAGAAACCGGACTTATGGGTTATGATGTTATTGGAGGAAACTAAGGACGGTAATGCGATTTGGCAGATAGCCGAGTATTTGTCTAGGAGGGCCCCGGGAATCAAGAGCAATAGCAACATTTGTGGAGGACATTTCGTGACAAGATTGGCGAAGAATCTTGGGTATTATGTTGTTGAGGAATTGGCTAAGTGTGGAGAGCCAAAGTATAGTGAGATGTGGAGTGCAAAAGGTTTTGGAAATGCTTTGAATAGGAGATTGAAAACCTTGGGGTTATGGGTTGAACCTCAACCTCAACAACAACAATAACCACAGCAGCAGGAAAGTATACTTATGGAGAACGTGCAAACGGGTACGTCCAGTAGTTTTGATTCAGGTTGGGGAGAGTGGAACCAACATTTAGATGAGATTCAATGTAGGGATGTGTGGAGAGACTCGATGATGTTGATAAACAACTACATCAATGATTATTCAATGCCTATCTTTCAACACATGGCTCGTGAAGCCAATTACGAGTTGCCACCCTACGATCCACCCAATGTTCCACCATATCCTTTCCCCTACACTTCTTATCCTGGACCCTATCCGTATCCATATCCTGGGTACGCACCATTTCCTGATCCAGTGCCCGCATATGGTCGATTACCTGAGGTTGGTGGAGCAAGCTATGATGTTGGAGGATCGTCATCAGGAGTTGGAGGAAAGAAGAAGAAGAGGAGAGTTCGCTCGGAGATTGCGGATGAAAACTATGTAACCGAAAGTGATGATGATGATGAGTATGAAGATGAAGAAGGGGACGAGATGAGCGAGGACGACGAGTGATCGTGGATCATTCGTGAATTGTGGTTCAAAGACAATGGTTATGATGTGTTAAACAATATTATTTCTATCTCTTTAACTATTTCTTTAGGATGATTAACATATTTTTCTTGGTTTTATCCTGTTTTTAGTAGCATTTGCATTTGGATTGTTTTGTTTTGTTTTGTGTATTGTGTGTTGCAGTTTTTGTTTGCAGGATGGATGTGTCAGAAGCTTATTGATGGTTAAATATTTGGATTTGGATAACTCACATGCTTTCTTATGACCCAATATGCGTGTTGCATATTCTATCCCGTGGTATCTTTTAACTTTTTTTTCCCATTTTCTTTACTTTGAAGTTCATTTTATTACATTGAGGACAATGCAAAACTTAAGTATCGGGGAGGGAAGAAAATAGGAAAAATGATACGCATTTTTAATTTTTAGATAACTTTTGGATGCAAGAGATTAGAAGGAATTCGCCCTTGATGGTCTAGTTATTTTCACGCATTATTGATAAATATTTAAAAAAATAACTTGGGAATTTCAATGGTAAAATAAGGTTTTTGAAAATTTTTGGATTTGAACCAAATTACGGAAGTAATTCATTTTGAATTCGATAGCATTTTCTAGCACGCATTATAGCCTTTTTCCCACGCAAATGTGAGGTTTCTTTTTGTATAAAACACATCTTTTGTTTTATATTTGCTATGAGTGTGCCGGTGATTATGTCGATTCTAGAACTTGTACTGGTTATGCATTACGGTTAAAATCACTCTCGAGTGATATAAATATGTTCAAGTGATAAGAGGCATCGTAGGATTTAACCCAAATGGCCTTCCATTTACATCTAATGATATATTAGCTAGCCACATCGGTTAGTTAACCACCTTTATATGGACCCATTTGTTAGTGCTCATCTTTAGCACTAGATACCCTTAGTTACACCCTTTGAGCCAATCTTTTCATTTGTTAAACTCCAGAAAAATACAAAAAGATTTTACACTTTAAACTTTAGCCAACCCTTGTCATGTCTATTGGTTTGTTGCTAGTTGTTTGGAATGCTAGATTGTTTTTGATGATTATGAAGAAGCTACACTTTGTTTATAGTGTGTACCATTCTCCATCATAGATGAAAGGGACGTCTTTCTCGATTTTTGTGGTGTATGCTTACACTAAGTGTGGGGGAATTTTGTTATGTTAAAAAAAATGGTTATAGCTAATGAGCTATATGAAGGATATTGATTAGCCAATGAGCTAAATTGAGTTATACATATTTGCGGAGATCGATATTTGAAGAGGAGAAATAATCATTTACGGGATTGTGGTTTGTATGATGGCTAGCAACATGGAGGTTTAGACTTGACTTTATTTTCTTTTAACACCAATTTCATAAACCATCCCATGCCTTATCCATACCGTTTATGAACCCTTAGCCGTAACGATATAACCCGAATAAAAGCCCTCTTTGATGAATTTATTTTCTTTGTTTTGATACTTGTACAAGCTTATGGTAAAAAGCATTGATCATGACTAGGCGTTGAGTGATTTACATATACCCACCAATATATGAGTGTTGAGTGAATTCTTAAAATCATTCGTGAGGTGTTCTAGTTATCTAAAGTGTTTGGTTCATTTTTAAAAGTTTTCACATATTAAAAGCAAACCAATGATTATCTCTGTTGGGATGATTGTTACATTTTTGGAACCATGGTGTCAAGACCATTGAAATCAATCTTTGCAAATGTTAGACCTACTCGAGGGCGAGTAGAGCTTAAGTGTGGGGGGATTTGATAACGCCTAAAATGAACATGTTTTAAGTAGCGTTATTGTTGGTTTTGTGCATGATAATAGGCTATATTTACTCATAACTGTTGCAAAAGTGCAAAAGATGCGTATTGTGTATGTATATGTAGCCAGGTATCACGAATGATGAAGAAATGAAGTTTTTATGCACATTTGGAAGACTCTCGAAGAAGGAAGTCGAGCAAGGAAGCTTTTGGATTCAATGATTGGGAATTACAATGATTTCTAAGTATCTACAGCAAGGAAATATCAAGTTTTGCCTTGGAAATCATCAGCAAGAGCAAAGAATGAAGCGTATAAACAAGAAGGTCAACAAAAGTCAAATCAGCAACACCCAGCCGTTCGGTTGCAACCCGTAACCGGATCCGGTTGGGCATATGGTCAAACCGCAACCGATCCGGTTGCCATCGTAACCGATCCGGTTGCATGAACTGCAGTTACACAAAGTTGCATTTATTGTTGCCTTAACTCCCCATAATCATTGGAGGCCGATCATTTCTTGATATTTACTTGTTCAGCAAGCATACTTGGCTATATAATGAACCTAGTCCTAGTTTACTAGGTGTGACACAACCAAAAAGTGTATTAGTTTACATCAAAACTAATACCAACCATATTATTCAGCCCAAAAGCTTAGTCTTTACTGAAAAACGTCCAGGATCAAGGAGGGAACAATTCTCATCCATAGTTTTGATAATTTGGAGTTATACGGTGAATCTAGGTGATTGGAGGCACGTGGTTGCTACAATCCACGAATTCTAATTCTTGTAATCGCAAAAGTTTAGGTATTCTATGAACTTTGTTATGGATTTCTATTCTCTTGAATTATTGGAATTACTTTGTTATGATTTGTGTTTAGTTATTATTATTATCATGGAGTAGTTTTGGGATATACTTGTGTGTTGGGATGTAGTTAATCATACTAGTGTTCTTATATGTGATGCATGTATATATGATCTTGTTTAAATGAGTTTGTTGGAAAAATACTAGTCTTGGTTTGATTTGTTGATAAAACATGTTTTAAGAAAAAGGACCGAAAGGATTTCTTTTGTTTTTTATTCCAAAAAGTTTAGTGACAAACTAGTATGGGGATATGGTGATTGACAATCAGCATGTTTGCTTATTAAAACAAGACTAGTAACATTTTCATCACGAAAGGGTCGAAAGATTCGTAAGAACAAGTTTAATAAGAACATATTGCAAACAAATGGATTTTCTAAAGGATAATCATTAGGTTAAGGACCGAAAGGATTACCTATATGTTTTTGTTCTTAGAATGATTTTTACAAACATATACCATGGTTGGGGATCATTTGCTTATGATTTGTACACCAAACCTTCATGAATACTATTTATGATTGACTATAGACTACACACAAGTATATATATTTCTTACTATTGAATTTCACTATAAACATCACTATTTGAGGAAGCCTTGACAAGCTTTCTTGTTGGAATCTTTTCATAAAAACAGTTTCAGACACAAAATCCCTTGGGACGATCTCGACTTACCAAACTTTGCTATCACGGACGAGTATACTTGCTCGTATGTGTTAATAGAATTAGACGGTTAAATCGTGTTTATAAATTTTTAAAACTTGCACTACACGTAACACATCAGTCGTGCACCTCAATTCAACGAAAGTGATCAAAGACACTTTCGTGCGCTTTATTGCTAACTGTTGTCTGCAGGAACACCCGACGGTTGCAGCTGATCAGAATTGAGGATTCAATCCATAGCCGCATGCTCACACATTACATTCACTTCTAAAGAAATCATGATAGGTGCATATCTTCATCAACTGGCTCTGATATTTTCAATCCATGCTTCTGCTACGCTGCTGGAAATATTATGAATCAACAAAAGCTTCCGCAACTCTGATGAGAAGATATCATGATCCATAATGTGAGCATGTCGGTCCGAAAGTCACAACTTCACATAATGGCGATACTACAATGGATGAGCCAGAGATTTGCTGTGGCTGATGATCTCTAACCTGGCTTAATGAATCACCAAACGTGGATCAGCACAAAGACCTCCACTAAAAGTACAAAGCAGTTGGACTTTGAAGAATCACTGCTAAAGCACAAAGACTGCGGACATTGAAGAATTGAAGTCTACGAGCTAGAGCATAAAGACAAAGATAGATTGCTTGGATTCAAAATGTAAATCATGGGGTGACCTCCCTTAGGGGGAGATTGTTAGGAATTGGAAATTCCATAAGGAAGTATCGGTCACCCCAAATATTGTTTAGCATATCTTAGCTGGTAAACTTTACGTTATTTAGTAGTTATTAGTTAGTTATTAACTTAGTTATTAGTTTAAGTAACACCGTGGAGGAAGGACGGGTCTTTACCCATTGTATGCCTGATCCACAGTCCGAAGGAGGACGTGTAGTATGTAACTATAAATACCCTCTACCTCCTAAGGTAGAGGGTTGGACCTTTCACTCAATCTAACCTTCTTTCTTTTGTTTACTTTCTCTCTCTAGAAAGGCTCCCATCTTCTACTTTCTCTCTCTAAAACCTACTCATATTCGACCCATATATTGTTATTTGATGTGTTTATAAAAACCAATATATTACACATACAGTGGGTAAAGACCCGTCCTTCCTCCACGGTGTTACACTAAACTAATCTACGCTAATGACTAACTAATTAACTACTAAATAACAATATGTCTACGAGCTAACTTATACTAGATTATAATTGGGGTGACCGACACTTCATTATGGAATTTCCAATTCCTAACAATCTCCCCCTAAGGGAGGTCACCCCATGATTTACATTTTGCATCCTAGCATTCTATTTTATCATCAGACTTGAGCTCGTAGACTTGAATTCTTCAATTTCCATATTCTTTGTGCTTGAGCAGTGATTCTTCAAAGTCCGACTGCTTTGTACTTTAAGTGGAGGTCTTTGAATTGATCCACATCTTGATGATCTTCAAGCTTTCTTCGAGATCATCAGCCACAACAAATCTCTGGATCATCCTTTTGTTGTGTTGCCTTCATGTGATGTTGTGACTTTTAGACCGACATGCTCACACTTTCTGGATCATGACATCTTTCCATCAGAGTAGCGGAAGCATTACTGGTTCATGACATTTGCAACAGCGTAGCAGAGGCATAGTATAAAAATATCAGAGCCAGGTTATGTAGATAAGCACTTGTCATGATTTCTTTAATTATGTGTGGATGTTGTGAGCATGCGGCTTTGGATTGATTTCTTAATTTTGATCGGCTGCAACCGTCCAAATGTACTTGCAAACAACAGTTAGCAATAAAACACATGAAAGTGTCTTTGATCACTTTCGTTGAATTGAGGTACACGGCCCACGGTTCCCCGTTGATCAGTACAAGTACTGCCTGTGATCAGGTATAATTCCGAAGAATCTCCTTGACAGGGTTTCGCAGCTATTCTGGCTGTTCTCAAACCGGAACGTCTCAAAGAAGACAACACGGAGTGAGTGAACCAGCGAATTGAGATTCACTGATTGATGAAAAATTGATTTGAAAACAATCGCGTATTGCTTAGAAGAAAGAGTTTTGCAATACGACGAAGGTTTTATGAGAAAGATCAATTTTCAATTTAAAATACTTTTTGTATTTGAAAGAGAATACACATTCGATGTGCTAGAGAAAAGAAGAGATTTGCACATCGAACGGTTTTTTCAAAAGTATTTTTTCAATCAGAGATACTTTTTGTGTTTGAAAACATGAATACACATTCGATGTGCTAGAGAAAAGAAGATTTGCACATCGAATGGTTTTTCCAAAAGTATTCATCAATTTATTTCCTGGACCAAGGTTGATTCAAGAATGAATCGCCCCATCGTTTCTATCCAGTTGTCACAAGCTTGATATTTTGCAAAATCTCACATGTTACCCACCAAGAGCTTGTTTGATGTTGGCTCTAGAAGGATTTCCATCTTCATCGTGAATATTTTACATATCACTCAGATGTTCTGGCAATACCACAAGGATGATGCGTAGGACTCTCAAAATATATTCTTACTTTCCACATTGTATGAAATAGCAAGTCTTCATTAATTTTGTGTCCTAATGAGATATTGTGGATGATCTCTTGGCTCTATACTCAATTGTGCATTTTGGTTCCTATGTCGGAGACTAGGGAGAGGGTCTCCTTCTTCAATATCAACAATCTCTAAGAGAAAGTTGATAGATTATGTAGGTTCCCCGTGAGAATGAAACAAGCCCTTTTAAGAGGAACTTGAGTAGCTTGGGAAGTTAGGTGCAGTGCGTCACTGGGTCCATGACGTCTTGTCTTCAATACCAGTGTTACCTTAGTAGAAACCAGTAGCATATGTATTGAACCCGATTCCTGCCCAAAGGTTGAATTAATGGAGGGCTATTTCTTTTCATCCTTTTTCACATTCAATTCTTTTTCATTCTTCAACCCCTTCAGTGCTTACCGATACTTCATTACTAGAACCTTGTTGGGTTTATTACAGTTTTAGCTCTATCTCAGTCTGCACTCTTCCCATATTCTAATTTTTCTCCTTTTTTCATCATACCTAAGGACTCTACACCATCTAGTGGATTGTCCCCAGGTAGATCCCTCCAGCTCTGGCGGGATCGTGGGAACGAATACCTAACCTAACCATCCTTATAACACCATGCATAAAGTAAATTGGTCGATCTTTTGGTATTGTTCATTCCTTCTTGAAACCAATTGAAAAATCATTTGGAAAATCAATCAAGGTACTTGTGATACAATATCAAAGCATTTTATACCTCAATTTTTTTTTATCATTTAGAAATGCTCCCCCTCAACATGTGCATATGATTATGAAATTGTTTAGCACATGGAGGCAAGAGTTATTTTGAAATAATTTCTTTGATCACTATTTCCTTATAAAAAGCCTTTTGATTTTCTTGGTAAATTCTCCCCCTCAATATGTGCGTTGGATATTTGAAAATTATTTTGCACATAGAGGCAAGAGGTTTTTTAAAGTACTTTTCACGATTGCCAATAGAAACCATTCACTCCCATTCAATATGTGCATCGATATACGAAAGAGTTTAGCACATATTAGAGAGAACTTGCACTTTGAATCAAAACGATCATCTTTTATCAAATTTCATATTAAATCACAAATTCTACCCCGATCAAAAATATCAAACCCTTTGAGATTTTGGATCCCCAAGTGATTTAATAAGGTTTGGAAAACATGGGAGAATATGTGGCCTTTTTTTAAATACTCTTTTGGTTTTTAGTTAAATGCTCCTCCACAATCATGTGCATTATGTATTTCAAAATCGTTTGGCACATGAAGGAAGGAGTGCTTTTGAAACAATCACCCTTTAAAACCGATTTGAGATTTAAATCACGATCTCTCCCCCGATCAAAAATTTCAAACCAATTGAGATTTTGGATCTCGATTGATTTCAATCATTTAGAAAATTTTGGGGAAAGACGTGGCAAAATTTAATTTTGAAAAATGACTGATAAGGACCAATTTTTGACATTAAAGATTGTTAGTGTCAGGTATGATAGTTTTTAAGAGATCTTTAAGTAAAATAAAACAATTTTACAATCAAACAAGAACAGAAAAAAAATTCATTTTGAAAGATCTTTGGGTTTTAAGGAAAATCATACCATGACATAACATTAAATCTTTAGATCACCACTTATTTTGTACAAACGGACTTGATAGATGAAATATCATTTGAAAATATTTAGAATGAAATCACTTTCCCCCTCAATCCATGACCGTAGTCTTTGATTGAGTGACTTATGTTTTATCAAAATGAAGTCCGGTTGATTTCCATAATTTAAGCCCAATTTATTTTCTAAACAATATTTTTCTATTTTTAAAACAATATTTTCAAAATTGTTAAGAAAATGGTATCATCCACTACTTGTCCTGCACAAAGATACGTTAGGTAGTTGAGCTGCTTTTGTTATTGTTGCTGTAGGACAGGAAGAAAACCATCTGCAAATGCAGTGAGACCTCTTAAGTTGCATCTCTCGTGCCAACTCTCCATAGAGGTCAAATTAAGCTCCGTTTCTTCATTTGTCGACCCAAGAAATAGTTGCCCTTTCCTTTCGGCATCCAATCATCATCTTATGTGGGATCCGGATCGGGAACATTCTTTTATACCATGATACCTGCATATGTTAGTGGACACACAAACAGATATATGGTGGTCGACATCACCCAAACAGCAATCGACTAATAAAAGTCAATTCAACATATCAAACAGATCATGTAAAGCATGGGAATAATGTGTTTATCAAACTCTAATCATCTAATCCTAACAATCATATCATAGGCACCTAGTCCATCAACGTAGGTTAACATCATTTTTAGTTAAGCATATAGGATAATTAGATAAGCCCGATAGATGATATAAATTTGAAAAACATTCTCCCCTCAATCAATGACTCTTTCTATGAAAAGTTTTAAATAAGCCGAAGTCATTGATTGGGTTTTGAAAATTTATGAAAACATGATTCTGATTGATTTTCAAGCAACTCAATTTACCACCATTTTGTTAAAACAAATATTTTTCTGAAGAATTTTAGAAAGAAAAATATTTGAGTAGGAACAGCAGTCCTTCGACATACTTTCCTCAAATTAGGGTAAAGTTAAAGTAAAAAGACAAATATCCGTAAAAAGAATAAAAAGATTTGTTTTTTTTTTTAATTCTCTAAAAATTCCAAAAAAATTCCACAAGATCGGGTATGTTGGTGCATAAAACTTTTGTGAAAACATTTTTTATAATTTTGAGTTTTGATACGTTTTTTTTAATGCACAAAAAACGAATTTTGATGTGCAAAAAAATTTGATGCACAAAATTTTCAACTTGTTTTAGTTAGATGCGCAATGTTATTTTGATGAAAAAGTCAAAAGAAGTTGGGTGCAAAAACCAATTTTTGATGCACAAAAAAACGATTTAATGCGCAAACGTATTTTTTCATAATTTTTTCGGAAAAAATATCCAATTTTAGAAAAAAAAATTTCACAACTTTTTCATGCACCATCATACCCGATCTTGTGGAATTTTTTTGAAATTTTTCGAGAACTTTTTTCGAAAAAAAAATCTTTTTATCTTTTTACGGATATTTGTCTTTTTCTTTGACCTTTATCCTTGTTGTAGGATAAATGCACGAATTTTGTGAAAATCGTTTAAGCGTAGCACTTTCCTTTTTTTGAAAAACGGGTTGCTATCTGAAATAATAGCAAACCATTGTTTGAGCTCGGGTTACAGTCTGAAATAACTGCAAGCCATACTTTGAGACATGTTTTGGAAAAGAATATTTACACCTCCTGCTCGAACTTCATCTATGGTCCCGTGCCATTAATGAATGACATTTCTAAGACCGTAGATGTTATCGATACCAGAAGACATGTCTTAGAGAAACAATATTTTTGGTCTTTTTCAAATTTTCTGATTTTTATGGGTTTTTGTTGGTTTTATATTTTTCTATTTTCTTTTTGTTGGTTTTATATTTTTGTATTTTGCTTTTTGATAACTATTTACATATAGAGTAGATGATATAGTTTAAGAAAGATGATGATACGAGTACTGAGATAAGGATATCGAACAGCCCCGTTGTAGAAGATAGAAGTCATCATCTCTTAAACATTCACCACCAAAGCTTTCGAGGCTCCTGAATTGAGAGAAATTGAACCATATGAAAGTGAGACTTTGGTAGCTTCCCCCAAAACGGAAAGTCCTTATGTTGAGCATATTAGAAGCTCTATTTCAAGCTTGCCTTAGCCAGGTGCACACAGAAGCACACCATTAACATCGATCTTGCTGCTCCTTTTAAGAATGATCTTTGTGATTCTTCATTCGAGGTTATATCATCCAATAGAACAACAACGTATCATCCCACACATAAAACAATCTTCTCATATTTCTTTTCTACTGACGTCTGAAGCGATTCATACCAAAAATTTGCCAAGAGACCACTTCCCCCAAGTAGATGAATTGATGCAGTCAGTCTCTTAGACTAGAGCTCACGAACCCGAATACACATATACCCAATGTAACATATTGGATTTCATAAACACATCACATAACACAATATGGTTTGAATATGAGTAGGTTCTAGAGAGAGAAAGTAGAATATGGGAGCCTTTCTAGAGAGAGAAAGTAAACAAAGAAAGAAAGGTTAGATTGAATGAAAGGTCCAACCCTCTACCTTGGGAGGTAGAGGGTATTTATAGTTACATACAATACGTACTCCTAACGGACTGTGGATCAGGCATACAGTGGGTAAAGACCCGTCCTTCCTCCACGGTGTTGCACTGAACTAAACTACGCTAATAATTAACTAATAAACTAATAAATAACGTAACTAACGATATGTCTACGAGCTAACTTATGCTAGATAATATTTGGGGTGACCGATACTTCACTATGGAATTTTTAATTCCTAACAATCTCCCCGTAAGGGAGGTCACCCCATGTTTTACATTTCGAATCCTAGCATTCTATTTAATCTTCAGTCTTGAGATCGTAGACATTAATTCTTCAACATCTGCATCTTTGTGCTTTAGCAGTGATTCTTTAAAGTCCGATAACTTTGTACTTTTAGTGGAGGCCTTTGATCTGATCCACACCTTGATGATCTTTAAGCTTTCTTTGAGATCATCAGCCACAACAAATCTCTGGATCACCCTTTGTTGTGTTGCCGTCATGTGAAGTTGTGACTTATGGACCGACATGCTCACACTTTTGAATCATGACTTCTTTCCATCAGAGTAGCGAAAGCTTTACTGGTTCATGATATTTGCAGCAGCGTAGCGGAAACATAGTATAAAAATATCAGAGCCAGGTTCTGTAGATATGCACAAGTCATGATTTCTTCAATTAAGTGTGGATGCTGTGAGCATGTGGCTTTGGATTGACTTCTCAATTCTGATCAGCTGCAACTATCCAAATGTACCTGCAAACAACAGTTAGCAATAAAACACACGAAAGTGTCTTTGATCACTTTCGTTGAATTGAGGTACACGGCCCACGGTTCCCCGTTGATCAGTACAAGTACTGCCTGTGATCAGGTATAATTCCGAAGAATATCCTTGACAGGGTTTCGCAGCTGTTCTAGCTGTTCTCAAACCGGAACGTCTCAAAGAAGACAACACGGAGTGAGTGAACCAGCAAATTGAGATTTACTGATTGATAGAAAATGATTTGAAAACAATCGCGTATTGCTTAAGATAAAGAGTTTTTCAATACGACGAAGGTTTAGAAGAAGAAATCAATTTTCAATCATAAATACCCTTTCATTTTGAAAACATAATACACAGTCGAAGTGCTAGAGAAAAGAGTTTTTGAGCACAACGACCGGTTTTTCAAAGGTATCCGTCAATCCTTTTCCTGGACCAAGGTTGATTCAAGATTGAATCGCCCCATTGTTTCTATCCAGTTGTCACAAGCTTGATCTTTTGCAAGATCTCACATGTCACCCATCAAGAGCTTGTTTGATGTTGGCTCTAGAAGGATTTCCATCTTCATCGTGAATATTTTTACATATCACTCGGATGTTCTGGCAATACCACAAGGATAATGCGTAGGACTCTCAATATATATACTTACTTTCCACATTGTGTGAAACAGTAAGTCTTCATTAATTTTGTGTCCTAATGAGATATTGTGGATGATCTCTTGGCTCTAGAATCAATTGTGCACATTTGGTTCCTATGCCGGAGACTAGGGAGAGGGTCTCCTTCTTCAATATCAACAATCTCTAAGAGAAAGTCGATAGATTATGTAGGTTCCCCGTGAGAATGAAACAAGCTCTTTTAAGAGGAACTTGAGTAGCTTGGGAAGTTTAGTGCAGTGCGTCACTGGGTCCATGACATCTTGTCTTCAATACCAGTGTTACCTTAGTAACCACCAGTAGCATATGTATTGAACCTGGTTTCTGCCCTAAGGTTGAATTAATGGAGGGCTATTTCTTTTCACCTTTTTCACATTCATTTCTTTTTTATTCTTCAACCCCTTCAGTGCTTACCGAGACTTCATAACTAGAACCTTGTTGGGTTTATTCCAGTTCTAGCTCTATCTCAGTCTGCACTCTTCCCATATCTCACTTTTCTCCTTTTTCCATCATACCTAAGGACTCTACACTATCTAGTGGATTGTCCCTGGGTAAATCCCTCTGGCTCTGGCGGGATCGTGGGAACGAATACCTAACCTAACCATCCTTATAACACCATGCATAAAGTAAATTGGTCGGTCTTTTGGTATTGTTCATTCCTTCTTGAAACCAATTGAAAAATCATTTGAAAATCAATCAAGGTACTTGTGATATAATATCAAAGCATTTTGTACCTTAATTGTTTTGATCATTTAGAAATGCTCCCCCTCAACATGTGCATAAGATTATGAAATTTTTTAGCACATGGAGGCAAGAGTTCTTTAGAAATAATTTCTTTGATCACAATTTCCTTAGAAAAAGCCTTTTGATTTTCTTTGGTAAATTCTCCCCTCAATATGTGCATAAGATATTTTTAATCATTTTATCACATAGAGGAAGGAGTTCTCTTGAAGCACTTCCACGATTACACTGCCATTAAGAAACCATTTAGAAAATCAATCAAGGTACGTATGTTGAAACATAGAAATCTTTGTACCTTGAAAGTTTATTTTCTTTTGAAATGCTCCCCCTCAATATGTGCTTCGAGATTCGAAAGCGTTTAGCACATATGGGAGAGCAGTATGCACACTTGAATCAAAACGATCATCTTTTATCAAATTTCATTATTAAATCACAAATTCTCCTCCGATCAAAAATATCAAACCCTTTGAGATTTTGGATCCCAAGTGATTTAATAAGGTTTAGAAAACATGGGAGAAAATGTGCCTGTTTTAAAAACTCATCTTGTTTTTGGATAAATTCTCCCCCTCAACATGTGCATTATGTATATTGAAATCGTTTGGAACATGGAGGCAGGAGTGCCTTTGAAGGACTAAAACCAATTCCATTAAAACAGATTTGAGATTTAAAACACGATCTCTCCCCCGATCAAAATTTTCAAACCAATTGAGATTTGTGATCCCAATTGATTTAAATTATTTAGAAAATTTTAGGAGAAAGACGTGGCATGATTTACTTTTGAAAAATGACTGATGAGAACCAATAACAGACATTAAAGATTGTTAGTGTCAGGTATGATTGTTTTTAGGAGATCTTTAAGTAAAATAAAACAATTTCACAATCAAACAAGAACAGAAAAAATTTCAGTTTGAAAGATCTTGATTCTTAAAGAAAAATCATACCATGACATAAAATTAAATCTTTAGATCACCACTTATTTTGTACAATCCGGACTTTTATGAAGAAATAATGTTTGAAAATAATTTATTTTAAATCACTCTCCCCCTCAATCGATGACCGTAGTCAATGATTGAGTGACTTATAGTTTTTTAAAATGAAGTCCGGTGATTTTCAAAATTTAGTCCAATTTATTTTCAAAACAATATTTTTCCATTTTCAAAACAACATTTTCAAAATTGTTTTAAGAAAAGTGGTATCATCTACTATTAATCCTGCACAAAGATACGTTAGGTGGTTGAGAAGCTTCAGTTGTTGCTGTAGGGTAGGAAGAAAACCGTCTGCTGATGCAGTGAGACTTCTTACGTTGCATTTTAATGCCAACTGAGGTCAAATTAAGCTTCGTTTCTTCATTTGATGATGAAGAAAACCATCTGCTGATGCAGTGAGACCTCTTACGTTGCATTTCATGCCAACTCTCCATAGAAGTCCAATTAAGCTCCGTTTCTTCAGTTGTCAACCCAAGATATAGTTACCCTTTCCTTTCGGCATCCAATCATCTTCAATTGTGGGATCCGGATCGAGAACATTCTTATATACCAATATACCTGCATACGTTAGTGAACACACATACAGATATATGGTGGTCAACATCACCCAAACAACAATCGACTAATAAAAGTCAATTCAACATATCAATCAGATCATATAAGGTATGGGATTTATGTGTTCATCAAACTCTAATCATCTAAACCTAACAATCATATCCTAAATTCCTAGTCCTTCGACATAGGCAAATATCATTTTTAATTAAGCACGTAGGATAATTAAGAAAGCCCGTTAGATGATATAGATTTGAAAACATTCTCCCCCTCAATCAATGACTTATTTTCTGAAAAGATTAAAAGCGCTGAAGTCATTGATTGAGTTTTCAATTTTTACGAAAACTCTGAAACTGATTGATTTAATAGCAACTCATTTTCCACCAATTTGTTAAAACAAATATTTTTCTGAAGAATTTTAGAAGGAAAAATATTTGAGTAGGAACAGCAGTCCTTCGACATACTTTCCTCAATTTGTTTTTAGGATAAGTGCACGAAATAATTTGAAAATTGGTTTAGCGCAACACTTTCCTTTCTTGAAGAGCGGGTTGCTATCGGAAATAATAGCAAGCCATTGTTTAAGCGCGGGTCACAGTCTGAAATAACTGTAAGCCATATTTTGAGACATGTTTAGAAAGAAATATTTACACCTCATGCTCGAACTTCATCTAAAGTCCCGTGCCATTATTGAATGACATTTCTAAGACCGTAGATGTTATCGATACCAGAAGACATGTCTTGAGAAAACATATTTTTGGTATTTTTCAATTTTCTGATTTTTATGGGTTTTTGTTGATTTTATATTTTTCTATTTTCTTTTTGTTGGTTTTATATTTTTGTATTTTGTTTTACGATAAAATGTGTACAGATAGAGTAATATTTTAAGAAGATGATGATACAAGTACCGGGATAGGGAAATCGTTCAGCACTTTGTAGAAGAAAGAAATCAACATCTCTTAAATTTTCACCACCAAAGCATTCGAGGCTTCTAAGAAAATCGTCTGAACATGAGCCTTCTCAATTTGAATCTTTGGTAGCTTCCCCCAAACCGACAAACATCGGATAAAGACCATTTCCCTAAGAAGTAGAGTTGAAGACAAAGCGGTCTCATTGAATGCAGCTCAACACCCCAAAGAAGACGATAACACCGAAGTAACAAGTTGAAACATGGATCATCGTTGCGGTTATCAAACCCGGAATAAATGATTAAGTTCGAGATCACATGAACTTGTTGTGCATCCTCGATGTACACATTACTCTTCGAGATTCAGCAGTTGTCTATTCAGGGGAACCATATATCAACATCTTCATTTTACCAAGTGCATTCCAGTTATCTTCCATATAACCAATCAACCCATAATGAAGCAATAACCAGAAGCACTTTATCATAACCATATCGAAGATGTCGATAAGCAATATGATCTCACGCTCCAAATATTCTTCTCATATTTCTTCCAACTGAACACTGAAGTAACACATACCAAAAGTCTCCAGAGACCACTTCCCCCAAATAGTTGGAATAATACATCCTTCCCCCAAATAGTTGGAATAATATATCCTTCCCCTAAATAGTTGGAATACACCAGAAACCACGAGTTAAACACTGAGTTTCTCTGCTGTTATGACATTTGTCTCCCCGGAATAACTTCAATATAGAAGAACACAATTAGCTCAAATAAATCTTGTGAGATTAGATGTATGTCTCCTTCCCCCTTGCTGGTTTTGATACCTCAGAATCAGCAAAACATAATACACTCATATACTTGAAATAGAGAAGAACACAATTAGCTCAAATAAATCTTGTGAGAATCAACTGCTACAGAAACTCTCTCTGACTATCTTAATCAACCCAGATGTTTTAATTAGAAGTGACCACTGAAGAAGCAAACCCTATATACCAAACTTGAAGCTGAAGTAGAATTCCCCGTATTTGTATCTTAATCTTGCACTAATGATGGAAGAACGGTGTCGAGAATCTATGCTTCAAGCAAATCTCTAAGTACCCAATACTCAACCAAAGTATGAGACAATAACACCTCTTGCGATTATCCACAACGACATAAGCGTGTGTGATAAGGTTTTAAAATGTACCTTTTTGAGGGGTCGTTTAAGCCCTTATTTGATCACTTTTGTATCCGTTATTACTTAATATAGTTCCTTTTCACTTTTTAGGTCTCTTGAAGGCAAATTGCTGGAATGGCACTTATTTGGACGAAAAGGCGCGGATCTACGAAGAAAATGGCCAAAGTCAAGAATCGAGACACTCAAGCTGCTGAAATACAAGGGGACGGCGTCACTGCTTAACTGCGACGCCGTCGGAGCACTTCTGTGACGACACAGTAGCCAAATTGCTTATTTTCAAGTGACGGTGTCAGGCTTTAAAAGAGTAGGCCGTCGCAACTCAGACGGCCTAGATTTGATCCAGACGGCGTCAGAGACTGAAGGGGACGGCGTCACAAGCACAAGGTGACGCCGTCACAAGACTAACGTGGCCAAGACGAAACCCTAATGACGGCGACCCGAATTTTATATATAGAATCCGAATTTTTCTGTTTTAGAATCCGAATTTTAATCTTATATATAGAATCCGAATTTTAATCTTATATATAGAATCCGAATTTTAATCTTATATATAGAATCCGAATTTTTCAATTAAGATAAGGGTGACGCCGTCGCAATTGTAATCTTATATATAGAATCCGAATTTTTCAGTTTTAGTGTGTAGTCTTTTGGAGTAAAAACCTAAACCGAACCAAGGCTGTCTTGTATAGTATTTTAGGGTTCCAAACCCTATCTTACATCAAGATAAGTGTTTTACTTCATTAATTCAATTATGTCTTCAATTATTTGTGTGTATGCTTGCATGTTCTCCATGTCCGGCTAATTTACTTGTGTGTTTGCTTAGGGAATATGACACTTAATTATTGAATATTGATTGGTTGTCTCTTATCTTAATTGTTAATGATCTAGTAATGCGATAGGTCATTCGTTGTGTAATTAATGCTTGATTAATCTTTGTGAACCTTGGACTATAACACTTAGAGCGGTTGTAGGCTAAACCATCCAAAGAGTGCCTTAGAGTTAGAGTTTATAATACCTAGAGGTTTTTGTAGACGAGACCCTTTGGTAAGTTCAAAGAGTTAGGGACAAACGCATACCCTACGACTTTAGACACACAACGTGATTAAGAATAAGGACGTGACAATTCAACCATCAATAGGAGATAATTAAGGAGTAATAAAACCTAAGTAAACACATCTTTAAACCATCATACGAGCACACAATAATTAGACATAGACTACATACACCTTAGATTAGATAATTAGATAAGTAGAGTAATCGGTAGAAATACCAACCCCCAAAATCCAAACCCCGAGATTCGTACCTTTCTATTTCCTAAAAAACATAAAAAGATAAAAAATAATCTTCCTCAACCCCAACCTTAGCGTAGTAACTTCTCACTAGCATTCCTATTCCCCTAGAGAACGATATCAATACCCGTGGCTTACCCTAATACTACACTACAACGATTAGGTTCACTGCCTAGGGTGTTATAAAACTTGCTCGAAGAAAAGGAAGTTCCTTTGACCCCGAACGACGCGTGTAGCAAAATGCATTTGGCTTATCCAAAATGCATGTCAATTCCATGGATCCCACAGCGAAAACCCAATCCACCACATCAAACAATTTTTAAAAATTGTTGATGCTATCTATGCCGACGGAGCATCCAAAGAAACATCTAGACTCCGGTTTTTTCCATTTTCTCTTCAAGGACAGGCCAAGGAGTGGCTCGATAAGCTTCCTCCAAAGTCTATTTTCACATGGGAACAACTCACAACCAAGTTCACCAAGAAGTTCTTCCCCCTGGAAGAACTGCATTAATTAGGAGAAAAATTTTTCACTTCCATCAAACAGATGGAGAATCTATCATTAACTCCTGGAATCGTTACAAAGATCTTATTCAACAAGCCCCACACCATGGTATCAACCTTTGGTTGCTTGTTCAAATCTTTTACGACAATATCTCCCGTAAGGATAAAAAAGGCATTGACTTCTTAACTGGCCGAAGAATCTCTAATCTCACTGCAGAAGAGGGGTGGAACCGCATTGAGGAATACATTCATTACCAAGACAGCCATTGGAATGAGCCAGTAAACGCTATAAGTATCTCTACTTTCTTGAATGAAAATTTATCATCTTTCGATGATCGGATTAAGAAAGCACAAGAGAAGCTTGCATACCTCACAAAATCGCCATAACCAAAAAGGTTATTTAACCCATACCTTATATGTGACATTTGTGGAGGGCCACACGAGAGTGATGAGTGTTATGACACACGCCAAGAGAGCGTCTTCCTTTCCAGTCATGATATTTATGATGACCCTTCACTCCTCACATTCTATCAAAACGATGAATGCAACCCTTGGGGCAATATAAAATGGAAAACTGAAGGAAAGGAGGGATCTGAATACACCATCCGTGATGACTTTGAAAAAGAACTCGGGCAGTTTACCATAGAAGGGGCCACACTCTTAAAAGGTCTTGAGGGGTTTATTCAAGAGCAGCAAGCTGACTTAGAGAGTCAATTCGCCAGCCTCCACAAAAGAATAAGCGAATCTGGCCCAGCCCATCACGATCCAACTTGCGCCATCACTACTCGATCAGGAATTACTACCAAGGATCCCCCGCATCCTGACCAGAATCCCACCACCAGGGAACCTGTGTTGGGAAATGAAGCAATTCCTGAACCTCCTTCAACTCCTCATGATCCCCCTCCACAAACACCAGCACCTGCCCAGCGACCAACTCTTGCACGGATTCCTTATCCCTCTCGTCTGAAGAATCAAAAGACTGAAGAAGACAATGAGAGAATATTGTCTTATCTAAAACGAGCTTCCGTCAACATACCACTTCTTGATGTATTCTATCACATCCCTAAACATAGCAAATACTTCAAGAGGTTAATATCTAATAGGAAGAAACTTGAAGGGTTGATATCATTAGGAGAAGAATGCTCGGCTATCATCCAGAAAGGCCTGCCCAAGAAGAAAGAAGATCCAGGCAGTTTCACCATCCCTTGTTCAATAGGGGCACTCTCTATGAAAAATGCCTTGGCGGATCTTGGGGCTAGCATTAACCTGATGCCTCACTCCCTATTCCTCAAACTCAGATATTCAGGACTGAAACCAACCAGGATGAGTATTCATTTAGCTGATCGATCAATCAAATATCCCATTGGGGTTTGTGAAAATGTTCTTGTAAGGGTAGGAGAATTCAAGTTTCCAGTTGATTTCGTGATTTTAGAAATGGAAGAAGATAACTCAGTCCCGATAATCCTTGGAAGACCTTTCTTGGCTACAGCTCGTGCCATTATTGATGTTCATGATGGTAAACTCACTTTACGAGTGGGGTCCGAGAGCTTAACCTTCGACGTCAAGGATTCTATGAGTCATTCCTCCTCCTACGATCACCCTATTTAGTTTGTTGAGGAAGTTGATGAATTTGTTGATGACATAGATGGCTGCATTGATGAGTATATATTAAACGAATTCATAAATGATGACAACAACACAATGGACGACAACGAAGAAATTAAGATGGTTGGAGCTGTTTCCTTTTACCCGCCTAAGGAAGAAATTGAACCCCTTGAGCTGCAAAAGCCAGAAAACAAGCTAAAACCATCAATCAAGGAACCCCCTACCTTAGAACGGAAAGATCTCCCAAGCCATTTAGAATACGCCTTCCTTCGAGGAAAGGACCAACTCCCTGTCATCATAAGCTCGTCACTGACCACTGGACAAAAAGAGAAGCTCTTGGAAGTTTTAAAAGAGTACAAAGGAGTAATCGCGTGGAATGTGGCTGACATTAAGGGTATTGATTCTACATTATGTACTCATAAAATCCTCATGGAAGAAGATTACAAACCAACCGTTCAGTCGCAGAGGAGGGTCAACCCTAACATTAAGGAGGTAGTAAAGAAAGAAGCCATCAAGCTCCTCGATGCCGGTCTTATCTACCCCATTTCGGATAGCCCATGGGTCAGCCCAGTCCAGGTGGTTCCAAAAAAGGGAGGAATGACAGTTGTAAAGAATGAAAAGGGAGATTTAGTGCCACAAAGAACGGTTACTGGTTGGCGTGTTTGTATCGACTACAAAAAGTTAAATGATGCCACCCGGAAAGATCATTTTCCTCTGCCATTCATTGACCTAATGCTCGAAAGGTTAGCCGGGCATGAATACTACTGTTTCCTTGATGGCTTTTCAGGATATTTTCAAATTCCCATTGCCCCTGAAGATCAGGAAAAGACTACGTTTACATGCCCATACGGGATGTTTGCCTACAAGCGAATGCCCTTCGGGTTATTTAACGCACCCGCCACCTTTTAGCGATGTATGATGGCTATATTCCATGAATTAATTGAAGACAGCATGGAAGTTTTCATGGATGATTTCTCGGTATTTGGAAATTCCTTCGACCTTTGTCTTTCCAACCTTAGGAAGATGTTGAAACGGTGCGAAGAAACTAATTTGGTCCTAAATTGGGAAAAATGTCATTTCATGGTAAAAGAAGGAATTGTCTTAGGACATAAAGTCTCTGGAAATGGAATTGAGGTCGATAGAGCAAAAATCGAAGCGATATCCAAACTCCCCTATCCTACCACCGTTAAAGTCATTCGCAGCTTTCTAGGTCATGTGGGTTTTTATCGAAGGTTTATTAAAGACTTCTCGAAAATTGCCCGGCCAATGACACAGCTTCTTGTTAAGGATGCCCCTTTTGACTTTTCTAAAGAATGCAAAGAAGCATTCAACCGACTAAAGAAGGATCTTACTCAGGCGCCTATAATGGTCACTCCTGATTGGTCTCAGCCATTCGAGATCATGTGTGATGCTAGTGATTATGTTGTAGGCGCCGTGCTCGGCCAAAGGAAAGAGAAGCATTTTCAACCAATCTACTATGCTAGCAAAACCATGAATGTAGCGCAAGAAAATTACACGACTACCGAGAAAGAGCTTTTAGCTGTGGTTTTTGCCTTCGACAAGTTCAGACAATATCTCGTTCTTTCTAAGACTGTCGTCTTCACTGATCACTCCGCCCTGCGCTACTTGTTTTCTAAGCAAGATGCAAGACCCCGACTAATTAGGTGGATTCTATTACTTCAAGAATTCGACATTGAAATTCGAGATAAAAAGGGGGCTGAAAATCTTGCTGTCGATCATCTGTCACGCTTGGAAAACCCTGATCTTGAGAAACTCGATCATACTGAGATTCGTGACTCTTTTCCCGAGGAACGGCTAATGGCCATTAAGGAGATTGAGCCATGGTATGCAGATTATGCTAACTATCTGTCCAGTAGGGTTTTGCCAAACTACATGACCAAGCAAAATAAAAGGAAATTCTTCACTACGCTAAAACATTACTTCTGGGATGAGCCCTTCCTATTCCGCATATGCCCCGATCAAATCATTCGACGTTGCGTGGCCGGAAGAAAGATTGATCGAGTTCTAAAAGAATGCCATGCGGGACCATTTGGAGGACATCACGGTGTAAATGTCATGGCACGAAAGGTTTTTGATGTCGGGTTCTACTGGCCTACTATTTTTCGAGACGTTAAGAGATTAGTTCAAACATGTGATGCATGCCAACGATCGGGAAACATCTCGCGAAGGGATGAATCACCTCAGAATTATATCCAAGTCTGCGAAATATTTGATGTTTGGGGAATAGACTTCATGGGACCTTTTCCATCATCCGGAGGAAATGAATACATTCTCGTAGCTATTGATTATGTATCCAAATGGGTAGAGGCTCAAGCTCTTAGAACTAATAATGCGAGGGTAGTTATTCATTTTCTTAAAAAGCTCTTCGCATGATTCGGGATTCCCAAGGCATTGATCAGTGATAGAGGAACCCATTTTTGCAATGCTCAAATGGAGAAGGTAATGAAGAAGTATGGCGTTCCACATAGATTTTCTACCGCATATCATCCTCAGACGAATGGACAAGTAGAAAACACAAACAGGGCATTAAAGCGGATACTTGAAAAAACGGTCCACCAGAATAGAAAAGATTGGGCATTCAAACTGGATGAGGCACTCTGGGCATTCAGAACTGCTTAAAAAACACCTATCGGAACAACCCCTTTTCGCTTAGTATATGGGAAGGCGTGCCACCTCCCTATTGAACTTGAGCAAAAATCATACTGGGCACTTGAGGCCTATAATATGGATTATTCTGAAGCAGGGTCAAATAGGTTCTTACAGCTTCAAGAATTGGATGAACTAAGGCTGGAAGCGTATGAATCATCGATCACATACAAAGAAAGGGCAAAGAAATGGCATGATCAACGAATAAAGAATCCTAAAGAGTTTTTGGAAGGAGATAAGGTGCTCTTGTATAATTCAAGACTGCGGTTATTTTCGGGAAAACTTAAATCGAGATGGTATGGACCTTTTTCAGTAAAGAAGCAGATGAGCAACGGAGCGGTGGTGCTACTAGACCACGATGGGAGGGAATTTACCGTAAATGGAAAACGTGTGAAACATTATCAGTTGGATAATAATGACATGGAGAACGATGAAGATATTGTTTTAGAAGAAGGTGGCGGTAATGAAATCACGTAAGGGCATGACTACGAGTCTAGCTACAAGACTCATAAATAAAGAAAAGTGCTTCGTGGGAGGCAACCCATGCTTAATTGTTTGCTTGTGAGTATCATATATCTTTTAGTGATTGCTTATTCGCATGTTTAAATTTGTAAAAATGCTTTATTTTGTTTTTAACCTCGTCTTAATTGCATATAAAGGTATTTTACATAAAGGATAAGTGTCGGGAGGATTACACACATTTTCAAAAGAAACGTAAACATAAGAATAACAATTAATTAAAAGATATATATGTGTGTTTGTTCGAGTCAAATGCTTGTATCGAGTCATAATGGATGTTTTACAGAAATTTTTCCAGATTCTAAAGATGTAAATTTTCCAGAATTTTTTCCAGAAAATCGCAGATCAGTTTTTGTCAGGATAACCTGACGGCGTCAGGATCGCAACCTGACGGCGTCAGAAAGGAGTAAAAACAACAGATTATTTTTTTTCTCGTTTTCTGAGCTACTTATAAATTTTTGGAATTTTCCAGGTCTTAATTTTCCAGAAATTCTGTAAACATCCATTCCACAAGCATTATATCCTAGTTTAGTCGAGTCTTATATATATTATTACCGCTGATTTTACGCGAATGTTTCGTTTGTTTTCTTCAAGTGTGTAGGTTTAATTTATCAAGAAGAAGTTACATAAGATTGGAAGGAGCTCTTCACGCATACATTCTTCTTGGAAAGGATTTAACCACTACTTCACACACGGATCCTACCGAGCTAATCAGGGGAGTATTAGTTTCTTTCGTTTTTCATTACCTTCTATTATCATAACTTTGATACTTTCGGGGAACATTGGGGACAATTTTCAGTTTAAGTGTAGGGAGGGAAAATAAAACGGGAACTTTGAAACTATGCTTATCCTTGACTATTTGCTTTGTCCAATTGTATTTGTGTAATAAACCATGAGAAAATGTCGGTTAGGGTAATTTTGGCACCAAATTTAAAATTTTTCATGACATATAGGAGTGGGCCATTAGTCTTAACAAAAGCGTCTCACGGATAGGAAGTTATATGACTAGCACAAAAACCCTTTACCACCTAAATTCCACCCAAAATGTGAGGATCGCCCTTAGATTAGTAGGAATTAAAGCATTCATCTTTAATGCTTAGAGTGTGAACCGGTAGTATAATAGATTCTAGAACTTGTTTTGTGATGCATTCCGAGATCGCTAGTAAGACTACACTTGTGTAGTTAGGAATAACTAAATGATAAAAGGCATTAGGATAACCCTTGTTTGATACCCGTAATATAATTACTTCTTCCACATCGGTTGAGTAATTCCCCCACACCCTTTGCGTTGTACTCATCTTTAGTACACGATACCCCTAGTTAACCCCTCAGAGCTATCCTTTTCGCGGTTCTCGTGATGTTTCGGTTTTTCCGGAATATCAATGAAGAGCATTGTTTACACCCCACCCCCAAAATGTATACCCAAATCGCCTTAGCCTACCCTGTATGCACTCACTTTTAGTGCATTATTGTAATCACCCCAAACCTTTAGTTAAATTATCTAGTTGCTTGCATGAGTTGCTAAGTCGAGTCATATCCTTTGTACACAGTTTTGGGACGATTGGGACTCATGGGAAAAGTTAAAGTCTATGAAATGACTGGAAGGGAATGTTAAATTCCCTTATTTGCATAATAACGTACCCCAAGTGTTTTGATCTTTTCAATTCGGGTCAAATTAGTGTTAGAGTAATAAAAACTCAAGTGTAGGGATGTGCCTATAAATCCCTATCATTTTGATGTTACCGTAGAGGATGGTAGAGTAAAAGTGTATGAAAAGAAAAAAAAATCAAAAAAAATAGAAAAAGAAAAAAGAAAAAAAAATAGAGTGTTCAAAAAAAACAAACATACGGGCTACCATCCTACATCTATCCTTTAAATTTATGTTTGTTTGTTTCAGTTATCTAGAGTTTAGAGTGTCGAGTCTTGGCTTAGCAACGCCATTCTTCGTATGCTTGTAACATAGAGATTTTTGACTTGCCACCACTAAATAGCCTATCCCACCAAACCCTTTGTTTCCCTACCGTAAGCCTAACGTTACAACCCTTTAAAGACTGTTGGAATCACTCCTAAACAGTATTTCAAGTATTTATATTTCATATGTAATAGGTAGTTTTATTATGGCCTTTATGCTTGTTTAAGGTCAAGCTTATGTAGAAGGCCCATAAGCTTAGGCCCAAGCCCAATAAGGAATAGGGAAGGAGAGGGAGTGTTGCCCTAGCTCCTTGCCTATATAAACAATGTAATAACCCTCACTTGAGGGTTGGTTGTTCAAGTTTTCCTTTCATTCACTCTCTTACGCATAACCGGTATTATCTTAACGTGTGTGTGTGTGGTTTACTTGTTCATCCGCCTTTATCTCTTTCTCTATAACTTGTGTTTGTAAAACTAGTGAACTAACAGTGGTATCAATCGCCAAATAGTTGGGTGTACTCGTTTGTTTTTGAAGTTTTTGGTTTTTGGGTCTTACGCGTAAAGATAACGCATTCTTTTGCTCTATTCAAAACTTGTTTTTTACACTTTTTAATCCAAGATTCTTGTACTTTCAACGTTTTAAGGTGTTAAAATACTTGTTTTTGGCAAAAAGTTTCAAACTTTATGCGTGGATCATTGTTTTTGAACTAGTTTTTATTCGTGGGTGTATTTCTACGCATAACTGTTTTGAGAGCTTTGGATCATCAAGTTTCACAATTTTGTGTTATTTTGGTGTTATTGAAGCTATTTCATCACACAAAAACTGGTTTAGAAACATCTTTGGGCAAAATCAAAAATACGAGTAATCCTACGCGTACTGAAACCCTAAAATTACGCGTAAGATTTTCCTTGGTTTGATCTTCATTTTCCTGGTTTATTCCGTGTTTTCTTACTTGGATAAGTCTGAAAATACGTCGACTTTGGATATCTTTTGCACTGTGATAGTGTAAAAGATCATTTGGGCAAAAACCCTAAACTTACGCATAAGCATAAGATTACGCGTAGAAATCCTACGCATAAGATTCACTTTACGCGTAAACTAAGTTCTACGCATAAGGTAATCCTACGCCTAAGTTTCTACGCCTAACTTTTGTCTACGCATAACTTTAGTGTTTTTCCTACTTACGCGTAAGCTAAAACCTACGCGTAACTCCTCATTGTTACGCGTAACTTTTGGTGTTTTTACGCATTAGTGCTACTTGGTTCTTGTCTTTTCTACGCCTAAGGACACTTCATCAACAAAAGTTCATTCGACTACAAAGATCCATTTTTACTACACAAGTTTATCATCATGTCTCAACCACCATACTCTAACTATTTCCCTCACACTTATAATCATCAACAATAACAACAATTAACTCCACAACATCAACAATGGAATCAACAACAAGCTATTTATCAACAACAATTTAATCAGCAACATACTCCACAACTTGGTGCAATTCCACAACCACAAATGGTTCAACCACCACCAAGCCTTCAAGTTCAAACCTACACAAATGATTTCAATCAACATCCATCAAGGAACACTATGAAGGAACCCACTTGGTTTGCAAAGATGTGTGAAGCTTTAAGCAGCCAACAATCAATTCATGAAGCTGGATCACTTGATAGACCTCTAATGCTCACTCCAGGAAACTACGATCAATGGGTGATAAGGTTCTTTAGATTTTGTGATCTGAAGAAGCCACATGGAAAGTTCTTAAAGAAGGTTATCTTGGAAGGTCCATTTGAGATGCCTACTGTCATTGTACCCGGAGATCCAACTGCTGTTCCACCAAGAGATGAACAAACCAACATTGCTACGGTTGCAGATCTTAATGCTACAGAACTTCTACACTATGAAGCTGATGAACTTGCAATGGAATACATCCTCTTAGGATTACCAAACCCAATTCTTCGTAGTGTTGATGCTCAAAAGACTGCACAAAAGATGTGGGATCATATTCGTCTTCTTATGGAAGGATCTGTACTCAATCAGGAGGATTTAGAATCCAAAATTTACTTGGCTTATGAACACTTCATGATTGAACCTGGAGAGACACTAGAGTCCTATCATCATCGATTTTCAGACATCATCAATGATTTGGATAAACACAACATCATCATGCCAAGAATTGCAGTAAATACAAAGTTCCTGAGTAGTCTTGGTCCTGAATGGGAGAAGTATGTCATCTTTCTCCGTCAAGTGAAGAATATGCATCATTGTACTTATGGATTGTTGTACGATTACTTGAAGCCTCATGAAAAGGAAGTTGATCGGGAAAGGATTCTCCGTGCTCAACTTGCTAAACAGTCACAACCGGATAATCAACAACTTGCCTTGTATGCTCAACAGAATTATCCCTCTCAACCAGCAACTCAACCAACTGCTTCAAACACACCTTCACAGCAACAACCTCAACAAAATCAATTGGTTCCATACAGCAACAATGCTCAAGCATATGTCAGTGAAGCGACTGAGGAAATCGATCCATTCGAAGCATTGCAACAAGGATTTGTGATGATTGCTAATGCTTTTGGCCGTTACACCAACAAATCCAACAATCGTATTCGTTCCTCATCTAACACACAGACTCAAGCTATTGTGAACAATGGACGTGTTGAAGTTCAGAATCGTGATTATGGTCGTCAGATGGGCGGTGGTCAAGGGTTTAATGCTGTGGGTAGGAATAACAACAGAGCTCAAGTGGTGGAACAGGGAAATGCTCAGAATCGGTTAAATGGTCTTAGATGATACAACTGCAATGAGAAGGGACACCTGGCTAATGCATGCCCAAAGCCAAGGACTAGGGGCAGTGCTTATTTCAAAGAGGCTTTACTTTTGCCTCTTAAGGATGAAGCTGGTGGATCTCTCACAGACAAAGAACAGATGATGATATGGAGGACTTGCAGGCCAATGCAGCTGTTATGTTGATGGCTAATATGCAAGAGTTACACATGAGTGAAACAGGCCCAGTGTATGACACTGATGGCTTGTCTCAGGTACCCGAACAAACCATCATCATATCTGAACTAATATCTCCATCAATATCTGAATCCGGCACGGCTCAGAATGTTCAAAATGAGTCATCCACATCTCATTCTGACGATTTTCAAATAAACCCCGTAGTTACATTTGACGATTCAGATGACCTTATGGTTTCCCTTGATAATCAAATTGACTCCGTGGTTATACTTGAGGATCTAAATAATGATCATGTTGTGACTCACGTTGAACACGATGAACCGTTGCCTCATCCAGATCTTGTTTTGTTACTTAAAGACCAACAATCCCAAATTGCTGAATGTGTTGCATTAAATCTGTCCTTAAAAAGTAAAAATGCACTGTTAACCAAGGATTTTGAATGCTTACAAATGCAACTCAACTTTTTAAAAACTCATGAAAACCGTGAAAAAGGTTTTGAAGCCGCTTTTGCAAAATCTCATCAAAACGAAAAATATTTAGAGAGACAGATGCGTGATCTAGCCGCCTCGAAGAATGCTTTGTTGTCTGAATTAGAACAACTGAAACATGAACATAAAAAGCAAATTAACGCTCTCACCTTGGATAATCAAAAAGCTAAGGCTGAGTTGTTAAATTGTCAAAAACAGTTCTCCGCATACAAAAAGCATTCAACGAATCGGGTAGATGACCTTCTTGAAGAAATTCTCGGCTTGCAAAACAAACTCAAAGAGTTTAAAACTATTGTTTACAAACATGGTGAATCAGTAACAGCTATTGAAAAGTTTACCTTAAAACCCAATCCAAAAGGATATGGAAAAAATCTAGCTGATTACAAACCAAAGCTTTCACTAAAAACATTCAAACCAACTCCTGAAGTTTCCAGTGCAGAATACAAAATTGATAATACTGTCATGAGTGTTGTTGAATATCATCGTCAAGAGGAATTAGATGCAGAAGATGAGAGTCGATCAAAATTAAAAAATGTTGTTTACAACAAACCTTTTAATTATAAAAACGCGGTCACTTTCGTCACACCAACGGATTCTTCTAACACACCAAGGGTTAGGGTTATTATACAAAAAAGTCACTAAAGTTTGCGGAAAATTGGTCCTAAGTCACTAAAGTTTAAAAGTTGTCATTCAGATTACTCAACGTTAAAAAGCAAACACATCTATAACTTTAACGATTTTTACGTTTATTTTTTTTATATGTTAAGTAACAAAATTGTCATGTATTTACAAGTTCAGTAACCTAGATGACAACTTTCATAAGTTCAGTAACGTGGTTGACAACTTTCATAAGTTCAGTAACCTGAATGACAACTTTTAAACTTTAGTGACTTAGGACAAATTTTCTGCAAACTTTAGTGACTTTTTTGTATAATAACCCCCAAGGGTTATCATCAAAACACCTGAGTCTTCTAATGTTAATCCCAAAACAGAATTTGCACAAACTTATGGTCCTTTACCTTCCATTAGTGAAGTAAACTCAAAACCTGAAAATCGAAAAATTCTTCGATATTTTGACATTTTCATGGCTGACCTCAAAATTTTACAACATGAGATAGAATATCGCTCTGAAATCAAAGTTGAACATTTTCAATCGCCTCTGGCGCGAGAACAAAGAGACATTTTTCAGAAAAATCTTTTACCTAATGTTAAAAACTTGAAAATTTGTGCAATTGCCTGGGAAAAGGATTTTCATAAGGAACTTGGGGTAATGAAAAACGTTTTCGAGAAAACAGAAACATCTATTTCTAATACTAAACGTAAAAAGAAACTCTTAAGAAAAGATGTTGATCGACTCTTGGAAGATGTTATCTGTGCTGATATCCATAATGTTGTGTTATTCTATTCTTTGCCATATGCATCTGATTATATCTCTGCTGATATTGTTGAAAATGTTGTAACTGTTGAGAACAACGATAATGTGCTTCAGATCGAGTCTTTAAAAGCTGAAAATAAACGATTACTCAATGAAATTTACAATGCAAAACGTCGTCTTCATTGGTGTGAAAAAGATATTCACAATCATCAACTTAGTTTTCAAAAGAAAATCGCTCAGTTGAGTGCAAAATCTTCTGATCCTAAAATTGAGCAACTGGATGATCAAAACGTGTCTTTGAAAAGTCAAATCTCAAAATATGAACAAGAACTTTCAAAAGTTAAACAGGAATATGGTGTCATATTTGATTTACTCAATAAGACTCGTCATGAAGCATCTAACGAACTTGATCACTATCTTGCTCACACTAGAGAAGTCATGAATTTTGCTGGTAATATTCGTTCTGAAAATCAAGATTTGATTCACACTATCTCCAAGTTAAGGGAAATGTTAGGAAAGTATGAACAACTTCCGCCTACCGTGATTAAGAGATTAGCACCAGTCACACTTAGTAATCGTGAACCTAGAATCCCTACTGCCAAATCACAAGTTGCTAATGTGTTTCCCTCTACTGAAACAGGAATAGTTGCGTCTTTTCCAAACGTCCGCACTTCACAGCCTAGGAGCACTCAATCGAAGAATAGGAAGTTGCGACCTAAGAAAAGATCAATAAGGAATGCTAAAGTAGAAGAACACCCTAGGACTCTGAATAAAACTCATGTTGCTTCCACTATAGATGTTACGTCTGGCAAATATAATAGAAATAGTGATGTAACGAATGCTAAACCGTTAAGTACTTTTTGTTAATACAAATATCGTCATTAAACATTATTTATATTTTTGATCTTTGCCTAAGTTTTGTTAACGACAAAAGTAAATTTAATTTATAAAAGCTTAAAGCTTGTCAAGTTTATTAGATATTAAAACAAGCTTTCTCAAACAATATATTCATCATTCAAGCATTTACATTTATGATTAGTAACATCTTGATATGACTCTAATCATTATGTATGATAGTAGTTTGTAGAATGTGTTAGGTTCTTAAAACCAAACACTACTTAAGCATTTGCATATTTCTATAAATAGTAATACAACATTTGACATCATGTATTACATCATGGAAATCATTAGAAGATTCCATTAGATATTTTGTGAAGATTTATACTCTTCATATCTTGCACAATCTCACTTAGATAGAGTTGACTTTAGGCAAGATTTGATATCTTGACTGTCAGACCGGCGGTACCAAAATGGTACACGGGCGGAACCCTTTTAAGGGGTCCGCCGTCCGTGGACGCTCCTGTCCAATTTGGCTATAAATAGCAATGCCAAGCCAAGTAGTTTCTCATCCCTTTCTAACATACTCTCATACATATCTTCTCTCTAACCTTTCTAATTCAGTTTCATATCATATTAGTGATCTCTTTTGTAGCAAAGAAGATCAAGTCATATTCAAGCTTCAACGAGAAGTTGGAAGTCTTGTTTGTTTAGTGTTGTATGATCTAGTGTTGATCCATACTTCATTGTTGTATCAAACCATCATAATCTTGTGAGTGTGAGTGGTTAGTATTTTAGTCCTCAAAATACATTGTGTGTGGGAGTAGTTGTACCCTTGGAAAGAACTCGACATCTAGCTTAGTGTCGGAAATAGTGTAAGCGAAGTGTAAAGGTTTTCTCCGCCGGTGAAAGGAGCTTGTTGACTAGTGAAGTTAAACTCTCGAGTGTGAGACTCGGGGAGTGGAGTAGGGCAAGGAAAAAGAGTCCTTGTAGGCCGAACCACCATAAACAACTTGTTGTGGTTTGATCATTTCTTTCCTTATTTACTTATTACATATTGCTTGCATATTTCATTAACATACTTAAGATCAATATCAATTGATCTTTCAATAAGTTTCAAAACAAAGTTTTTAATCGGTAAACTATTCAACCCCCCTTCTAGTTTTCTACAATTGGTACCAGAGCCTCGTTGCTCAAGAATTTCTAAAATAACTTGTATTTTATAAACTTGAAACGATCCATGGATTCTGAAAACTTTAAAGAAGGGCAATCTATGCAAAGACCACCACTCTTTGAAACCAATGGATTTATCTATTGGAAAAACCGTTTTGAAACATATGTAAAATCAAAAGATATAGATCTTTGGTTTATTATTGTTAAAGGATATTTTAGTTCTACAACAAAGGATATTTCCGTTGATGAACAAAAGAAATTAGTTGCTAAAAATAATGAAGCTAAAATGATGCTTTATAATGCTTTACCTAGAAAAGAATATGAAAGAATTTTTATGTGTGAAACCGCCAAAGATATTTGGGAATCTTTAATTGTTACACATCAAGGTAATTCACAAGTCAAGGATAACAAAATTGATCTTCTTGTTCAACAATATGAACAATTTGTTATCCCTGAAGATGAAACCATTGATTGTGGCTTTGCTCGTTTTAACACTATCATTACATCACTTAAAGCACTTGATGAATCTTTTCGTAGTAAGAACTTTGTCAGGAAATTTCTTAGAGCACTCCATCCCAAATGGAGAGCTAAAGTGACCGCTATTGAAGAATCAAAAGATCTCTCAATAATGTCACTAGACGAGCTAATTGGCAACCTCAAAGTTCACGAAATGGTAATGGAGAAAGATTCGGAGATCATCAAAGGAAGAAAGGAGAAGATCAAATCCGTTGCTCTTAAAGCAAAGGCGGAATCAAGCGATGATGGTGAATCTTGTTCCGATAGTGAAGATGAGGAGTATGCCATGGCCGTTAGAGATTTCAAGAAGTTCTTTAGAAGAAGAGGAAAGTTTGTAAGACAACCTCGAGAAGAAAAGAAGCCATTCCGAAAAGATCGGGATGATAAGAAGATTAAAGGTGAAAGAAAGTGTTTTAGATATGGTGATGCAAGTCATCTCATAGGAGAATGTCCCAAGCCACCTAAAAGCAAAACTCAACGAGCTTTTGTAAGTGGTGCTTGGAGTGATAGTGAAGACGATGAAGAATCAAGCAAGGAAGAGATCGCTCTAATGGCACATGAGTCAAATGAGGTACTTTACGACTCTTCTTATTCTTCTATAGATGATGACACCTTGCAAAAACAATATAATCAATTGTGTGAGCTAAGTCTAAAAATCATAACTAAAAATAAATTTCTAAAAACCAAAAAGGAGTTTTTGGAAAATGAGGTATATGAGTTAAAAGAAAAAGCAAAACGTCTTGAAAAAGGAAAAGCAAATGACGATGATTGTAAATCATGTCAAGAGCTTAATCTTGAAATAGAAAAACTAAAGCTCACACAAGAAGTTTTAATAGAAAATAATTCTAAGTTTAAAAGGTTTAACAAAAACATCGCTCTTGCCGATGAAATAGTTAAAATCCATAAAACACCAGGAGACATGAATGGGCTAGGTTTTAATGAAGTATTAATTCCAAAGAGTCAAAACAAAACAGCCGAAAAGGACGAACATTCTGTCAAAATTGCTGCAGTACAGCACGGACCAGACGGAACCAAAATAAGGGTTCCGTCCGTTGTGCAAAATGGTACCGCGGGTACTTCAGCAGAACAGAATGTTCGCAATACGGACCGTACTGAATTTGTTAAAGTAACAAAGAAAACCAATGATAATGTTAAACTAAAACCAGCCATTATATCAGGAGTAGGACTTGTTAAAAATGGATTTAGATCAAAAACTACTCAACAACGATATAAAACTTCTTTTGCCAAACGCCCCTTTCCTAAGAGCAACCACAACGTTCAACCTAACTACCAACACAACGGTTGGAATCAAAACTTTCCTAGACCATATCAAACTCCAGATTACATGCCATGGAACCCTTACCCATCATTTCCATACATGAATCAAATAAATGGTATGTTTAACCCAAACGGACCCATGAGATATTGGGGACCAAATGTTTGAGTTATTTGCTTCTTAGGTATGCTTGAAAGTTGGATTGGAACCTGATGAATGGATAAAAGATAGTGGATGCTCACGACACATGACGGGCAACAAAAGTCTCTTCTCATCATACCAAGAGTATGACGGAGGTAATGTCACTTTCGGTAGCAATCTCAAAAGCAAAATCATTGGCAAAGGTACGATTGCTCATAACTCTCTAACTATTGAAAATGTTGCTCATGTGGATAGGTTAGGATTTAATCTACTTAGTATTATCCAACTATGTGATAAAAAGTATAAAGTACTATTTGATGAAAATGGTAGTAAAATACTAAAAGATGGTATCACCATAGCTAAAGGAGTTAGGAAAAATAACATATACGTCATGAAAATAGATAAAACATATAATGACAAACTTTGCTTAACAACATTAGACGATAGCTCATCTCTTTGGCATAGACGCTTAGGTCACGCTAATATGAGACTTATACAAAACCTATCTTCAAAAGAGTTGGTTAGGAATTTACCAAAACTAAAATATGACCAACACTTTTGCGACGCTTGCAAAATTGGTAAACAAACACATAGTAGTCACAAATCTAAAAATATGGTGTCCACATCTAAGTGTCTAGAATTATTACATATGGACTTGTTTGGACCATCCGCTATAAGAAGCTATGGAGGCAACTTATACACTTTGGTCATAGTAGATGATTACTCAAGGTTTACTTGGACGTTATTTTTGAAAACCAAAAATGAAGCTTTTGATAAATTTGAAATACTTAGCAAGAAAATTCAAAATCTTCTAGGTGTCAAAATTGTGTCGATCCAAACGGATCATGGTCGTGAATTTGACAACGAAACTCAATTTGGAAACTTTTGTGATACAAATGGTATAACACATAACTTTTCCGCTCCACGAACACCTCAATCAAATGGAGTAGTAGAACGTAAAAATAGAACAATTCAAGAAATGAGTAGAACAATGCTTAATGAACAAAACATTCCTCAAAAGTTTTGGTGTAACGCCATTGACACTTCTACATATATTTTAAATAGAGTCCTAATACGTCCTTTCCTAAACAAAACACCATATGAACTTTATAAAGGTAAAAAGCCAACATTAGGATATTTTAAAGTCTTTGGTTGTAAATGTTTTATTCTTAATACTAAGGATTATCTCACCAAGTTTGACCCAAAGTCTTATGAAGGTGTATTTCTTGGTTACTCTCAAACTAGTAAAGCTTACATTGTCCTAAATAAAGAAACAATGATAGTCGAGGAATCGTTGAACATAACATTTGACGAAAGTCCACCTCCCTCTAAGACATCACCTTTGGTAGATGATGACTTAGTTGAAAGTCAAATTAATAATAACAAGGAAGATGAACCATTAAATAAGGAAATTGTCAACATAAAAGAATCTAAAAGTCATCCATTAGAAAAGGTCATAGGAAAACTTAATCAAAGAACCTTAAGATCACAAGCTCAAAATCAAAGTAATCATTTTTGTTTTGTATCCACCATTGAACCAAAAACCATAAATGAAGCAATAAAAGATGAATCATGGGTAATTGCCATGCAAGAAGAATTAAACCAATTCGTTAGAAATGATGTTTGGAAACTAGTTCCAAAACCCAAAGATCAAACTATAATTGGAACAAAATGGGTCTTTCGAAACAAAATGGACGAAAATGGTGTAGTATCTAGAAACAAAGCTAGGCTTGTTGCACAAGGTTATAATCAACAAGAAGGAATTGACTATGATGAAACTTATGCACCGGTAGCTAGACTTGAATCTATTAGAATATTACTTGCTTATGCATGTGCTTATGATTTTAAATTATTTCAAATGGATGTTAAAAGTGCTTTCCTTAATGGGTTTATTAACGAAGAAGTGTATGTTGCTCAACCTCCCGGTTTTACCGACTTTGAGAAACCACATCATGTCTTCAAACTCAAGAAAGCATTATACGGCCTTAAACAAGCACCTAAAGCTTGGTACGACCGTCTTAAGACTTTTCTTATTGATAACAAATATACTATGGGATTAGTAGATAATACTCTTTTTACTAAGAAAAAGGAATCGCAAATTATTATTGTTCAAATATACGTTGATGACATTATATTCGGATCAACTTGTCAAGAGCTATGTGATGATTTCTCTAAAATCATGCATGACGAGTTTGAAATGAGTATGATGGGTGAGTTAAACTTCTTTCTAGGACTTCAAATCAAACAACTAGATGATGGTATTTTCTTTAACCAATCTAAATATATAAAAGACATGCTTAAGAAATTTGGTCTTGAAGATTCCAAACCAACTAAAACACCCATGTCCTCGGACACTAAACTCACCAAGGACGAAGAAGGTGAATCCGTAGATAACACTAAATATAGAGGAATGATTGGTAGCCTACTCTATCTTACGGCTAGTAGACCCGACATTATGTTTAGTGTTTGTCTATGTGCTCGCTTTCAAGAAAACCCAAAGGCATCACACTTAGAAGCATTAAAAAGGATTTTTAGATATATTAAGGGAACAACGTGTTTAGGATTATGGTATCCCAAAGGAACTGGTATAGAAACCATAGTGTATGCCGACTCGGATCATGCCGGTGATTATGTCGATAGAAAAAGTACAAGTGGTATTTGAACTTTTGTTGGACATTGTCTCACCTCATGGTTTGCAAAGAAGCAAACGGCTTTAGCCATCTCTACTACTGAAGCCGAATACGTCTCAGCCGGAAAAGCATGTCAACAAGCTCTTTGGATGAAGCAAGCTCTCGTAGACTACGGAATTCATCTCAACGACATTGTGATACTTTGCGACAAAAAAGGAGCCATCGATCTCAGCAAGAATCCCGTTCAACATGCTCGTACAAAGCACATTGAAATCCGTCATCACTTTCTTCGCGACAATGTTCAAAAAGGAAACATTTCAATCGAGAAAGTATCCTCCGAAGACAACATTGCCGACATCCTTACTAAACCTCTTAAACGAGAACCTTTTAATCTTCTTAGACTTGGTTTAGGGTTAATGGAACCAAACATGTAGGATAAACATAGCCTAAAACATTAGAATAGTCAAACCAAAACAATTTTGCCTTATATCTGCTACTGTAGCCACGGCACCAAACGACAACACGGACGGAACCAAATATTTGGTGCCGTCTGGTCCGTGGTGTCTACAGAAGCAAAACAGCTATATACATAACATCCTCTTCCTCACAACCCACTTTACCAAAACGTGTAAAACTTAAACCAAGCTCATTATTGTCATCTTCCCACTCACTAATCACTGAAGATAACATCATTGTAAGTATCCTAACTACATTTCATCTCTTAATTCTGAGTCTAGGATTCTTATTTATGCACAAAACTATCACAAATCATTACATGGGGTTTTATGTATGCTTTTATACCAAATATGAATTCAATTGGCAAATTGCATAACTAGTCATTGAAATTAGGTACTACATTATCATATTGCATAAACAAATCATGTTTCCCACTAATTGATAGATAATAAATATAAGGCCTTATTCAAACAACCAAACACCCCATGTCAAAAGTTTTGAAAAGCTTCTCACTTGTAGGAAAACATTTTTCATTGCTAATACAAATAGAAACGTTAGAATTTTCATCACTTGCATGCTCTTGAATACTAAAGGTATTGCATAACTAATATGCACTCCCGGGTATATTCAAATGTAGCCACATTGAATTAGGAGCATTTGGGTTATCTCATGGTATTTGCCAAACACCCCACTAAAACCATTTTGTGCATAAAATGAGTCGAGATAACCGCAACTCCAAATTGTTTTCATATAGGCACACACTAGAATCAAAAACGTTAAAATTTATTTTCAATTTCTTAACATATTAATTCTTGTCCTTAGGAATAACCATGGTAGCCGCAAGATTCTATGATCACAAAGACACCCTTAACTACATTCCCAAACACCACAAAACCAAAGGACTTACCAAGGAACAAGTAGAAATATTTAAGAGTCTAGAATCAAGGTATTTCCATGAGGGTAGAACCATTCACTTATCCTTCCTTGAAAATACCAATCTTCGTGAAGAACTAGCTGCCATTCAATTCGATTGCCTTCTTGACATCGATGAACCAATTTGTCCTAGGTTTGTGTTAGAATTCTATGCTAGTGTTTGGAACAATGCATTATCGTTAATGTTTGATACTATTTAGTTGCTTTTATTATGTAGGATGATAATATAACTTGAAACAATGGTGTATGCTAACAATCTCATGCAGGGGGATAGCACAAGTATGCTATCAAATTTTACCCATTTTCACTATATTGTGAAAATCAATAAGCCTTGCTCAAAATCTATGCTCCACTATGTTTACATATGTGTTATTTACTTTTCCTAACTAGAAATGTTTAGTATAACAGGTTTTGAGAAAAATTTCAGGTTTCGGAAATTTCCCCGACACCTAAAAACGAACTCTGTCCATATTTCAGCACTCCACGGATCAGACGGCACCATAATTTTGGTACCGTCCTTTATGTAGTTTGGTACCGCCATACCTGTACAGGCGGACCAGACGACACCCTTTTTAGGGTACCGTCCGTGTATGATTTTGGTGCCGTGGATCCTCCAGGTAATTTTTTGAATTTCGACTCTTTCGTGATTCCAAATTATCTTCCATCACTTATAAATCAATCTTAACTAGTTTATATTGTTATTAGAACTAGTATTATTCACTAAGGGATATAAGAAATCCATTTCCCACCAAAATTCAAAAATTTGAAAAATCCACCCAAGGAGCCCTTTGGCATAAAGGAAGGAACCAAATTTTTGGTACCTTCAAATCCGTGGGTAATCTGAATATTAGGAAATTCCACTCACTAGAACACATTTATTGCATATCTTTTCTTCTTCACTCCATCTTCTTTGTATGGATTGACTTGGGTGATATGACTAGCATTCAACCCACTTCCAAATCATTAGGAACCTCATCTCTTCAATGGTTCAACATCAAATCAAACCATTTCTCAACAATTTCTTACCTCTATAAATTGAAAGGCTTTACCATGATCATCCTCACACCTTCTTCATTCTCACTACTATCTAGCAAATCAAAACCCAAGTTAAAAATGACTAAATCATCACCAAAACCTTGCAAGAAAACCGCTAGAATGAGCGTAAGGCCTTGTTGTTTTGTTCATCTTAGCTCATCATCCGAATCTTCACCACTCACCATCTCATCTCCCATTAGAGATGATACACATCTTACCTTACCTACACCCACTTCATCACACATTGTGATCACCACTCCACCACCAACAAAAACACCTACTTCACCTCCACCGGCACCCATCCAAACATCCAAAACACCCTCACCACCTTCACCAAGGTCTCCCACTCTCACTCCCATGGAGTTATTTTCAACTCCACCAACATCACCAAATCCTTTCCTAAAGGACTTGGAGTACTTGCCTCCTAGGCCAAGTCATCCACCACCATTGCCATCTTTTGGCACAATTGAGCGAATCGCTCATGAGTCACCTCGATCATCCATTGACCCAAACGCCCCATTAGAGCCAAGACCTCTCCTTTTCCACCCCATTCACAAGGACATTCATGGTCCTTTATACGGGGATCATCCACTTCCATCATCAATGTCCCCTCATATTGAGGACATTCCGGAGTGCATGTGGGATGACAATCCCACTAGAGAGGAGATTCAAGCCGAACTCCACAACCTCCACCAATTCAAAGGCATGGTGGATTCTCACTTAAGTGAGACAATGCAAATGCAAAGTGCTTTGCTTGCATCCATCATGACCACTCCAAACATCCCCAACACCACCAACACATCCACCATTCCACCACCACAACCTCCCCAAACTTTCTACCCTCCAAGGCATGGTTGCTCAACTTGTGAGCAAACGGGTCAAACCGTGGAACGGACCCGGATTATGGTCCATGACTTCCACGAAGAAATGAGGTTCATCCTCAACCACATTCTTGAGCGTCTCAACGCTCTTTCCCATCCACCATCACTTTAGGATGGTTTTAGAATAGTCTTTCTTTTATTTGCTTTCTTAGGATAATTTTTATTTTCTTGTACTAGAAACACATCATTGTGTTCTCTTTTCATGATCTTTACTCATGAAAAATTTTAACTAATGAATGTTGTTTATTATATTGTTGGTGTCATTACATAGTGTTTGGAAATGCTTGTGAATGATCATTATTACTAACAATTTTTTGTAGCTTTATTTTCACAATCCATGTATCTTCCCATTAAAGCACCCAATTTAGGGGGAGCTTTGAACAAGGGGGAGATAATAGCTCGGGCTCATTACATTCCGCATAGCCTCTTCTTTTTGTTGAGACAAAAAGGGGGAGAAAATATAGAACTTTGAAATTACTTATAGTTGACTTTTCTGAAAAAGTCAAACTGCATACTTTGACTTTTTAAGGAAAAAGTCAACATCATGCATCAACTAGTGAATTCTTTGACTTTCATAAAAAGTCAAATTTCATACACTTGTATTATCATTTCCTTTTCAAGTTCTAAAACTAATATTTTTATAACTCTTGTACAAACTTTGTTCCTTTTATAAAAATAAAATTTATATTTTGTCCTCAACAAAAAGGGGGAGATTGTTAATACAAATATCGTCATTAAACGTTATTTATATTTTTGATCTTTGCCTAAGTTTTGTTAACGACAAAAGTAAATTTAATTTATAAAAGCTTAAAGCTTGTCAAGTTTATTAGATATTAAAACAAGCTTTCTCAAACAATATATTCATCATTCAAGCATTTACATTTATGATTAGTAACATCTTGATATGACTCTAATCATTATGTATGATAGTAGTTTGTAGAATGTGTTAGGTTCTTAAAACCAAACACTACTTAAGCATTTGCATATTTCTATAAATAGTAATACAACATTTGACATCATGTATTACATCATGGAAATCATTAGAAGATTCCATTAGATATTTTGTGAAGATTTATACTCTTCATATCTTGCACAATCTCACTTAGATAGAGTTGACTTTAGGCAAGATTTGATATCTTGACTGTCAGACCGGCGGTACCAAAATGGTACACGGGCGGAACCCTTTTAAGGGGTCCGCCGTCCGTGGACGCTCCTGTCCAATTTGGCTATAAATAGCAATGCCAAGCCAAGTAGTTTCTCATCCCTTTCTAACATACTCTCATACATATCTTCTCTCTAACCTTTCTAATTCAGTTTCATATCATATTAGTGATCTCTTTTGTAGCAAAGAAGATCAAGTCATATTCAAGCTTCAACGAGAAGTTGGAAGTCTTGTTTGTTTAGTGTTGTATGATCTAGTGTTGATCCATACTTCATTGTTGTATCAAACCATCATAATCTTGTGAGTGTGAATGGTTAGTATTTTAGTCCTCAAAATACATTGTGTGTGGGAGTAGTTGTACCCTTGGAAAGAACTCGACATCTAGCTTAGTGTCGGAAATAGTGTAAGCGAAGTGTAAAGGTTTTCTCCGCCGGTGAAAGGAGCTTATTGACTAGTGAAGTTAAACTCTCGAGTGTGAGACTCAGGGAGTGGAGTAGGGCAAGGAAAAAGAGTCCTTGTAGGCCGAACCACCATAAACAACTTGTTGTGGTTTGATCATTTCTTTCCTTATTTACTTATTACATATTGCTTGCATATTTCATTAACATACTTAAGATCAATATCAATTGATCTTTCAATAAGTTTCAAAACAAAGTTTTTAATCGGTAAACTATTCAACCCCCCTTCTAGTTTTCTACACTTTTGATATTCAGTCTGATGCACCTTGTGTTATTTGTCGGAAGAGTATGAATTCTGATTGTCATGACAAATGTGTTGCTAAAGCTATAATCTCTCGTTTATGGAATCCTAAGAATCGGAATACCTCTAGGCCCACTAATCATTCTAAGTCTGTGCTTGGTAAACCACCTTCTTTAGATTCTAAGGCAACCATTGCTATCACAGTAGCTCCCGCTTCACCTCCTAAGAATGTAGTACCACCTAGTCCATTCACTAAGACTAAAGCAAAAAGTAGTTATAGATGGCAGAAATGGATATATAACACACTAGGATTTAAATGGATGCCTAAACTTATTAATGTGTGTATATCTAATATACCTGCTTCGGAACCCTCTAACATTTCGGGTTCCACATCTACTTCTATTCCATCTGTGTCGTCTGTGTGTAATGCAGGTGATACAGATCATTCTCTGGATTGTTGATAGCGGATGTTCCCGACACATGACAGGCAATCTTAAACTGTTATCAAACTTTATTGCAAAGTTCATTGGCACTGTCAGGTTCGGGAACGATCACTTCGCAGCTATCATGGGCTACGGAGATTATGTCAATGGGAACATCGAAATCAGCAGGGTTTACTATGTGGAAGGCCTCGGTCACAATCTGTTTTCAGTAGGTCAATTTTGTGATGGAGATTTGGAGGTTGCTTTCAGGGAGAAAACTTGTTTCATTCGTGATCTACAAGGAAATGACCTTATGTCTGGCTCGCGTAATTCTAGTCTCTACACTATCTCTATGCAAGACATGGTTGCTTCCTCTCCCATTTGCTTACTTTCAAAGGCAACATCTACAAAATCCTGGCTATGGCACCGTCGTCTCTCACATCTAAACTTTCAAACCATCACCAATCTTGCTAGACACAAACTAGTTGAAGGACTCCCATGATTCCGGTATTCAAAAGATCACCTTTGCTCAGCCTATGAACAAGGAAAAAGCACTCGTGCTCATTTTCCTTCAAAGGTGGAACACAGCTCTTAGCATGTGCTTCATCTTCTTCACATGGATTTGTGTGGCCCGATGCGCGTCAAACGATCAATGGCAAATGCTACATCTTAGTAATTGTTGATGACTACTCACGATGGACTTGGGTCTACTTTCTTCGAAGCAAAGACCAAGCTCCACAAATGATCATCACCTTTCTCACAAAAATACAGGTTCAGCTCCGCAACACCGTCAGGATAATCAGAACAGACAAAGGAACTGAATTTGTTAACAAAACCCTTCGTGAATTCTATGAGAAAGTGGGAATTCAGCATCAAACATCTATTGCACGTACACCTGAACAAAACGGAGTAGTTGAAAGACGAAACCGAACGTTAGTGGAAGCTGCAAGAACAATGTTAATCAATGCTAAACTTCCAGATTACTTATGGGCAGAAGCTGTATCTACTGCATGCTATACTCAAAACCGTTCTATGATCACAAAACGCCACAACAAAACACCTTTCGAGCTTGTCCACAACTATAAACCGAACCTCAAACACTTTCATGTATTTGGATCCCTTTGCTATCCGAATAATGATTGTCATGATTTTGGAAAGCTCAAAGCCAAAGCTGATATTGGAGTCTTTATTGGATACTGTGACAATTCTAAAGGTTTCCGAATCTGGAATCGTCGAACTAAGGAGGTAATGGAAACGATTCATATTCATTTTGATGAACTCACGGAAATGGCTTCTGAGTACAACAGCTTAGAACCCGGTCACAACCGTTTAAACTTCCCTCAACCCCCATCATCAGCTGAACAAAGCCCCCAGCTAACTCGTCAACAAATGGAAAGGTTATTTGCTCCTCTGTTCTGTGACGATATTGATGAACGTGCTCCAGGTGTATCCGCTGTTTCCGCTGCACAACCTGATAATATTCCTATACCTGATACACCTGCTACAACAACTACTGTTGAAGATGCACCTACACCAGTTGACTCCAACACAACAGTTGAACACACCGCTTCAAACAATGATGAACCAGCTGATGATATTCTGAATGAAGTACCCCCACCTGCAGATTTTGATCCAAATGCGTTCTTCAACCCGTTTGCTAATGAGACTGTTGCACCAGATGTTGCGGAATCTTCAACAAACCATTTGAATCCTCAGAATCTGCACAATGTATACCAACATCAACCCTCTACACATAGATGGACAAAAGACCATCCTCTGGCTAACATTATTGGCAACCCGAATCAACCAGTCGTTACGAGACAACGTCTTCACACAGATGGTGAACATTGCATTTATGCACTCACTGTCTGCCAATCTGAGCCTAAAAACATTAAAGATGCAATGACAAAAGACAACTGGATTGAATCCATGCAGGAAGAACTCAACCAATTCAAACGTCTTGAAGTATGGGAACTGGTTGAAAGACCAACAGGGGTCTACGTCATTGGTCTAAAATGGATTTGGAAAAACAAATTGGATGCTGAAGGGAACGTCATCCGAAACAAGTCACGTCTAGTTGCTAAGGGTTATCGTCAGGAAGAGGGAATAGACTTTGAAGAATCGTTTGCTCTGGTTGCTCGTCTTGAGGCTGTTCGGATATTTCTCGCGTTCGCAGCTCATATGAATATGACGGTCTATCAGATGGATGTCAAAACGGCGTTTCTCAATGGAAAACTTAAAGAAACGGTCTATGTCAACCAACCAGATGGATTCGTTGATCCTGAGTTCCCGCACCATGTCTACAAACTGAACAAAGCTCTTTATGGTCTCAAACAAGCCCCTCGGGCATGGTACGATAAGCTATCATCTTTCCTCATTGCCAATAATTTCACCAAAGGCTCGGTTGACCCAACTCTTTTTATACAATATCACGGGGCACACATCTTAATTGTTCAAATTTACGTGGATGACATCATTTTTGGGTCTACACATAAAAAGTTTTCAATCGCTTTTGCAAAACTAATGAAGAAAAATTTTGAAATGTCCATGATGGGTGAACTTACGTTCTTTCTAGGACTGCAAGTTCATCAATCACCCCGTGGTATTTTCTTGAGTCAGTCCAAATATGCCCTTGAATTGTTAAACAAATTTGGAATGACAACCTGTGACACTTATGCCACACCAATGGCTCATACCAAGAAGCTAGACGCTGATCTACATGGGAAATCAGTTCACCCTACCAAATACCGAAGTATTATTGGGTCTCTCATGTATCTAACAGCTAGCAGACCTGATATTGTCTTTGCCGTTTATCTATGCTCCCGTTATCAGTCGCGACCAACTGAAACCCACCTCTCTGAGGCTAAAAGAATCCTCCGATACATCAAGGGAACCATTAACTTGGGGATCTGGTATCCGAAGGATTCTGGTTTTGAACTAATCGCTTTTTCAGACGCTGATCACGCAGGATGCTTAGACTCAAGGAAAAGTACTTCAGGAGCACTACAATTTCTCGGTGATAAACTGGTGTCTTGGCAATCAAAGAAGCAAGATTGTACATCGCTGTCATCAACCGAAGCAGAATATGTAGCCATGTCCGCGTGTTGTGCTCAAGTCATTTGGATGAGAACACAACTCAAAGACTATGGTTACGTATTTGACAGAATCCCGATGTACTGCGACAATCGGAGTGCCATTGCAATCTCGTGCAACTCAGTTCAGCACTCGAAATCAAAGCACATCGATCTTCGCTATCATTTCATCAAGGACCACGTGGAACAGGGTACCGTTGAATTATACTTTGTGGGTACTGAATACCAATTGGCAGATCTGCTCACCAAAGCCTTGCCTCCCGCTAGGTTTAATGAGTTGGTCCACCGAATTGGTATGAGGTGTTTGACTCAAGAGGAATTGGATGACCTCTTAAAACAGTCTTAAAAACCTATCAAACACCAAAACATCTTTTGTAAATAAATTTTTTTAAAAAAAAACAAAATACAAAAATATAAATCTCATAAAACAACAAAAATATTCTTCTTATCTATAATCTTTCAACATGGCAAGTACATTTCTTCCGTCAACACTTTTATCTTTCAAAATTCAGTATTTTTCCGATCAAGTGTTGAGGGGGAGAAAATAATCTCTTAACTGTTTCAAAAACATCTGTGTACTTGCATGTTTTCATATCTCGGTTGTTTCATTTTACAATGATGGTGAATTTTCTGGTTAAAAGACACTCCTCGGACTAAATTTATAACCTTTCATTATTTCTTAAGTCGAGGGGGAGTGTCTTCAAGTTTCTTTCCTAAAAACTTTGTTTGGTAACCATAATGGAAATTAAATGGCTTGGTTTGAAAAAGGAAAAGGTGGAGGGACCAAAACTGTCAAAAGGTTAAACTAACTTTTAATAAAACACCCTCCCACCTACTTTTCTTCTTCACATTTATTACACAAAACCTAAAACCATCCTACGCTTTGAATTGATTCAAGAAAACCGTGTTTTTGATCTTCATCTTGTAAGTGTTTTCATGATTACAACATGTTTTTATGATAAGGTTTTGAATTTCATGTAAATCCTACGGCTAAAACGTTTTCTACGCGTGATTAGGTGTTCTACGCTTATGCGTATGAACACACAATCAATATGTGTGTGTTTGTGGTGAAATGGTTTGTGTCAAAACGTTCATAATACATCAATGATACCATTTTAACCATCAAAACCCACCCAGAAACACGAATTGATGAAGTTTGAAAATTAGGGTTTATGAGTCGAATTGGGTATTTTTGAATGTGAAGTGTTTTGGTCAAAAAGGTTGTTGTGTTATGCTTATGTGATGTTGAATTGATGATATCCATGCCTTATAACCACCCAGAAACCTTAATTGATTCAGAATCAGGTATTAGGGTTTAATGTTCTAAAAATTGGGTATTTTTGATTCACTGCAAACTAAGTGTTAAGACTTGGTCAATATGCTCTCACAACATCTAAGATATACCAGAAAAACTTTGGTGCAAATTCTATGGCTAAAATTCATACGCGTAAATTTAGGGTTTTAGACTACGCGTATGTATTTCTACGCATAACTGTTTGACAAGTGTTCTTGCCATAAATTGTTGTTAAAATGATATTCTGTGATAGTGTTAATGATTTGATGAACTTATTTCAGGATTTGTTACGCTTAAAATTCAGAATCAAGGTCATTTGCATTTCTACGCATAAGGATTACCCTACGCGTAGTCAGTTATGCCTACGCGTAAGGTTCTACAGTGGGACTACGCGTATCCTGTGAAGGATATGCGTAAACAGTGCCTCTACGCATAAGGTCTACTCTTACGAGTAAACCTTACGCGTAAGGTTTTTATACGCCTACGCGTAAGATCTACGCATAAGGTCCCCTTTTCCCTACGCGTAACTTTTTCTACGCGTAAGATAGGATCCTACGCGTAAGCTTACAAATACGTGTATAAAACACTTGCTTACGCATAACTTTGTCATTGCTACGCATAAGCCTGGATGGACCTTCATTATGAATTGTTACGTGTACAAACTTGTTAATAAACTTATCATATCGTCACGAATCCAATAATGTCACTAATAAACTTAATCGTTTGATATGTGGTGAACAATAAGTGATAACATAAACTTTAAAACTTAAAGTTAACTAACTCACGAAACATTTCACGACGTCATTAGACTATTGAACAAACAAGTGACTTAGGACTCGTAACAATCATTGACACTGTACACTCAATAACTAGACAATAAGACCTTCTGTTGACTAACATTATGTCTTTCGATATGTTGGTTCTTTTGGCTAATGTTATTTCAGATCACGACATGGCTGAACAAATGAATGTGGATGCATCAGAAGTTCTCTCCATTGCTGATATCTATCCTCATGGCTATCCAATGAAGATAGGAAAGAATAATCTCCGTGTTGACTTTGACACCCTCACTTGCTCAGAATCTTCGTGTCTAATTGCTATTGATATTCTGAAGACTCATCCGTATCAGAATATGCTCACTCACTCTGCAACTGTTCCTGAGATCTATATCCAACAGTTCTGGAACACTATGGAAAGGGTCAAAGGACGGACTGCTGTGACGGTGACTCTGAACCACAAACAAGTCACCATTACACCTGCAGACTTAAGGGCTGCTCTCCTAATTCCTGAAGTCGATCCAACCAAACTGTATGCCACACCTGCTGAAGAGCTCACTCTCCAATTCTTAATCGATATCGGTTATGACGAGGCTACAGGAGTAATCAACAAGCATTCTCACGTAGAGCTTAAGAGTATTCCTCAACCATGGAGAACCCTCTACATGATCATCACCAAGTCTGTTTCTGGTCGTGACAGTGGCTATGAGCAACCTAAGCTCATGGAACTGCAAATATTTTGGGCATTGGTCAACATGAAACACATCGCTATCGAAGCTCTGATTTGGGATGACATGATGTCATTTCTCAACAAGCTTGGCTCAAAGATTCCCTACATCAGATATACTAAACTGTTGATCCAGAGAGCACTTGGACTTCATCCTGATATTCCCAAGAGGCTCAATGACCCCGACAATCACGATATGTTGACGGAACCTATTCTGTCTGTCAGAATAAAGGAATCGTCTACAAAGAAACAAGGTGTTGTGTTGCCAGATTTCCTTCTAACTGAAGATGTCAGAAAGCTCGAAACGTACAAAAGGTATCTGGAAGCAGTTAGACAAGGCAAAGTTGGTCATCTCGACGAAAAATCTTCTGGAACACCTGTAAGAAGAACCAGAAGAGGAAGCGCAGGAAGCGCAACAAGTACTGTGAGTCAAAGGAAGTTTCCTAAAAGGAATCCTCCTTCTAAAAGGATTGTTCCCGTAGAGGAAGCCGAACCTATTCCCACACTTGAACCACAAAGAAAACTTAGGGACGAGAGCTCTGAAGATACTGATACAGATGAAGAGTTTCATTACTTTGCAACTGCAACCGAAACACCTGCCTCAGTAGCAAAACCTTCAAGTCCTCTAGCTGTCCAAGAAAAAGGGAAAACTCCAGCAATTGTACCCTATGATGAGAGCTCTGAAGAAGAAGAAGAAGAGCAACTGGATAAATCATACAGGAAGAAGTTTACAATCGTCAGACACCTTCAAAAAGCTGAAGAATTTGCTAAAGATCAAATGGGTGGCCCCGGAGGATCAAGTGGTGCTGCCCACTCCTCTCCAGATCCTGATGCGGTTAATCGACCCGATAAGGGATCTGGTACCACCACTCTTCTACAACAACAACAACTTGTGGAGGATACTATCAGATATGACTTTGAGGAACCGGAAACCAAGAAGTCTGAGAAAGAAAAGTCAAGAGATGACGATGATGATTATACGAAGTTTCTTCTGGATAGTTGTAATACCTGAATTTCTAAAATTCACAAAAAGACCAAAATACCCTTATGATCAAAAGTAAGAATAATTAAATAAACAAAATACCAAATGAGCTACGTAAATTCAGAAAACTTATGAGAAATATCACATATGATCCAAATAAATCTTGAATGACTATGTAAAGTTAATTTTATAGTTTATGATTTTATAAAAATTCATTTTGTATTTTTATTTAAATAACCGAATATATTTAAGAGTTTTATAAAAGAATTAAATTAATAAAAGCCCAATATAAATTTATATTATTAAGAGTCCATTTATTTTAGGTCCAATACATTATTAAGCCCACAAGAAAATTGGAAAAGTATATATATACATATATTCGGTTCACATTTATCCCTAATAACCGATTAATCACAAACCGACTCCCAAAACCCTTTACAAATCGATTTCCAGTTTCCAGAGCTTGAGACCAATTTTCTTGGACAAGTTTGAAGGTAAAGAAGGTGGGAAAAATAGTGTTCGAGTTCCTAGGCTGCTGTTTTAGTCGTGGGTAGTTTTTGGATGAATTAGGGTTTCGACAAGTGAGGGTTTTGTGCTTCTTTTGTTCTAACGATCCAAGCTCATCAAGGGTATGTTTCTAATGTTGATTTCAGTCCTATAAGTCATATGGAACACATAAAAATTAGCCATGCATGTTTAATAAGTTGTATGGAATTATTTGGAATTTAAAACCCTAAAAAGCGTATACAAATAACGAATGGGTGTATAATATTTTTAGAGATCATGAATTGATTTTTCCAGAAGCTATTACATGATATAAGACCTGAATAAAATACATATTTGTGAATTCGAAGCTTGTATGAATTGTTTTGAGTTTTAGGGTTCGGTTAAACATGGAAAAAGGAAGGTTTTTAAAAGGAACGATTAGGGTTTTGCATGAATTAGGGTTTTCTTGTAATCATTAAAGGTAATTAATGAAGTAGTAATGATAAGCTAATGATTGGTTAAACCTAGGTTTAGGGTTTGTACTTGAATTATACTTATTCGGTTTTAAACAAAAGTTTTGGGTTGGTTTTGTAAATTATGAAACTTAAAGGTTATTTTTGTGAACAGTAAAATAAAGGTACTAAACGTATAAAAATAAGTATGGGGGTTAAACGTGTAATTTTGGATATTTAGAGGGCCATTCGAATTGTATTTAACTTAAAGGGGTATGTTTTGTAAATTCTAAAACCTTTGGGCTAAGAGTGTAAAATCTGATAATATAAGGTTAGGTCGTATGATTAAAGATGTTAAGGGTGTAATATGTAATTTTGAGTAATTATGGGTCAACATATGTAAATAAATTACGTAAGGACATGCATGAGTTAAGTTAATTACCGTTTGAGTTTTCATACGTGTAGGTCAAAGTGGAAATCATTAAAAAAAGTAATATGTGAAATTAATGAGTATTTAGTAATATTTAAAGAGTATGGGAAACCCTATAATCTAAATAAGAAGTTGGTGAATTAATGAGGGATACCCTAAAATGTTGTAATTTCGTCTGTCACTAAAATGAGAATATTTTGACAACTCTAAAAGTATTAATGCGATAAATCCGTTATAATATTAATGATGCTAATAAATATTAAATAAATCATAATCCGTGTAGATTCGTTGGAGAAGACGCGACGTTACATCTTCGTATTCGTTCATTCGTTACTTTTCTCTCAATTGCTTTAAGGTACGGATATTCTGTCTTACCTTAAGACACTTATATTATCGTACATATATTCTGACCTTCTTAGTAAAGGTTCCTTATGATGTTCTTTCGTTAGTCTTTCCATTTTACTTATTAGGGTTTCCAATGCCATTGCTATGAACCCTTTCCGGATTGTGTGATTTGTTGCTTATCTGAACTTATGATTATGGAACTATGAGATACTTGATTTGAACTTTACGTTAGGAAGACTTTGATATGTGTAATTGATGAACCTTATTATGTCTGAATATGAACCTTATGATATGAGTTATCTGATATGTTATCTGTTGAACTTTGTGTTTGATTATGATCTGTGTCATGTATGACAATCTGTTTGACCTAAGTTAGTTTGACACCCGAGCCAAATATTAACTAGTCATGGGGGTTCCATGTCCGTGTCAGTGATGCACCTCTGACATGACTCTAGGGCAGTAGAGTGATGTTCTGCCACGTCCCTTTCTGTTATCTGTATGAGCTCAATTTGAATTATATTATGGCCACTATCTGTCTGTTGGGGCGTATGGATGCATCCTAGATCTGATCTGTTATCCGATATGATTTGTCTGGTGAATGATGTCGTGTGCAATACGCGTCTTCACAAATTCTGGGAGCTAGCTACTCCAATTAGTTTATGAGGTTATCTTCTGAATAAGAAAGATATTTCTGATATGATATGTTCTGGGCTCGAGGTAGTTAACTAAATCTGTATTTGTTATTTCTATGATAAGTGTTCTGATTATGATTTGGTATGTTCAAATGCTTATGATTATGTGCTCGGTTTATTATATGTTCTTATATATGTGTATGCTTTTGTATGTTTATGTGATTACCGTTTATAATGCTAGCCTATGATTAATATGATTAAATGGGGGTTTGTATGCTGTTATCTGGTGTTATGTTAGTTCTCGTTATGTGAATTCATTGAACTGTGGATGAATGTGTTAGTGTGATAGTTAGTATTTTATAAGTATAATATGCATAGTCTGATCAGTTAATTTTGGGAACCTTGCTTATACGTTAGTATTTTATTGCCTATGTGACCTGCCATGTTTGAACTCTGCTGATGTTAGGATTTGATCTGAGAACTGGTTTAGTTTATAATAGTTGTTTGATAATTGCTAATGGTTATGCTATGTTTCTATTTGTTTGTGAGACTGCTATGTTTTGGACTGCTATTTCCGCTGCTGCTTTAATGTTTTAAATGTGTTAAGTGAAGGTTAATTAATTGTTGAATGCCATGTTTATTTTCTAAAAAGGGTTTTCATTAGCTTTAGACTTTTCGTTTGGTTTATATGAAACCTAATTGCTCTTGATATGTTGTATGTTTGGTTGTCCTGATGTGTTTGTGTTTGTGTCTTTGATGTGCTATGTGAGGTCTAACTTGTTATGTGGTTGATTGGATTTCTGTATGTTTGAGTTCCGCAGAATCCTGAAAGATCCTTCGTCATTATTTCATTTTATTTTTGGTTATTCGTATATTTGTTTTGTTTAGCTTTTGTTTTCGTTATATCCGTTCACTGGGCTTTGTAAGCTCAGCCGCACTTTTCTTTTCCTGCGGCAGGTGTTAAGCGTTCAAGATAAGTTTATGGGATAGCTGATCTGGGTTGAGAGTAGAGCTGAGAGCAAGACTTTGACCATAGAGATCTTAGATTTATTTTGAATATAAGTTATTTATATTATCTTTCGTAAGTTTTTGTAAAGGTTTCCGTTATTGTGTAGTATTTTAGTTCTGATATGAAACCGTATTGTGATATCTTTACCCTTGTCGGGTTGGGGTGTTACAATAGTCCTACACGCTCACAGAAGGAAACTTCTGAACCACCAAAGGACCCGGAATCTCCTCACATCTCATCATCATCGGATTCTTCGTCTCATTCATCACAACCACCATCTAAGAAGTCAACCAAATCATCATCCAAATCCGTGAAGAAACCACCTAAATCTTGGATTTCTCAGACTCATGAAAGAATTGTGAAAGTTGTCCAACAAGTCAGAAAGAAGGACATACTTTACAGAAAACTGAATTGGTTTGCTGACCAAATACAGTACTTAAATGATGAGAAAGACAAGATGCAGAAAGAAAGGGAATTTGTTCAGAAGTTCATGAAGAATCATCGTAAAGAGGAACTGAACGAAATGATCGAAGGTTACACTAACAAGTACCTTCAGGATATCGTTCCTAAAGTCCAAAAGGAACTGGAGAAGACAGCAAGAGATCATACCCACAAGTTTCTTCTCGACACTGTCCCCGGTGTGACTAGAGAAGTATTTTCCAGAAAACTCACCCCTAACATCGTCGCATTGGTTAAACATACAATGGCCAAAGAAGCTGATCTCTCTGAATCTGAGTTAATCGCTAAACTAGTGATGCAAATGTCAAAGCGATCTGGAACGTTTACTTCGGATGAAGCTAAATTTTTCGAAGGTCTACTTGCTTTTCAACTCAGATCATCATGCAAGGAGTCAGCCGATCAACCCAAACGGCCAAGAGATGACAATGATAAGGATAAAGACTCTGCACCAAAACATCAGAAGCAGTCTGGTGAATCTTCTTCGATGCCACCTCCTCAACAACGGACTTCTTCTCAACAAAAGTCTCCTCCACCTCGGTCTTCTACTGATAAACCTCGGGACGATTCCGAGTTACCACCCCTGACTCAAAAAACAGGTGATTACTTTGAGTATACGGGTGGTGACGATGAAGAGGTCCTTGAGCCCCAACAACAACCCACCTCTCCCAAACAAGGACAGAAACCAGCATCATCATCCAAGCCTTCGAAAAAGAAGAAGAAGACGCTTCATACTGACGTCGTATCATGGCTAGATGACGATAAAACTGAAGAGTTTGAATGGTTTGCTACACTTGTTAACAACACTCCCTATCCTGAAGAAGGTCAAGAATTGGTAGACGGTAGTACCTTGGAGCATGCAAAGATTTTGCAAGAAAGGTTCCGTGTGAAGAAGATGACGAAATCTGAGTTGAAGCGCATCAAGAATGACGCATTCCTACTCTTGAAAAACAGCTCAGAAAGTGCAATCGAGGTTGAATATCACCTTGACAACATTGCTCGAGCCATGTCTAACAACATGGATTGGCTCAACCCAGAAGCAAACATCGACTTCACCAAACGGGACAATCCTCCATATTACACTGACTGGTCTCGACCTCTACCTACCATTGGCCAACCTGATCAGCCTAGGATTCCTTTCAGACATTTTTTCAACAAAGACTTAGATTTTCTTCAACACGGTGGCGATGGTTCAAGGAAATACGCTACATCTCTGACACTTCCATTCCCTGCTGCAAGATACTCTGATTGTATAGCCATCAAGGAACGTGCTACCCACATGTTCTCCGACAAAGTGGTAGCATATGACCAAGATGCAATGTATGGGATTCACCATTGGCCGGAACGCCGAAGAATCTACTACAGAAGCTGCTTGGTCCAGAAGTCTCAACATGCAGTGTTCAGTACTAAAAGTATCGTGGCCATCCAACATGTTGGTCTATCGTCTAAATGGGACTACACTTTTCTCAAGAAGATTGTGGTCAAAAGACAAGACGAAAGGGACTATGCATTCTCTGAAGCTGTCTTTGAGAATTTGAACATCAACGATATTGAAGACATGTATCTTGCCAAAGTTCAAGGTCGCATGAGACAATTTCCAACTGAAGTACAACGTGAATTCATCAAGTCACTGCTCATCGTCATCAGACGTATAGTCATCAAAGAACGTGTTGAAGATCTTTAGCTTGCCGTTGAATCATATCAGAAACGTGTCAACCTCACTCCTCCAATGCTTGATCTTCCCGACATCATTCAGCTAACTCAATATACGCTCATCAGCAAACCATTCGGAGTTGTTTACCGCAGTGAACTTCAAAGAAACTGCTTAATGGCGTGTAGTGAACTTCAGAAATTCGGGGATCATACCTTGAAGCTGGTTAGGGATGGATTGGCATACAGGTTGAAGGATATACATCTGAAAATTGGGTCTTCTAAGCGCTGGAATTCTCAGGAAAGGAGGGATGTGAGAAGGATCATCACCATGATTGATGAACGGTTGTTCAGAAGGGATCAGTTCAGAACGTTGGAAAGTTTTGTTGGTGGTCGACCCAGGATCAACATCACCGGCTATCAACGCCCTGTTCGTACTCCTGGGAACATCACTGCAATTACTGGTACTCCTTGATTTGGTTCTTTCATATAATTTTGGATGATTGATTATATATGTCGATGGCTTGTGCACACATAACAGTGTACAACCCGTAATTGTCAAGAAAGGACCCTGTGGTACGCCTCAGTGCCACAATCCTTATAAAAGGAGCGAAAGCTTCTTATTTTTGAGTAAAACCTATCAAACCTTTCATTTTTCAAGGTTTTGCTCAAAAACACAAGTACTTCCCCATATGATTTTTCAAAACCTCAACCGTTTATATCACTTGTTTGAGGGGGAGTATTTGAATTAAAACTTTGTTCACAAATTGTTCATAGTGGTCATCTTCCCGCAACACTCGAAATGGTCATATTTATTGTCAACCGTTCAAAAATAACATTCTTTATGCCATTTTTGAGGGGGAGAAAATTGTGTGATAAGAAATATGTTGTACAAAATGCAAATGAATCTGTGTACCTCAGACTTAACCAACGAATTGACGGTACTAAACTGTTTGTAACTCGAAAAGACTTGTCCTGGACGGGTAATAATTTCAAGCTAGTTCGCTAGTAATGTAAACGTGTCTCGCAAAGGACTTGTCCAAGTAGAAAGTACCATTCGAGAAACTCTTGATAGACATGAACTCTGACGGGTATGACAACCTTTCGAGGTTTGTCTACACCTTCAAGGTAGTTATTAGAGCTAGTTGTCACCTAAAAGCTAACAATGCAACTCTTTAACTATGCAACGTAACCGTGTCTCGCGGGGGATTGTCTATCTTCAATGGATCAATTCAAAAAGTGTGCGCTCTTTCCTCACTGTGCATTTAACCGTTAAAACTATTAAGCACATGTGGAGGGGGAGTATTTATGCAAAACTTCATCTCTCACAGTGGTTCAAACATGTTTTTCATTTACAAACCCTTTGAGAGGTATTTTCACATACAATGGTTTTAATGGCAACATAGGTTAGTCATGGAGTTATAAGGTGACTAAGGTTAGGAATAACCGTCCTATGATCCGCCAGAGCCGGAGGGATCTACCCAAGGACACTACCATTAGTTAGTGTTAGAAGTCCTTAGGAATGATTGTAAAAAGGAGAATATGAGAATCGGAGAAAGAAGGAGTTGAAGAATCAAAAAGAAATGTAAAGTAAAGGGTGAAAAGAAACAGCCCTCCAGATTATTCAACTTAGGGCAGACACCGGGTTCAATTCATATGCTACTGATTGTCACTTAGTGACACCGGTATTGAAGATTAAAAGTCGTCATGGACCCAGTGACGCATGCACTAAACCTTCTTAGCTACTCAAGTTTCTCTCAACAGAAGCTTGTTTCATTCTCACAGGGAACCCTACGTAAACTATTAGCTTTCTCTTAGAAATCGCTGGTATTGAAGAAGGAGACCCTCTCCCTAGTCTCCGCTCAGGAAAACCAAAACGCATTACTGAGTCTAGAACCACGAGATTCATCAAAAGATCTCTTAGGAACACTTGACATTTAATCATTTGATGATCACCAAATAAGATTATCAGTGGTTCATATCGAGTCCTTCACAGATCTTAGCAATCTGTCAAGAACATTTATGAGAGGTTCACAACTGTGATCCTCAGTGATTGAATGGAAACTCCTGCCAGGGTCAACATCAAACAGCCCTGACAGCAGGTCACTTCGGTAACTCCCCGTGGATTACGCGGAGTGTGTCTCAAACGGTCTACAGTCGTGAGGTGATGCTTCGGTGTACCTCAGCGACTCATCTGAACTGTAGATGTACTTCGGTACATCGCGTTATCTCACTTGTGGGACTCCAGTTCAGGAACGGCCTTTGTAAGAATTAGAGTTGTGTTTTCACACTATGCTGTTAACACTCTCGAAGTTCAAACTTGTAAGTGCCGGAAACCGCTTATTACTAACCGTTTGAAATGTTTTCTTCTTATGGAAGCTCTGGAGCGGAATGATCGTGTTGATTCTTCTCATGCTCACGCCAACATCATCACTAATGGAAGTTCTATTCAAAAGCAACACAACCGTCTGAATGATTCTTCGTCAAACCAAAGAATCTACAATGTTAAATACTTAAAGAACTTCATCAGCATTGAATTCCAACGTCAAAGAGCGTGTGAGCATGTTGAAGAATGACGTGGAGACACTGGAGCAGCGAAGCAGACCTGAGGCAGACTGATGCAGACAACAACATACTATCACTTTCACCACAAAGAACAATGATCAAAGAACAAAGTTAAAGATGACGTCGAAGCATAACTGTTCAAAGATAACTATCTCTCTACATTGGGGAGATTGTTCGAATCAAGGCAATTCCTCTCACAAGAAAGAAGAATGTCAGAAGACGTCACAGCTACTATTACATCAACGCCTTCACCGTTTACATTCATATATACTTGAGGGGGAGATTGTTGGAATCACTCCTAAACAGTATTTCAAGTATTTATATTTCATATGTAATAGGTAGCTTTATTATGGCCTTTATGTTTGTTTAAGGTCAAGCTTATGTAGAAGGCCCATAAGCTTAGGCCCAAGCCCAATAAGGAATAGGGAAGGAGAGGGAGTGTTGCCCTAGCTCCTTGCCTATATAAACAATGTAATAACCCTCACTTGAGGGTTGGTTGTTCAAGTTTTCCTTTCATTCACTCTCTTACGCATAACCGGTATTATCTTAACGTGTGTGTGTATGGTTTACTTGTTCATCCGCCTTTATCTCTTTCTCAATAACTTGTGTTTGTAAAACTAGTGACCTAACAAAGACCTCTTTGATAGTCTTTCCTAGGTGCTTACGCCAACGCGATGGAGGTTTGATCTATTCTCAAGCCTATGGTAATCTATGTACTAGGACCGGTTAATGAGTGTTTATCTTCCATTTCCAACTTGTTATATTTCATATACACCCGAGAGATGAGAGTATCCAAACACCCCATGTGAGGTGCTAGTATGTAATTTCCGTGCTTGTTATGACTTTTGCGGGGCTTATATGTGTTGTGGACGGTTTTAAACCAATGCTTCATGACCCTTAACTTATAAATTAATTGGCTAAAAGCACATTGGCTTGAGGATAAGCAAATACCATGTGTAGGGATATTTGATAAGGTTTTAAAATGTACCTTTTTTAGGGGTCGTTTAAGCCCTTATTTGATCACTTTTGTATCCGTTATTACTTAATATCGTTCCTTTTCACTTTTTAGGTCTCTTGAAGGCAAATTGCTAGAATGGCACTTATTTGGACGAAAAGGCGCGGATCTACGAAGAAAATGGCCAAAGTCAAGAATCGAGACACTCAAGCTGCTAAAATACAAGGGGACGGCGTCACTGCTTAACTGCGACGCCGTCGGAGCACTTCTGTGACGACACAGTAGCCAAATTGCTTATTTTCAAGTGACGGTGTCATGCTTTAAAAGAGTAGGTCGTCGCAACTCAGACGGCCTAGATTTGATCCAGACGGCGTCAGAGACTGAAGGGTACGGCGTCACAAGCACAAGGTGACGCCGTCGCAAGACTAACGTGGCCAAGACGAAACCCTAATGACGGCGACCCGACGGCGTCACAATTCAAAGGGTGACGCCGTCGCAATTGTAATCTTATATATAGAATCCGAATTTTTCAGTTTTAGTGTGTAGTCTTTTGGAGTAAAAACCTAAACCGAAACAAGGCTGTCTTGTACAGTATTTTAGGGTTCGAAACCCTATCTTACATCAAGATAAGTGTTTTAATTCATTAATTCAATTATGTCTTCAATTATTTGTGTGTATGCTTGCATGTTCTCCATGTCCGGCTAATTTACTTGTGTGTTTGCTTAGGGGATATGAAACTTAATTATTGAATATTGATTGGTTGTCTCTTATCTTAATTGTTAATGATCTAGTAATGCGATAGGTCATTCGTTGTGTAATTAATGCTTGATTAATCTTTGTGAACCTTGGACTATAACACTTAGAGCTGTTGTAGGCTAAACCATCCAAAGAGTGCCTTAGAGTTAGAGTTTATAATACCTAGAGGTTTTTGTAGACGAGACCCTTTGGTAAGTTCAAAGAGTTAGGGACAAACGCATACCCTACGACTTTAGACACACAACGCGATTAAGAATAAGGACGTGACAATTCAACCATCAATAGGAGATAATTAAGGAGTAATAAAACCTAAGTAAACACATCTTTAAACCATCATACGAGCACACAATAATTAGACATAGACTACATACACCTTAGATTAGATAATTAGATAAGTAGATTAATCGGTAGAAATACCAACCCCCAAAATCCAAACCCCGAGATTCGTACCTTTCCATTTCCTAAAAAACATAAAAAGATAAAAAATAATCTTCCTCAACCCCAACCTTAGCGTAGTAACTTCTCACTAGCATTCCTATTCCCCTAGAGAACGATATCAATACCCGTGGCTTACCCTAATACTACACTACAATGATTAGGTTCACTGCCTAGGGTGTTATAAAACTTGCTCGAAGAAAAGGAAGTTCCTTTTACCCCGAACGACGCGTGTAGCGTTATCAGTGTGTCACTGAGTAAAACAACGTAACTCCTAAAAGTGATAGTTAACCAGGTCTTCAATCATCCACCCCGACTGCTGGTAACTAGATAAACCAAGTCTTCAAATCAAATTCTTAAGCCCGAGCAAGTTATCAAATAAGAACACGCCTTTGTGAAGGTCAACTTCAATCTCAAACAAGTGATAAATGATTAACTCCGAAGTAATCAACTTGTGTCAAATGCCCAACACGTGAATAAACATACAATCAGATGTACATTGATCCACTGAATGAACCGGAATGAATGATTCCTCAACATCAATGCCTTCTTCCTAAAGATATACATATAGAGACTAATCTAGAAGATTCACAAATAATGTCTTCAAGCGGATGAGGTAGTCATTTTTGTCTTCAATCGGATGAGGTAGTCATTTTCCTTAGTGTTCATGTGGTTGATTTACAGAGTGCACAATAATTCGTGAAGATTTGGCAAAGAAGTACCAAAGAGCGGATCATTATTCATGAGTGCAACAACAATGATAGTCATTAACAACGCCTTGAGGAATAACTGGAGATTAGGCTTCTTGAATAGTCTGAATTGTACTTCTTAGATGATCAACATTCGCTAGCGGTTGGAAATACTCATCAAACATATCTTGAAATAATGAATTCCAAACAATAACTCCCATTTATCCTTAGTAAGTGAGACATTAGGCGTTGGAGGAGAGTCATATGACCATTATTCAAACATCCATCAACATGTAGTATATTCACTCTTCTCCCCCTCAAAAATTGCATCTGAAGTTGCCATTTTTTATTTAACCAAGTGAATAAGAATATGATCAATGGTAAGTGGATTCCTCTTGATGACTGAATGAGCATGGGAGAAACATGAAGCTTGTTGATGAAGAATGTCGATGAGAATGGTCATACACATGAAGATTTCTCTTCTTCTGAAGATAAAGCGCACTGAAGCGTACACTTTTCTTTTCTTTAGAGTACGAGGCATGAACTGTTGTGTTCATACGTCATAGCCGAATGAATATCAAGATTGAGTTACTTGAACCCGTGAGTTATGAGATATCAATCCATTTGTAATCCATACTTTAAGCCAGTCCATGTAGTGAAGGATCGAAGTATCTGCAACTGAGTAAGGACTACCTGCACTAATATTACAAACTTGATTGCATATAATTTGGTTAGTGACATTAGTATCCAAACCCTTTGGGGTTTCACAGTCAACCTTGATTTTGTCATCGGTAAAGAGCTTTCCGGTAGGCATCCACCTAAGTCCAACATCCTTAAACATTTTACCAGACGGAATCCACTTATGGCAAGGTCTAGGATTTTGACATACTTATGCACAGTCGAAGACTTATTGGTATTCCTAGACTCCAAAGATTTAGTAGTTGGGATCCATCTAGGTGGAGTTTTAGGTTTATTTTGGATCATAACATGTTGAACCTTAGCCATGTTAGTAGTCTTAGTGGATTGTACCTTAGCATGTGAATAAGGAAAATGATTCATATTCGGAAAAGACTCAGAATTTCTAGTTTCATTTTCTACATGCTTAGCATTCTTCTTCATATAACTACTCTTAGATGCAAGCCAACCCCTAGTCTTTTGAGTGTTCCTAGGTAATGGTTTACAACTACTAGCAATGCCTTGAAATCTCTTGGAATGCATCACCCTAGGTCTTGCACCTAAAATTCTGTCTTTTCGAATCTGTGCCTTTTTCCTAGCTTGTTCTAGATAATAGTTCTTCCACAAGTCATTTATGTCATATGAATTCTGGGTTTTAATGCTTGGTTTTGACACTATTTTCGAACTAATCCTAGAGGTGCTGGGAGTAGAAGTGGCTACTTGTTGAGGGTTAACGGAGCTAGAAGCCTTATTCTTAGGTAACTCAGGTGAAGTGACTGGTTTTGACAAAACTTGTTTCACATCAACTTGGGAGGCAAACCGTGTATTTGAAAATTTTGTTCTTTCGGATTTAAATGCAGTAGGCTGCCTAACAACAGACCGGTCTCTAATGGAATGAGAAACTGGCTTCCCCAAGGTTGATGGTTTTGTAAACTTAGTGTTCACACTTTTCCCTACAGTTTTCCTAAGCTCATTTTTTAAGGCAACAATAGCGAAACTCTTTTCTGAAGTTGATCTTTGAGTTCATCAATTTTTGCTATCAAATAATTTATTTGTTCCATTGACTTAGTTCTAGCTTCTTTGACAGAGTCACTTAGTTCTATGTGATGCTTTCTCAAAGACTCATTTTCCTTTAGTAATTTGGCCACACAGACTGCTAATTCATCATTTCTCATTTGAATATCATAAATAGCATTATCATCAGAATTACTTGTAACCAAAGTACTTTTCACATGCATACCAGAAATATGTTTCTTCAAATTGTTGATAGTCGAGTTTTTGGCTTGAAGCTGAGCTTTCAAAGTGCTAATTTCAAAAAGTTCATGGAATTCAGGAAGTTCCGGATTTTTACATGGTTTGTTAAGTTGAAAACTTTCTTCTTTACTCTGTATAGCAATTTCAAGTGAAATGCAATGTTTTTCAAGTTTTGATAATTTGTTTGAAAGTTCGTCAAAAGCCTTTTTATCAACCATATCATTTGTTTTGAAATTATTAGACTCAGCCTGAACCAAGGAACATTTATCATAATCATGTTCAGCATTAAGATCAATATGTTTAGGTACATTAGCATATGCACTATGTTGAACAGTTAAGGGTACCTCATCACATGACACCTGTTCATTTATCTGTCTGATATCTGCATCCACATCATGTGTAACATGAGTTACTGAACAATTTGTTGCATCATTCTTTGTTGTCTCTGTTATTCTGCATTCAGCAACACCCGATTCTTCAACTGATACATTACCCAACTCATCACAACATTCTGTCAACAGCACCAGACTCTCATCTATTATTTCATATGTCTGAGTAACTTCCTCAATATACTTATCTACATTATCCATGAGATGGATAAGTGTCTCTATGAACACGCTAATTTCCATTCCAGTGTGTCTCTTGAAAGACATTTCAGTCATGTCTTGATCATAATCTGATGTAAATTCTCCACTGATGAATGACTGAAATTGGTTGTGGATCACTTGAAGTGCAGCACTGAAACTATCCTTTTGAACCTTTTCTTTATCAAGTTGTTGTTCCAATTGTTCTAAGTTCAACAGTAATGTACCCGTTAATGTGGATAAATCTTGACGGAAAAGGGCAATACATGTTCGTTCCGTTGTTGTGGGTAGAAGTAACATGAGGTGAGAGTGAAGTTGTTGATAGGGTATAATGCAGCATTCCTTTTGCATGGCATTCTGTAGCATTAGCATATGCAATTCATTCTCATTGTACTCAGAACATGAAGATCTCCCATCCTCATTGATTAATTCAAACATCTTTAACCGTTCTGTGTAGCATACATTATCATTGTTGTCTACAGCATCATACAATTTAAGTACTTCTGAAATCACTGAGTCAGTAGAGTAAGACATGATGTGGTAGAATGCACGGGATTTTACAAGTCTATGATTTAAACCGAGAAATAGAATCTTTCGCGGGATTTTACTAAAGTCAAGACCAAACCGTTAAGAAATGACCAATGGAATGTGTTAAGATGACTGATGGATCGACACAATGATAGACAATTGTGTGTTAGGACATATGATTGTTTGTAGGATTAGCAGAGATGTTGTTTGGTTGAGATTTGGATTGGTTTATGCCCGTTTTTACTGAGAAAATTTAGGTCTAAAAACATAAAAACCTCAATAACTTATGTTCGGAGCGGATTTAGGCCTCGAAGATTGACCTAGTTCATTCGGCGTGCCATTCTCCTCGTTCTCACGGTCGTTTTGATGGGTAGAACGTTGAAAACGGAGTTATGATTCAAAAGTTATGGCCATTTGAAGTTTTATCGGGAAAAGTCAACAAAACGCTTATGAAGACAAGTCGCTAAGACACCAAGTCGCTAAACACAAGTCGCTATGAACCAAGTTGCTAAACACAAGTCGCTATGAACCAAGTCGCTAAACACAAGTCGTTAAAGCAACAAGTCGCTAAAGAGCTATGAAATCAAGTCGCTAAGCACCAAGTCGCTAGACACAAGTAGCTATAATGCCAAGTCGCTAAGACACAGTCAAGTTGCTAAAGAACAACTCGCTAAGATCCAAGTCGCTAACACCAAGTCGCTGAGAATACAAAGTACAAGTCGCTAACAAAATTGAAAGCAAGTCGCTAACCTAACCAAGTCGCTAGCCGTAGTGGAGAATCCACTAACTTGTATTGTTTTTCGGCTTGTCTCAATAGACAAGTCGCTAGGCTCAAGTCGCTAACAATTAACACTACAACTCGCTAACAATTACTGAAGCAAGTCACTGCGAAGAAAAACACTATGAGAGTCAATTCGCTAGCAAGAAAAACTTCAAAAACACACTTTTCAATCCAAAACAAGCTCAATCACAGTGATTCAAGCTTTCCAAATCCAAACCCAAGCACTTACAATGATTCTAAACACAAAAGTACACTCAAAATTCAAACTTTAACACACGAATTGATCCAAATGATGCAAAAACCACTAAACTTTTTCAAACTCAAAAACCATATAAAACCACTAGAAATCCAATGATAAGTAAGAGAGATGATCAAACCATGGCTCTTGATACCATTTGTAACATATTGGATTTCATAAACACATCACATAACACAATATGGTTCGAATATGAGTAGGTTCTAGAGAGAGAAAGTAGAAGATGGGAGCCTTTCTAGAGAGAGAAAGTAAACAAAGAAAGAAAGGTTAGATTGAATGAAAGGTCCAACCCTCTACCTTGGGAGGTAGAGGGTATTTATAGTTACATACAATACGTCCTCCTAACAGACTGTGGATCAGGCATACAGTGGGTAAAGACCCGTCCTTCCTCCACGGTGTTGCACTAAACTAAACTACGCTAATAATTAACTAATAAACTAACAAATAACATAACTAACGATATGTCTACGAGCTAACTTATGCTAGATAATATTTGGGGTGACCGATACTTCACTACGGAATTTCAAATTCCTAACACCCAAAGACAGAGAAACTTATACCATCGAAGTAGCAGATTAAGTCCGATAGCCAAAGAATAACCCCGATGTATACTTTTCTCTCCCCTGAAGAAAGTATATGAAGCTCAAGAACCCAAAGTACCCAAATGCCCAAAGAGAGAATAACCGATAACATTGAAGAAGCAAGCCGAATCACTGATTATCTCTGCGGATGTCAACTCCGTAATAAGTGATTATATCTCTGAATCACTGATTAAGCTCTCAAGTGAAACAGTTGAGCATCCCCAATGTACACAATCTCTCTCCCCTGATGATTTCGATAGCATCGAAATCATCACACACTTGTGTACCTCTTTTATCTTCATAAATTAACTCTTCTATCTCTTCCCTCACATAGTTGGAATAAGGACACTAAACGCCATGAGTCAAACCTTGAGTTTCTCTGCGGTAATGACATTAGTCTTCCCGGGATATCTTCAATCACTTAGAAGTATTAAGCTCATCAAGTTTACTCGCGTTTAGATGCGTGTCTCATTCCCCTTGCTGGTTTTGATACTTCAGAATCAACAACTCTTTATAAGCCCAAACACTTGAAATCTTGTGAGAAGAATACCATTGAATCTGTGAGAATCAACTTGCTGAAGAAAGAATGTGAGCAAGTCTAATTGGGAATTAATTCTGAAATTTCACTCTCCCCCAATTAGTGCTCTCCCCTAAACCGACAATCTGTTTGATAAATGCCCAGATTAAGAAGAATTCTTTAGATCGTCAAATGCAACTCGTCTTTAGTCTTGTAACATGCAGCAGAAAATGTAGAACCGACTGTAGACTCGACCTTCTTCATGATTGTCCAATTGGGGAATAGAAAGTCAACATCTTCAACTCACCAAATGCATTCCCGTTAACTTACAAATAGCAAATGCCCTTAACTCAAATCCCTCCCAATCAAAGAAGAACAGAAAGATGTTCATTAACGAAATCAGCCCCGCAACTGGAAGCACTTTGTCATTAATCTCATTAGTCCGTGAGAAGATGTCAACCAATGGCTCTTAGAAGAAACTCCATGTAAAGATGACCCGATAAGAAGAAGCTCGGTTCTTACATGAGTTAGGAGCCATATGACCATATATTCTCAAATATAACTCAACATGTAGAATTATCATACTTATTCTCCCCCTCAAGAATTGCATACGGAGATGCCATTCTTGATTAAACAAGTGAAATCATCCAAATGTAGTCTATTCACACTTCTCCCCCTCAAAGGTAGCAAATGATGTCGCCATCGTCATTATAATCGAGCAATTGGAATAAGAGAACAACCATCGGTAGTCCGGTTCACTTGATAACTGAAAGCGCTTGGAAAAAGTATGAAGCATGTTGATGAGAATGGTCATAAATGAGAAGATTTCTCTTCTTCGGAAGATAAAGCGCACTGAAGCATACACTTTTCATTTCTTTAGAGTACGAGGCTTGAACTGTTGTGTTCAAACGTCATAAGAAGATTTCTCTTCTTTCGAAGATAAATCGCACTGAGACGTACACTTTTCTTTTCTTTAGAGAACGAGGCTTGAACTGCTGTGTTCAAACATCATAATCTCTCTCTTTTCAACTTCTCTTGGCAAACTTGTAATCAACCCCATTATCACCCAATATGATGAATTTGACCCTGAAGTAAACTAACCCGAACTCGTGACTTAAACTTGCACATATGTAACAAAGAGCAGTGCCGAGAGTTCATCCTCCATTGAATCTCTAAGTACTCTATACTCTTCATCCAACCAACCATCAAGTATAAGACGTACATCACCTCTTGAAAATCCACAATTGAATGTGACACTGAGCACTACAACGTAACTCCTTAAAGTGATAGTTATTTTGTGGTGGTAAGAGCCTAATTACCCCAAGTGGTAAAAGAAAAAGGAAAAGTCACCCAAAAATAACTAGATTTCCAAGTCTTCGTTTTTGATAATAAGCTCGAACAAGGATCTTGAAGAATCTTCATCCAACCATCCCCGATACCTTCAGATACTAAGTACACTCGCCCGTGATATTTCACTTCAACCTCAAATAAATAATAGTGAATTAACCCCGTTGTCACATCTTCTGGTTAAAAGCTCAAATCTAGCCTCCTTTGACGTTTTAAGTGAACTATGATAATGGTTTTCATCCTGACCATGGTTTAATGAGCATATCCCCATAAAACTTTGAAGTAACCAAACCGTGATGAAGAAAATCCAAACAAACACCCAATTCATGAAATACACCCTTTTATCCCTTCTTCGAAGCAGAAACCGTAGCACCAGCATCAGATAAGATCCCGAAATACACTTTCCTTTCTCCAGGATGGTTCCATCATCACCGGATTTTACAATTCTATAGTTTAAACCGAGAAATAGTTTCTTTCACGGGATTTTACAAAACCAAGAATAAACCGAGAGATAGAGCCAGAAATGCACTTTACTTACACCGGGATGATTCCATTGTCACGGGATTTTACAAATCTATAATTTAAACCGAGAAATAGTTTCTTTCGCGGGATTTTACAAAATCAAGACTAAACCGTAAACAACGTCAGCTTGAATGTGTTATGACAACTTTGGTTTTTGTGAATGTCTGTTTTAGGGGAACATGCAGCGGTTCATCAACGGTTCATTCTCCATCTTCAACAATATCATCAGCAATTCTTTACCCATATGTAGACAACTTCACAAACTATACTAAGTCAAGTAGTATAAACTCCTTCCCTCTGGAGGTTGATCGTAAAACATCAAAGTACACGTTTCTCCCCCATGATGGTTTCGAACTTTCGGAAGCATCATAACGTGTACGACCATTTGCATGAGAAGTTCTTGTCATAAGCAAACATCTTGAAAAATCGTGTATGACGTTGAAGATTCATGAAAGATTTTGCTCAGACAGTGAAGTGTCATTAACATTCAGTGGTGTCGAATATCCTATAAGAATTACTGATTACATCACAACCAGTAAATACTTTGGTAAGCACATCTTCCACATATTCTGTCAACTATTGTTGTGACCACTTGGCGAAGTAAACCCGATATACCAGATTTGAACATGAAGTAGAATTTCCCAGATTTGCTACTTAAGCTTGTACTAATCCTTGTGAAAAAGAAACGGTGTACCCAATGTACAAAACCTCTTGACGTATCCTCAACTACGTGAGACACCGAAGTGATAGCTACATTGTGGGTTAAGTGAGAAAGAATCACAAGAGTAACTATATAGCCAAGTCTTTATCACACTCAATAAATTCCCAAACAAGTCATCTTCGCGGAAGGGTAGAAAGAAAGAAGACGAAATAAGTAAACGTGCCCGGAAAACCGCACTTCAAATCCCAATAAGAAATACCGTCCAAACAACCCCGTAGTCATTATAGTTCAATCCTCAATTAAAGCCGTGACATAGTAATCTTCGTGGAAATGCATAAACCAAAGTATCAAACCTCACATAATCAAAGCTCATATATATGATTCAATATTGAGAAGCCCATCATCTTAACCTAACATTCAAGTCCAAGTCCATAAATCACAAACCTCATTAAACCCATGAGCAAAATGCAATAACTCAGCCCATGCTCATCCATTCACCAAATGTAGTCCATGGACTCATCTTATCAAAGCATATAAAGCTCATGTCCTATCCATATAAGTCCATTAAATCCTTTGAAACGCATAAAGCCCATCTCATCAACACTCAAACACTCAGATATACGACCAATTGTAATGACGTTTATTAATTATCAGAACATTAAATTTAAACTTCATATGGTATATCATCCGGTCGTATCATCATAAAATGGTTTCGTTCAATAGTGAATAATTGCAAACTTAGTGTGGAAAAAAAAACTATGTCAAAATAACACCAAGGCCCAACGATAGTTTGATTCAATATACCAATACCTGCCACACCCAATGCATCCATTTTAGTACTCGGTCCACCCAACTTCTTAATAACACCTAAACTTATGAAGGCCCACGTACATGGAGTGATACATGATCCAATAAGTTCCACACATAACTAACAGATTGCTGGCCCAAAATAACTTCTCCCGGCCCATTCCAACACGTAGCAGCAAATAATCCCTAATCATCCGTGAATATAAAATATCACTTAACTCATTCTACCCTAATTTCACTCCCAAAAACCTGTCCGCCTCTCACCTCTAAAATTTCTCACAATCCAAAAGCAGTCAACTCTTACCAATTTATTCACCTTATGCACAACCAAATTAGTTCGAGCAAACAACAATTACTCACGATAATCATCTCCTTTCACGTGCTTGTGATTAGAATGAGCTCACCACAGGGATGGTTTGAGCCTCATCTTCAAGATTTGACCAAGTGATTCGAGGTAGGTATTAATTTTATTTGTGTGCATTTGTTTCTTTGAACCACCGAACGAGGGAAGAAGGAGATAACATATTGTTGTTTCCCTTTTCTTGACATGTTCGAACATAACCTAAGGTGAAGGATTCAAAAGAGATCTATGAAGAGCTTGATTCACACACGAGTTATATATTCGTGATTATATTTTTGTGAATAAATCTGAGATCTCATCAATTAATTATCCCGGTATGGTTGCTGAGTTATTGAACGAACCAAAGAGGGTTCATAACAGCCTTGTTATGGATCCATCTTTATTGTGTTCGAATAGTTATGAAGAGTGGTCTTAAATAAGGGTCAGTGATGAGCTTGGTTTAACAACAAATAAAAATCTTTAAAAGATTAGATGAAAAATTAAACCAAGTATGAGATCTAATTGCATGTTAGCTTTAGGGTTGAGATCCATGAGGATATAATCTTTTCGTGTGTTAGACCTTCAAGAATCTTGATGTGCTTTGTATAACATACGAATAAGAGAAGCTGAGATCTTTAAATTTATCATTTATGTTCGAGTCTTGATGTATGAGATTTGTGATGAGGTTCACTTTCGCGTTGTTGGTCATTGATGTCTTCAAGGCTGTTGTAACACATGACACGCAATATGAGATCCTTAGATGACGAGTCTTGATAGATAGATTTGAATGTTATTTGTGAAGTATGATTAGATTTAGATGATGGATTTGGTGTTGGATCTGATGTTCATTTGCATCACATTTTTTGTTTGTTTTCATTAAAAGAAACACGGACTGATGATGTTCTTAGTAAACTGAGGTCCAATGAGTCTTGTTGTTATGAGTCTTGATGTGTCTTGGTGATTGAGATGATGTTGCTATGATCTTAGCTGCATCCACAAAATGCATTTTCAACAAAACACATCATTTCTCTTAACAAACCGCTTCATTTAGCAACTTAGACAAATCGCTTTTGACTTTTTACTCAAACCGCATCAGTTTATCAAAGATTGATAAATCGCATCTCTGATAAGCGTCAAAACGCACCAGGTTTTGTTGACAAACCGCATCATTTCAAACTGTCTTGGACAAATCGCATAGTGCTTTTAATACTCAAACCGCATGTCCCTTAAATGACCAAAACGCATTTGACTTTTATCAAGTCGCAGTTGACTCAATAGTCAAACCGCACAGAAAAGTTAAACACAAATCGCACTAGATTCAATGAATCTAGACAAGAATGTGACAAACCGCATACAATGCATAACAAACCGCATTCAAAAAGGAAGAATCTGGACAGTTTAAACAGACAAATCGCATCCATGAATTAGGCCACAAACCGCATACATGAACATAGACAACATCTAATCAGTAGCAGCAGCAACCATGTATCAAAACCCATCAAACAACCAACATAAAATCATTAAAACAACAATAACAACATATCAAACACAACATGAATCACGTAACAAACATCACCACTTTTTCCAAAACCATACGACTCAAAACAACATCAAATCGCATCCCAAGAGTCGAACAAACCGCATAGAAGAACCGCACAAAAACCATAAGAATCATCAAAAACAACACAACCTAGCTCTGATGCCAATTGTAGGATCGTATATTTTATGTTTTTTAGATGATTCGGGTGGTCTAGGATTATGATTAAACAAGAGAGCCATGTTTAGAGAGATGAAGAGAGGAGAGGGTGATTCTAGAGAGATAAACAAAAAGAGAAAGGTTAGATTATCAAAGAAGCACCAACCTTCCCTTAGTGGGAAGTGTATTTATAGTTATAAACTTAACGCCCTTCTGACGCGCTGTGGATCAGGCATACAGTGGGTAAAGACTCGTCCTTCCTCCACGATGTTACACTAAACTAATCTACGCTAATGACTAACTAATTAACTACTAAATAACGTAAATAACGATATGTCTACGAGCTATACTAGATTATATTTGGGGTGACCGACACTTCATTATGGAATTTCCAATTCCTAACATGTGTAGTGTTGGTAGTAGTTCCTCCATTGTAATGGAACTCTGTACTTAGCCTAGTACCGGATAAAGGGTAGGCGACGTTGTGGTAGGTGTGGTTCACCTTGGTGAAAAGAACCCGGTGGTTAGCCTAATACCGAAAAAGAGTAGGCGACGTTGTGAAGGCTTCTCCGCCATAAGGAGTTGGTGTCGTGTAGTGATTACGAACTCTCGAGTAGGTGACTCGGGGAGTGGATTAGGGCAAGGAAGGTGTCCTTGTAACCGAACCACTATAAATACTCGTGTCGTGGTTATGTGCTTCTTACTCTTTATCTTTCCTTACACTTTTATATATCTATCTATCAACGTCCAACATACACATCTAAATATATTGACATAAGTTGATCTAAATGTTTTAAAATGAAGTTTTAATTGGTAAAACTATTCAACCCCCCCCCCTTCTAGTTTTCCACAGATTTGATATACTTAGGAAAGTATTGTAAGCCGTGTAGGACTCCTTGGTGTATAAAAGGAGGTCTTAGGGCACAGAGTTAGATACATCAAAAGTACAAGAACACACAGTCGTTTAGCTTCAAGGTTTTGTAACCCTAATACTATTAGAGTATTCATATTATTATCATTAATAATATTGAAGCTTGTTTGTTGATTTGTGTTCATTGTGTTTACTGTTTCATTAAAGAATTCTAATTAATATTAAATGTTAGAATTCGCATAATCTTTAATACATTCATACACATTTTCTATCATTAGTTGTGTTAGATTAATCTAATATAACTAGTCCTTTATACAAGCTAAAGAAGAAGATCTAGTTCAACTAGGATCAACAATTATCAATCAATTCCTCAGATGAAGTTTTTCATCTTTAGATGAAGTTATATTTTTCTTTTTTAAAATGATCCGAACAAGGATAACAAAATTACCTCAGAATGCGACGGCGGGCGGCGGTGACGACAATGGAAGGTGTAGATGTTACCAATGGTGATTAGGGTTTGAACGAGATACTTGAATGGTAGATTGGGAAATCCCTTCTTTTTTCGTTAGAGAGACAAAAGTTGTAAATTATAGATCGAGGTTTTTATTTTTCTAGTTAAAAATTTAGAAAGTGAGAATTTAACTATTTTGAAAATTGTTGAAAAAAAAGTGAGACTAAATGGGTTTTTTTAGCTTTTTCATTTCCTATGAAAAAAATTCTAAAAGAAATGGAATGTTTTTACAAACTAAACACACCCTAAGAAAATTCTAAATTCAAGTATTCTAACTCATTTCTTCTTTAGTTTATTTGAGAATGAAGTAACTCTTCTTTATATAGAGAACCTTTTGAAAACTATAGAACTCTAAATTCAAGTACTTTAACTCATAGTTATAATAGTAGAAATCTGATTTTCTGTTTTCAGTAGAGAAATATAAGAAAATACTCATTTTGAACATGTTTTTTTGTTTTTTGTGTGTTTATTAGAAACCTTTTCAACTCTCCCTCTAATTTAAAAGGATCGAAATATCTTTACTGCTTACAGAAAGTGAATCTTTTTTCTTGAATTTTGAAACTTAAATTAATGTAGTTTGCCTAAATTATCTTTAGACTAAAATACGTCGTTGGTCCCTAAACTTGGCAAGGTGCATCATGATGAGACAAAACTCGGTCTTTTCATCGCCATAGGTCCAAAACATGGCCTTTAAATGCCAGATTAGTCCTTTGACCAAGTCATTTTTGTTTTGTAGTTGAGGGTATTTTAGTCCATACACATTTATACTTTTATAACACATTTATATTTTAGCCCTTCATCTTTCATCCTCTTCATCATCTCCCCAAATCATTCATCTCCTCAACAATGTTCTTGCTGTTGGATCTTCTTCAGAATTATTTTGTCTTAACATAAGGTATACCATGTAATCTGAATTTAGTTCAATGATCCAATAATATGTTCCAAGCTATACCATCTAACTCTCATTTAACAGTCAACTACGCGAGTACCACTCCATGTTTTTCTGCCGCGCACTAGGATTACCAGTCACATATTGGAGATACACACCAGTAACAACAACAAACATAACCGGATTTGAAATGTCAGCTCAAAGAGCAAACGGGAGAGTCGAGTCAACAGTATTGGGAAGAATTAAGTCAGCACTACCAGCTGACATGATCATTTTAAGAATTTTAGGGAAGAAAACTATCAGGGAAGATGGATGGCGTATTAGTAACAAAGAAGTTCATCAACATTAGTAGTCTGTTGACTGAAGTTTCAGTAGAATAAGTAGTTTACTTGCTATTGCACTTTGATGACAATGGAACTTAGGCAGAAGGACAAAACCTTTCATATGTATTTTAGATATGAAGTTACTGATAATTATGTTTCTAAAATACTTAGTTTTAGGCTGTCACTTTTTATCTGATTTGTTTCAAATTCTGCCAAAATTACAAGGGATATCGCACTGTAGGTTTATGGTGTGTTTCTTTTGCTGTAACAAAATGTCATTAATACCACATTATATGCACTCGAGCACACACACTGCTAATATCCAAACAAGTATCAAGCTGAAGCCTAGCACAAATTGAAGTTAACTTATGAAGTAAATGAGCCTCAATTTCAATGCACTAAACGAATCATGAATTTAAGCTTGAGCAAAGGTGACGATTTTGACCCATTTGTATACCTGTGGTGATCTAGGTTGTGATCTAACTAAAATGGAAACCAACAAATTGGGCCGACTGAGTCTAACGGACTAAAAGTCAACCGATATGTATCCAAATGCATCAAATGACCTCACTTTTGCAATAATATAGTTCTGTGATCCAATATAAAACTTCAAGCAGACACGACGCATCCTACCTTTTTGACCTATTTGCGTAACTCTTTTAACCCATCGATTTTGCAACCTCTAAGCTTTTGAGTGTCCAGTAAACCAACTTCTATGATGAAATACTATATTTGCTAAATTTCACAAGTGGTCACCATACTAGAAGATTTCAGATTTGCGTCAACCACCGTAATTATATCAATTCAAAGAGAGCATTTACCCTTATTTTTATGCACAAAATTAGACTTGAGAATGTCCAACCCATTTGGCTTGTAGGACATGTTTGACCCATTCGCCTCCTAGCTTTCATTGACGTGACAAATGAAATGAGTTAAACTAGAACCCGAGCCGACCCACCAAAAAAATTAAATGGCTAGACATTATCACCTTAAAATAACTAGCTAATAATCTAAGCAGACACCTACTTAAAACTTGTTTTGCAATATTGCTACTAAACAAGTAGTATGAATGAATGTGCATTCGTTAATTTCTAAAGGTTATAATTTAAATACATTTGCTTGGTTATGGGTTGATTCAAGTTCTACATTAACTCAAATTGCAAATGAATAAGAAGCTAAAAGTGGAACGAGTTCAGACAGGCCCTACGGGGCCATCTGGGTTGGACGTAGCTCAACCTGACTTTAACAACAGTAGGGCTGCAGGGGTGACGGTAATTAATATAATTGTTCTGCTCACTAGAAATTCACATGAAAACATCTAGATTCAACGAGCATATGTTTTGTTCAAAAAGATAATGAGCATAAGTCAAAACATTGTAGTTTGAATCCTTAAAATCTTCATGGGTTCAAAACATTTTCAATTTAACTCCTAATATCTTGATGTGCTTCATTGAACTAAATTCAGATTACATGGTATACCTTATGTTAAGACAAAATAATTCTGAAGAAGATCCAACAACAAGAACATAGTTGGGGAGATGAATGATTTGGGGAGATGATGAAGAGGATGAAAAATGAAGGGATAAAATATAAATGTGTTATAAAAGTATAAATGTGTATGGACTAAAATACCCTCGACTACAAAACAAAAATCAGACTTTGACTTGGTCAAAGGACTAATCTGGCATTTAAAGGCCATGTTTTGGACCTGTGGCGATGAAAAGGCAGAGTTTTGTCTCATCATGATGCACCTTGCTAAGTTTAGGGACCAACGGTGTATTTTAGTCTTATCTTTAAGTACTCCTTAAAAATTTTAACTTTTTTAAAACTGAGTAGCTTAGATTATGTTTTTTTTTCATGATCAATTCTAAATTTGCCAAATTTTCAAAAAAAAAAAAATGAAAAAAAAAAAAAAAAAAAAAACGATTTTCAGTTTAAAAAACATATGTTTTGCATCAAGAGTCGAACTAGAATCACGATTTCTCAAGTATAATTATTTGCCGCTATATACCGTCGTTTTGTGCGGATATTCATATGGTAAAACAATAAGAAAATATCTTTACATTTAAACACACCGTAACTTATTATTTGATTTAAGTTCATTTAGATACCAAACATTTACTTACATAACAAGAGATCAATCATAGTCACTCATTTTTTAGATTAGATAACAAACCCACTTTCACTCTATTTTTTTTTCAAAAATCTAATATCTCTTAAACAACTAATTGTTAAGAGAAAAAAAAAATTACATCGTCGCAATGAGAATTTCGTTATCTTTCTATAAACGGCCATTTTGATATATATTTTTGACAAAACAAAAAATTTCGTTTTCTTCACGTTTTTTCGTCTTTTTTTCCTTGTTGAAACTTGCATAAGAAATCAAATGTGATTTAACACTAATTTGAATATTCTAATATCCAAACATCTATTAAAATGAACATAACGTTTTCTACAATATTTTAAAGATTTAAGATCATTTGAGGACAAAAGATTATTTACATACCAAGGGATCAATCTTCACCCTCCATTTTTATTTGATCTAATGGATGAGATTAATCCCAACAATTTAAAAAACCCACTTTCATCATTGTTTTCAAATATTAATATCTTTCAAACCGTTAATCGTTAAGCGAAAAAAAACATATCATTGCGATGAGCATTTAATTATCTTTCTATAGATAGGCACTTTGATATACTTTAGACAAAAAAAAAAATTTCCGTATTTTTCACTTTTTTTTTTTTAAGTTTTTTCGTTTTTTTTTACGTTACTGAAATTTGCATTAAAAATCATATATGATAAAACACTAATTTGAATATCACATGTGATATTAGTGTAATATCATATATTTTCACATGTGATATTAGTGTAATATCACAAATGATATTATATATCACTAGAAGGGTACCCGCGCAATGCGGTGGCGGGTACCCGATGACTATTTTGTAGCGAACAAATGTTTTTCATTTTTACGTCTAATTCAAGTAATTTTCTCTCTTTTCAACTCCGCTTCTTCCCGACTACTAAAGAAAACTCATAAAAATATATCGGATGTTGAATTAAAGAGCACAAAATTTTAAAAAATATGGTGAAATTAGATCATAAAAAAATTAAACGGATTAAAAGATATTTAAATTTAAAAATAAAGGTGATTAATTAGTTAGGAAGTGACATGTGTCACCCCATTATTGGAGCTCTTTTTTTTAGTTTGTTAGAGTTCCTCCCTTTTTGTTATTTTTTAGTTAAAGAAGTGACACATGTCACTCAATGATTGGAGCTCCTTATCTTATTTTTTTTAATTCTTTCCATAATAAGCAAGTAAAAAAGTCTGAATTTTTAAGCCTTCTAATTTTAGAAGGCATAAATGCATTATAAAGTAGTATAGATATATGATTTAACATTAATTTCACATGTGATATTCAATTTAGTGTTTTATCATATATGATTTTTTTCATGCAAATTTCAGTAAAGTAAAAAAACGAAAAAAATAACGAAAAAACGTGAAAAAAACGAATTTTTTTTCTTTTTTCGAAAGTATATCAAAGTGCCCGTCTATAGAAAGATAATTAAATGCTCGTCGCGATGGTGTAAATATTTTCACTTAACGATTAACGGTTTAAGAGATATTTAAATTATAAAAAATATGTTAAATAATAAAATGCTTTTAATCTCAGCCATTGATTTCTTTTTAGATGGATGGTGAAGATGAGTCATTTGGTATGTAAATTAACTCTCCTCTATTTTAAGAGTTTCATCATTTTTTTTCTTGAAAATAGACATTCATAGCTTTCCAACCATATTATATTTCGAATTGTAGATTAGTCGAGTTAATTTATCAAACTTTGATTCAACACATAAAATCACATATGATTTTAACCACACGTGATCTCAATCACATGTGATTTTTACTACATGTGTTGTTATCACACGTGATTATAGAAGTTTCACAAATGAATGTGAGTTTTTCATTGTAAAAAACGATACAAGTTTTTGATTAATAGACAAATACCTATGTCAATTTTGTTACATATATTTAGTGTTCAAACTTCGCTAATCACATGTTATATTTCATGTGAATTTCAACACAGAAAATAAAACGTAAAAAAACGATAGAAAAAAGTTTGTCGAAAGTATATTAAAGTATCCGTTTATACAAAGATAATTAAATGCGCGTCGTAACAGTATAATTTATTTGAAGAGGATTTTTAATTTAAATTTTAGTAATCAAAATTTTTTAAAGATAAAATTTGTCCTCCAAGGAAAGTTTGGTATGATATTTTCAAAAAAAATTATGAAGATACACAAGCTAAAGAAAAAAGGAAATATTGTCTTGTCACAAATTCCCACAGTCCCACCCCGGATATTGAAGAGGCGGGAAAAAAGCCCATTCTTGAAAGCGGTTTTCAAAACCCACAGTTTTCTCATCTTTATCTCTTATTGTACTATTTTCTTTTATTTAAATATAAACTAAAACCCTTTTCATTTTCATTCCAAACCAAAAAAAAAAAAACATGGTAACAGCTCTTAGGGTTTCCAACAAAAAAGAAGAAGAAAAAGACGATAATGTTGTTGTCAATAGGTATCCGAAAAGGAATAGGACAGCTGTTGAGTTTTACATTAAAGAATCGGAAGAAAAAGAGACTCGAACCAAGCCGAAAAAGGCGAAAAATAAGGGACATGGTGAAAAAAAGAAGAAAAATACTAGTAATGATAATAAGGGAGTGGTGGTAGTGTCGAATGACGACGCTTCGAGTTCGAAGTTTAAGTGTGCTGCTAGACATCCTGTTATTGATGAAAATGTAATGCTTTAGTTTCTATTATTGTGTCTTTTAGGAAATAATATGGTTTGATTTATGTAGTTTGTTGTTTGTGCAGGGGAATCTGAAATATGTAGTATCAAATATGTGCCATCAGTGTCAAAGGAATGATAAGGGAGAGGTTGTTCGTTGTCAGAAGTGTCAAACAAAGCGTTATTGTTACCCTTGCATGAAAAGATGGTATGAGTTTCATGTATAAAATTATTGGTTTTGGGTATTTGATAATTAAGTACTGATGGGATGATTTTGAATTAGGTGTTACTTTTGTTAGTTTTTTCGTATTATTCTGTTATTAACATAGTATTTTCAAAATTCTGTTATTAACAGAATACTTTCAAAATTCTGTTATTAAATACTTTCAAAATTCTGTTATTAACAGAATTTTGACAATAACAGAATTTAGAAAATATTCTGTTAATAACAAAATTTTGAAAATGAGTGTAACCACCTTCAGTCATTTTCAAAATTATGTTAATAATAGATTTTAGAAATTATTCTCTTAATAACATAATTTTGAAAATGAGTGTAACCGCCAACAGTCATTTTCAAAATTCTGCTAATAACAACATTTAAAAATTATTCTGTTAATAACAGAATTTTGAAAATGAGTTGCCAATAGTCATTTTCAAAATTCTGTTGACGTAACAAAATTTTGAAAATGAGTGTAACCAGCCAACAGTCATTTTCAAAATTCTGTTTATAACAGGATTTTGAAAATGACTTCATAGAATTTTGAAAATGATTGTTAGCCAACAGACATGTCAAACAGTTAATAACAGAAACATCAGAATTTTGAAAATGAACTTACTATTAATCAATTAATAACAAAATTTTGAAAATGTGTCTAACAGAATTTTGAAAAGAGGAATGCTACATCCTCAAAGAGTTTACAAAATAATACCCACACAATGACTTTTCAATATAAAAAGAGGAACACTGCATATGGAGACTTGGTTTGCATGAATTTCATGTACAGGCAAAAGAACATGCATAATTGTTATAAGAAAGAGAGTAGATGATTAGTCTTTTATATCCTGTCATCGCCTGAATATGTGCTTGGAACTACTTATATGGGTTCAAAACCTATGCTAGCTTCTGGCGGATTGGTTTAAAATGTGTTGCAATCTACTCATCTTTACAGCCTTTGATCTAATTCTTTACGTTTATACTGTTATTAGGTATCCTGGCATGACAGAGGAGATGTTTGCTGAGTGTTGTCCTGTTTGTCTCAACATATGCAACTGTAAAGGTTGCTTACGCGATGTGCGCCCTAATGTTAGTTCCTGCACCTTATCTTTTGTTATCGGACATTATTGCTGTATTCCTGCTTAATCATATAGGCATATACATGAGTGTTTGGAAATGCTTATTAATTAAAACTGCTTATTCCTGTTGAAATAAATAGAAGCAAATAATTTTGTGTAAAAAATGCAAGGCAGGAGATGGTGTTTGAATTTGCATCCCTTATAACAGAACACTGTAATCAGATAAGCAACTTTTAATTCTGATTATTATAGAAATTTAAAAGGTAAAACAATCAGGATCAGATAAGCAACTCAGTTTGTTTCTATCTGAACACTCAGAAGTCCAAAGTGCTTATATATATGCTGTATCAAAACTGGATAAACAGATTAGCAGTTTTTTAAGCAATCCAAAACACGCCCCTAATAATTTATATGCTGAATCCGTTTGTGGTTTGTAGGTCAAAGAGAAGATAAATTTTGAACCTAATGCTGATCAAAAAGTCCAATACTCTGTTTATATTCTACATGTTCTTCTTCCGTTCTTGAAGCGTCTTAATGACGAGCACATAAAGGAGAAAGAGATAGAGGCTAAAATTCAAGGTACTTTCCATTCTCTTCTTAGTAGCTAATCTGTATGAGTACTGACATATTTTGATTCTGTATTGAGGATGACTGTTTCATTCTGATGAAAAGAAGGCTTCAATTGAATGAATTCATTGTTTCAGTACCCTCAGTGGTCATGGGCTTATTTGATTTTCTTTGTTTGATTCAAATAAATGGAAGAGATGGACTTGAATTTTGACCTTGCACTTGATTTAAGAAATTTGCGCCCATTCTTGTGGCCATTTTAGGCAATGTTTATAATTGAAATTTCAAGAAGGGTTCACGTTGCTTAATATTATGCCAACAAAGAATCATCTAAAAAACTGCCTTTTATCTTTCTTTTATTGCCTTACGTGCATAAAATGATGATTGTGTATTTGTATTGATTTGTTTGGTAGAAGTATTCATAGGACTGACTGGAGTAGGAAAACGAAAAACCGAACCAACCTAAACTGGCTTGGTACTCAGTGGGTCCCCAAACTGGACCGTTACAGAAAACACACTATCTTTATCGTTTGTAAAAGGTAATCTTAAAATATGCTTGATTTAAGTATGAGACGACCAGATTTCATTATGTACCATCAAACATTGTTATTGAGGTACGAATTTGGTTTATTTATTCTCTCAGCTTAGACTGATTTTGCATGTTCTTGGTTTTATTTTTATCAAACTTGATAGTGAGTTGGAATGATAATGCTATAATGGTATGGGTTGTTTACAAAAAAGGTGGGTTATTGCAATCGTTCATAGTTTACACTTTATATAGTTTTCCTAAGTGTATCTTCTTGCGCAGGAACTTCTTTATTGGAGGTGCAACCGAAAAAGTCTATGTGTAGAAGTGAAGAGCGGATGTACTGGTATGTTTCTTAAATAAATGTTGCATCATTAGAATATATTTTTGTTTTGTATCATTTTCTTTGGTTTTGTATTATAATACGTTTCTCGTTCTGTTGCTTGATAAATGCAGTGACTGCTGTAAAACGTCAATCTTTGACTTGCATAGAAGCTGCCCTTCTTGCAATTATGACCTTTGCCTTCAGTGTTGCTGGGAATTGCGTGATGGAAACCTTCAGGGATACAAGGAAGAAGTTATATTTCAGTTTGAAGATCCAGGTACTGAATACTTGCATGGGGAGAAGAGCAAACTCAATGTCGTGAATGGTTCTGCTAATCCCCCTAGAACAAAAAAGAAGCAAAAGTATGACTGGAACACTCTTGACGATGGAACAATTCCATGTGCTCCAAAGAGTATGGGTGGTTGTGGGAATGGAATCTTAGTGTTAAAGCACATAAAGCCAGGTAACAAGGTTTCAGAATTACTGGAGTCTGCAGAAAGTCTTCTAAAGAAGCACAAATTGGAGGAAGATATGCGAGAAATGCCTAAAGAATGGTGTACTTGTTCAGAGATTGAAAGTGCTGTTGCTGATGATGACCAGTTGCGAAAAGCTGCTTATCGTGAAAGTTCTGATGATAACTACTTGTATTGTCCACGTGCTATCGACATTCAATCTGGAGATCTAAAGCATTTTCAGTGGCATTGGTCAAAAGGGCAGCCTGTGATAGTCAGTAATGTTCTTGAAACTACTCTTGGGTTGAGTTGGGAGCCGATGGTTATGTGGCGCGCTTTTCGCCAGGTCACAAATGTCAATCATGACATGCTCTTGGATGTTTCCGCTCTTAATTGTTTAGAATGGTGTGAGGTCCGTTTCACATTCGACTGAACATCTGTTCTTCATATACTTTTTCTTCATAAAGTTATGTCACACTAATTTATTACGGGGTGTTTTGCTTAGCTTATATGGAAGAGCTTAAGTAGTTACAGATTTTCCTTAAATATTTTTACTTAAATAAGCCAGTAAGACCTCAAATAAGCTCCACTTTTTGGGCTTTTTGTGTTTTGAAACTGAGATAAGCCAATAAGCCCTCTAAATTACCTAATCTAAAGTGCCCCTTAATACTAATATTTTGGGAGACTACCTAAATTTTATCATGACATGCAGGATGATGTTAATGTTCGTCAGTTTTTTAAGTCTTATACTGAGGGTAATTTTGACGCCAAAGGGTGGCCTAAGATGCTTAAGCTGAGAGACTGGCCTACATCAAGTTTATTTGAAGAACGGTTACCACGTCATGGCATTGAATATATCACTTGCTTACCCTTTAAAGAATATACACATCCTCGTGATGGCTACCTTAATCTTGCTGTTAAGTTACCTAAAGACTCACTGAAGCCAGACATGGGTCCTAAAACATATATAGCTTTTGGTATTGCTCAAGAACTGGGGCGTGGAGACTCTGTAACTAAACTTCATTGTGACATGTCTGATGCGGTATGATTTTTTCTTATAAGACTTCGGCTTGAGACAAGATCAATGCTGTAATTCATTTTAAATCATTAGAATTGAACAGTGTTCTTTATGCATCTACCTATTTCAAGAATTCCCAGAACCTGTTCTCAACTTTTTGTTATCATGGAATAAACTCATTGTGCAGAAATTTATTTTTCATATCACAGCTATTCTTTAATGAAAATGTTCAAAAGGGTATATTTTTATAATTGGCACATACACTGTGACTCATTTTTATAATTTTTTATTAAATTTTTATTTCTGGTGACATGAAGGTGAACGTCTTGACTCATACTGCAACTGTGACACCCAACGCTAAAGAACTTAAAGAGATAAATAAGCTGAAGCTGAAGCATAAAGTTCAGGATAAGAAGGAACTTTTTGGCTCGAATGGACATGATAAGGCAAAGGGAGCAGATCCAGCTACTGAATGTAAACAGTCAAATGGACACGGATCAAAGGAGGAAGTATTTGATGAAGCTGAGTGTAAACTTGACAATAATCAAGAAGATAATGGGAAAAGGAGCCGGAGAACAAGACAATATAGGAATGCAGAAAGGAAAGTGAAACCAGAGACACCTTCTGATTCTGAAGAAAGCAATAATGAGGATGGTACTTGTGTGGATGGATTTGATCTAGAAGATGGAGGCGCTCTGTGGGACATCTTTCGGAGGGAAGATACTCCTAAATTGGAAGAATATCTTAAAAAACACTTCAGAGAGTTCAGACATGTCTACTGCCGTCCAGTTCAGCAGGTAATCTACTTCCTACTTTGATCAGACCTTGTGTCTCTGGCTATGTGAAATTATAAGCAAATGAATTAGTGGAAAAAAAATTGGACCTGCAAACTATGCACGTGTTTTTTGTCCTTCATATGTATTTCTTTTTCGTCTTGTCACGTAACTTTACTTTCAGTAAAGAAGGCTATGGATATTTGGTTTCTACATAAGAATGCTCATTAATTGAAGTACGTGGTTTGTCTTTCAAAGCTATAATGCTTAAGTTTGTAGTAGTTCACCAAATGCAAAACTGCCGTTACTATTTAGAGATCACAATTATACGTGACAATCCTTGTTATGTTCACGTCAACCATAAAAATGCTATCTCTATACATGATTGTGCTCTTTCATGTTTTGTATCTTAAGTCATAATCTTTGTAATTTTAGTTTTAGCTACATGCCTTGCAAAATTGAGCATAGATGCATCAGCGTACCTATGTTTTCTTCTATCATTCAAGGCAGTCAGAAAATTCAGAAAACTATTTGTTAGTCAATAGATTCCAAAAGCCACAGACCAAACTGTAATTTGAATTGAAATCGTCGTTCTTCAATAAAGATCATTCATCTGAAGCATCACAATCCTAAATAGTAGTTTTCTGAATTGTTTGATCGTATTTTCCTGTCTCCAGGTTGTCCATCCAATTCATGACCAAACATTTTACTTGACCGTGGAGCATAAAATGATGCTAAAAAAAGAGTTTGGTTAGTACCCCTTTGCAAGAAGTGTATCAAGCTTTACTGATGTATAGATTCTGATAGTGCTCACTCTTATGGCTGTCATCAGGAATTGAACCATGGACTTTTGTCCAAAAGCTAGGAGATGCTGTGTTTATACCTGCTGGTTGCCCTCATCAAGTTAGAAATTTGAAGGTATTTCACTTACTACTTCATTTTTAGGTTTTCTTAACTATATTATATTTCTCAAATTGAAATAATAGGGACCAAGGTTTGACTTACAGAATATCTTGAGATTAATTTCTAAGAGATTCTGTTACACCTTGGTCGTTAGACCACATGTTGACTTGATGCATATATGTTGTTCGATGATAAATGGTATCCTTCCTTAAATAAGCATCACTTCACAATACGATTTTGACTTGATGACATGTCTACCAAATATGCTTATTCACATCTTAAGGTTTCCATGTCCCAATAAGATTTGCGTGCTCTCTAGAAATGTTAATACCACTGCTTTGACTAGTTAGATTTGCTTAGCCGGTAATCGGGGGAGATTTATGCTGTGATCCATTAGTAACTATGGGTAGAATTAGTGTTCTCAAAGGAATACTTTAACTATAAACATCATGAAAGGAATTTTACATGTCTTTTGTGATTTCATTGATGGAAACTAGTGATTGAAACAAGTAATCACATCAACCTGTATTTAATCCTTATTTTAAGATGAATTTCCAATCTTAAAAGGGAAATACTAAAACTCGAGTCACAAAATGAATATCAGAGCTTTGAGATTTATTGAAAGCGAGTTTGAAAAGCTAAAATCGGCTTTACATGCTCATCGTATGTGATATGTTGACTCCAAGCTAGTGAAGGTTATCCATCCGATTTACTTTCAATAATTAACACTCATTGGATATATTTCTCTTAGTTGGGAAACAACCACTATTATCTATGGAGGTTTTGGGAATTCTATAGCATGAATTTTGTAATTGACAGATAGGTAACCACAGTTAAACTCCAATCTAATTGTCATGAATATGAGAAATGGGTTTTGTAATAACAGGAAGTCATTTTTTAGAGTAATGAAATTAATTTCACGCACGGAATTAGTTTTGTAGCTAGAGGCTGAAGTGCGTAGATAAAGAATTAGTACCATATTTGAATTAAGAGAGTTATTTCTTTCTAGAAGTCAGTGTCTCTGATTTGTGGTCAATAAGTCAACATGATTAACTTTTGCTGTTTTCCAGTTGTCATAAGCTTATTTAAACTTTGTTCTCTTAATGGTGATAACTTAATATCAGTGCTTGCCATCCTCAATAAGCATTTCGTTCTTTCTCTACTATTGAAACTGATTTCCCCGTTCTTGTTGCATTCTTTGTGGTTTGCTATTGCTGCAAACTTTGTTGACATTTTATAGCTGGCCATAGCACGGGTTAATATATGGTAGACATGCTTGTTTTCTTGCTCATATTTGTGGTGAATGCAAATGTTAAGTGATAGGATATGCTGTTGATTGAGAATTAATTTTCATTACCATGTTCTGTAATTTTATTATTGACCTCGCCTCTTTTTGGTTGAATATGTGTTACTGCAGTCTTGTATAAAAGTTGCATTGGATTTTGTTTCTCCTGAAAATGTTGGCGAATGTATCCGCCTAACAGAAGATTTCCGTGTTCTTCCTCAGAATCATAAGGCAAAAGAAGATAAGTTGGAGGTAAACAGTCTCTGTTCAATATTCATTGCAGCAATATATTTTAATCAGCCTTCAGTTTAGAACTCCACTTTTTGGTAGTTCATGGTCTGTGTATTAGTGTATACAACATTTATATCCTGTAGAGTGGGTACTTACAATCCAATTATGGTCAGATGGGTCCGTATAAAGCCATTAGTTGTAGTGAAAACGTCAGTTGTAACCTCCTAAGTTTATAATCAAAAAATTACTAGAAGATCGTATTTAGTAAATTATTTTTGTAGTACTAGTTGGATACCCGCGCACAGCGGCGGCGATAAATATAGTTATAGAATAAATATGGTAAATGAATTGCTAACTCAACTCTCTTCGCAATTCCCTACCCGCTTTAGTGAATTCATTTCACAACACTCCAAATGTATATGTGTTAGTTGTATGTGTTTGTTTGGGTTTTTCGTATCTTTCCCGTGACATCATTATTCCCGCATATAAAAAGACCTTCACAATCTCTTACCCGTCAAACACTCTCCCAAAAGTAAATGATTTTGATACATCAAGTTTGTATTGATTGAAATAAAGGTTAAAGTTATAAAAATTTGAATCAAAATAAAATAAACCTACTAAAAATGTAAAAATTAAAAACTCGTACAAATATATCAAAATGGATGTTGAATTAAAGAGCACAAAATTTTAGAAAATATGGTGAAATTAGATCATAAAAAAATTAAACGAATTAAAAGATATTTAAATTTAAAAATAAAGGTGATTAATTAGTTAAGAAGTGACACGTGTCACCCCATTATTGGAGCTATTTATTTTAGTTTGTTAGAGCTCATCTCTTTTTGTTATTTTTTAGTTAGAGAAGTGACACATGTCACTCAATGATTGGAGCTCCTTATCTTAATTTTTTGTGGAGCCCACAACTTAAATGCATTATATAGTAGTATAGATATATATCATTAATTTATGGAATTATAAAATTTGACTACCAACTAAGGATTCTAAACCAGTATGAGACGGAATCTAAAAGTCTAACACGAGTTGACAGGTTGGGTTTCTGCAAGACATTAGTTATCGAGTCTCAGTTTCTTTATTGTTGCAATCATATCATCTACTAAAAAGTTGTTGTGAACCATCAAATTATGATGAGTTAGCCAGATATGATGACACGAAAATGATGATGATTGTTTTGATGTAAAATAAAATGGTGCAATTGCTTTATGGCAGGTGAAGAAAATGGCGCTTTATGCAGTGGAGGCAGCGGTAAATGACTTGAAAAAACTGAAAGGAACAAAGTAAGTTGAAAGCATTTCATATGTATCTTTCTTGAAGTAGAGTTGTGTGAATGTGGACCAGGAGCAAATAATTGAACCGTGACTTTTCTTCTTGTTTGCTGGTTCCAAGTTTATGTGTTCAGTTGTTTGTTTGTTTTCTGTTCATTTACAAGAAAACTGAAACTGTCGCTGAAGTGGCCTGTTTATATTTCCCACTTCTGTCTATAATCATGAAATTGTATGACAAAGAAAAGAAATAATGGAAGAAGTTGGCCAAAATGAACCTAGTTATATCAACCTCAATAGAACTACCATTCTGCATGCTAAACCGAACTTAAAAATGAGAATATTAATGCCCAAAATGAGTACAGCATGTTTGTATTAGATGAGATTGACGACTAACTGATGGTTTTGTATATATTACGTTGCAGAAACAAGGCTAAACCTATGAAGGCTAAATCTGTGAAGCGTGAACCTAAGGAGGAGGGTAGATTAAATGGTAGATCCAAGAAGCGTAAAACTGTGCAGTAGAAGAAGGATGCAGCTCACAGTGTAGTGGCTTTTTGGACCGCGTTTTTATACCGTACGATCTTATTATATTTTGTAGTAAGCCAACCCTCGTATGGAACACTTTTTAGTTACCTGTAATTCGTCAAACAAATTACTTCACGGTTTTATTTTGGCCCAGTACTTGTGATGAGATATGAGAAATGCGGGTATTGTTTTTCAGGGTTCGTGTTGGGTTTGATGGTGCTATTATAATCAAAGAAGTTGGTGTTTAATTAATGTTTAGTGGTGGCTATTCATAAAATAATCAAAACACTAATCTATATAACCAAATTTAGAAAAGATAATGGATCTCATGCATAATATTAGTTTTTTTTTAAAGGTGAATTTCTAATTAAGTGCTTCGTGTCGCGGTTTGACAGCGAGAGGTCTAGACTACGTTGTCTAAACCGGGTCCGCGCTAGAGAGCTCCCTCGAAGCGGAAATGCCTATTTCAAATACCCGATGGGGGGAAAACCCCCTACTAATCCGCCCGAAGGCACGACAATTAATAGGGGTAAACCCTTGCTTTTTCCAAGATTCGAACCTGGGGTTACCAGGCCCAAACCCCTTCATTAAAGGACTACCTTGAAGGAAAATCCCTCATTCAAACCCCTTGCAGGATTTGAACTCAAGACCTCCCTCCCCCAAGAGCCCCTAAGGACTCCAAGGTGGCCAACTGAGCTAAGCCAGTTGGTTTCATGCATATATTATTAGTGATGAGAGATCTGGTACTGCAACGAAAATTTGAAAGTTCCTGTGATACTTTTTAATCAATAGTTAAATGATATTCTTTTGTGAATGACCTTTACGTGAGAAACACTTGGTGTTGGTGAATATAGCATGATACATAAACGACTGAATGAAGCAAGTCGTTTTGTTACTGGAACCCAAATTTTGATTTGAATGCAATTGTTCGTCAACCGGTGTTTAATTATACAGAACATTAAAACACCAATGCAAACCGGAATTGGATTCAGACTTTTGAGTGGATCCAAACCGAGATATATTCTCTGTTGACATATTTGGTTTGTCAATTTGTGTCAACATGCTGATAGTTTGTCTTGCCATGATGCCTCAACTACTCGTATTTGTTTGCGAAACTTATATTCTCTACGATTGTTTTCTTTATCAAGTGTTTTGCAAAACTGCAGACTGTTTACAAGACTATTGATTTCATAACAATGTAGGAGCTTTTATCATGTCCTACATTTTTAGTTTTTCGGGGCTGGAGGGATATCAGGGTCTTTTTTCATTGACCAAAGAAGAATCTTCGAGTCTGCATATAGATATTTATCACCCTTTTCCTATTCTGTATCTTCAATAAGTTACAAATAACTAGCCTGTATAAAAGAATAGAGTATAAATAATACCATATATAAAGTGCATACGGATAATGTTGATGCATAATCTGGCGCGGACTGGATTCAACGACTCTCCTTGGCCGTTAGTCGTCTTCTCGAGCCCTAATAGACCTGTCAACAAAGAGAACCCGTTAGGAGTGGACCCGAGGCCGTAGCCCCGGGGTCCACCTCCGACGGTCAAGTTAGTATGCGATGTAGCATATATCAAAGTTGTTAGGTTTAGAGATAACCTGTCATGTATATATAGGACATGGATTAGGGTTTAGGTGTAGAGTGGGCCGCATCTGCCGAGCCTGACCCATTCCTGGCCCAGTCTGGACCATACGTCCACAAGCCCCCCAAGTCTAGTATGAGATAGCGCATGGCTATGTTGTGCTAGACTTAAGTTCTGATGGCCGCGTAGGTGAAAGTGGATCCCGTATGCTGCATCCTGGGTAAGGGCGTACCTTTTGTACCAGTAGAGACGCAGCATAGTGCGACAGAAGACGTGCTTCTGTAGCAGAAGTGCGCGCTGTGCGCGACAGAAGACGTGCTTCTGCGCATAAGTGCGCGCTGTGCGCGACAAAGAGGTGCGACAGAAGACGTGCTTCTGTAGCATAAATGCGCGCTGTGCGCGACAAAGAAGTGCGACAGAAGACGTGCTTCTGCGCATAAGTGCGCGCTGTGCGCGACAAAGAGGTGCGACAGAAGACGTGCTTCTGTAGCAGAAGTGCGCGCTGTGCGCGACAAAGAGGTGCGACAGAAGACGTGCTTTTGCGCGCATTATATCCGTCTTTACAACCAACAGAGGACGTCTCCCCTGCGGCAAAGATGCGTGCGAATATTTAAATCCGTCTTTGTACCGAGCTTGACTTCTGCTTCCAAATATACCTGCGCGATGCGTACGGAAATAGTGGTAGTATATACCCTGGTAGCCCCCCAAGTTTGATGGTGCTACTCGTGTAGGAGCATTAAACTTATTTAATCTGCGAAAAACACTAAATGCAAAGATTAAAAGCATATGCCGCGAATCGCAGCATATAAAACCTAATGAAGTGAAACAATAAACAGCACATAGCATTAATAATATATAGCACATACGAGAAGTGGCAGTGCGCACCCGTCGTGGGATGCGTACCGACGAAATAATTAATTGTTTTTTTTTTTTTTTTTTTTTTTTTTTTTTTTTTTTTTTTTTTTTAATGTATAAAACCGTGACCGCGACTAATAGACGCAGATGGATTTATCGTAACCGCATAGACTCGAACGTTTGTGGATGATCGCAGATGTTTATACCACGGCCTTTGTCCAGTGCGCATCATGGCGATTGACTAGCATCGTGGTGTTCGCGCGTACGCGTTCTCTGCGAAGATGTCTGAACGCACGGCCTAACGCGGGTAGATTTATCGCGACTGCGTTGTTCGAGCGCGAACAGGCGTACCAACCGTAAAAAACAGTATCTGCGCGAATTAATTCGCGGCTAAAAAATAAAATAGCTCCGATCGTGCGGACTAAAAGATAAAATAGGTCCGATCGTGCGGACTTTTTCTTTTATATGTAAAAGAAATAGACTATTCGTAAATAATGATCTTTTGATAACGATAGCAATTTAACGTGATATTTTATTCCACGTTTTGAGTTGACCATAAATAAACCGACACGCAAAGGCAAGTTTGCGTATTTGAAGATGCTTTTATTTGACCATAGATTTGACGTATAATGGTTCAGTGAATATCTGAAGATGCTTTGCTTTTTCTTTGGAAAAGTATTGTTATTTCACTGGATATAATATCAACTATGGACGTGATATTTGACTGTTCCGTATCAAAACATAACTTTTGTTTTATTAAACAGTACTTTGAAAGTGATATTAAATTAACATACCGACTTTAGAAATTGATTCGTGGTCCCAACAACCTTGAATAAAGCAAATGGTACGCAGTGCTTTTAATTCGTGGTCCTACGGATGGCGCCAACTTGTTGATGCATAATCTGGCGCGGACTGGATTCAACGACTCTCCTTGGCCGTTAGTCGTCTTCTCGAGCCCTAGTAGACCTGTCAACAAAGAGAACCCGTTAGGAGTGGACCCGAGGCCGTAGCCCCGGGGTCCACCTCCGACGGTCAAGTTAGTATGCGATGTAGCATATATCAAAGTTGTTAGGTTTAGAGATAACCTGTCATGTATATATAGGACATGGATTAGGGTTTAGGTGTAGAGTGGGCCGCATCTGCCGGGCCTGACCCATTCCTGGCCCAGTCCGGACCATACGTTCACAGATAACAAACACACAACTTTGCAGCACAATTAAGAAGGGTAAATGCACACATTTTACGGATGTTTCACGCGTGTCATAAAAAGATACTGGAGAGCTAGTGGATATTCGATGAAAAACATTGGTTTGATAAGTATTAAAGAATGCAAACTGTAAACGACAAAAAAATATATGTTTACTCATGAATCATTTCAGAAAAAGAAGTAAACTTCATACTAACTAGACTGATTAACTAATAAACTATGATCATGCTCCTGTAATTCCTTTATGCACAAGTGTTTCAATTAGGGTGGTATAGGGTGTTTGGGATTGCTTATTATAAACTGCTTAAAATTTAAGCAAGTACTAACCAGCTTATTTCAGTGAAAACTAACTAAGCAAATAAACCATTTCCTTTTTTTTTGTCAAACACTTGTTTCTGCTTATATATAAGCAAATAATGGCACTTAAATAAGCAATCCCAAACACCCCCATAGATAACAAACAGGTTGTGGGCAACACTAAAACTGCTGATTACCTTTGCAAAATATTATAACTTTTTTCTGTGTGTAAAAAGTTACTTATTTCGAAAAGAACCGCTATTTTTATCATTGTTTATGTTTTTTATACATGACACGGGCCTTTGAAAACTAATAAACCTCTTTTGATGAACTGAACCTTAATTTGAACCCATCGCAACCCTTTTGAACCTCCCTTAGTTTTTTTTTGAACAAACCCTCCCTTAGTTTGATATCTATGGTTCGTTTTCTGGCAAGTAGTTCAGGTCAAGTTGGTCATGGTTAAATGGTTTTTAAATTGTAGTGGCCTGTTTTTGTTGTCGTTCAAATGGTGGTTCGAAACTTGGATCGGTTTTTGGGTTATTAATATATAAGGTTTCTGTATCAGTGGCTTTTGTTATGCTATGTTCAGAAAAAGGTGTTGGCTAGTAGCGCTTGGTTTGTATGGAATAGGGTCGAAGTGTCAATCCAAAGGGTCAACAAAGAAGAGTCATTGGTCAAAAGGGTCAAGGAAGAAGCGCCTAGCATTAGTTTTTTTTTTTGAACAAAGCCTAGCATTAATTAAGCGCATTCAAATAATCTATTTATAAGGGGGTTTGGATTTGGTTTCGTATTTAGATTTGGATTTGATTTTGAAGAGATAAAATTATATATTTTTTAATAAATTTTATGATAGAATTAAAAGTATAAATCTTAAATATAAAAGTATGTATATATATGTGAGAGAGAAATATTAATTAGTGTTGTGTAAGTGAATAAACCTACCATGCTTTCTATCTTTAGATTTTGGTAGGCTCCTTAAACTATTTTAATCTCAAACATCTCAACCGAACTATAAAGTTTTAAAACTTAAATCAAAATCCGCATAAAAAACGCCACCTTAAATTTAAAAATGAGTAAAGTATTTTCCCTAATTTACCCGTTAATAATCCTTAATAAATGGAATATCACTTAAGCCAACTTTGTATGAATAAATGAAATAAATGAAAACCTTTTACATATCACTTAGTCAACTTATAAATGAAATTTTTTTACATATCACATAGGCTGTGTTTGGCGAAGGGCTTATGGGGCTTGGACTTTTAAAATAAGTCTCGTTTGTCACGCGGGCTTATGAAATCATAAGCCTTTAAAAAAGGCTTAAAACTTTAGCCACATAAAAGGGGCTAAAAACTTTAGCCCGAGACTTTTAAACAATAAATTACTTATCTTCAAGATTTGACCAAGTGATTCGAGGTAGGCATTAGTTTTATTTGTGTGCATTTGTTTCTTTGAACCACCGAACGAGGGAAGAAGGAGATAACATATTGTTGTTTCCCTTTTCTTGATATGTTCGAACATAACCTAAGGTGAAGGCTTCAAAAGAGATCTATGAAGAGCTTGATTCACACACGAGTTATATATTCGTGAGTATATTTTTGCGAATAAATATGAGATCTCATCTATTAATTATCCCGATATGGTTGCTGAGTTATTGAACGAACCAAAGAGGGTTCATAACAGCCTTGTTATGGATCCATCTTTATTGTGTTCAAATAGTTATGAAGAGTGGTCTTAAATAAGGATCGGTTATGAGCTTGGTTTAACAACAAATAAAAATCTTTAAAAGATTAGATGAAAAATTAAACCAAGTCTGAGATCTAATTGCATGTTAGCTTTAGGGTTGAGATCCATGAGGATATAATCTTTTCATGTGTTAGACCTTCAAGAATCTTGATGTGCTTTGTATAACATACGAATAAGAGAAGCTGAGATCTTTAAATTTATCATTTATGTTCGAGTCTTGATGTATGAGATTTGTGATGAGGTTCACTTTCGTGTTGTTGGTCATTGATGTCTTCAAGGCTGTTGTAACACATGACACGCAATCTGAGATCCTTAGACGATGAGTCTTGATAGATCGATTTGAATGTTATTTGTGAAGTATGATTAGATTTAGATGATGGATTTGGTGTTGGATTTGATGTTCATTTGCATCACATTTTTTGTTTGTTTTCATTAAAAGAAACACGGACTGATGATGTTCTTAGTAAACTGAGGTCCAATGAGTCTTGTTGTTATGAGTCTTGATGTGTCTTGGTGATTGAGATGATGTTGCTATGATCTTAGCTGCATCCACAAAATGCATTTTCAACAAAACACGTCATTTCTCTTAACAAACCGCTTCATTTAGCAACTTAGACAAATCGCTTTTGACTTTTTACTCAAATCGCATCAGTTTATCAAAGATTGACAAATCGCATCTCTGATAAGCGTCAAAACGCACCAGGTTTTGTTGACAAACCGCATCATTTCAAACTGTCTTGGACAAATCGCATAGTGCTTTTAATACTCAAACCGCATGTCCCTTAAATGACCAAAACGCATTTGACTTTTATCAAGTCGCAGTTGACTCAATAGTCAAACCGCACAGAAAAGTTAAACACAAATCGCACTAGATTCAATGAATCTAGACAAGAATGTGACAAACCGCATACAATGCATAACAAACCGCATTCAAAAAGGAAGGATCTGGACAGTTTAAACAGACAAATCGCATCCATGAATTAGGCCCGAGGTCACAAAAGGGTAGGATGAGTCTCGAACATATATTGCAAAACTGTGGAGTCCTTGGTGTGAATCGTTGGTTGTGTCCAGGTTCATGTACTTGTCTAAACCATTTATAAAATCTGCTACTAGTTTCCTAAATGGTTGATTGTGTAAGTGTTAAATTGGGTTGGACCTCTAGCCCAAGAGGGGTGCTTGTTTGTCGGCCAGGCTGCGAGCCCATTAAGCCTCGTTGGGGCCGATTGGTGATGTTAAGCCCATAAGAGCGGGTATGTCCATAACTGCCCCCTGGCGGGTACGTTTGTTCCATAACTGTTGGGTTTTTGGTTCTGCTAGAAGAATTACACTAAATGTATTACCACTGCTAGTGTAAGAGTTACCACGGCTAGAAGGATAGTTACCACTGCTCAATACAAAATACTGCTAGTAGAAGACGCGTACCACTGCTAGTATTATTATGTTGGTTTAAGTGTTTGTATTATTCTAAAATGTCTTGAGTAGAAAGTTTTGTATTAGATAAATATAGAAAATATATTTATCTTGTATAATACATATTGTATACTGTAAAGGACTCCTTAGCCTTTAAAATGAAGTCCTAGGTTAGAGTTAGATATACGTTTTGGTGATATCTAAAGTCGATCACTTCAAGGTTGTAAAACCCTAATACTGTCAAGAGTATTCATATATTAATAAATATATTGAGGTGTTTAGTGATAACTACTGTTCTATTATTATTATTCTTCTTAAGGTTAAACACTAGATTCCGCATAGTGTTTAATATATTGTGTTCATTAAGTCACCTTCTATATTAGATTGTTTGCTCAACAGGGATCAACAAGTGGTATAAGAGCTTGTGATCTAGAAGCTGTGATCAAGAAGAAGTTGTGTTTGATTCAAATCTGTTCGTGTTCAATCATTCAAGATGAGTGACGAAACTCATATGGTTACTGCCTCTAAGGTACCTATGGTGAAGCAGGGAGAGTATGAGATATGGAAGATGAGGATGATGCAATACATTCTCATGATTGACTATAACATGTGGGATGTCATTGTAAAGGGTGATACTCTACCAAAGATTGGTGCTGATGGTAAAGCAATCACCATTGTGGCTGAAACTGATAAAGCTCAAAGGACGCTGGAGATCAAGGCTCATAGTATTCTCAGTATGGGAATACCCAGTGAGTATTCATTGGACTTTCAAGAATATGAGACTGCCAAGGAGTTGATGGATGCTATTGAACAAAGATTCGCATGTAATAGTGCTACCAGAAAATCAAGGAAGAACATGCTTAAGCATCAATTTGAAAACTTCTCTGCTACCAGTGGAGAAAATCTTGATGAAACTTACAACAGACTACAGAAGCTCATCAGTCACTTGAAATTACTTGATTATAAAGTTCCTCAAGAAGACATCAACCTCAAATTTGTTAGAAGCTTGACACCTGAATGGGCAATGCACACAGTTGTTTGGAGAAATAAAGATGATTTTGACAAACTGACCTTGGATAATCTCTATAACAACTTAATGGTCTATGAGTCTGAGAAGAATGTAGCTAGTTCATCCTCTACTACTCAGAACTTGGCTTTTGTGTCTACCAACAACAGGAGTTCTCAAGAAACTAACACTGCTACTTATGAAGTTTCCACTGCTAACTCTAATGTTCCCACTGCTAGTGATAACATTAGTGATGGTGCTATATGTGGTTTTCTAGCTGAACTCACAATCAATGCTTCAGTGATGAACCAGGATTTGGATCAAATTGATCCTGATGATCTTGAAGAAATTGAACTTAAGTGGGAGATGGATATGCTCACTTTGAAGGCTAGGAGATTTATGAGGAGAAATGGTAGAGAGATCAAGTACAGTGGACAAAGCAAAGCTGGGTTTGATAAGAGCAAGATGGAGTGTTACAACTGTAAAAGGAAGGGGCACTTTGCAAGGGAGTGTAGGCTCCAAAGAGGAATGGTGACAATTTCAAGAAGGCAAATGAAGAACCAAAGCCTTCTTCAGCATTGGTGGCTCAAGATGGACTTGGTGACTATGACTGGAGTGACCAGATTGAGGAAGGACCTAATGCTGTTTTTCTTGCAAATGAAGCTTCCAAAGTACACAACTTTGCTCTCATGGCATATGCTTCATCATCTTCTGGTTCTGATTCTGAGGTATCCAATAGTTCAAATAGTTCTGGTTGTTCTTTTAAATCTTGTCAGGATACTTTAGAAGCTCTTAAAGCTGTGAATGAGAGTCTTAGAAAAGAAGTTGAACGTCTTGAAATGGATAACTTAGGTTATAGAGTTGGACTTAAAAATGTTGAGGAAAAACTTGAGTTTAGTAAAAAGTGTGAGTTTGAATATGTTGATAAGATTAACATTCTAGGTGGTAAAGTTGATATTAGAGATAGAGAAATCATTGTACTTAAGCAGAAACTTGAAAAGGCTGAAAAAGTAAAACTAGAAGCCCTAGATAACAAGGAGAAACATGTAGTTAGGGTTGAGAAACAAAAATATGCTTCTGAGTTAGTGAATAAGTCAATTGAATGTCAATTAATGAAGAAAGGGTTTGGCTTAGGGTACAATGAAGTGGCACCTCCCATGAAAAGTGCTTTTGCACCACCTGGAACTAAGTTTTCATTCAGTAGTGAGTTTAGTTTTAACAAACCTGTAGGTGAAATTAGTGAATCTACATCACCTAATGTAGTTAATGAGAGGTCATCTGATACACCAATCATTGAAGATTGGATGTCAGAAAGTGAGGATGATAAGTCTGAGTCAACACAATCTGAAAAGGAAGAAAACATTAAATTTGTTGATTCAAAACAAGCTAAGTTTTTAAAACCTATATTTGGATCACCTATATCTAGGAACGTTGTTGATTATAATGAAATTCCTAGAGAACAGATGAACAAGTACAAACCTAGGGGAAATCAAAGGAACTTTAATTGCTTAATCTCAAACAAGGTAGGAAGTGAGTTTAAGTTTGTTAAAAAGGCTTGTTATCAATGTGGTAGTTTTGAGCATTTGCTGAGAAATTGTAACTACCAACCACCTGTTTGGAACCAATGGAAGATGATCAATCATCAATTTTTTTCAAAACAATCACATCCTCATCCTAACAGAAACATGGTTCCAAGAGCAGTGTTAATGAGAAATGGAACAACTAAATCAATCATCACTACTGCACCAAAAGGCTTTCCAACTGCTAGATTAAAAACTGATTTCACTGCTAAGCAAAACGTTTTCACTGCTAAGCAAAATATTACCACTACTAAGGAAAAAGTAGTTTCCACTGTTGTGCCTAAGGTGATAACTGATACAGTGGTTGAAAGTCATTTTTATGTTGTAAATCCCTCAGCTTGCTGGCAATGGAAGCCAAAGACAAAGGTTTTAGAACATGTCAGTAGTGCATCAATGGACTTAAAGAAATTTGACTATGTTGATGCACAAGGCAGACCCAAGTCAGTATTGGCTTGGGTCCCCAAAAGGAACTAATTTCTCTATTTTCATGTGCAGGGCAATCTACAGGAAGAGCTAAAGGAAAAAGCTATATTTGACAGTGGTTGCTTTGGGCACATGATATGGGATGAGAGCAACCTTGAGGATATGTGGATTTTGGTAATGATCCAAGGGGTGGAAAAATTGTTGGTAGAGGGACAATTAACAATTTTGTTCCACTAACAATTTTGCATATTTTAAAGTCAAATACACACAATCAGTAGCAAAGGAATGAAAAGAAAAAGTGAAAGTCTATTTATTAAAGGCTGCATCCAATGATGCAGCAGTACAAAAGAAACTTTCATTACATCAACACATCAAAAGACAGAAACCTACACCATCTAGTCCATAGCTCTCTTCCCTTTTCCACTGACATCAGGCATGCTTTGCTTACCCCTCTTCCCAATCACCTCCTAAACATGACAATTGGGAAGACCAAGCACTTGTTCCCTCTTCTCTGGTGTTGGGTTGGGGGGAGTTGGCCTTTGTGCAGAGGTAGCTACCACTACAGCTTTAGAAGTCCCTACTGCTTCCTCATCATCAGTGTCATCATAGCAAGAGACATAGCTTGGCATGGATTTCAGCTCATAATCCAAACTTGTGTCCTCCACATATGGTGGTGGGGTAGGAAGTTCATCAGATGGAGTACCCTCAGCTGATGGTGTTGGATTTGGGTTCATGAAGGTTAATGTGTGAAGGGGAGGAAAGTACTTCCTCCATCCATTATTGGATGATGAATCAGATGAAATTTCAATCACGTTAGGATTGCTCATTGTGATATTACTTATGTTGGAGGGTTGTGGGTGATCGATAACTTGAAGGGTATGTGATGTGTTTGGTTTATGGTTGAAAGCCCCTTAAATAGATAAAGTCAAAATTAATGTATCCACCAGAAGATTTAATGCAAGTAATGTTTGAGTTGGTGGAGGAGTAAATAAGTGGTTTGACCATAAGATGATATTTTACAAAGGTCTTGCTTAGTAACTTTTGTTAAGTCCTGCTAGTGCATATAATTTTTAGTGCTTGTGTTACACTTAGAACTGCTAAGTGTCTAACCTTAACAAAGTTTGTGTAGTTTTGGGTTGTGTTTGTCTCATGCAGATTTTGGAAGAAGATTTGTACATAGTTTCTTGGATCGTTTATGAGCACTAGGATTTTCGAGTATTGCTGCTGGTGAATTTGCTGAAAAAAAAATTGTAAATTTTGTTGTATTCTTCTTCAAAAAGATGCATGATATAACTAAATTGCCAAATCATTTGCAAAGAAGGACTTGGTTGAAAGATTGGAGAGCAAAAATGTTTCCACTGCTAGTGTTACTGGAATCACTGCTAGTATTGCAACATAACTGCTAGCTCGTTTTTGATGTCGTGTGAAACTAGAGGGGCCGTTTTGAAACTTTTTGTAACAACGTATTTATTCCCCAAATCACTGCCGATCATTCAATGGGTCTTACAAACACCATTACTAGGCTCTTAACACGAACCATAATCACACAAATCACTCAATTTTACTAATCCCAAACCCAGGAACCCTAATTTTATAATGGCGAATGAACTTTCAACTTCTCACAATTTGGTTGCGTACTTGGTAAAGAATGAAGCTTCTGAAGGTTTCCATGAGATGATTGACTTCATCAAATAAATCCCTATCTAGTATGCTTTGATGGCTACACCGGTTATTCTTAAGGCTTACACTCGTCAATTTTGGAGGACGGCGGAGATTGAACAGAGGGATGGTGTAGACATTATTACGGCAATGGTTGATGATCAGGAGATTTTGGTTACTGAGGAGGTGATTAGGACTGTGCTACAGTTTCAGGATGCTGATGGAGAAGTAAATATGGCAAATACTGAGATCTTTGCTGGTTTGGAGAGAATGGGATATGAGAGAAGGGGTACAAGTTTAAATTTTCAAAAAGGTATGTTTTCCCCATAATGGAAGTTCTTGATACATACATGTCTTATGTGTCTTAGTAGCAAAACAACTGGCTTTGGTGAATTTCCCTCTAAGATTGCTACTGCTCTCATATGCCTCACTCAACAAAGGGTATATAAATGGTCAAGAATGATCTTTGAAGCTTTGCAAAAGAATATAAAGGATCAGAGCAAATATTTTTTATATCCTAGGTTCATTCAGATGATAATAGATAGTCAGATTGTGGATCCAAAACCACATCAGAGGAAGTATGGTCTGTTTTTCATTACCACCAAAGTATTTGCCAACATGAAGAGACTTTGTAAAGGTTTTTCTGGGGCTGTTACTCCTCTCTTTCCTTATATGCTTGATTTACCACATGCCCCAGAGAATGAAGAAGAGGCTGAACCACAACCTACCCCAACCACTGCTAATAATGAGGATTCCACTACTACCCCAACCACACCACCACCTACAATAACTGTTGATCCTTCACCTTCAACTTTACAACCTCAATTGATATTTAGTCATACATAGGAAAAAGAAGGGCACTAGGCTTCCCCAGGCTGGTGCTAGTGGTGTAGATAATGAGGTTGTCACATGTGATGTAGGTGACATGATTGGAAGGGATTTCACTACTGACTCAAGCTTACTAGTTGAGCAGGACAGTGATATCATCAATAAGACCCAACCAATGACAACTTCTAATATGGAGAGTTCTCTTGAACTCAATACAGGTGGAGGAATCCCCAGCCAACTGGCTAATATGGGGGCATGGATGTTCAGGCTAGGTCTGATGCCATGTTAAACACACCCCATGATTCACCTCTCGGAGGAGGTAATACAGCTCGAAGTGATGAGGGTAGACTGGAAAATGAATAGGAATTAATGGATAACATTTTTGTACTGACTGACAATTCCAATGACCCACCTCTCGTACCATGTAATACAGGTCGAAGTGGAGAGGATGGCATGACACTTATACAGGAATTGATGGACAGGTGTACCACTATGGAGTCTCAGATCACTGGCCTACAAAAACTGTCAACTTCTCAAGTTGCCACAATAAAGAAGTTGCAGCACAGAGTTAGAGTTTTGGAAAGACAAAGACAACCAAGGGTCAACATGTTCAAAAGAGTGAAGAAGGTGGGCACTGCAAAAAGGGTGAGCTCCTCTGAAGGTCAAGGTTTGGAGGATGCATCCAAACAAGGGAGGTAAGATAGCATGAATTCAGGGGAGGCTTTGGTTGATATGGAGATGGATAGTGGGGATAATGCTAATGATTATTTGGTGGCTGATAAGGATGGGAATGAAGCAGTGTTGGATAATCCTACAAAGACTGCAGTTGTGGAGAATGTAAAAGAAGTGGAGCAAGTAATCACTGCTGAAGCTGCAATCACTGCTGCAACAACTGCTGAAACCACTGCTAGTACAACTTCAACCACTGCTAGTTCAAAAGTTTTCACGGCTGAATCAACCACTACTACAACAACAACCACCACAATAACTCCTACTACAAAATCAAAAGAAGCTGAGGATGAGATTGCTCTACAACTGCTTAACTTAAAGCAATCTCAACCTAAACCTGCACCTAAAACTTCAAACAAACCAACTGCTGAAAGTATTAGAATTGGTGAGCTAGTACAAAAGCCAGTAGTTACTCAACCTAAGGATCTTGGAAAGGGTAAAGCTGCTATTATTGAGGAAGAGCCATCTTTGAAGTTTAGGAATAGAGAAGAGCAAGAAGCATTTGATGCAAAGGAAGCTAAAAAGTTACATGATGAGTTGAATGCTGGTGTTCTTGCTGAATAAAGGAAGGTTGCAGAATAGGAATAAGCTTCTCTTAAGGCTATTGAAGAGTGGAATAAGGAACAAAGATTGCTTCAAGCCTCTGAGAAACTACAGCAAGAGATGACAATATAAGAATGGGGTCTATATGATATTGATACAAGATCAAAGTTGTTGGTGGAGATGTGCAAAAAGATGAGACAATAGAATGAGTTTAAAGAATATCATGCTAAGAAGAACAAGCCACCTACCAAGCAACAGAAGAGGAATCAAATGATAAAATTTATCAAACACATAGGTGAAAATAAGAATTTGAGTTTGAAGAACTATTCTTTTGAAAGAGTTGAGGAGCTGTACAATACTTGCAAAAGAAGGATTGATAATTTCATACCCATGGATTCAGAAAAGGAAGCTAAGATGGAAAGAAAAAAAAAGAGAGCTGGATCCGTTTTGGAGGAATCTAGTTCTAAAAGACAGAAGCTGAATGATGCAGAAATATTGGATCAGTTGGTTTTGGTTAAGGAGAAAATGTCTGAAGATCCTGTCTCTGCTACACCATTGAAGTCTAAGCTCCCCTTACAGATTGGCAAATTGTCTCAGTTGATGGAAAGGATGTCATTGAGTTGACAAGATCAAATGGATATAAGAGTCAATATATTTCTTTTGGGTATTTGTTATTCTTTTTGACAAGAAGTGATTTGGAGAAGTTATGGGAATTGGTGTCATTCAGATGTGGCAAGCTAGGACCCACAGGTACTATGGCTTTTTCTATATGGTATGCTTTAAAGTGCCTTTTTGAGCCTAATCCTAGTGATAAGTGTTGGGAAGAATGCATGCTTCAAGATTGGGTACTTTATGAATATTGTGGAGTGCATGCTGTAAAGCTTAGTGAAAGGAAACTCTATATGTTAGTAGATAGAGATTATCCACTTATGTAGATTGTAGCTAGATAGATGCTAGAGGTTAAGCTTACATTATCTTGTTCAAATCCAAAACATCCACTGATTCACCAACTTCTGAGAAAGATTGAAAAGATTGCTAACTATGAAAAGCCATTAGCAATCAAGGATAAGATTCATGGAAGAAAGAAGAGGATGGCTGATAGATCAAAAGTTGTGGATCATGATTTTGAGTCTTAGACAGAGCATACAGAGACTGAAGAGGATATGGAATCAAACAAGGAAAAATTGATGGTTCTTACAAAGTTATCTAAAGAAAATGAGCCAGAGGTAAGTAATGCAGTACCTCTTACAGTTCATCATCCAATTGTCTCCTATACATTTGAAATTAATGATGGAAGTGAAGGATGTTAGAAGTTTAAGAGAACCAATGGTGAGATTTATGGTTTTATTAAATTTTCACAAATGCTTTACTACATGGATAGAGATGATTTGGTGACCATCTGGAAGCTATACAAAGACAAATTTGGTGATGTGTGTCCAGATGATTATCATGAGAGGGTTGTGTATTATAATTTGAAGATCTTGTTTGAACCCACTCAGGATGAACCATAATGGAAAGGACTCTATAATGGCAAGGTTGCAAGATGGTTTCTATATCAGTCTTGTGGAGTTCATGTGTTAACCATTCCACCAACAGTTATTCATATGTTGGTAGAAAATTATTATCCTAAACTGAATAATCATCCAGGGATTATTACTCAGATGTTACAGCCTGGTAGTTTAAAGTTACAAAAACCCTTTGATGATCAAGCTTATAGGTTGCTAAAGAAGTATGAAAAGATACTTAATCCTGATAAGTGTTTGGAAGCATCCTCCAAGTAAGGTGTTATGTGCTTAAGAAGAAACTTGATGATTTTGGTAGTAAATATCAAGTTTAGGGGAGGATTGTTGGGTTTTTAGTTCTGCTAGAAGAATTACACTAAATGTATTACCACTGCTAGTGTAAGAGTTACCACGGCTAGAAGGATAGTTACCACTGCTCAAGACAAAGTACTGCTAGTAGAAGACGCGTACCACTGCTAGTATTATTATGTCGGTTTAAGTGTTTTAGATTACTTAGGTTGCGTTTAGTTAGAGAACAATAAAAATATTTTTCAATTTTTTTATTAAAAAACTGAGAAAATGAGAAACATGCTTAAATTAATTTATTTTTTTCTATTTTTTAAATAAAAAATTAGTTTTTTTTATAGTCCGTAGTCGGCGCAAGTGAACCTCCATAACAAATGAATGATTAATTTTCTTTTCAGGGTTCGAACCTAAAACCTTTAAATACTTTCGTCCTAAGAAGCTAAGCCGTTACTGCTGAGTCATCCCCATTAGTTAATTTTTTGGTAGAAAATTTTAATCAAAGTCATATATAAAAGGTTATTTGTTAAATACAAAAAGTAATTATATAACGAAGACAATAAATTTTTGGAATCTTTAGTGCTAAATGAAAGAAAAATAAAATAAAAACACCCATTATAATATTACTCTGTATATGGTACTAGCTTATAAGACCCGTGGAATCCACGGGTTTTTAGAAGAGATATTGCAAAAAGATGAAAAATTAGTATGTAAACAAAATAAGAAAAATAATGAAAGAAAACAAATAGTGAATCTGTTATTTATTAATATGAAGTGATAAGTCAAGTACAATATAGAGTACAGTTATTGTAAGTAATAATGTAATAAACAGCCATTCACGTGGTCTTCAATCTTGACAGCCTTCATAAAGAAAGCGTATGTAGTGGGAAGTAGATGAATTGGTAAGGCAATAAAAATTCATCGAGAACCTAATAAAGCATGAAAAGAATGTGTCAGTAAAACATTTGTTTGAATTACAATAAACATGTAAAAAACAAATTCATATCGCATTATATGAATATCTGTACATACCTGTTGATAACTGATCAAAGACCATGAAGAACCTCTTTATAGACTACATTTGTAGTAGTTTTTAATAAATTACTATCGGCATCAGAAATAACAACCTTCAAACCCTTTTTGCTTTTTACTCGTGAAAGAGCCACATATAATTGTCCGTGTGTGAAAACAGGACGTGGTACACCGACCTTCAATGCGGGCTTATGGTTTGGGACACCCAAAAATTTTAAACCGTTGATAAATTCCGGTGAAAACACGGCTTGATCTATAGCACCACCACGGTCATTTTTATCTATGTTGTCACAACTAAGATAAACCATTTCTTCACCAGGAAAGGTTTTAAGCAAATGATCGTTAATACTATCAACCACTTCATTGGTTGGAGCAAGAATGGCCTTTTCCTGGAAGTAAGACGGATCACCTATGTTATCCAAAATGTTTGGGTAAGTAAAATCTATAATAGATTGTACGGGATCATTAGTTTCATGTATTAGAATATCTTCAGGTATATCTATCAAAACCTCTCCGTCGTGTTGTCCTCCAATATCTCCATCTCCTACTTTCAATATCCATTCGGGCAAATTCCTTTATCTCAGCTACATCCTTAGGCCGTGATCCAACAGTAAGGCGCATATTAGCGGTTAATTTTATGACTTTTCAATGATCCCACAAGTACGATTGTTTTAAAGATGCACTTACAATGTCTTGCCGGGAACCTTTTAGAATAACGGGCAGCACTTGTCTAAAATCACCGCCAAATACTACAGTCATATTACCAAAGGGAGCATCAAAAGTGTCGTACTTGTTCTTACGCAAGATATCTCTCAAGGACCTATCTAAAGCCTCAAAGCACAGCTTATTTGTCATGGGAGCCTCGTCCCAAATAACAAGCTTGCATTTCTTCAACAACATGCCCATGTCACTTTGCGGAGTTATTGAGCACGTAGAAGTCTCATCAATATTTATCATAATATGGAACCTCGAATGAGCAGTCCGTCCACCTGACATCAATAAAGATGCAATGCCACTTGATGCAACATTTATGACTATGTCACCATTTCTTCTAATCCCGGCAGCAAGGGTTTTCCATAAATATGTCTTACCAGTCCCTCCGTATCCGTATACAAAATAATTTCCTCCTCTACCGTTTGTAACGGACGTCATGATGGTGTCATATACATTTCTATGTTCCATGGTTAATGCGGCATATAGAGTCTCGTATTCAGCCTGTAACTCTGATGGATTATAATCTCTCTCAGCAAAGATTAGCCTGTTACCAAAGTCGGCGATGGAAGTGTCATCTGGATAAGGAAGTTCTGGAAAAGCCTTCAAAGTGGTGCCTCTTGAGCGCATAAGTTGTTCGATATAGAACAAACAAACATTCTTTTTCTCGTCGTCGCTTAGTCGTAAACCTGTATCAAATTAGGCATATATGAGGCGTAGCTTATGTATGCAAATAACAGTTGTCAAAAATAGTAAGCAGTGTAGGATATTTATAGTGTAACATACATATAGTAAGAATCAGTAGATACTTTTTTTGTTGAGGTGACTTGCAAAAATATGGTCTTTTAATAGATATGATGAATCAAATATTAGTAATAATTAACCATTTCTATTCATGTATAAATTTATAGAAAAAGTTAGTAACAAAGCTAAGTTGGTGGTTATACCTGGAATGCCTAAAAGAATTCTTCTCTTGTATTCGACATCTTCTGATAGCAAATGCCAAGTTTGTAGCCAAACTGTCAATGGTGTGTCAAGCTCTTTTTGGGACAATAATGTAACAAAAAGGTCACGCAAATGCTCAGCAGAGGACCAATGGGCTGCCTCTTTAATACCCTCAATATGTTCCTTATCGTCATCTAAAAGTCCCGCTGCGTAGCAGGCATCTTTGTAAGTAGGATAAACTACACCGTTAATTTTCCTTATCTCAACGTGATTTCGACAACCTTTTTGACTATTTAGTAGCATCCGACAATAGTAACCTTCACCTGCTGAGATTGGCACATTATGAATTCTGCCAATTGCATATTGTTTCTTCCTATGTGTCCACGTTCTTTTTGCAAGATTCCATACAAATTTTGTAGGAAACTCAGCATATGTTAACTCCCTTGCTGATGGATACATTTCGTTCATATGCATCCATGATTCGAACATAGAAGCACCAATTGTTGGTTTGTGAATAACGGTTTCAAGGTCAGAGTTCTCACAAAATACAACTGGCTGGTCGCCTTCGAGATGAAATGAGAGACGTTCAACATTTGGTGTTCTATAATGTATCTCAAATCCAAATATTCTCCAAGCAGCTTCACAAGCAGATAGGTACCTACAATCATAGAAATCCTTAATCTCGTCAACAGGTTTATCATTCTGTTGACAGTCTTCGGTTGTTGCTGGTTCATACAACTGTGCTGATACTCTATCGGGACCTTTGTTTATGTATTTAAAAAAATATTTTATTGATCCCGTCTGATTGCACCATTCAACATTGATGTGGCATTGATAACGTTTTAATAACATAGCGTTATAGGGAATAACAAAACCGTTGTGCAACTTATGTCCACTCTTAACAACATGGATCCTGTTATCACGTCTTCTATATATAGGGTAGCCTTCCGAGTCAACAGAGCTGTGTTGCATAAACCTTTTAGGGAAGTGTTTGGTACATTTACCATCATCCATGCAAACCTGATTTGGGTCGTCAACACCACATGGGCCATGCATCATAAAATCGGAAACTAACTTGTGCAGATCGGGATCCTCATTTTGGTCTGGTATCTCAGCGGATATGTGTTTGTCAATATGTTCGGCGTTTGCCAGTTTGTCATCCTTATGTAGAAACAAACAAACATGTGCGTATGGAAGCCCTCTTTTTTGAAATTCAACGGTGTATACAACTGCACAATATTGTTCAAATAAACATAATATCAGTTGTAATTCTAATTATAGACATTTTGTATAAGACTACAATCTTGATGAATGTGGTGTGGCCTATAAATAAAGAACATACCTGCTTGAACACATCCGAACAAACGCAACTCTTTGATATCCTTCATCAGCTGATCGAGTTTCATTTTAAAAACTCGAGATACCACATCAAGTCGATCTGCAGATGAAAGCTTATGCTCCCGCATATATCTTTCAATCTTTGGCCATTTAGGGTTGCATGTGATCGTAATAAACAAATCTGGACAACCATACCACCTACACAATGCCATGGCATCCATATAATTTTGTTGCATGTACCTTGGTTCGCCAGTGAAAGAAGAAGGCAAAATGATAGGCTTTCCAACCATGGACGGGTCGCTATTTCCTGATGCGACGCTTTGACGCACATTTGAATACGTATCACACCTTAGTTTAGACTGTTTGGAACGATGGAAAAACATACGCTCTCTCTCAACCATGGCGAAGCCATCCACAAGAAATTGCTGGAACAAACGACCTCCACGTATGAATAAATTCTCTGTATTCCGGCGGTCCTGTATCTGATAGGCAAACCACTCACGCATAGTAACTGTTTTTTCATTCTTTTCACTTGCCGGTTGTCCTGATTTATTTCTCTGTGGTATTCCTAAAAAATACCCATCTTGCGCACAAGGCATCAACAAAGGGTATTGCAAGGGAAGGTATATAGGATGAAAAATATTGATACGTTGCAAACCTTCACCATACTTTTCTATCACAATGTCCCTATCTTTTGCGCATGCATCCAAGTCGCCTACGATAAGTCCAGCAACCTCGTCGGTAGTTGGAAGATTGTATTGTCGTCCACTCTTGGCCCGCTTTGCCATGAGCTTTATTCTAATATTTTGCTCGCTGTCTTCTGTGTAGCGGTCACGTGCCCTTCTAAATGTTTTGACCAAATCACTTGATGTATCCAAAATATCTTTCACTTCATTGATAATGTTTCGATCAAGAGGTGTCTTTGAATTAGAAGTGCCAGATGAAGTAGATTTTGAACCACTGTTAATAGAGTAACGGGACAAACATTAGGTAAGAGAGAATATTTGGCAATATTTTTTTGTGAAAAATGCAGACACAATAATAAAACATGTAATGTAAATTACCTTAAAGCAGCTGCTCTATTGTCGGTTTCGTTTTACGTGTCATATATGTACAACTGTGCGAACTTTGGAGGAGCCTCGTTTTCCGGAAGTAAACTACCAATACTATGGTACGTTTGACCATGTAAATGAAAAACATACGGACCTCGTCCTTTCCTGTTGATTGTGTCATCAACCTTGCCACCCATTGAAGTAAACGCAAACATGTTGTTGTACGTTCTAATGTTGTTTCTGAAATTTTGACTTTTGCTGTCGTCATTGCAGAATAAATCAAGTAAATGTTTTGGAGCAGGAGGTGCTTGTAGAAGAGAAATTTTTCCCTTGCCGCAGCATATGGAATAAGCTTTTCCCAACGGATTAGCATTCCCTTGTTTTGCTTCTGCTTCCCATAATAGGGCATGACATTCTTTACACTCGAATGTAGGATCGCCAATGTCATAGTACTCTGCACTCACGTAAAATGATATATTTTAATTAACTGCCTAAGAAACAGCATCAAAATTGTGCAATTATGGCAGAATAATATTGACTTATACCTTCAGATATACCGACGTATTTGTCGTAAACTTTCCTGACATGTCCATCTTCATCAAGATTGAAAACAATCGGACTGCGAGATTGTAACGTTGGTCTGGTAGACCTTTTTGGTCTTCTTGAAGATTCTCCTGCTTCGAATGTTGATTTTTGTGTTGCTAAACCATGAATGCCATTTGAAACCCCAGATGATTCTGTACTTCTTGGACGTGCATTACGTTGACGAAGCACAGGTGTTTGAAAAGTAACTGTGAAAACAAAAATAGTTCAAGAATGGTTACATTATATGGGTGAAAACAGTATCTCTAATTTTGAAACGTACCCGTTGAAACGTTAGTAAGTTGAGTCTGTCGTTTGCGTAGTGCGGCAACAGGAGTTAATTGAGGAGTGTTTTTTTTTCACAGAATTGGTGCCTATTTATATAGAAATTTATTATAATAGTCTCCTAAAAACATAATGCGAAAACAAAGTAAAAACTCAAACAAAGAAGAACAATAACAAATAAAATTCTCTACGGTTGGCTGTGATTTGTATAATATGTACCTTGGTTATGCGTTGATAATGGTGAAGTGTTTGTTTGCAGAGTATTTACTGAAGTAGTGATACGTTGTGGTGTTATTTGAGTATTTTGCGCAACCTGAGATGTAGCTGTAACAGTTTTCGCATACAAAACACTGATTAACCAAACAAATTACTTTTAAACATACAATCACAAAAACTAAATATTCTATTTATAGTTTACCATGTTGTAAAGGAGTTGGGAGAATATTGTAAGGCGACACGTTGCATCTATTGTGACCATTGCTGCCTACATTTGACATTCAAAATAGTATATCAGGCATGTATGAAGAATTACAGGTGGATAAGTATAGTGGAAGAATATCAGTGATCATATAATGAAATTTTCTTAGGTGATATATATGTATAACATGTACCTTGGTTAATGTTTGAAAATGCGCTTGTTTTTTTTTTTGCAAACTATTGATTGGTGGAGTGTAAGCTTCAGCTGATATTTCAGTAGATGTTGTAACATAACATGTAACTCTAAGATTATATCAATATAAATAGACACTAATTTAATTAATCTACATAGGTAAGTGTAAAGCAATGAATTAAGATTGTAGCTTATAGTTTACCATTTTGTAAAGGACTTTGCTGAATATTGTAGGTCGATAAGGTGCTTCTATTTTGTCCTGCGTTTCCTAAATCAAGGTTAGAAAAGTAAAATGAGCCAGCCATGTTGAATTACACTTGAATAAAGTTTCTAAACAAACTTATATAAGCAAAGTAAGAAAACCTTGATGAATGTGTAAAGGTAAGCTTGTAGTTGCCATTAGTGACAGTGATGATGTATTTACTCAGTGTGGATGATCTGTGTCAAATAGAAAATTGAGTAGTAAAGCATGACTATCGAATAGTTTAAAGTAACAACACAAGTAGTAGTAAACTGAATTTTGTTACTGCATATTATTTATAAGAAACTAACAATTAGTCACGTCAGTTAAAGGCTGCCTTTCATGACTAAACACCGATGGTCGTCTGCCTCTTTTTTTGGTCGATGATGTTGGCTGTCTGTTGGAAACGATATCTACATGTAGAGGATTATCTAATGCATGAAGAAAAATTAGTTACAAAGGTACCATAGGTAGAAAAAGGTTATGAATAAAATGTGTAATTCTGTATTGAAGATAATCTTACAATTCAACAATTATGTCAGCGATACTCTTCTATTTGTTCAACCGGAATCCAAAATCATATTTTTTGCAAAAGTCTCACTTGAAAATTGAGTTGCATCTCCCGACGATTTGAAATTCTTGTTGGACATGGACGAACTTTGTCCATTTTTAGGTTTCCTATTCTCAGGATTAGCTGACGAATTTTTTCTGGTATTTTGTGGAGTGTTTTCATCATCCATGATGATAATCGATTACAATCGTTTTCTGTTTTAGAGAAATTAAACAATGATATGTTTTTTCGAAACTGTTGTATGACAATATGTTATGGATATGAAGTTGAAAAGACATTCATCCAAGTTTAAGTATATAGAGTTTGAAAAAGAGATAAATTAGCTAATGATCTGAAGAGTAACTTTTACAAATAATTTAAATGGAGTAACAATCTGTCATTAATTTCAGTTATATTATATCATTTAATATGATGATATTTTGAAATCAAAAAAGAGTTGCTACATCTTATGATTGTAAAATACAAAAACTTGATTGATGAAAGATAATGAAGTTATCACACATTCACACAAAGTAACAGTTACATACAAATCATCAACTTAGAATCTTATTAATAATATTAATTATAAGAATGACATAAGCAACTCATAATCTAAATGATCATGTCTTGACAAATGATAATCGCTCTATGCTATCAAGTATCAAGAAAAGTGATAAAGGTGTTGTCTTAATTTGGCATACTTTTAGCAAGCTAACGTATTCAAAAATCATCTTCGTGATGTTAATGCCCGGTATAATATCTTCCCATCGACTCATCATCATCGGATACGTAAGGTTGTTGTAAATTTTTTTCGTCATCTTCATGAATGTAGTTGTTATGAATATCTAAAGAGTGAAAAGGTTCATGTGGAATATCATTGATATTAACCCACACACCATCGTCATTTGTGTTGTTATTATTTTCAATATGTGCATCTGGTTCTTCATCAATAAGAGCAAACTTTTTATCTTTTGTACTAAACAAACTGTGTTGTTTATCAAGTAAATGTTCGTCATCGCTAAAATCATCCAGATGGTATACATGATCATTAGAATGAACAAATAGTTTGTCATCCTCTTTATCAGCTTGTTTAGACTTATAGTAAACTGAATTGTGGAATAGCCCTGAATCATCATTCGCTTCTTCTTTCTCTTCATCCTTTTTTCCACCCCTTTGTGCAGACTTGCTTTTGCTCTTTATCCTCAGCGGTTTCTCATCATCAGATTCCTATCAAGATGTTTAACCATGAATCATAGAAGTTGGTACTATGTAAACACACTTTAGTAGTAGTGTTTGATATGTTCATACCTTTTCTAAAACGTGTGCAACTTCTTGTAAATCGTTATTAGAAGTAACACGTCCCACAACAGGGTTGCCATCTTTGAGTAGTCTTCGTCGTTTTTTTTGTGACGGAAATCCGCTGAAATGAACAGAAAAAATAAAAGTTAGTTTGTAAATTTAAATGTCTTAAACGTTTCAATTTTGTATAATAAGAACTGAATACAACATCGGATGATGATTTGCTATTGAACATGCTTTGATACTCGTATATGTTTTTTGTTAATGAATTGTATGAATTAGTATGAGATTTATGTAGTTTCAATATTTTAAGTATTATAGGAAAGTATATCAAGATATATTCTAAACAAATATGTGTTATTATGATAATATTTGTTTTGATTCTATTGTTTGTAAAAATATTTTGTGTATATCTTAATTTTGAACTTAAAGTAGTTATTTGGAAAGGATAGTAGAAATAAGATATTTTAGTTGTAAATTTGATATGATTTCAAGCTTATGTTAATTCTGTAAAACAAAATGTGTAAATGTATTTGTTTCATTCTTATTCATGTTAATATTTGTTACTTACATTTGCAAATGCAGAACAAATCCTTAAATGTTATATGTTCTTCCAGAACACAAATAAGCATCATTATTTGTAATGAGTCATTCTTTCAAAGAAATTTAAAAAGTAAACATGAATGATGAAAATATTGTAATGGATAGTGTACTTCAAATATGAAATGAAATGCTAATTAACGTGATGAATTCTGTCTTTGAGATGACAACAGAGCAGCCCTTCGATTCGCTTCAACATGTCCACTTATCCAGCCGTTTGTTTCCCATCTTCTTAGAAGCCATCTTTGACGATTTGGGTCAATAAGGGTAGGATAACGATAATGTGCCAAGTATATATCCAATGGTTGACCAAGTTGAATGTTGTGTAGCCAGCCATCAATATACCATTCATGTTCTATCTTACGAAGGCTATCTGCTTCTTCCATTTGGACAGTCGGAACACGCAAGTAGTAAGCAATTACATCAGTGTACTGACTTAGATGGTGACGAACTAATCGTCTAAGGTTGGTGTAGGTTAAATTGTGTGTTGACACATTGCATATCATAAGTTCATCTCCGCCCCAATAATCGTAAAAAAAAGTTTGTAGTTACAACTCTACCTCCTTGATGAATGCATATGTCAATTGTAGGAGGAGGAGCAACACCCCATTCACTATTAGAATATAAAAGTAAACGATTAGATAGCATGTAAATTACGACAACGTTAGGAAATAAACAGTAAAACTTACATGTAAGCTCTAATCCTACGATTACCATTGTTGAATCGTAGAGGCATTGTAGTGTATAATGTGGTAAGAATGTAATGTTGAACATCTTTTATAGCATATTTCACTATACTAATTATAGAAACGATTTATGGCCATTAAAGTGTGAGTTTTTTAGACAATGGTTTAATTGTTTAAAAGTAAAAAAATGATTCAGCATAATTTGTATCATAATCATAATCATAAATAGCTTTGAAAAGGTAAACACAATTATTCTCATTTACAAAATTCAACCGAAATTATGCCGTTGGAGGCGAGCAATATGGGCATTCGCATTTTCCAGGTGGGCATTTGCAAGTTCCTGAACAAACAGGGCAATGACAGTTCTCCTCAATTATACTTTTAAGTATATATGGATCTACGGAATCATCGGAATCATAGTATGTACTATTTCTAGGTTCAAATGGTTGTGGTTTTTTATCGTCGTTTCCTATCATAGGATCACATACAAAATCGTTGTCCAAGATGGTTGATGTCTCATTTTTCTTGTCATGAACGACTGATGCTTCAAAAAAACCAATAATATCCGTTTTGTCTGCACCATATTCCTTAGCAGATTCATTGTTTCTTGCTGCAACACTTTCCTTAACAGATTCAAAGTTTTGTCCTATAATACATGCAAAGGAATAGACTGTATTATTGTTTAGGCAAATAAATGTTTTGTAAACTAAAATTATAGAAATTCGGAAAAAAAATTCAGAAAAAGATCGATTATGATTGTAACATACCTTCATTTTGATGGTTTGAGTTTGACATTCTTTTTTTTCTCCTTTACTCCGAAATATGTTATAAATCATGGTTTAAAGAATTTCTCATAGCTACATTTATAGAATATGAAGGTGACAATATATTAGGAAATGATTTGTTGTATAATTTATTTTATTTGTAGACAACTTATTTGAAAGTTGATTACACGAAATATTTGTTTCGTATACATATTGTTAAGTAAAATATAGTGACTTTAAAATGTATTTGTCGCTGATATACATGGAGGATATATGTAAAACAATGATACAATAACGATGAAACGCAAATAGTTGCGTAAGTATTGTGAAAGAAAAGTGAGGTGGTTGTGTAAATGTATAAGTACTAATTACAATTTAAGTTCGAAAGCGGCAATGTTGGATTAGTTGTTGGTTGAATGTGTGTAAAAGAGACAGAGGAAGCTATCATTTAAAATAATAAAGCATAATTTTTGTTTTAACATGGGATGAATGTAAAAAAATAAATTATTCATTTAGATAAAGATGAATATACGAACATGGGTTCCGGAACATTCTCTAAACAAACAAAAGAATAAGAGTGAAACGATCTTTAATTGTAACTGAATGTCTTAGTTATTACAAATTTTGTATACATATTGTTATTAAGTAAACTATAGTTACTTTAAAATGTATTTGTGGCAGATATACATGGAGGATATATGTAAAACAATGATACAATAACTTAGTGTAGATGAAACGCAAATAGTTGCTTAAGTATTATGAAAAAATATCTATATGGTTGTGTAAATGTATAAGTACTAATTACAATTTAAGTTCGAAAGCGGCAATGTTGGATTACTTGTTGGTTGAATGTGTGTAAAAGAGACAGAGGAACCTATCATTTAAAAGAATAAATCATAATTTTTGTTTTAACATGAAATGAATGTAAAAAATAAATTATTCGTTTAGATAAAGATAAATAAAAATGCGGATAGGTAGATCATGTTTTGAAACGTGTGTTATGAAAATGTAGACAGGTACATCTATTGAATACAATTTTAGGGTTGTTATTGGGTAAAAAACATTTTGCATTGAGTTTAAAGTAAATTGATTAATGTATGTGATTTGATTTCTTGGATAATACTTTAGTAAATAATATGATTAGCTATGTGTGTACTAAATTATTTTTTTAGCATATAGAAAGTTTACATGTGTATTTTATGTATATATGTATAGAGTGTAGTTGCAAAGAAATTACATATACACAGCGTGTTAAACATAAACATGGTTGGTCTCCAAATATATTTATTAAAATAAATATCATAAGATGTAAAAAAAAACTGTAACAAAATAAAAGAAATCAATATTCAAATATAGCTCATAAAAAGTATAAACATCATCTGACTCATCCGTTGATTCTTCAGTATTACATCAAAAAACTTGTAAAGTAATGGCATATTCGTGATCGGTAACTTGTTAAAAGGTATTGCTAATATGAGTCCCATTATCTACAATAACATTTTGAAGGTCATCATGTGTGTGTTGGTGACCGGACATTGATTTTATCAGGATGTCATTAGAATTTTGTTCTCAAGAGCAAAAATAACGTACGCATCATCTGTCACAGATGAACATTATCGTGAATGTCATGATTGTTCACATTGCTTTGTAAATGGTATATAATCAATCGGGAGATATAGACAATCAAATGGTTTAGCAGTTCATCTTCATTGATTGGCTACATTGACAAAAAGTTTCAAAAAATTGGGGTAACGTATTTTTTTTAATTGTATATGACAAAAAGCAATGTATGTATGTCAAATGTATTAAGTCCAAATTTGAATACAAAAGAAAATATTGCATCAGTTTGTGCAAATGTATGTATTAAATACAAATTCTCAAGAAACATTTAAGTGATAAAATGTTACAAAACAATAGTGCTTTTTTGGAAATGTAATTTAATTAGTTATACAAAATAATAACAAAATTATAATTAAGTAAAATATAACGCTTGAAGTACTTATGCATCGGAAAAATTCAACATACACCATCATTACTCTGAGTAAAGCATATAGATAGGTGTGATCTTACGGCTGGGCTATGATTAACGTGTAACTACCCCAATACTTTCACAACACACTTTCAACTTGATCTTCTCCATCTCTCACTGCAAGAATACAGGTTCTCTAAATAATTTTATTATTTTTTTTCTTGAATGTAACGGTGTTAATAATGCAGAGATTAAGCACCGATCAAACTATTTTTAATGTTTGTGATTATTGTTAGATTGCAAAAGAAAGGAAAAAGACGGTTCGGTTAAAATGAAATACCGATTGACATTGCATGTGTGGTTAAATGATATGAAACATATAAAAAATAGAAGATAGTACTTTTAAAGATATGTATGAGTTATGTTAGCATCGATTTAGTAGGACTTTGTTAGATAGTTAAGGAAGATCTTCTTATGCATCTTAATATAGCTATTAATATTGTATCAAATTATGGGGATAAGTTTGGCTAACATTTGTATAGTATAGATTAGTTGTTGCATATGAAAAAGCGCGTGATGGTGTATCAAAGGTGGAACATCTAAAAATACTTATACTGTAAAATGGCTATATGATAAGACAATATGAGGAACAATTTCAGAATGCATGTGTAGTTAAATTCTATGAAAATATGTGCGAAGTTGAAGTTAGTACTTTTAAAGAAATGTATGGGTTAAGATATTATCGATTTACTAAGACTTTGTTGCATAGTTACTGAATATGTACTTATGCACTGAATATCGGTATGAACATTGTTTGTAAGTATGGCGGGAAGGTAGGTTGGGTAGATTGTGGATTAGGTTTTGCATATGAAAAAGCGCGTGATATGGTATAATATGGTGAACAGCCAAAAATAGGTATTCGTACGGTCAAATGGTTATTTGATTATAGATGTGTGCAACAGTTTAGTATGTAGTAACATAATCTTCATTTTTTGGTTGACCTCAACTGGAATTATCAATTTTATCAGAGAATTTCAATGTTTATACGAATGTGCATATATTTGTTGATGTGAACACTTGTTGACCCTTTTAACGTGTGTTGTTTTATTAAATAGAATGACGATGCAGTTTCTGGTTGAGGCAAACCAAATTAACATTCGAACATTACAGGTATGTTGTGGTATGGTCGAGTTATTTAATTGAGTAGTTTATTCGAAACTGTTGATATTAATACATGCAGCATGTTTTTCAATTACAGCTTCTTCCTACTCTGTTTACAGGACCACTGAAACCCAAGAACAATTGGATTTACTTAATCCATAATTGCGGAACGAAACATAAAGTTTACATAAAGATGGCTGGTGGGAAGCGTTTTAAGCTGTACGAAAGTGAGTGGCGAATATTTTTAGATGACAGCAACTACAGGAATGTCGGGACATTCCATTTTATTAGGCAAGAAGAGGACTGTTATTACGTTACAGCGTATAACAATGATGGATATGAGTGCAATGGATACGACCTGGCTGTTGTAGGTTACAGACAGCGAAGATGCTTGCTAACTTTGCAACAACTTGAACAATCACCGGTAATTACTTAACTCTAATCATTAAATTGTATAACTTGAATGGAAATCTCATGAAAACCCATTTAGTAAATAACACTTTCTTTTGTATAACACTCTGTTACGTAGGACATTCCTTGCGGTTTCCTAACTTCAACCGATAATCCTCGCTTCCGCGTTCTTGTGAGTGGAGTGCTTGTAGCAACTGTAACTCATCGTAAGATTGTGCTGCTGGATGAAGATAGACATGTCCATGTATTCGGCGGTCAGGGATGGGATATTTTAGTTCACGTAGAAAACCTGACTGTTGGCAGAAGATTTGTCTTGACAAACTTGCTAAACAATTCTGTCTCATTGATGCCATTTGACACAGCTGGTGTGGAGATGCGTCATGATGTTGTAGAACGTATGATCCTGAACTGGAGAAACCCTTTCATGAGAAATCCGATTGACGAAGGTATGTTACTGAAAATGTTGGCATAATATATGTACTTATTTCTCAAGATAAAAACCTTTGAATATGATAATTATTTATATAATTTTGTTTTTGTTTATTTGAAATTTAGATAAGAGGATGAAACATATGTGTGAATGGGAAGGACACACTGAACATGACAATGAGAGGGACTGTTTCTACGCACAGATATTGGCGTACGTTACGGACAGAAGGCGGTTGGTAAGTGATTGATTGATATTAATATATACTTTATTGTCTTCCATTAAATCTTAGGTTATTTCTTACATTACGTCTCGTATTAATGCAGAACGTTCCTCATGACTTTGTGAAGGCGCATGAGATGTGGCAGTACCACAATGCGTTGCTGCAATACGCTGGAGAAGAGGAGTTCTATGTTGACGTTGATTTGGAACGCCACAATGACAGGCCAAAAAGCAAAAATCATGTTACAATCAATTGCCACTGGACAGAGATTGTTAGAGCTTGTGATTGGGAAGATAACAAAATGGTCCGGTTCAAGATTGTTCAAAAAGTTCCAGACGTCCGCGTCTCTTTGCCTTCAGGTAAGAAAGTTGAAATTCCTATATTCCACATGTGTTAAGACATCCTCCATCGTGCGTCAAGAAACTTTGTGTGTTTGTTTATGACTGCACATGTTATGTCTAAGTCAAGCATTAGAAATTACGTTTGGATTGCTTATGTTTAATGTTTTGTGTTTTGGAGTGGTTAGGAAGGCTGGCCGTATATGGCATGAACACTATGATATAATGATATGCTATGTATGTAATGGTAAGTAGATCAATGTTATGAAGTTATGTGTAAGCGTTTGTAATATATTGCAGTGTACATTCTATTTTATTGTCAACGTTTATTTTGAACTTGTATGAAAATAAGTGTGCATAGTTTAATATGTTCGATTTGTTTCATCAAACTTAATAGCGTAACAACTGTATTGGGCTCATATAAGAGTTGGAATTTGATTTATGAATTGGAAACGCTATTAGGATATCACATTAATTGACACACCTATCATCTTCCTCTTCATAAACGGAGCTGATTATATTAATTGATATATTCAATGACATTAATACATGATTAGAATAAGTTAATTTTGTTAATATTGATGATAAATATGTACACAAATAATTATTTGAACCTCAAACACTATTATAAAAATAGACATAATATTCAACCCAGAAATGGTGTTACATGAAGATAATTTGTGAGGGCTTGAACTTCAAATACTTTTATTAATAAAAGTGACATAACATAAACATGAGAAGTAAACTTTGATGATGACAGTTCAATCCTCGTCGAAGAAGTTTAAATCGACAACGTAGTCATCAGTCAAATCATGACCCATTGCCCGTATTTCATTGATCATAGCTTCGGTTTTTAGGACCTTTGACTTAACAACATTTAGTATCTTGGCTTGTTCTTCAGGATCCCCACCATTTACTTTAAGCCAATCAAGAAAAACGAATGTGTCTAACTCACCTGGAATAAGAAAATTATATTAGCCACTATAAAGGAAATATGTATGATGATTTTATTTAGAAGATGGTAACGCTAGTTATATGACATACCTTTATCATGTTGAGAAGACGATCCTTCTTCAAAAAGCGATGCAAGAAATCTCATTGCATCATCAACTTTGTTATTTGAATGTTTCCTCTGGCCATCACGCACTCCAGGTTCAACATTTGGTTGCGTTGCAGGAACGACATCAGCAATGGTTGGAGGATTAACCTTTGCATTTGTTTTTGCCGTATTTGAGTTTCCATGCTCAAAGTTTTTAGGGTTTGATGATGCCATGGGTAAATTCATATTGGAAGATGTATTTCAATTAGGAGTATTTATAGAGATTTTGTTACTATGATTATGTATTTTACACATGTGATCCTTCATGATTGAGTAATATGTTAAATAAGCTTTCAAAATCAGTAACATATATAAAAGTTGCTAAAAAACTATATATAAAAATTGTATCATCAGACAATATATATGATCTCATTAAAATGCATATGAGTTACTCCAAATGACAATTACAACGTGAATAAGAATATCAATGCATATGATCTCATTAAAATGCATATAGTTTTAAAACTTAACATATTGAATAAGAATATCAAAAGTCAAACATGTCTTATTGAGAAAACATAATTTTTTTGCAATTACATTTCTTTGAGTATCAAACATCGTCGTCATTACTGTCATCATCCGTAGGAAAAGGAGTTGCATCCTCGTCGTCAATTAAATCAGCCAAATCATCATCAATATCATCGATAGATTCATCAATATCAGTATCAAGATCTGCTAAACTAATTCCATCTTTCTCTTCATTATCAGTACCATTACTAATCGTATCGCTAATGGGAATAGAATTATCTTCAAAGGTAATGTTATCAAAATCATCATCCGTTTCTACGTCCATGAGCCTAAATGGAAGTGCATTTGATGAGAAAGTCCTTTGTCTTTTTTGTGATCGACTAAACGTTATAGGTACATCATCATCATCTTCCTATGTAAAAAGTAGTGCAACATGATATTAGTGATATCTTGTATATGCATAAACTGAACAATTGTAATAGCAAAACAAATATAGTATAGATGATCAATTCATACCACATTATAATTGTGTACAGTGTCATCAACGGTTTCTTTCTTTTGTGTTAATGGCTGAACATTTTCATCATCAGAAGAACCAATGTGAACAATATTGTTATTCACAGAAACAGCTTTTTTCAACAATCTTCCACGTTTGCGAGATACGGGGCACTCCTTGATAATGTAATCATCGGTTAAAAATTGTACAAATTGTTTGTTTGAATTTTATTGTAAAAATATAATATTCATTTTTTTAAAAGATAACATATGCATGTTGAAATTCTTACCTCGTTGTCATCTGATATGTCGATAAAAGATACAGGTTTCTCGGGTGGATCCAAGGTATTTAATGCTTTACTGCCTTCATCTTTTTTTGGAGCCTACATACGAACAAAGAGATAAGATAAAAGTAAATTGAACAAATTTGCCTCCAAATGAATTGAAAAGTTTATTTAAGTTTAATCACTTGGTTTTCTATCTAAATATCATAAAATACATACGAACCTTGGCTGAGTCGTTGTTCACCATAATGTGATTGTAGGAGATTACTTGTGTGTTTATGTCCTACATTGGTGGCACTTTTTATACAAAATGTAGACAAAATTAAGTTAAGAATTGATTTCTAACATATTCTAATTTTCTTTTTAAATTACATAGAATTTGTGACTTGATTACATGAAATCATTTAATTGTATAAACAAATGTAAAAAAGGTAATATGTTTGTAAGTATAATACTTAAAAAGACTATTGTACATGGTTAAATATAATTAGTAAGTAAATATTGCATTGAAATACTATTGTGGTTAATAAAATTATTATACATGGTTAGGCAAGTATGTTTGTGTAACACGAAACATTGTTTGCAAAATCTTCTACATTGAGTGAGTTGACTAACATTGGGTCATTTGTTATTCAATTGTATACAAATATTACAAAGATACTTTGAAAAATAGCATTTATATTAAACGTGTATTTTCAAAAGGTAATGATTGTTCCATCCATAAAATATCAAGTTTCCCTTGATAAATGAAACGGTGGTAGATGAATTATCACACACACCTCATTCATTAAGAAGCAATACTGTAGCGATTTATAACCAAGAACAGGTAATGATCTTAAACAGAATAAAAATCTAATAAATTTATTGTTAGTTTTCTTTTGATCTGCATGTAAGTAAGAATGACAACTATAATATAGTCAACACCAACTGTTTATGGTTTAGGTTGATTCTTAACCCTTAAGATGGTAGTGATTTATAGTATGTTGATACATAGTTACTTGCTTGGGGAATGCGGTTTAATATTTGACGAAATAGGTTTAACTTGAAAGATTATTTGTTTTGTAGTTTCTATAAACTCTAATAGATATGAAGATTATTCTTCAAGCATATAGGTTGATTAATTTTCTATGGTGTATGTTTGGTTTGTACATTAGTTAACACAATAACATAGTATGTGGTCCATTATTTTGTTAGATGGTATGTATGATATGATTATTGAGTGAAATCATATAGTCGAAAGGTTGCGCAAAGCAGAAAGTGTAGTGATAGTGTATAAGTTTTATAAAGGTGTTGTGTTTATAGTGTATTCGAAATTAGTAGTAGGTATAAAGTAATCACGTAAGACCTATAGTGAATCGATTCAAACGATTTGCGTTTTTGCAATATATATGATATGCGAATGTATACTTATGATATACGATAGGCGAATATATATTTGTGTTATGCATAAAATATGATTGCTTATATATGGTTATATTATTGTTACTAACTCAGTCGTTTAGCTAATATATGTTCATTAATGGTCTATGGTGTATGACCTTTATAAAAGTTAATTGACACAATAAGATAGTACGTCCATCATTAGTTTGTTACATAGTATGTATGATATGATTATTGGGTGTAATCATATACGCAAATGTTTACGGACAAATAGATGTTTAGTGTTAGTGTATAACTTTTATAAAGGTGTTGTGTTTCTAATGGAAACAGAAATTAGTATTAGTTATAACGTAATCACCTATGACTGTCGTGAATCAACGTAAACCATTTGTTTATTTATGATATACGATATGCGAATTTATATTTGTAAAGTGATTCATATGTTTTAAAATGGATACTTGTTTTGATATTTGTCTTATGCATACGGTCTGATTGCTTAAATTTGTTTCCATTGTTGTTACTAAATGAGTCATTTAGCTAAGCTATATGTTACTCATAATTTGACAGGATGAGTCTTCAATTTGTGTTTGCTGTAAACAAAGCAAAGTTTGTGAAAAGTCAGGTATGCGCGTAAGGTGATAATTTAAACGTTCTATACTTTTACCCTGTTTAAAACTTAAATATTTGTTTTATTTTGTTTGTGTTGTCAGCGTTTACCATCTCTGTTCACTAAAAGCTTCTACAATGGAACACCGTGGTTGTACTTAATACACAATCGTGGAACAAAACACAAAGTCTGGATCAAAAAAAAGTCAGAAAACCATTACAAATTGTACGGAGATGAGTGGGCCAATTTTCTGGAAAAGAGTAGGTATACAGAGGTGGAAATGTTGCACTTTATAAAGGAAGAGGAAGACACTTATTACGTAACTGCCTACAATCATGTTGGGGTTGAATGTGGTGGATATGACAGCAGGCAGATAGGCAGCAGGCAGATGAGATGCTTAGTGTTTCAGGGTGAGAATCTTGGACGTTCTCCGGTAAGCATACACGAACTAGCATTTATTTTTTAACTTTTTTTTTAAGTTCACATAAGTATTGTTTACTGTGTGAATATGTTGATTATTTTCAATTGTATGTAGTTGCTTCCCGGATATTTCCTGCAAGATATAGTGACTAATGAATTTGATATTCGGATGGGAGGAATGAATTTAGCAACTGTAAACCATTGTCGTGTTCATATTCGAGGAACATCAAATCCGAAAATATATGCAAACTTTTTTTATGGAGATGGATGGAATACTGTTGTTGAGAGTCAACACCTGGTACCCGGGAAACCAATGGTTTTCACAAATCTTGGTGGTGCAGTGCTTAATATGATTACTTTCGGAAGGGATGGACTTGGTTTAGGCTTTGAAGACATCCCGAGAACATAATTGGATTTAGCTTTTCCTATATGTCGAGGTCCCCTGGACAAAGGTATCATACGATATTTATGGTACACACACACATATATATATATATATATATATATATATATATATATATATATATATATATATATATATATATATATATATATATATATATATATATATATATATGATTGCATAATTCTAATATTTTGTGTTCACAGATTGCAATATAGATCCAAGGATGTTTCACATATGCGACTGGGAAGGGCATGATCAGCACAGAAACGAAGATGCATGTTTTTACACACCAATGTTGGCCTATGTCCTAGATAAGAACCGTTTGGTAAGTAGATATAATTGTTAGTGCATGTCAGTTTGTGTGTATTTAAGCTTTGGTTATGTTTACTTAAAAATAAGAGCTTATTGAGGTTTTATATTTCATATCTAGACTGTACCTGCCAAGTTTGTTGATAAGAGTGAACTGTACACATTTGACAACGCAATTGTTAGACACGGTGGGATGGAGTTTCTGGTTGACCTGGTGACTATAAGGCACAAACAGACCCGGAAGCGAAAGCTGAGAAAGAACCATCTAACCATGATTGCAAAGGACAAATGGAAACATATCAAAAGGCAATGCCGTTTCAGGAAAGACAAAAATGATACGATTTCAGCTGGTTGACGTGATGACTGATTTGGTAGAGACAGTTGATCCGGAGTTTCCTGTGGTTGTTCCCATCTTTGATATGTGCTGAATGAAGGGTATTGAAGCGAAGACGTCTTTTGTTTTAACTGATTGTCAGTGGGTCTGTGTCTTTTCATTCTATGTTTAATATCAAGACTTTAGTAGTTTGGTTATATGTTCTAAGTTGAATAATGTCTGGATACATGACAATGACTGCCGTCTATTATCCTACTACGTTTAAGGTGTTATCGATATGCATATGACATGTTTCGTATGTTGACAATCAGTTCTTATTGCTACTGTTGTTGAATCAACTACTTTATACTAATGCAAATTCACTACTGATGTATTATATGTAGTCATCTGTTAATTAGCTTACTTCCCTTTAGGAGTGTATGTTATTGTTTAAAGTTGGTTGCTTGTGTATGTAGTAAGCATTATAGTTGTGTTACATCCCATTTAAAACTGGATGATAGTATGTGGCTTAGTACCTTTTTAGAATGTTTGTTATACTGACATGTTTATATAGCAGATTGATTAAGTAAGCATGCAAGTTCAACTCGATTCCATTTAAGATAACTTTACTTTTTATAATGACAATGTGCACCAATGAATATCTTGACATTTTCTTTATGACACATCAAGATGATTTCATCTTCATATGAATCAAAAAGAACATAGATTTGTTGTCTTTTAAAAGAACTTTGGATTTAGAGTACTTCCATGATCCTTAAATGTTGGAAAAACATGGTCAATTATTAGGTTTGAATGACAATTGATGGTCATCAAATATACTAATGGGGTTTTAGAGCAAGATTAATGTATGGTCATATGTAATGACCAATTTAATTCTATGTTCATGAGTCATTAGTAGGATTTATTGTGATAATTATTTGACCATTTTCTTTCATTTCTTTTCCCTATAAATGAGAGCTTTTCTCATATGTATAACACACCAAGAAAACTATTCATATCCTCTCCTTTCGTGTATCTTGTTTCTTTGTGTAATCGTTAGTAATATAGGGAAGGCACATTTTGGTTCACCTTGATAACTCGTTTGTGCTAACGGGGTTATCCGTTGTTGTTGTATCCTGGGAGATAGACGTTCATGATTCTCAAGCACCATGGAGAGGATGAATCTGTCTTAAGGAAACTGTGAGCATCACAGGCCTCAACATTTTATCTACTTATGTTTTTGTGTCTCAACAATTCAAAGATTTACGGTATCATTTCTCTACACTTTTATGTTTTATGTTATGGTTTATTTGTCTCTAATAGCAACACGTATTATATACAACATTAAATATGTCCTACACACATGTTTTATTGTGATACCAAAATGTTTGTGGGCAAAAAATAACTTTTTTGTAGACTTGGATGAATGCTTCAAGTCATAACTTACACATTAGGCTTATTATCAGTATAGTAGAACTGAGCCCATTAAATCCAAACAGCCCAATTGATTAATTTGACATATCTCGGTCAAGTACAAAAGTCCAAAAGGTCAAGATAATTTTTGCGTGTATAGATATATATTACGTTTTCCAAGCACAAAACATCATTACATGGTATGGTTTTAGGTGCACCCTAACACCCCTGTCAAATCATCCCCATTGATTCCAAAGCTGAGAAATCTACTCCAAGGTTAGTAAGATAACTAATTGTGATCTAAAATAGTTTGAAAAACATAATCAAAAGAGGTAGTTGTTAGTAGATTGTTAGCTATGAAGTCGTTAGGTGTTCCACTTTTCAAAACCTTGCATGATAATAGTTTTTAGATTATCCAACTTCCTGTAAGATAGTTTACACAAAATATGTTAACGATGATAATTGATCATTGAAAAAAATGCATGATATTTGTGAACTTGATGATCTATATTACTGTTATACATCTATAATACCCTAATCCTTTTGAATCTTAGTTCAATATTTAATGCATGTGGTTGTTGTTGTTGTTGGAAATTAGTATTTATTTAAATTATCGTTTAATTTGACAGTTAGGTTAGAAATTAGTACATCACGAAGTTATATGGTATTAAAAAATGGTGTGTCAGTGATCATAATGTTAGAATCTTATGGTAGCATTTTCTAAGTTTGATGGTTTCATTGTTTACGATATATGACTAATGAATTTTGGTGGATATATGAAATAGATTTTGGTTTGTATGCATAACGATTTTGTGTAAGTTAAATCTGGTTACTAAATCGTGTTTGTGATATTATGGTTGTATACTTTTAAGTAGATACATTCGAATACAGTTAATAGATCTTGATTAAAAAAAAGGAAAACCATAGCATTATGCTGGTTATGAGCTTATTATAGAATGTAAACCTGGTATGCAATTCCCATTCCGTTTTTGGCAGGGAAATGCCGTTCGAGTTTGTAGTCTTGGTGAACCGCACAACATATCCTTCGAAACAGGTAAAGAAAACAACACCATAATATTATGTATAAGTGTTACTATACAGTCAAAAGTTCATTTAAGTTTTGAATAATTATTCAGGAACTGCCTCAAGTTTTTGAATTTTTAGGATACAATGGGAACAATCATCTATATCTGACCAGCTCAGCAAGGCTTCGTAAGAAAGTCTGGTTTACAACACCAACTGTAGAACCTATTATGAGTGTCTAAATACTCATCATTTTTGTACTGTATAGACTGTAAAAACATCTGAAAACACTCAAAAAATGCTTCAAAATGATAAAAATATCACAAATCAGTGTTTTATGTGTTTTAAATGCAAAAAGATAAAAATCAGATGAAAAACGTATCAAATTTGCAAAATTGGCAGTTTTAGTCCCCCAAGTTTCAAAAGTTGTCAAAAACAGTCCCTGGTATATCAAAATAAAGAAAATTGTCATTTAAGGTCCATGGGATTCAAAAGTTGTTAAAACAAACCCTTCAAAGTTTAAAATTTGCAAAATCACAACTTTGGTCCTTAAACTTTGAAAATTGTCATGTTTAGTCCTTCAAATTTCAATCTTGGCAAATACGGTCCTTGTATTACTTGAGATTTACAAGTTTGGTCCTTGGTTTATTTGGGAGTGGCAATATTGGCCCTTGGAAGACATTTTCAGATTTACAAGTTTGGTCCCTGGATTTTCAGCATATGCATTTTTAGCCCCTAAATTACACCTTGGGTCCTAAACTAATCCTAAAACACAAACAAAGCCCAATCCAATCCCTAAGCCCATAACCCGGTCTTATATCACAACCCGGTCAACCAATCACCCAAGTCAAACAAACACACCCCCCTTGGCGCCCAAAGTCTCACCCTCTCAACTGCTTCACTGCTCAATCAAACCACCATCCCCCAGCTCACTCTTTCCACACCTTTGTCCCCTCCACCTCCACCACAAAACAAGAATCATTAATTGATCCCTTCCCCTTATCACTCAATCCTTCCACCTGGCTTAAACCAATTTTGGCGCCAAAATGATCAAACGGCCAATATTGACTCTAAATCATCCAAGGGTCTAAAAAGAAGGTGGGAATAGTTCAGAGCAAGTGGGGAAGCTGTATTGATGTATAAAAAGTGGAAGAGAAAGGCTAGAAGAGGAGTAGCTAGTTTTTTTAGTTTTTCTTTAATGTCGTTTTGTATCTTAAAGCTTTAGTTCAGTATGAAACCTGTAACCTTTTGTTAAATTGTATCAACTTTAAGTATTTAAATGTATTGAAACTCATTCCAAGTACCAATTTCAGTTTATTGTTACAATTCTCAGTTTATGTCCACTGTTGCAAATTTCCAAGTCTAAGTCTTGTATACAAGCTTCAAACATCTCATTTCTCAGTTCTAATAAGCTTATACAAGCTTATAATAGCTTTTTATAAGCTTAAATTCAAGTTTTAAGCATATTTGGATATTGGTCAAAGAAAGTCAAACAGGGTCAATTTGGTAATGGAGATGGTCAATGGGTGAAGCAGAGCTGGATGTGGGTTGATTTAGGTCTAGTGGGTTGATATAAATAGGTTAGAGATCCTTTGGTTACTGTTTTCAAGCCATAGTGGCAAGGGACTCTTGTAAGTAAATTTCAAATTCCTTTGCATTATCTGAATTTGTAGTTAACACTGGTCCTAATCTGTTTAAACAGTTGTAATTAGGTTAAGTGAATGTAGTTTGATCATTAATTCAAGATTGCTCAGTTGTTATCTCATTTTAATTACATATCAGTTGGATAAAAGGGTGTTTGGATCAATGACTTGAACTGCATTGGAGGTCTGTTTTGGATTGGAAACTTGTTGGTTTGAGTTAGTGTAGCATATTTGAGCTTATATCTGTCTTCATTTGGGTCTGCAAAACCACCAAAGTCAACTTTACATAAAAACCATCTCAACAGGTTAACTGTTGAGATTTTGTCAAAACAAATTCTCATTTTGTGTTTAAAATTCATAGATATAAGTTGCAGTACCCTTATTTCAATCATTAACATCATGATCAGTCCTTAAATTGAATCCAAAGTTCATACTAGTCAACTGTCCATGTTTCTTCAAAAGTCAAAAGTTGGAAAAATTTGTTTTTGAGCCAACTACAAGGATTTTTCATGGTTTCATTTTTTAGCCATTTTCAGTGACACTTGGTATTCTAAAAACTTCAGTTGGTGTTCTTGCTTATCACCATTTTAGCATAATTTTACAAATCTCTTAAAAGCTTCAAACAAGCTTCTCTTTTGGGTGTCTAATGCCCTGCTCACAGGCTTATGATACACTGAGTGTTTCTCAGTTTATTGCAAGGTCTGCACAGGTCTCATTAGAGCTTCCCAAGGTCTAAATTTTGGTGTGCTTACTCTCAACCAGGTCTTCATTAAGTTCTAATTTTTGGTTTTCAGTTTTAGCTTCTCTTGTAGCTTGTGCTTTGGTCTAAAGTTAGTACCCAAAATCTGTTTCAGCTTATTAGTTCAAGACCTCAAATCTGTGCTATCTTGCAATTCAGTAGCTGTAGCTTGTTGTTCTTAGTTGCATTTCAGTACTTATAGCATATTTAGACTTCTGTAATAAGTGGGTGGCTTGTCTTGTTCATTTGGCTTATTAAAGTGCTTATTTTTAAGCACTTGCTTTAGCAGTTTCATTTTCTTGCAAACAAGCACTTGTTTTTCCATTTTTCCTAGCTTCCTTATATAATTTTAGAGTTTTCCTGAAATTTTCAGATTTTTCTAAGTTGATTTGCTATTTTTCTTGATTTAAATTAGTTTTTAAGTACTTTTAAATAGCATTTTATACAAATAATTGAGAAAAAGTTCCAAAAAATAATTTTTCATTTTTCTTAAGTTAAGATATATATATAAGTCATAAAAAGTATTTTTCCATAATTTTCTTAGCTTAAATAGTATTTTCTAGCATTTTAATTAGTTTTAAATAGTTTTAAATTAGTAATAAATATATAAAAAGTCTAAAAAATATATTTTCAGTTTTAAAATTAGTTTTATCATATTTTAGATTTTTCTAAGTCTTAATTTTATTTTTCTAACCCTATTTCATATTTTCTTTTATTTTAGAGTATTATTAAATAGTTTAAAATAGTTTTTAATTAATAATAATTAATTAAATAGTTTTAAAAATAATTTTATTTTTATATAAATTTTCTTTTATAATTAGGATTGTAAAAATGTATTTTTCATATCCGTATGTGTTTTCCTTCTTTATTTTCACGTTTTATTTTGTACGTTAACGTAGTTTTTAATTTAAACGTAAGTTTTTAGTTTTAAACGTTCATCACTTTAAATATAGTGATAGCGTTTATTTAATATATTTTATCTTTTTAATTTTCTTAATTTGTATTTAAGTCGCTGTTATTTTATAACCTTTTTCAGGAGTGTAATATTCAATCCAAATCCTTTCCGATCACCATCATTAGTGATCATTATATCGTCTGATCAAGTGTTTACACACCATTGAGTCTCCGTGGGACTTAACGACCCGGGAATTCATTGTATTCTCTGATCTTCATTTGCATTTTTGTCTGAGCTGTTTTAAGTCTGTTACGGTCTGCCATTCACAAGTGGCAGGCTTGTGTGATTAGACTTGACGGTTCAGCACATTTCTTTTATAATTAGGATTGTAAAAATGTATTTTTCATATCCGTAGGTGTTTTCCTTCTTTATTTTCACGTTTTATTTTGTACGTTAACGTAGTTTTTAATTTAAACGTAAGTTTTTAGTTTTAAACGTTCATCACTTTAAATATAGTGATAGCGTTTATTTAATATATTTTATCTTTTTAATTTTCTTAATTTGTATTTAAGTCGCTGTTATTTTATAACCTTTTTCAGGAGTGTAATATTCAATCCAAATCCTTTCCGATCACTATCATTAGTGATCATTCTATCGTCTGATCAAGTGTTTACACACCATTGAGTCTCCGTGGGACTTAACGACCCGGGAATTCATTGTATTCTCTGATCTTCATTTGCATTTGTGTCTGAGCTGTTTTAAGTCTGTTACGGTCTGCCATTCACAAGTGGCAGGCTTGTGTGATTAGACTTGACGGTTCAGCACAGATCAACCTATAACACTGAGGGGTAGGGATTGGAAAAAGTTTGCTAAGGAGAACATCGGTCCGTATGTAGATTGGTTGCATTTCATCCAGGAAGGGGATGACTGTTTCTACATGACAGGATACGATATTAGGGATGGTAAAGAATTCAGGGGATACGACGAAGACAACCACCGTTATTCATGTTTTAAGAGCCGTCTTTGGGCTGTTCCAAACAGGCCTCAGGTATCTATACTATGTAACCTAATCTTGTGTTACCTTTTTAAGTACGTTAATGTATTCCCTTAAAATGTGTATTTAAGACACATGTTAACTTCATCGACAGAGAATTGCAGCTGATTTCTTAAGTGGGATAGGCCAGGCAGATCGTATTAGAATTAATTGTGGAGAAGACTACTTTATGGTTCCTGTGCTCCGTGTTAATGATCCTAATCAGCCAGATGAATATGAATTGGATCCACAAATTTGGAATATTGTGAAATTCACTTTGGGTTTGCAAGCTGGACAGATCTTGGTGTTTACAAAAGAGTATAATACTGTGTTTAGGTTGATGGCTTTTAACTTGGATGGAAGTCCGCATACACCGATGCATTTCAATGGAGCAACACAACTACGTGTGGTGCAATCTGCTATAGAGTTTGACGACCAAGGTGCTATAAATATTCACATCCTAATTTAGTTGAAAATTATATATGTCTTTATAGAAATCCTTAGTTTTAGGGAAGAAAAGTGTACTTAGATATTAGTGATATTCGATAGTAGCAGGATAGCATATCTAACATGTTAGATGTATTGTCAGATGATGACAGGATGCACCACATTTGTGGATGGCAGGACATCGAGAGCACTTTGGTGAAGTGGGTGACACTTTCTATAAAAGTTATTCTATGATTACAGTGTTGAAAAGACTCGTAAGTATTATTATTTGATGTAACATATTTATTGTAACACGTTATTCATGTTTATGAAGAAGTAGTTATTCACATCGTGGCGAATGGTTTATTTCAGACAATACCTGCAGACTTCATGGAATACCACCCAATGCAAACATACAGGAAGGTTTTGATGATACACCAAGATGTGGACTGCACTTTGAATGTGAAGATGGAGTTTCATAAAGAGGATCATGGCAGGACCAACCATGTGAACGTATTTGGTGAATGGAGAGAGTTTGCACGTCAGTGTAATTTTGGGTACAACAAAATGATAAGGTTCAAGTTCATGCATTTGCTTACGGATATGGGTGGAGATGAAGTGGAGGTGTACCCTGTGTTTCACGTCTGTTAAAAAATGATCCTAACAACTTATGTTTATTTTGTATGGTTAGTATGGTCTGTGCTACATGTCTTGATATATGCTTTGTTATGTTATGTTAGAATAGTCAAGATATTTGCTATTTTTTGGATTATCAAATGGCCTTTTATGATAAGGTAAATCAGTGGTTTCTAAAAATATGGAGTGCAATCTATGTTGTTGCTTAAGATGTGTCTTTGTTTTCAAGTATTATATTTGTAGATGTTTCATTAAATGGTTTGTTGATGCTTATATGAATTGCAGATCGATGTTCATTTTTTAATGTTGGTCGTATGATTTGTTGGTGATGATATGAATGTCAGTGTTGTATCAGATATATCATATCAGTGTTGTCCAATATGTGATAGGATGGAAGTATGGATGTTGTTTTCAGATATAACACTTATATGTGACAATGAGTATGGATTAGCGATAATAAACTGGTTGTCCCAAAAAGGGTAATTACACATCATTATCAAGAATAAAATTTGGATATTATGCTTCAGAGACACATTATCTGCGTTTGGCTAATGGTATACAAAGTTTTAGCATGTACATAAAGGTAATATGTTCTCATGAACATAGTAAACAAATATTCAATACAATTGCGTTGATAATTAGGAAAAAATACAAATGTCAGTAAATAAAGATGGAATATTATCATAAAGTATTCATTAGAACATATAAGTATTACATAAATGTGCAAGTATACATTGCTTATGTGTACAAACAAACTTTCAAGTATAAAAAAAGCTATATTGCCAAAGTGCCAGGTTTTTAGGACTGAAGGTGGTTAAACTTGATCAAGCCATATGGGTTCCAGAGAATGTAGCACAATCTTACCTACAAAATGAATAGAACAGACGAAACATGTATAGAATGTTAGCTGTTAAAACCTACAAACAACTTTAAGCACAAAACTTATTTCATGTTCAAGACCAAACTAGTGATGCGTTATTCATAATAAGACATTGTCCACAACGAAAAATCAGTTCAAAATCATCGCAAACGCGAGGAAAATAAAATCAAAGACCAACATAATGGTAGCAAAAAAGCATTGTTTATGTGGATATCCATCCACAGCTTCCAGTTATTTCAAAAGTAATAATTCCAAGACACAGTTCATTCACGGTTTCTCAACTTTAATCTCCTTGTCAAGAACCAACTTTGTCCTTTTGGTAGCACTATTTTCTTCGCCTTGGAGCAAGTCAGTCTTATCCAATGGATCAACCTTCCTTTTTTCTTGAGACGTAGTATCAGAAGAGAATTGCTCGACATTCACAACATCATTCTTTAGGCCAGCAACCAGCGTTGTGTTCTCATCGGTCTGTGACAACAAATCCTGCGAAAAATCACAAAAAAGGTAGTTTAAGTCTCGTAAAATGGTTACCAACAAATTTTGTAAATCACGGTAGAAGATGTGTACTCAAAAAATGTCTACAGTATATCATTAATGAAGAATACTTACAAATGGGGTCACATCAGCCACCTTTAAACTGGTGGCTTCGTTTTCAGCCTGAGAGCCAAAAAAAAAAAGAAATTATATGGCTAAACTTTTGTTGGTAATGACTTTGCTCAACATGAAGTTTGGTTAAAACTGTTTAACAAATCAAATTCATTTATCACCTTCCCCGGTGTAGCAGTAGCACAAACAGATTTAATGATATCGGGATCATTAGACAAACACAATACATTGAACACAGGCATCAGCTTTTCTTTGTTTTTGGCATCAACAGACACCTTAAAAACAAATTTATTATCAACAATTTCCATAATCTCCGTCGGGAAGACACCATCAGACTACATAAGCACAATTAAATGGGTGGACAATTTAACATGTACAAAGTATTTAAATCAATTAGCACTGTCGATAAGCAGGAATACCTTGCCATACTTATCCAGCAACTGATAGGCAGTTAAGTTATTCAGAATAGCCTGCACCTTATCATTGAATAGACAAACTGATACAGTGCCAGTTTCATCTTGAACCCTCACCTGTAAGCTGAACCTAAATGCAAAAAAGTACATACGCACTAAGGCACAAACTACTAAAAACAAATGCTATAACAGAGCCAGATTAAGGGAAAGTATATACTCACTGGGTTTTGATTGATGTAGCAGCAGCATTGCATTTTGAGCACCACCATTCATTAGGACCACCAGCCGGTTATGGTTTGCTATCAGATTCAAGGTCAACATTATCTGCAGACTTAACCACCTTCTTTCTACACGCCCTGCATCCGAGGTACCACCAACCTTCCTCTTCTTGGATAACACATATTGTAGCGACAATAACGGATGGAACACCCTGCATATACGTACGGCAAAGTTGATGTTATTTTTGTACAAACGTTTGCACCCAAAAAGCATGAGAATGGTATGTTTGTAACCAAATTGGTAGAAATCGTTTTAAACATGCAACATCAAATTGGTATGCTACAATTTTATTACATAACCCAACAAAAATGTATTGTTTGGAACAGAAAATGTATATGATACGGTTGTTTAGACTATTTTTGCATTGCTGAATAAGCATAGATGTAAATGTTGGGATTCTGAATGAATTTACCTGTTCAACATCAAAAATTTCCGCAATGTTTCTAAACTGGTATTTGGTGACGAAATCATCTTTAGTAGAATTCTTTGAAGCAGTTGAGATACGTGATGCAGTTTGTTGAGAATCCTCCGTACCTTGAGCAGCCACCAAACTACGTATGGTTAAACAGACCAAAGTTATTAAGACGGCATTACAACGCTAATATATTAAACAATTTAAAAAACATATACAAATATTGTTTTAAGATACATTTTCCGAAAAGATTCTACATCTTTAAATTCATTGCCGGATATACAGTCTTTGCCGTTGAAAAGGAACAACCTTGTTCCATTGAAACCATTTTGGATGGCCATTCTTCATGTGTATTCAAAACCATTTACAAAACATTTTAATGATTTTGGAATTATACCTATTGACTCTAGTGCAGACAAAATCAGTGAATGTAAATAGAAACTAAAGCGGAACATACCATCCCAGATTTTCATCATTGCCAGCTGCATGACAACAATGATCTTACCATGTTCCTCGATTTTATTCAAAAAGTCAACAAATTATTGAGCAAAACTACCCCACAAGGTACACGGCAACTCATTGCCCCTGCGCATATGATCGTTATAAATTCAGTAAATACATTGTAAATGTAAATGCAACTTTATAAACTTGGTTAGAATGACCTACTCAGCATCAATGATTGTGATGGGTTTCTTCTTGCCAGACCTGCCGTTTTTGTCATAATTATCTATGTCCTCACAAGCAACCACCTGGCCTATCACATCTGCATAATGTTCAAACAAAAAAAGTTTCAATTGGTTGCCATATCATCTGGAAACAAAAGACAAATCTATACAAATAAATAGAAGGTTTCTACATACCAAACTGGCCAAATTCCTCATTCTTAAGAGAGGTAATGGTTCCATATGGACGAAAGTCAAATCCATAAAGAGAACCGGTGAAATCTGTGCACTTTTCTATGACAGTATTCGAAAGGAAGCTTAGGCGGAGAGGTTTTTTAATGATGCGGAACTTCGGTTGGGTCTCCCCAAGACTATACCGTTGAAGGATGACAGCATTGCCCTCTTCTAATTGATGTTTGAAACCACTGACCAAGGCCATCCTGACCGTTGCTTGCATCCTTGTGTTCTGGAACAAAACATTTGGATATTTTTAGTACATAAACGAAAATGAAGATACCAAATAACAATTCATATCAAAAATGCCAAGCATCAACAAACAATTCATCTAAAAAGGCACAAATAAAAAGTATAATATGGAATTTAACATAAGTAGATGCTTGCCTGCTCATCAAAAACGATCATCTCTATATTAACAATATTTTGCTTGCTAAACAAAGGTTGCATCCAAGTCCGAAGAATACGCACTCGTAACTTGATGTTTTCCTTAACAAGTGATAAATCGTTGATATACCCAGAAACAAAGGTAGCCATTGGTTGATTTGATATTCAACGCTTAGGTAAGTAACTGAGATGTGCATCTTTATCAACACGGCCATCCTCAATTTATACAATGTTGTGTCAACCTTAACATATAAGTATTACATAAATGTGCAAGTATACATTGCTTATGTATGCAAACAAACTTTCAAGTATAAAAAAAAGCTATATTGCCAAAGTGCCAGGTTTTTAGGACTGAAGGTGGTTAAACTTGATCAAGCCATATGGGTTCCAGAGAATGTAGCACAATCTTACCTGTAAAATGAACAAAACAGACGAAAACAAGTATACAATGTTAGCTGTTAAAACCTACAAACAACTTTAAGCATAAAACTTATTTCCTGTTCAAGACCAAAGTAGTGATGCGTTATTCATAATAAGACATTGTCCACAATGAAAAATCAGTTCAAAAAGCATCGCAAACGCGAGGAAAATAAAATCAAAGACCAACATAATGGTAGCAAAAAAGCATTGTTTATGTGGATATCCATCCACAGCTTCCGGTTATTTCAAAAGTAATAATTCCAAGACACAGTTCATTCACGGTTTCTCAACTTTAATCTCCTTGTCAAGAACCAACTTTGTCCTTTTGGTAGCACTATTTTCTTCGCCTTGGAGCAAGTCAGTCTTATCTAATGGATCAACCTTCCTTTTTTCTTGAGACGTAGTATCAGAAGACGATTGCTCGACATTCACAACATCATTCTTTAGGCCAGCAACCGGCGTTGTGTTCTCATCGGTCTGTGACTCCAAATCCTGCGAAAAATCACAAAAAAGGTAGTTTAAGTATCGTAAAATGGTTACCAACAAATTTTGTAAGTCACGGTAGAAGATGTGTACTCAAAAAATGTCTACAGTATATCATTAATGAAGAATACTTACAAATGGGGTCACATCAGCAACCTTTAAACTGGTGGCTTTGTTTTTGGCCTTAAACCCCAAAACAATCTATATGGCTAAACTTTTGTTGGTAATGACTTTGCTCAACATGAAGTTTGGTTAAAACTGTTTAAAAAATAAAATGCATTTATCACATTCCCCGGTGTAGCAGTAGCACAAACAGATTTAATGATATCGGGATCATTAGACAAACGCAATACATTGAACACAGGCATCAGCTTTTCTTTGTTTTTGGCATCAACAGACACCTTAAAAACAAATTTCTTATCAACAATTTCCATAATCTCCGTCGGGAAGACACCATCAGACTACATAAGCACAATTAAATGGGTGGACAATTTAGCATGTACAAAGTATTTAAATCAATTAGCACTGTCGATAAGCAGGAATACCTTGCCATACTTATCCAGCAACTGATAGGCAGTTAAGTTATTCAGAATAGCCTGCACCTCATCATTGAATAGACAAACTGATACAGTGCCAGTTTCATCTTGAACCCTCACCTGTAAGCGGAACCTAAATGCAAAAAAGTACATATGCACTGAGGCACTAACTACTAAAAACCAATGCTATAACGGAGCCAGTTTAAGGGAAAGTATATACTCACTGGGTTTTGATTGATGTAGCAGAAGCATTGCATTTTAAGCACTAGCATTCATTAGGACCACCAGCCGGTTTTGGTGTGCTATCAGATTCAAGGTCAACAATATTTCCAGACTTAACCACCTTCTTTCTACACGCCCTGCATCCGAGGTACCACCAACCTTCTTCCTCTAGGATAGCACATATTGTAGTGATAATAACGGATGGAACACCCTGCATATACGTACGGAAAAGTTGATGTTATTTTTGTACAAACGTTTGCACCCAAAAAGCATGAGAATGCTATGTTTGTAACCAAATTGGTAGAAATCGTTTTAAACATGCAACATCAAATTGGTATGCTACAATTTCATTACATAACCCAACAAAAATGTATTGTTTGGAACAGAAAATGTATATGATATGGTTATTTAGACTATTTTTGCATTGCTGAATAAGCGTAGATGTAAATGCTGGGATTCTCAATGAATTTACCTGTTCAACATCAAAAATTTCCGCAATGTTTCTAAACTGGTATTTGGTGACGAAATCATCTTTAGTAGAATTCTTTGAAGCAGTTGAGATACGTGATGCAATTTGTTGAGAATCCTCCTTACCTTGAGCAGCCACCAAACTACGTATGGTTAAACAGACCAAAGTTATTAAGACGGCATTAAAACGCTAATATATTAAACAATTTAAAAAACATATACAAATATTGTTTTAAGATACCTTTTCCGAAAAGAGTCTACATCTTTAAATTCATTGTCGGGTATACAGTCTTTGCCGTTGAAGAGGAACAACCTTGTTCCATTGAAACCATTTTGGATGGCCATTCTTCCTGTGTATTCAAAAACATTTACAAAACATTTTAATGATTTTGGAATTATACCTATTGACTCTAGTGCAGACAAGGTAATTTACAAGTCAAGGATAACAAAATTGATCTTCTTGTTCAACAATATGAACAATTTGTTATCCCTGAGGATGAAACCATTGATTGTGGCTTTGCTCGCTTTAATACTATCATTACATCACTTAAAGCACTTTATGAATCTTTTCGTAGTAAGAACTTTGTCAGGAAATTTCTTAGAGCACTCCATCCCAAATGGAGAGCTAAAGTGACCGCTATTGAAGAATCAAAAGATCTCTCAAAAATGTCACTAGACGAGCTAATCGGTAACCTCAAAGTACACGAAATGGTGATGGAGAAAGATTCGGAGATCATCAAAGGAAGAAGGGAGAAAATCAAATCCGTTGCTCTAAAAGCAAAGGCGGAATCAAGTGATGATGACGAATCTTGCTCCGGTAGTGAAGATGAGGAGTATGCCATGGCCGTTAGAGATTTTAAGAAGTTCTTTAGAAGAAGAGGAAAGTTTGTAAGACAACCTCGAGAAGAAAAGAAGCCATTCCAACAAGATCGGGATGACAAAAAGGGTAAAGGTGAAAGAAAGTGTTTTAGATGTGATGATGCAAGTCATCTCATAGGAGAATGTCCCAAGCCACCTAAAATCAAAACTCAACGAGCTTTTGTAAGTGGTGCTTGGAGTGATAGTGAAGACGATGAAGAATCAAGCAAGGAAGAGATCGCTCTAATGGCACATGAGTCAAACGAGGTACTTTCCGACTCTTCTTATTCTTCTATTGATGATGACACTTTGCAAAAACAATATAATCAATTGTGTGAGCTAAGTCTAAAAATCATAACTAAAAATAAATTTTTAAAAACCAAAAAGGAATTTTTGGAAAATGAAGTTTATGAGTTAAAAGAAAAAGCAAAACGACTTGAAAAAGGAAAAGCAAATGACGATGGTTGTAAATCATGTCAAGAGCTTAATCTTGAAATAGAAAAACTAAAGCTCACACAAGATGTTCTAATCGAACAAAATTCTAAATTTAAAAGGTTTAACAAAAACATCGCACTTGCCGATGAAATAGTTAAAATACATAAAACACCAGGAGATATGAATGGGCTAGGATTTAATGAGGTATTAATTCCAAAGAGTCAAAACAAAACGGCCGAAAAGGACGAACAAACTGTTAAAACTGCTGCAGTACAACACGGACCAGACGGACCCAAAATAAGGGTTCCGTCCGTTGAACCAAATGGTGCCGTGGGTACTTCAGCAGGACAGAATGTTTGTGATACGGACCGTAGTGAATTTGTCAAAGTAACAAAGAAAACCAAGGATAGTGTTAAACTAAAACCAGCTGTTACATCAGGAGTAGGACTTGCAAAAAATGAATTTAGATCAAAAACTACTCAACAACGACATAAAACACCTTTTGCCAAACGCCCCTTTCCTAAGAGCAACCACAACATACATCCCAACTACCAACACAACGGTTGGAATCAAAACTTTCCTAGACCATATCAAACTCCAGATTACATGTCATGGAACTCTTACCCATCGTTTCCATACATGAATCAAATAAATGGTATGTTTAACCCAAACGGACCCATGAGATATTGGGGACCAAATGCTTGAGTTATTTGCTTCTTAGGTATGCTTGAAAGTTGGATTGGAACCTGATGAATGGATAAAAGATAGTGGATGCTCACGACACATGACGGGCAACAAAAGTCTCTTCTCATCATACCAAGAGTAAGACGGAGGTAATGTCACTTTTGGTAGCAATCTCAAAAGCAAAATCATTGGCAAAGGTACGATCGCTCATAACTCCCTAACTATTGAAAATGTTGCTCACGTAGATAGGTTAGGATTTAATCTACTTAGTATTAGCCAATTATGTGATAAAAAGTATAAAGTACTATTTGATGAAAATGGTAGTAAAATACTAAAACATGGTATCACCATAGCTAAAGGAGTTAGGAAAAATAACATATACGTCATGAAAATAGATAAAACATCTAATGACAAACTTTGCCTAACAACGTTAGATGATAGCTCATCTCTTTGGCATAGACGCTTAGGTCACGCTAATATGAGACTTATACAAAACCTATCTTCAAAAAAGCTAGTTAGAAATTTACCAAAACTAAAATATGACCAACACTTTTGCGACGCTTGAAAAATTGGTAAACAAACCCATAGTAGTCATAAATCTAAAAATATGGTGTCCACATCTAAGTGTCTAGAATTATTGCATATGGACTTGTTTGGTCCATCCGCTATAAGAAGCTACGGAGGCAACTTATACACTTTGGTCATAGTAGATGATTACTCAAGATTTACTTGGACGTTGTTTTTGAAAACTAAAAATGAAGCTTTTGATAAATTTGAAATTCTTAGCAAGAAAATTCAAAATCAACTTGGTGTTAAAATTGTGTCGATCCGAACGGATCATGGTCGTAAATTTGACAACGAAACTCAATTTGGAAACTTTTGTGATACAAATGGTATAACACATAACTTTACGGCTCCACGAACACCTCAATCGAATGGAGTGGTAGAACGTAAAAATAGAACAATTCAAGAAATGAGTAGAACAATGCTTAATGAACAAAACATTCCTCAAAAGTTTTGGTGTAACGCGGTTGACACTTCTACATATATTTTAAATAGAGTCTTAATTCGTCCTTTCCTAAACAAAACACCATATGAGCTTTATAAAATTAAAAAGCCAACTTTAGGATATTTTAGAGTCTTTGGTTGTAAATGATTTATTCTTAATACTAAAGATGATCTCACCAAGTTTGACCCAAAGTCTTATGAAGGTGTATTTCTTGGTTATTCTCAAACTAGTAAAGCTTACATTGTCCTAAACAAAGAAACAATGATAGTCGAGGAATCGTTGAACATAACATTCGACGAAAGTCCACCTCCCTCTAAGACATCACCTTTGGTAGATGATGACTTAGTTGAAAGTCAAATGATAGAAAGTCAAGAAATAATTAATAATAACAAGGAAGATGAACCATTAAATAAAGAAATTATAAACATCAAAGAATCTAAAAGTCATCCTTTAGACAAGGTCATAGGACAACTTAATCAAAGAACCTTAAGGTCACAAGCCCAAAATCAAAGTAATTATTTTTGTTTTGTATCCACCATTGAACCGAAAAACATAAATGAAGCAATAAAAGATGAATCATGGGTAATTGCCATGCAAGAAGAGTTAAACCAATTCGTTAGAAATGATGTTTGGAAACTAGTTCCAAAACCTAAAGATCAAACTATAATTGGAACGAAATGGGTCTTTAGAAATAAAATGGATGAAAATGGTATAGTATCTAGAAATAAAGCTAGGCTTGTTGCACAAGGTTATAATCAACAAGAGGGGATTGACTATGATGAAACTTATGCACCGGTAGCTAGACTTGAATCTATTAGAATATTACTTGCTTATGCATGTGCTTATGACTTTAAATTATTTCAAATGGATGTTAAAAGTGCTTTTCTTAATGGGTTTATTAACGAAGAAGTGTATGTTGCTCAACCTCCCGGTTTTACCGACTTTGAGAAACCACATCATGTCTTCAAACTCAAGAAAGCATTATACGGCCTTAAGCAAGCACCAAAAGCTTGGTACGACTGACTTAAGACTTTTCTTATTGATAACAAATACACTATGGGATTAGTAGATAATAATCTTTTTACCAAGAAAAAGGAATCACATATTATCATTGTTCAAATATACGTTGATGACATTATATTCGGATCAACTTGTCAAGAGCTATGTGATGATTTCTCTAAACTCATGCATGACGAGTTTGAAATGAGTATGATGGGTGAGATTAATTTCTTTCTAAGACTTCAAATTAAACAACTAGAAGATGGCATATTTTTTAACCAATCTAAATATATAAAAGACATGCTTAAGAAATTTGGTCTTGAAGATTCCAAACCAACTAAAATACCCATGTCCTCGGACACTAAACTCACCAAGGACGAAGAAGGTGAATCCGTAGATAACACTAAATATAGAGGAATGATTGGTAGCCTACTCTATCTTACGGCTAGTAGACCCGACATTATGTTTAGTGTTTGTCTATGTGCTCGCTTTCAAGAAAACCCAAAGGCATCACACTTAGAAGCCTTAAAAAGGATTTTTAGATACATTAAGGGAACAACGTGTTTAGGATTATGGTATCCCAAAGGAACAGGTGTAGAAACCATAGTGTATGCCGACTCGGATCATGCCGGTGATTATGTCGATAGAAAAAGTACAAGTGGTATTTGCACTTTTGTTGGATATTGTCTCACCTCATGGTTTGCAAAGAAGCAAACGGCTTTAGCCATCTCAACTACTGAAGCCAAGTACGTCTCAGCCGGAAAAGCATGTCAATAAGCTCTTTGGATGAAGCAAGCTCTCGTAGATTACGGAATTCATCTCAACGACATTGTAATACTTTGCGACAACAAAGGAGCCATCGATCTCAGCAAGAATCCCGTTCAACATGCTCGTACAAAGCATATTGAAATCCGTCATCACTTTCTTCGCGACAATGTTCAAAAAGGAAACATCTCAATCGAGAAAGTATCCTCCGAAGACAACATTGCCGACATCTTAACTAAGCCTCTTAAACGAGAACCTTTTAATCTTCTTAGACTTGGTTTAGGGTTAATGGAACCAAACATGTAGGATAAACATAGCCCAAAACATTAGAATAGTCAAAACAAAACAATTTTGTTTTGTATCTGCTACTGTAGCCACGGCACCAAACGACAACACGGACGGAACCAAAAATTTGGTACCGTCTGGTCCGTGGTGTCTACAGAATCAAAACTGCTACCTGCAAAACATCTTCTTCCTCAAAACCCACTTTACCAAAACGTGTAAACATTAAACCAAGTTCATTATTGACACCTTCCCACTCACTAATCACTGAAGATAACATCATTGTGAGTATCCTAACTACATTTTATCTCTTAATTCTGAGTCTAGGTTTTTATTTATGCACAAAACCATTACAAATCATTACATGGGGTTTTATGTATGCTTTTATACTAAATATGAATTCAATTGGCAAATTGCATAACTAGTCATTGAAAGTAGGTACTACATTATCATATTGCATAAACAAATCATGCTTTCCACTAATCAATAGATAATGACTATAAGGCCTTATTCAAATAACCAAACACCCCATGTCAAAAAATTTGAAAATCTTCTCACTTGTAGGAAAACAATTTTTTTCATTGTTAATACAAATAGAAACGTTAGACTTTCATCACTTGCATGCTCTTGAATACTAAAGGTATTGCATAACTAATATGCATTCCCGGGTATATTCAAATGAAGCCACATTGAATTAGGAGCATTTGGGTTATCTCATGGTATTTGCCAAACACCCCACTAAAACCATTTTTGTGCATAAAATGAGTCGAGATAACCGCAACTCCAAATCGTTTTCATATAGGCACACACTAGAACCAAAACGTTAAAGTTTATTCTCATTTTTAACATATTAATTCTTGCTCTTAGGAATAACCATGGTAGCCGCAAGATTCTATGATCACAAGGACACCCTTGGCTATATTCCCAAACATCACAAAACCAAAGGAATTTCCAAGGAACAAGTAGAAATCTTTAAGTGTCTAGAATCAAGGTATTTCTATGAGGGTAGAACCATTCACCCATCTTTCATTGAAAATACCAATCTCCGTGAAGAACTAGCCACCATTCAATTCGATTGTCTTCTTGACATCGATGAACCAATTTGTCCTAGGTTTGTGTTAGAGTTCTATGCTAGTGTGACCGGCTTTAGTGATGAAGATGATGATGAGTTTTGTCTTAGGTTTAAAATCAATCAAAACGACTACACCATCACCTTAGCCAACTTTGCTCAAGTACTAGGAATTCCCAACCGAGGGACTTGTGTCTACTCGGATAAGTGGTCACTCACCGTTCTTGATGCAATCAATGACCGCACTTCTCCCTACCAAACACCTCTAGCAAATAAGGATGTCATCCGTGAGCACCTATTTATCCCAAGGGGAGATACAACCCGAGTCACCCGAAAAGGAAAAGAAGTGAACCGAGACCCATATGGAATGGAGCTAAATGAACTCAAGCCCGAATTTAGGAAATGGGAAGAACTACTTAGAGCCAACGTCATTAGCATCATAGGGAATAGGGATCACATCAATGCTTGTCTTTGCCATATGCTCTAAAACTTGTCCACCCGTCAACCATTCAATTTAGCCTACTACATTGCTAGGAGAATGATTGATATTCCAACACAAGGATCGGTTGGTCTACCATACGGGATGCTTCTCACCCGTCTCTATAGATCCTTTGCACCAATTCCACCAAGCCCAAAAGGGATGCACCTTCATTATGAGCTCATCCCTCGCATCATTATACCTTTGAGTGATGCACGAGTTGCTAAGACAAAAGGCAAGAGAGCAAAACCTCCTACTCTGTAACACCCCCGAAAATCTTAATGACAGCGGAAGACTAATTCGGGTGTTACTTGAATGGAGATCATAGTCAATAATTATAGAAAACGACTCGAAAGAGACGTTTTATTAATATAGTTATCATTCATCGAAAACTCATAGTTTGTTACAAAATATTGTAAATAGATCAAGTGTTTTTCCCAAAAGAAAGATCATGAGTTTGAAAGAAATGATAACTTTTATGTTTTCACACCACCAGATAAGCCTTGCCATGCCCCGTTCCGCACTTTGGTCATAATCTTCACTGATTACCTGAGATAACATGCTTAAAAAGGTCAACAAAAATTGTTGAGTGAAGTCCATAGGTTTAAAATAAGTTGAACACAAGTATAAGATCATGATCATTGTAAACTAACAATATCATAAGAAAATATCACAGATTATTATGCACTAAGCTCATGAAACCAAGACTCAACTGCATACACCGAATTACCAGTGTACGTAAGTATGCCCCAAAGGAGGTAATAGCCAATTACCTAAAGAAATTCGATATGGTGCGCCCCGGTTATTTCTCTATAACCGAAACGGGGTTCGTTAATCCCCATAGTACTATTCACGATATCTACGTTCACTCGCGGTGACTAATGGTTCATGATCAGGGGACTTGTGGCTAACAACTTAGGCAGTACCAATAATCAAGAGGATCAAGCATTTATGAAAAACCTTGTGTTCTAGTTTAGAGCATGTATCTCCCTCGCGGGGTTTATAAAAATAAAGTAAAAGCGAGGCTATGAACTCACCTTGATGATAATGCACACGCACAAAAAGATCAAGCACAATGTAGCGGAGGTTCCAACCCGAAACCTAAAATGATGAGATGGCGAATCTCAGTAAATGAGCATTTTGGTTCGCGACCAAAATAATAGAGCATTGAATATTCTTATTCAATAGATCATTGGATTGTCCAATCCAATAGTGTGCGATCGTGATTAACGTTTTAAGTTAATTTACATGCTACATTGTCTTAACTAGTGATCCTCACTTACGCATAAGTGAAATGTTCCCCCGTTGTGATCTTAGTAAATTCGTTGGGTATTTTAACGTATTTAGATTCCCCGAGTATTTTATCAAAATAAGTATATTTTTACATATACTTTCTAATAAATATATATTTACATATACATTTATACATGAAATAAGTTTATCATTATTCGAAAATATTACGCTCATGTGATCAAAATACTCATTTTTACGAGGCTATCATGAAATCATAAGTTTTGATAAACTTTTCCCAATTTGCACTTTTTACCCTCGAGTTACAAAAAGTACGAGTTTAGCCCCTATACTTTTAGAAAATGACACTTTCCACCCGAATTATATTTCATACCAAAACTTTCAGAAATGACAACTTTAACCCTTGGTAAAACTGAATTTACAAAAACAGCCCTCTAGGTTCATTTTATACGTTTTAAACCTTTGTTTTCCAAACTTGTCATTTTTCACCCAAAACTTTATTTATAACTAGATTAGATTATTTACAGAACTGGTCCTTGTGGTTTTCATGCGTGCACATGCACGTGAAACCATACCCATTTACTTTATAAAGTTGCCATATTAGCCCTTAGACTTCTCTTGCATGTTTGTTATACGTAATATATGACCCTTTATCTTTTTAAAAGTTACGCTTTTAACCCAAAATTCATTTAATTTGCAAATTCGGTCCGAAGTACCCTTTTTAACATATGAAAACTTTACAAAACTTTTACAAGCTTATTCCTAGCTTATTTTTAGAGCTTATTAGCTTATTACTAATTCATTGGGCCGGGTTGAATCTTTATTGGACTCAGTTTGGACATATTGGGCTTACGGTTTGGGCTTCAGGCCCATTAGTGTTTACGTGAGTTTATACAAGTGAACAAATGGTTATTATGTGTTTGAGTGGTGTTTCTAAATGTTTCAGGCTCGTTTTAACTAGTGACGATGTGTCGTGGTACAACTATATCATGTGTATGACGCTAGTTGTTCATAAAATGGTGCACACTACCTATATATATCATGCGACAATTAAGTGTAACGAGATAATGTGAATGTGTCAAGGGTGACTTACAATCACTCGTATGAGTGGTGATGATAGCAACGAGACGAGCTAATGAGAGTGCTTGCAATACCCGTGTTCTCCTTATAATATTTCCCGTCTTAAATGTGTACCCAAGTGTCTCCTATCCTTCACCTATAACGTCTTCTTTTCCTTGCTCTACCTCCACAGTGGACGATTTTTACTTTAAAATGTGTAGTGTTTGTGAGTTTGGCAATGTAAGTGTTTGAGGGTGGTATGTCCTTCCCTAAGTGTTTGATTTATAGTAAAGAGAGGCATGGTACTTAGTGTATTTTATTAGTGTAGCTTCTACTTTTCTAGTGTCTAAGATGGAGTATAAACTTGGCTAAGCATGCTTCATGTTCGGCTTGTTTTGGGGGCATGCATGGGTGGTCATGTCAAGTTTAAGAATAGGGAACATTTTACCCATGAGTTAACAAGGTCAAAGGGAGTCAAAGGTGGGTTAAGTATTAGGGTCATTTGCATATATATCCCTCCAAATATGCAAAATTGCATATATATCCTTTGTATGCATAAAAATCATTGTACTATGTGCATCAAAAACTTGTAAGAAGGATATATATGGAATTATTCACTTTTGGAGGGATATATATGAAATTCCCCCTAAGTATTATATAATTCGGTCTAGCTAGGGGTTAGGGACAAGGAATACTAAGTTAATATTTCAAAGCTAGTATTAGAGTAGTTGGCTTATGGTTTGTGTTGTTCCCATTTTTTACGCATAGAAAGAAAAGAAAACGAAAAGTTAGTTTGCTCTTGCTTGTCAATGGTTGGTCACGTTTTTGGGTAAACAAAATGCATGAAATATTCAAACTTGGTCTTGTTTCATGTGTGGTTTCAGCCGAAGGTTTGGATATGGGGAACACAAGAACCCTTAGACAAGAGAGTCAAAACTAGTCAAAGTAGGATTAGTGGTAATTGTTAAATTGTTTTAGGGTGGCTCAAGTGATATTGTCTCCTTTTGATCATGTACACACGCAAGAAGACCATCCCAAATGTGATATGTCTTGGTTTTTATTTGTTAGTCATAGGTTTGGTTAGGTTTCTTGTTTGCTTTTGTATGTTTCTCACATTCTTGGCCACGTTTGTCCTCACAGAAAGCATGAAACACACATTTGCTAACTCTTCTAAATGTAAACTTGGGCTTGGGTTTTGATCTATTAGACGAGGCCCATTTAGTTAGGAAATGAAAAATGGGTGTTGGGCTCCCTTTGTGGTGCGTGAGCTAAGCCAAGGCCCAACGAGAAATGGTGTAAGTTTAGGTCCGGTCCAAAGCCCAATAACGATTTGAGTTGGATCACGGGGTGGTACGGAGTCCAATGAGTTTCGAGGCCCAATACGAATTTTATATATTTTTGTTATATTTAAATTCGTAATTTTTACAAATTTTTACGTATTTTAGGATTATCAGGATAGTGGGGAAATTTATTCTGATCACAACGGTATAGTTTATGAACGCTCAAGCTGCGTTGATCATGCATATGCCAAATGATATGCAAATGTGGTGCTTAGAAAATTTCATGACGAAATAGATCGTGTTTAATTCCTGATTAAAGTGTTAAGTACATTGAAATTTTTCCGGGAGCTTACAGTACCTACCCCTTAAGAGAACCGCGTCCCACGGTTAAACTCGCAGAGGCTGTCATGGGTGATCTAGATGAACAGGTGGGGATACTTGGAATGCATTACATCCTAGCGCTCCCAGGTGAACTCTGCACCTCGTTTCTTATGATTCCATCAAACTTTAACGATAGGAATGCGGCTTTGCTTAAGCCTCTTAACTTCTCTGTCCATGATCTCGATGGGTTCTTCGACAAAGCTAAGTTTGTCATTGAGCTGGATGTCCTTGAGTGGTACGACTAGAGTTTCATCCGAAAGACACTTCTTAAGATTTGAGACATGGAATGTGTCATGTACTCGGCTAAGTTCTTCGGGAAGATCAAGTTTATATGCCACTGGACCAATTCTTTGAAGAATTTTGAATGGTCCGATGTATCGAGGTTTGAGCTTTCCTCGTTTTCCAAATCTGACCATCCCTTTCCAGGGTGATACTTTGAGCATTACACGGTCTCCAACTTGAAATTCCATTGGTTTTCTTTGAACATCTGCGTAGCTCTTTTGTCTATCTCGAGCTGCTTGCAATCTTTGCCGAATTTGCATTATCTTTTCTGTTGTCTCTTGGACAATTTCGGGGCCTGTAAGTTGTACTTCTCCAACTTCCGCCCAGCAAACTGGCGATCGGCATTTTCTTCCATAGAGTGCTTCAAAAGGAGCAGCTTTAATGCTGGCGTGATAACTGTTATTGTAAGAGAATTCAGCCAGAGGTAAGTGCTTATCCCATCCTTTTCCGAAATCAATCACACATGCTCTTAGCATGTCTTCCAGAGTTTGGATCGTTCTTTCACTTTGTCCATCTGTTTGAGGATGGTACGCGGTACTCATATCTAAGTTGGTACCCATGGCTCTTTGAAGCGTTTGCCAAAGTCTTGAGGTGAATCGGCTATCACGATCAGATATGATAGAGATTGGTACACCGTGACGAGAAACAATCTTTTTGATGTACATTCTAGCGAGTGTAATCATCTCGTCGTTCTCCTTGATTGGCAAGAAATGAGCGGACTTTGTAAGACGGTCTACAATAACCCAAATGGTGTCAAAACCATTAGAAGTTTTTGGCAACTTTGTGATGAAGTCCATTGTGATTCTTTCCCATTTCCACATAGGAAGTTCTGGTTGAGTTAGCAATCCAGATGGCTTTTGATGTTCAGCTTTAACTTTCAAGCATGTCAAACATTTACTGGCGTATACAGCGATATCAGCCTTCATATTAGGCCACCAGTACAAAAGCTTTAGATCTTGATACATCTTGTTGGGACCAGGATGTATGGAATACTTCGATTTATGTGATTCATGCATGATGAGTTCTCGGATACCTCCAAAGAGTGGAATCCAACTTCGATTCTTGAAACATAGCGTTCCGTCCGATCTTTTCACAAATCCATTCTCATTCTCCGGCATGCCATAAATCTTCTCATTCGGTCTATTTTCTTCCCTAAGGGCTTCGATCTGAGCTTCAAGAATTTTCGATGGTAGGGGTGAATTGATTACCATTCCTAATGATCTCACTCTAAGTGGCTTAGGGCGATCTTTTCTGCTCAAGGCATCGGCAACAACGTTTGCCTTTCCAGGATGATAACGGATCTCGCAGTCATAATCACTAAGCAATTCGATCCAGCGACGTTGACGCATATTCAATTCCTTTTGATCTAAGATGTGTTGAAGACTTTTGTGATCAGTGTACACTATACATTTGGTTCCGTACAGATAATGTCTCCATAATTTGAGTGCAAATACCACGGCGCCAAGTTCTAGATCGTGAGTAGTATAATTCTTCTCATGAGTTTTGAGTTGTCGTGACGCATAAGCAATCACCTTGTTCCTTTGCATGAGAACAGCGCCTAAACCCATGTGTGAAGCATCACAATATACTACAAAATCTTCGGCTCCTTCCGGTAGTGCCAAGATAGGTGCTTCGCAAAGTTTGTTTTTAGGAGTTGAAAAGATGATTCTTGATCGTCTCCCCATTCGAATTTCTTCGTTTTCTGGGTTAACTCGGTCAATGGTTTAGCTATTTTCGAGAAACCTTCGATGAATCTTCGATAATAACCAGCGAGTCCTAAGAATTGACGAATTTCAGTGGGGTTAGTGGGTACTGGCCAGTTCTTAACAGATTCAATCTTTGCGGGATCCACATGGATTCCTTCATTGTCGATCACATGACCAAGAAATTGGACTGTCTCAATCCAAAAGTCACACTTGGAAAACTTTGCGTACCATTTTTCATCCTTGAGTAACTTCAGGACAGTCTTCAAATGTTCCGCATGTTCTTCTTTATTACGAGAGTAGATAAGAATATCATCGATGAACACAATGACGAATTTATCCAGATATGGTTTGCAGACTCTATTCATGAGGTCCATAAATACAGCAGGTGCATTAGTTAAACCGAATGGCATTACTTGGAATTCATAATGGCCATATCGAGTTCTAAATGCGGTCTTGGGTATATCTTCTTCTCTTACCCGTAACTGATGATATCCAGATCTTAAATCAATCTTTGAGTATACACTCGAGCCTTGTAACTGATCAAACAGATCATCGATTCTTGGTAAGGGATAGCGGTTTTTGATTGTGAGCTTGTTCAATTCTCTATAATCGATACACATCCGGAATGATCCATCTTTCTTCTTAACGAATAATACCGGTGCTCCCCAGGGTGAGGAACTTGGTCTAATGAATCCTTTCTCAGATAGCTCTTCTAGTTGTTTGGATAATTCTTGCATTTCTGAGGGCGCTAAACGGTACGGTGCTCGTGCTACAGGAGTAGCTCCAGGAATAAGATTGATTTGAAATTCGACTAGTCGAGCAGGTGGGAGTCCAGGCAAATCTTCTGGAAACACCTCAGGAAATTCCTTGACTACAGGTACATCCTCTAGTCTTTTCTCTTTCGACTTCTTTTCCGTTACTTGAGCTAAGAAGGCATAACATCCTTTTTCCATGTACTTTATTGATTTCGCACAGGATATGATACTTAAGTACTTTCTACTTTGATCTCCTTGGATGACTAAGGTTTCACCGTTGATCGGGATATGAACGGTTTTCTCGTCACAAACAATCCTAGCATGGTGTTTGGACAACCAATCCATGCCAATTACGACATCGAAACTTCCAAGTTTGATTGGCAAAAGATCTATGAGGAACTAGTAATCTTGTAATAGAATAGGACAATTACGGATTACGGTGTTGGTTCCTATTATTTTCCCATCGGCAAGTTCTATCTCATAAGTTGTATCTAAGGCGATTGGGGATATTTCAAGTAATGGTGCAAAAGTAGTAGATACAAAACTCTTATCTGCTCCCGAATCAAACAAGATTTTTGCAGAATGATTGTTAAGAGAATACGTACCCGTCACAATGTCGGGGTTCAACGGTGCATCTCCATCTCCTAGCATGTACACTCTTGCACGCGCATTGTTTGTTTGAACGACATTTAACTTTGGGCATTGACTCTTGAAATGACCTGGTTCTCCACATCCATAGCAGTTCATGTTTGTCACAGTGTTGCCTCTTCCAGGGTTTCGGCAATGCTTACCTTGATGACCTACCTTGTTGCACTTATCGCACTTCACAGTACAAGGTCCAGAATGGTGCATCAAACATCTGTTACACTGGGGATGTGGTCCTACATACCCTTTTCCAGCAGTGGGTGCAGCATAAGCCCTTGCGGCTTCTTGCCTTCGGTTTTGCCGATTGTGATGTTGGTTTCTGTTGCGGTGATATTGGTTGTTGTTGTTCCGATTGTTGTTGTTGGACTGATGGTGGTTGGAATTTGAGGTTTTCCGATCATCAAACTTTCTTTTTTTGTCACTTGAGCCTTGTGCATTTGCAAGCTTTAGTATTGGTTCCATAAGGCGGTGGGATACAAGGACAACTTCTTCAACAGTTTTTGGCTTCGAAGCGATGACATCTCCTTCGATGCTTCGAGGTAAACCTCCGATCAAAGCTTCCAAAAGCTTTTCATTGGTGGGAAACAAATGAGGACATAGAGCTCTCAGCTCATGGAATCTCTTGAAGTATGTCTTGAGATCATTACCTTTAGCAGCCAAGTGGTAATACTCATCTTCGAGTTTCTTGATCTCAGTTCTCGGGCAATACTGTTTCATTAACAGTTGTTTCAGATCTGACCATGAAATCTTACAAGCTTCTTCCATTCCAATTGGTTGAGCATGGCCTTTCCACCAAGATAACGCAAAGTTCCAGTCGCAAACTTGACTTTGCAATCATCTGTGCAGTCACTTAGCAGAAATACATTCTCGGTTCTCTCAAACCAATGAAGTAAACCAATAGCACCTTCAGTGCCCTTGAAGAATGTCGGCTTGCAGTTCATGAACTCTTTGTAATTACACTTGCGAGTTACAGTGGACTCACTTTGATTTGTTGGAGTGTTAGTTGCATTTGAGTTTGCCATTTCAATAAGACGTGCAGCTTCTGCGGCACGATTCTCTTCAGCAATGCGAGCAGCTTCAGCCTCACGTGCTGCTTGAGCGACACGCTCAGCTTCAGCCTCTCGAGCAATTCGGGCGTTCTCAGCTTCTTTTGCAATTTCGGCTTCTCTTGCGATCTCAGCTTGCCTTGCGATCTCAGCCTCTTTTGCAATCTCAGCTTGCCTTGCAATTTCAGCTTCACGTGCCTCTTGGGCAATTCGTTCAGCTTCAACGCGTTCAGCTTCGGCTCTAGCAGTATCAGCGACATGTTGTGCTATAGCTGCGCTAACACTTTCAGCGATCATTTCCTGAATAGCTGCGGGAGTGATGGTGGATGAGGTAGCTTTCTTCTTGACCATTTTTCTAAAATTTCCAAGAATAAATACCAAGATTTAGAAATTATCGATCGATGATAAAACTGATTTCATATTATACATATCATAATAGTCCAGATTACCACTTTAAATTAATGATATGATATGAATATGATTTTTCTCAACAAATCATAATATATGTATAAGGACATAAGGATCGGTTCGGCATACATCACCGAGGAATAATATCATAACATCAGAATAATAGAAATACAACCATAGGATACATGGAATACATCATTACATAGTTTTGTTCACAACCATAGGTTACATCATCATAATTCTTGTTCCAAGGTTACAAACCAAAAAGATACAAGCCTTAATGCCTCATTTGGCGGCTTTATGATACATACTAAGATAAAGATGACTAGGATTTACGCATCTCCCGATGCGTCATCCTGACGACGACGAATCTCCTCAACCATGGCTGTCAAGTCTCGGATCTGTTGCTCACGGGCTCGATCTCTCGCCTCGAGGTCATCAATCCTCTCCTCCAAAATAGCAGTGTGAGCATGAGCGGATGCAAGTTCGTGATGCAGGACTCTCTCTCGACCTAAGGCAGTCTCTCTCAAAGTACTAGCATCTCGGATAGTAGTCTCCAATCTCTGAGTCAATTGGTTAACGACCTCTCTCGCCTCCACAATCTGAGTACTCATCATATCAAACACAATCTCAATGGAGTAGCGACCTACCACGAGGTTCTCGACTTCTTCCTCCAAGCTCTATATCCTAACTAGTGGAATCTCATCATAATGTGCCATGAGCTCATTCAACTGATCTTGGTGCTTGATAAGTCTCTTAGCCAACAGAGGAATAGTGTGGTGTACTGGTTCACCGGTAACAGGTAGAACTGGAGCTGGTGCAGTAGTTGAGCTTTCTCCAAACTCGAACGAACTAGGTGCTCCCTCCTCTTCTCTCCAACGTCGAAGTAAAGGTATCAAGAATGACCATCTCCTAGCACCGGATTTCTTCCTTGGTCCGGTCTCATTATCCACTTGAGTAGGCTTGTCAGGATCAGATAGTGATGGTGGATAGCACTTGATGCAAAGCGGTAAAATTGGCTCACTAAAAGTGTCCAAAGGAGGTGATGCTGTAGGCGGTGATGAAACAGGAATAGTAGTGGTCTGATGGTAGAACACAGTAAGTGGCAGTGGTGGTGAAGTAGCAGTAGGTGGAACAGCAGGTGAAACTGGTGATGACTGAGCGGGTGGTGACTGAGCTGGTGGCATCACATGAGTCATAATGATGGGTCGCACACGCTTCCTAGCGGTGCGTTTGAAGGTCTTACCCTTAGGATGCAGTCTATAAGGTACTCCAAACGGCTCAGGTTCATTTGGCTTAATAACACGGATCCTACGTCGACGACGACGGATAGCTCGGGAAGATGATCCAGAAGAATCTGATGAAGCAGAGTCAGTGCTCTCTGATGACTTGGATGATCCATCATCCACAGCAACATCTGAAGCAGGTAGCCATTGCTGCGACTCATAGTACTGATCTAGGGTCATGGAAGCAAAAGCATTGTACTCTTGAGGATGAGCAGTCATAGCTGGAGCAGTAGGAGTTCGGGCAACTTCACCTTCCTCAAAAGGTTCAGTTTCGTCCGAAACAGTAGCTGGTATGACAGGACTGGGATGAGCTGGCATAGTGACAGTCGTAGAGGACATGGTATCATCCATCTCGGTGTCTGAGGACAGAACAACAGGGTGGGATGCAGACATGGTACTGTAACAACCCATAAATTAATGTAAGTAAATGCCAAATAATATAATTATTTTAGTTAGCTACACATATTTGCCAAGCAAATCTCCATGCCTAACTAAAATGAATGCAATTTACTTATGATCTAGTGATGCATCAATCCTAATGCATAGAGCGGTCACGGAAGGGCGTAAGGCAGTGGTGTAAAATAGTCCCGTTTTAAAAGTGCGGTTATAGTCCAAATGATTTTTGAAAAACTCTTTGGTTCTCTATAACCTTGGCTCTGATGCCAATCTGTAACACCCCCGAAAATCTTAATGACAGCGGAAGACTAATTCGGGTGTTACTTAAATGGAGATCATAGTCAATAATTATAGAAAACGACTCGAAAGAGACGTTTTATTAATATAGTTATCATTCATCGAAAACTCATAGTTTGTTACAAAATATTGTAAATAGATCAAGTGTTTTTCCCAAAAGAAAGATCATGAGTTTGAAAGAAATGATAACTTTTATGTTTTCACACCACCAGATAAGCCTTGCCATGCCCCGTTCCGCACTTTGGTCATAATCTTCACTGATTACCTGAGATAACATGCTTAAAAAGGTCAACAAAAATTGTTGAGTGAAGTCCATAGGTTTAAAATAAGTTGAACACAAGTATAAGATCATGATCATTGTAAACTAACAATATCATAAGAAAATATCACAGATTATTATACACTAAGCTCATGAAACCAAGACTCAACTGCATACACCGAATTACCAGTGTACGTAAGTATGCCCCAAAGGAGGTAATAGCCAATTACCTAAAGAAATTCGATATGGTGCGCCCCGGTTATTTCTCTATAACCGAAACGGGGTTCGTTAATCCCCATAGTACTATTCACGATATCTACGTTCACTCGCGGTGACTAATGGTTCATGATCAGGGGACTTGTGGCTAACAACTTAGGCAGTACCAATAATCAAGAGGATCAAGCATTTATGAAAAACCTTGTGTTCTAGTTTAGAGCATGTATCTCCCTCGCGGGGTTTATAAAAATAAAGTAAAAGCGAGGCTATGAACTCACCTTGATGATAATGCACACGCACAAAAAGATCAAGCACAATGTAGCGGAGGTTCCAACCCGAAACCTAAAATGATGAGATGGCGAATCTCAGTAAATGAGCATTTTGGTTCGCGACCAAAATAATAGAGCATTGAATATTCTTATTCAATAGATCATTGGATTGTCCAATCCAATAGTGTGCGATCGTGATTAACGTTTTAAGTTAATTTACATGCTACATTGTCTTAACTAGTGATCCTCACTTACGCATAAGTGAAATGTTCCCCCGTTGTGATCTTAGTAAATTCGTTGGGTATTTTAACGTATTTAGATTCTCCGAGTATTTTATCAAAATAAGTATATTTTTACATATACTTTCTAATAAATATATATTTACATATACATTTATACATGAAATAAGTTTATCATTATTCGAAAATATTACGCTCATGTGATCAAAATACTCATTTTTACGAGGCTATCATGAAATCATAAGTTTTGATAAACTTTTCCCAATTTGCACTTTTTACCCTCGAGTTACAAAAAGTACGAGTTTAGCCCCTATACTTTTAGAAAATGACACTTTCCACCCGAATTATATTTCATACCAAAACTTTCAGAAATGACAACTTTAACCCTTGGTAAAACTAAATTTACAAAAACAGCCCTCTAGGTTCATTTTATACGTTTTAAACCTTTGTTTTCCAAACTTGTCATTTTTCACCCAAAACTTTATTTATAACTAGATTAGATTATTTACAGAACTGGTCCTTGTGGTTTTCATGCGTGCACATGCACGTGAAACCATACCCATTTACTTTATAAAGTTGCCATATTAGCCCTTAGACTTCTCTTGCATGTTTGTTATACGTAATATATGACCCTTTATCTTTTTAAAAGTTACGCTTTTAACCCAAAATTCATTTAATTTGCAAATTCGGTCCGAAGTACCCTTTTTAACATATGAAAACTTTACAAAACTTTTACAAGCTTATTCCTAGCTTATTTTTAGAGCTTATTAGCTTATTACTAATTCATTGGGCCGGGTTGAATCTTTATTGGACTCAGTTTGGACATATTGGGCTTACGGTTTGGGCTTCAGGCCCATTAGTGTTTACGTGAGTTTATACAAGTGAACAAATGGTTATTATGTGTTTGAGTGGTGTTTCTAAATGTTTCAGGCTCGTTTTAACTAGTGACGATGTGTCGTGGTACAACTATATCATGTGTATGACGCTAGTTGTTCATAAAATGGTGCACACTACCTATATATATCATGCGACAATTAAGTGTAACGAGATAATGTGAATGTGTCAAGGGTGACTTACAATCACTCGTATGAGTGGTGATGATAGCAACGAGACGAGCTAATGAGAGTGCTTGCAATACCCGTGTTCTCCTTATAATATTTCCCGTCTTAAATGTGTACCCAAGTGTCTCCTATCCTTCACCTATAACGTCTTCTTTTCCTTGCTCTACCTCCACAGTGGACGATTTTTACTTTAAAATGTGTAGTGTTTGTGAGTTTGGCAATGTAAGTGTTTGAGGGTGGTATGTCCTTCCCTAAGTGTTTGATTTATAGTAAAGAGAGGCATGGTACTTAGTGTATTTTATTAGTGTAGCTTCTACTTTTCTAGTGTCTAAGATGGAGTATAAACTTGGCTAAGGATGCTTCATGTTCGGCTTGTTTTGGGGGCATGCATGGGTGGTCATGTCAAGTTTAAGAATAGGGAACATTTTACCCATGAGTTAACAAGGTCAAAGGGAGTCAAAGGTGGGTTAAGTATTATATAATTCGGTCTAGCTAGGGGTTAGGGACAAGGAATACTAAGTTAATATTTCAAAGCTAGTATTAGAGTAGTTGGCTTATGGTTTGTGTTGTTCCCATTTTTGACGCATAGAAAGAAAAGAAAACGAAAAGTTAGTTTGCTCTTGCTTGTCAATGGTTGGTCACGTTTTTGGGTAAACAAAATGCATGAAATATTCAAACTTGGTCTTGTTTCATGTGTGGTTTCAGCCGAAGGTTTGGATATGGGGAATACAAGAACCCTTGGACAAGAGAGTCAAAACTAGTCAAAGTAGGATTAGTGGTAATTGTTAAATTGTTTTAGGGTGGCTCAAGTGATCTTGTCTCCTTTTGATCATGTACACACGCAAGAAGACCATCCCAAATGTGATATGTCTTGGTTTTTATTTGTTAGTCATAGGTTTGGTTAGGTTTCTTGTTTGCTTTTGTATGTTTCTCACATTCATGGCCACGTTTGTCCTCACAGAAAGCATGAAACACACATTTGCTAACTCTTCTAAATGTAAACTTGGGCTTGGGTTTTGATCTATTAGACGAGGCCCATTTTGTTAGGAAATGAAAAATGGGTGTTGGGCTCCCTTTGTGGTGTGTGAGCTAAGCCAAGGCCCAACGAGAAATGGTGTAAGTTTAGGTCCGGTCCAAAGCCCAATAACGATTTGAGTTGGATCACGGGGTGGTACGGATTCCAATGAGTTTCGAGGCCCAATACGAATTTTATATATTTTTGTTATATTTAAATTCGTAATTTTTACAAATTTTTACGTATTCATTACGTATTTTAGGATTATCAAGATAGTGGGGAAATTTATTTAGATCACAACGGTATCTTTTATGAACGCTCAAGCTGCGTTGATCATGCATATGCCAAATTATATGCAAAGGTGATGCTTAGAAAATTTCATGACGAAATAGATCGTGTTAAATTCCTGATTAAAGCGTTAAGTACATTGAAATTTTCCGGGAGCTTACATGTTTCGTTTGAATCATTGGTAGATCATGTTATAAATTTCAAAACTTGCATTCGTGAGACACATCACCGCTTACGGAATGTACGTGTGTCATACATTGGGTTTTCACTGAAGTAAGCCGCCACTAGACGATCATGAGCACCGTAACGATCTATATCTACCGGAGCTCGGGGGATTTTTGGGATTGAAGAAATGGAAGCCTGAACAAGCAAAGCGGCGTCTTTTAAAAACTTTAAGGTTAAACTATTAACTTCGTCTTATTCATCTGTATCCATATTTTTTTTTATCACAATTCATTTGTTTGAGTTGAGAAATTATACATTTTTTTTAAGATAGATCATCCCAACATATGAGCTACGCCTACCCAGTAAGACATTCATACACTAATACAATACTCATTGTTTGCTGATTCACTAAAACAGTTGATCCATTTGAAATCAATTTATAGGTAGCATGTACTGGGCATCTCCTATTTCCTATGTGACATGGATTTTCTTCACATAGTATAAATTTTGTCAAAAATCATGATTTTTTCAAAATGAACCGGGTAATTTTAGTGGGAGACCGAGGACTAAATCTAAGGTGGTTCCTTATTTAGTCGAGTTGCTACATACTTGTAAGCGATGGGTTCAACGCATCAACTGCCAAATGGCCCGAGTCGGGTCGAACCTGGCAAAATACAACACAAATTTTATAGCAAGGAAAATCCATATAAGGTTTCGTCAAATCCATATTAGAAAGGTTTTTATATTTGTGTTTGAGTTGAATAGAAATTAAACCGACCCCTTGGTACTAGTTAAAATTCAAAAATAATAACAACATATTTTTTAAGGTGTAATACGCGTATACGTCCCAGTGCAAAGAAAAACATTTTAGTTTTATTGATAATGAGAAAAAAAAGCAAGATAAAATAAAAAATAAAACATCTTATCCCTAAAAGAAGTTAAGAAAGAGATACAATACAATTTTTTACTCAGATAAATTAAAATTTTCATTAAAACTAGTAAACAAATTAAAAACACATATATTTTATTTAACATATTAGTGCACTAACTAACGAAACATTATTTATATGACACAAAATTTCGCCACAATGTTCATTCCGCAGAAATCGAGATTTATACCGAAAATTTACACTAGGCGGCAAACATTCATCAGGTTCCCGTGAAGCACCAGGTATTATTCCAACATGAAAAGGCTGGCCGAAACTTAAATGGGGTAATATACTAAAAGCCCGAAGAAAAGTCCAAAATACATCCCTCTGTTAGTAAAATAGTGAATGAGGACAAACGATGCAAATATTTTAACTTGCGTTAGGAGATAACGGAGAAATAATTTGCATCATTAGTCCTCATTAATTGACTTTACTAACGGATGGATGGTTTTGTGCCAACTTTATTAATAGATGGATGGTTTTGTGCCCAAAAAATTAAAAAAAAAAAAACCACGAAGATATAAAGCGAGATACGAGACACACCACATCAACTTTACTCATTTCTACCTATACAAGTTCAAATCGTGGGTCCTACCAGGCAATAAAGAATCGGACTCTTCCAAAAAGAATTTTGTTAAATCTACCAAAAGCTTGACAACATGCATCTTTGGTCCCACCATACGAAAAAAAAAAAAAAAAAAAAAAAAAAAACATGCATAATTGCATACTTCTAAAACATGCATACTTCTCAATATATTTTTAATAAACTACAATTTTGCCAACCAAACAAGACATTTTAAATACTAGATTTATAAATTTCTAGTAATTTCAAACTTCACGTGTATTCAAATTCTATAATTTAAAATCGGTGAACCAAACGCCCCCTTAAAGATATCTGCAATATATCCATTTCAATATCTTTTCATGCTAAAGGCATCGGTCATCCGTAACCATAGTTTCAGTTTTGGATCATTCAATTGGATGAAAACATTTTCTAATCTATTTGGACGGGCCCTTTTTGTTTTAACTTTGGGTGAACCGAGTAAAATTTTGTGTAGAAATACATTGCAAAATATGCATACCACAATTACATATTAAAATAATAGGGTTGGCCATATGAGTTGAGATCAATATAGAACCCATATTTGCCATATAACAAATGAACCAATCATAGCCCTCAATCTTTTATTTAAATTAATAAAAAATTATTTTTCACCTTTTTTTTTAAAACATATCTTACAAACGGTAAATTTTCAAAATATAAAAAATACACCATCGCGACGAGAATTAAATTATCTTTCTATAGATATGCACTTTTATATATTTTCGACAAACATTTTTTTTCAAAAATTCCGTCCGAAAAAATCATATATGATTTTTACGAATCATATATGATTTTCAAAAATCATGTATGATTCGATTTTTATGAATCATATATGATTATATGATTCTCAAAAATCATATATGATTCGTAAAAATCGAATCATATATGATTTTCATAAATCATATATGATTTTTGTTGACCGAAATTTTGAAAAAAAAATGGTTAAAAATATATAGTAGTGCATATCTATAGAAAGATAATTTAATTCTCGTCGCGATGGTATAATTTTTATCGCGTAACGATTAACGGTTTGCGAGATATTTAATTTTTTAAAAAAGGGTGAAAGTTTATCATAATAAAAAAATGAATGACTATTATTGGTTGATTGGATCTATGGTAAATTTTGGATCTATATTGAACTTTTGGCTGCCTCCCTGGATAAGATTAGGTACACAAAAGGCCACATAGTTTCAGTTTTGGATCATTCAAGTGAATAGTCATATGATTGAACAAAATAATTATTACTAACTACTTACTTTATTTAGAAGAGCAGTCAGCTTAAAAGCATGCTGAAACCAGGATCAGAATCTCGACTTCAAACTTGGAACTTACTTAACAGATTTAGTAGTAAAGTCTTGCCAATGCTGTCTGCTGTATTTGTTCTGTTTGTTATATTGGAGGTTGTCGAGTCAGGGTCCCTCGTTAAGACACTGCCAGGCTTTGATGGTGATCTTCCTTTTACACTTGAAACTGGGTAACCTACTAATCTCGTGCTCTTTTTAATAAAACTCGGTCGATGACGTAATTTTTAGTCTAACAAATTTACTAACTCGTGAGAAAACAATGTGATTTAAGTTACGTTGGGGTAGGAGAATCAGATGACGTGCAGTTATTTTACTACTTATTTGAGTCTGAAAGGAACCCGGAAGAAGATCCTCTCATGCTTTGGCTCACTGGAGGCCCGGGCTGTTCTGGTAGTTTTTTTTATGAGATAGGTAATTATTACGTATTTATTATTACTTCATATGCTAGCTAAGCTCTATAGAAATGATAGAAAACCTTCATGTATATGTTTTACAAGGTAATTAGTATTTCCTATTTAGCCATCACTTTACTGGTTATGTCCAGGTCCATTAACCTTTAACTATGCTAATTCCACATCGGAGAAGGCAATACTTGAGATGAACCCTCACAGATGGACAAAGGTATCTAACTTTTGCCCTGTTTTTGCTTGGCATTTGTACAATATATATACAATCATTAATACAAACTACACTATCACTTGACTGCAAAATTGCATTCACTTTCCCAAAAATATGGTTAGTAGATTATTAAGGAAGTAAGAATCTCATGCCAATATGAGAATTTCCTTGGAATGAGTGGAATAGGAGTTTCTGTAAAAAAGAAATAGAAGATAAATAAAAAAAGAGTTAGATGAGTTTGAGATGGCTTATTTTTAATCTTTGTACGTAACGATTCAGAAAATGCAAGGTTGTCAAATTCATTATTGAAAACGTGACGTGTGTGTGATGCTAATATACTTACAAGACCAAGTTAATTTAGGTTGCCAGCATAATATTCCTTGATCAACCTGCCGGGACTGGATTCTCCTATGCAAAAACTCCCGAATCTTACATAACGAATGATACATCATCAGCGATGGACACTTACAACTGTCTGAGGAAGGTACGGCGGTTCTCCTCTTAAAAGGGCTTAGTATTCCCTCTCTCTAGTACATTATCAATATTTGAGGTAATTGATGCATCTCATGTCATTCGATTATCATGAGCGAATTGCAATTTACCTGTTTTTAGATACAAACTAAGATAAATGTTTGGTTACTATGTTTTTCCTTACAGTGGCTTGTGGATCATCCTAAATTTATTAACAATCCGTTGTATGTTGGTGGTGATTCCTTTGCTGGCTTACTGGTGCCAATGATCGTTCAGGAAATATATAATGGTACTTACGGAAGCTTTTAGTCCTTGGCATAGAGCTAGTTTACAAGATAAATGCAGAATTCATCTTATTTGGCATATTCTTGTTCATTTTTTTGTAGGTAATGAAGCTGGAGAAGGGCCATATATAAACATCAAAGTATGAGTTTGTCAATGACTTGGATGAGTCGACTTTATTATTTATCAGTCGCTAACTACTTTTAATACGCAAAAGAACAAACAAGTGTGGTGCATCAGCTTGATTGGTTGCATTAGATTGATCATTCCAGCATATAAAAAAAGGTTTACCTAATATATTCATGGATAAATTTGATAATATGTTTTCCATCTCAGGGGTACGTGGTTGGTAATCCTGTTACAGATACAAGTAGCGACTACAATTCAAGAATCCCATATGCTCATTGTAAAACCCTAAAAATCGTAAACGCGTTAAAAGACTATTATACCCCTCGATTAACAATCCGTAAAATAAAGTCAGCTCGATTATTTCGCCAACTACTTATGATAATTAATTTTTATTAGAGCATTTGAAATAAATCTTACATTTATATCACAAGTAAAGTTATAGCACATTAAAATGTTGCTTGGACTAAATAAAATACATGTGTAGACATTTAGATAAAAGGTATTAAAAATAATTTTGGCAAGTAAATATTTAAGATGATTTGGTCCTTAATTTTGCTCCCCCATTTTCGATGAGAAGAAAACGAGTACACCCATGTACACGCCTAAAATTTATGTCCTAATTACCTTCCTAAGTTATCTCAATAATACTTTATAATTATCATAACTATCATCCAAAATAAAACACATTAAACCCTAGCCTCCAAATTGAAAGTCACGGCAAAAAAAATAAATAAAAAAACCCTAATAATCGGCAGCCTCCATTCATACCTCTCCAAGAAAATCAAAGCACGAGGGTAGCAGTGGGTCATCGCTGTGGTGATCAGTTGGTGCACGAGGGTCGAGAGTTGGATGCGAAAAGAGATTGGGTTTTGGTCTTTGTGTTCTTGTGTTCTCGTTATATTCGGCTCAAGGTATCCCCATCTCTTTCTTGTGTTGTGCTCGACATGTAAACATATGTATATGAACAAGATGTAATGGAAAAACTAACCTAAAATGTTTGTAATTGTAATGATAATGCTTGAATCGTTTTAAACAAGGTCACATAAATAGCGAATATATGAGACATACGTGTGTCGATTGGTGTTTTGCCATTCGAATGTAATATCTGAATCGTGCATGGGACCTAATATATGTGCATGAAATACATGAGGCTTGATATTTTACACGCATGACCATATCAATCTTACAAGTAGTATGTTATACATATGAAATCTATGTATACTGTATAAGATCGTTATATATATTGATTATTTAACCGAATTATGAGTAATAAGCGACTAACTGAATCAGTATGAGATTTTATACCTCATTAGTAACTGATATAGATTTTGGTATATGTATATAAGGTCTTGTGGGGGTAACTTCAAGGGTGATCACGGGAAAAACGGTTAGGTTGTTTGGAGTTTTGAAAGCGTGTCGGGATGGATGAGTCGGGGGTCAATCATAATACGTGTTTACTTGATCGAAAATGTTAGTCATATGGACCGCGAGCAAGCTTAAATATTGATCGAGCATGTTCATGAAAATGAAATATAAAGCATAATTCCGTACGTGAAAATGAAATATGAACATGTATTTTGAGTTATATATTTTATATATTTAAATTACTTACATTTCGAACCTTAATCTTTTGTAAATGTCACATGCAAACCCTGAACTTTATAAATTGATATATAAAGCCCTCAAATAGGATAATTATCATATTAAAACCTTTAAATTTACCATTTATCATTTATAACCCCTATGCTTTGCTAATTAATAATTATTACCCTAAAGTATTTATTTCGGTCCATTACTAAAGATGAGAATACGCTTAAGAACTCAAAAAAAAATATTAATACGATTTATATAAGCAATAAATCCGTTATGATTTAAATGAGCTAATAAGTAATATACGAACCGTAATCCGTGTAGATTCATTAAAGAAGGCGTTCGTATTCATTCATTCGTTTGCTTTCCTTTCATTGGCGTTAAGGTACAGATATTCTATCCCTTTTCAGTAGTGGTTTCTCATGATTCGTTACATCTTTGATATTGGTTTTGAACAGTTATCCTATGCTCTGAGCCTTCTTATTAAGGTTTCCCTATAACTTTGCTATGCTCCCTTTGATTGAATCTCCTATGTGAACTGTTTGATATGAACCTTCTGATTATGAACCTTTGATATGCATCTTTGATTATGAACTTTTGCTATGGACTTTGATATGAACCTTTGATATAAACCTTTGATATGAATCCTTTTGATATGACCTTGCCTTGACCTGTCAGTTTGAGACCCGAGCTATCACTAGGCATGGGGGTTCCATGTCCGTGTCATTGATGCACCAATGGCATGACTTTAGTGTGGTTGAGTGATGTTCCACACCGTCCCTTTCTGTTATCTGATTATGCGCGCTTTGGATATTGTATGGCCACTATTTTTCTGCAGGGGCGTATGGATGCATCCTAGATTTGTTCTGTTATCTGATATATTATGATTTGTCTGGTGAATGATGTCGTGTGCAATACGCGTCTTCACAATCTGGGAGCTGATCACTCCATGTCTGTTATATCTGCTATGGTTACTATTGGGTACTACAGGCTACTATATGATTTGATTTGATTTGTTTTGTGGCTCGTGGTGGATAACTGACCCCTTTTCCTATGTTTCATTTACCCTACTCTGTTCCTTTGATATACCAGATTTATTGACCGACTTCCCTTACTTTGTTCTCAGTTCAGTATTATTATTATTGTATCGTTATATCTGTTCACTGGGCTTTTTAAGCTCAGCCGCATTTCTTTTCCTGCGGCAGGTACATAAGCTAGGAGCTGGGGATTGTTTGGGGTTGAGAGATGAGCTGATATAGAGACCATGCCTAGTCATCATAGACTTCATTTGATTTTGTTATTATATTTCATTTCGGAGTTTTCCCTTTGTATTTATGTATTGATAAGTCTTGTTGACTTGAATTCTTTTGAAATTTATTATAAGGCTTCCGCCGTTTGATTTATGTTCATTATGTATGTTCTGATATGACACCATACTGTGATACTTCTACCCTTATCGGGTTGGGGTGTTACAATTATGGTATCAGAGCCCAGGTTTACGACTTGTAGTCAGGACCTGTGACATATGGACCCTAGGATTTGACCCGTAGAGCTTAGGTTTGACCTGTGAGGACTTGGGTAGACATTAGGTTTCCGTTTGTTTCGATCTTTTCCGATTCTTTTGATTTTCGTCCAGGTTTGACTTCGATGTTCTTTTGTCTTCGCGGATTCAACCTCCTTCTTTTCGCATTTGATTTTGTTATTCTATCTTCGCGCATTCATTTATCGATCGTTTAGATGGAGACTACTCATGGAGTCGAAGATGATGGTACCAACCATGTGTTGGCACAACCGTTTCCTTAATTGGAGAGGTCATGTAGCATAAGCCGCACCCGACTGCAATGCTGCTGGGGACATCAAGATGCTGCTGGAGGAAGCTAAACAAGTCAACCGGAGGCGCAAAGACGGAGACGAGATTCAACTGGTGGACACTTGGAAGACGTATGAGCAGAAGAAGTATGACCGGCGTACTTTAGTCATGCGGTGAAACTACTACCAAGATTCGGGCATATTGTGGTCAACAATCCAACCGTTGAGATGCTGAGGAGATCCATCTGCTTCATACAATTCGGTGTTACTACGACCTCGCGTTGCGTTTTAAATCACTTGAATAAATTTTGTTCTCTTTGAATGATGTTCCGTTCTGTATAAATTTTGTGTATTTTGGATGATTGTTTTGTTCTGGAAGATTTGACGAACGGTGGAAGACCTGATACTATTTCTGACGCGTTTCAGTTCGATGGTACTTGCTATGTTCCGTCACGTTCCTTATATGTTCTGCTTCTCTGATTTCGAATCTGTTAGTGATGATTGTTTCGGACCAACACTAAGATGTAGAATAGACCGTTAGGTGGTTGATAGGATGATTTTCACGACTTGAGATAAAGTATGGTCATCATGAAGGTATACTCATATGATGCTGGTATTATGACGCTTGGCCAACGTGATAATACTTACATCATATGACGTACCCTCATTGTGATCATAGGATGTCTAGAGGAGTGCCTTAGAAGCTTAGAATTTTGCACCTGATTTAGTTTGACGGCGTTTAGCAAGACCTTGGGATTGTTCTGCTTATACGTTTAATCTACCCTCATCGTTATGCGAATTGATACGTTTGGATTCTCGGCAAGCGTTTATCTCTGTAAAGTTTCTACCGTTTGACTTCTGTTACTCTCAGTTGTGTAATCTGGTATATTCTCGTTTGCTTCTTTCGTTTCATTTCAATTTTCGAGGACGAATTTTTTTTTTTAGAGGGGAAGAGTTGTAAAACCCTAAAAATCGTAAACGCGTTAAAAGACTATTATACCCCTCGATTAACAATCCGTAAAATAAAGTCAGCTCGATTATTTCGCCAACTACTTATGATAATTAATTTTTATTAGAGCATTTGAAATAAATCTTACATTTATATCACAAGTAAAGTTATAGCACATTAAAATGTTGCTTGGACTAAATAAAATACATGTGTAGACATTTAGATAAAAGGTATTAAAAATAATTTTGGCAAGTAAATAATTAAGATGATTTGGTCCTTAATTTTGCTCCCCCATTTTCGATGAGAAGAAAACGAGTACACCCATGTACACGCCTAAAATTTATGTCCTAATTACCTTCCTAAGTTATCTCAATAATACTTTATAATTATCATAACTATCATCCAAAATAAAACACATTAAACCCTAGCCTCCAAATTGAAAGTCACGGCAAAAAAAATAAATAAAAAAACCCTAATAATCGGCAGCCTCCATTCATACCTCTCCAAGAAAATCAAAGCACGAGGGTAGCAGTGGGTCATCGCTGTGGTGATCAGTTGGTGCACGAGGGTCGAGAGTTGGATGCGAAAAGAGATTGGGTTTTGGTCTTTGTGTTCTTGTGTTCTCGTTATATTCGGCTCAAGGTATCCCCATCTCTTTCTTGTGTTGTGCTCGACATGTAAACATATGTATATGAACAAGATGTAATGGAAAAACTAACCTAAAATGTTTGTCATTGTAATGATAATGCTTGAATCGTTTTAAACAAGGTCACATAAATAGCGAATATATGAGACATACGTGTGTCGATTGGTGTTTTGCCATTCGAATGTAATATCTGAATCGTGCATGGGACCTAATATATGTGCATGAAATACATGAGGCTTGATATTTTACACGCATGACCATATCAATCTTACAAGTAGTATGTTATACATATGAAATCTATGTATACTGTATAAGATCGTTATATATATTGATTATTTAACCGAATTATGAGTAATAAGCGACTAACTGAATCAGTATGAGATTTTATACCTCATTAGTAACTGATATAGATTTTGGTATATGTATATAA
>BPTQ01000001.1:103755354-103774361 GCA_019973895.1 Chrysanthemum seticuspe
TCGACGTTGATCCTAATCTAAATCTATTAGATCGAACATAATCAAAGTAGAATAGTATTAAATCGTATTAGTTAGGTTTTTAACGTAAGTTTAGAGTCAAATCAGTTATAACGTGTAGACAGTATTTTTCAGTTTATCACAGTTTTGGTCAAACGTAGTTTGAAAGATCCGAAACATAATCGAAGTAAATTCGAACTGAACTAGACTTTAAACCATGTTAATGAGAAACCAACCACCAGAACTCCTGGTGTCAAAACCAAAAGTGTAATCAAATAACGATTTCGGACACCTATTCGAATTTATATCGATGTGCAATATTGACTAAACTGAGATTTGAATGCAATTTTTGGATTGATTATGCTAAATTATGATAAGATGAAACTAATACAAGCTAGATTATCTAAATCTAATCCTAGTTGCAGCTTACGATTATTAAAAACCTAACTGATGTACTAATTTGAGCAATTTATAGCGATTATGACTTTAGACACTTAAGTACTCAAATTAACTTCTATTATAACTCTAACTGACCTAGTGAGAATTAATGCATCAATACTTAACCATCTTCTAAACCTCTAACTCTACTTTACTGCTAATGCCAAACAGTATTTAACACAACTAAAATGAAATTAACACTATCTAAATCTCACTTCCAATTCATGTATCACTTAAAAAGAGATCTAATATTAGTCTATGAGATAAATTAATGCAAACTCAAGCAACAATCACAATCAATTATGAACTAAACCGAATAAGCAAATATAACAGATTTTTAGAGAGGGAAACCAAAACTCACAAGAGTCCAGCTGAAGTGAAGCTTAAAACAGAACCAAATCTACCATTATTCTAATCAAAATCAACCCCAATCTAGCTCTGCATCAACCCAAATCCAAAACTATACCCATATTTAACTACAGTTGACTTCTGTTGACTGTTGTGAGTTTTGAGAGTGAATTGATTGTAGAACTGAGTAGACCTTAAGATAAGCACTAAATAAGTGATGTATAAGCTTATAAGAGCTTATGGAAACATAAACACCAGCTGATTACAGCTAAATAACAGATTTGAAATATTTTTTTATTTTTAAAGTATTTTTTTTATTTTTTTTTGTGATTTTTGTTTGATAGAGTAAATAAGCTAAAACTGAGTTTATATAAGCTAAATTGAGTGACTGAGATACTATTAAGCTACTGAAATCAATGAAACAGTAATGGAAATTATTTGAAGACAAAAACTGAAATTACTTGAATTTATAAAACTTGAGATTACAATGGAATTGAAAAATTAAAAATACAGAAATGAAAATTAAGTATAAAACATTAATAAGCTAACTATTTCTACTCAAATTCTACATGAATTACAAGTGAAGAAATGAAGGGTATTTATACACGAGCTTGGCCTCAAGGAAGGATCTAGAAATCTTCATTTGTGCTTCTTTGAGTGCATTTAGACACCTTGGATCACCTTCCACGTTTCACATTCGATCTTAGCCTTTGGATTTCACATGCCACGCATCAACAGCCAATGAGAGAGCAGGGTTTGGAATGTTATCACACGGATAGCTGACTTGGCACTGAGCGTGTGTCAGATGTGTCATAACGTGTCAGACGAAAGTACGGAATTACCCTTAAGTGGGGTGAATTGGCTTAATTGACCGCGGGGCAATTTAGGGTTCATACCTGGGTTTGGTTTGGGGGAATTATTGGCGCGTGAGGTTTTTTTTTTTATATTTATTTGATTTGTTTGACCGGGTTTTAAGTGGGTTGACCAGGGTCCGTTTGGGTATACGGGTTGAGATATTAGGCCGGGTATAGGGAGTGGATTGGACCGGGTATGGGATTGATTTGGGCCAAGGGTTTGGTTTGTTTATTTTGGATTTGGATTTAATATGTATCCATTTAGCTTATAAGGGACCAAAGGTGTATATGCTGAAATTTCAGGGACCAAACATGTAAAACTGAAAATGTAATCCAAGGGTTGTTTTTGCCAATCTCAAAAAATCCAAGGGCTGATTTTGCAATTTCTGAAACTTGAGGGTAGATTCTGCCAAATACTCAAAGTTCAGGGACTGATTCTGACAATTCTTTAATCTTGAACATATCTTCCAAAAATCATCCTTAGGGAATAAAACTCTTCACAAATGCACAATTTTGATCTTCCGGCTCAGCTTTAGCACTCTTAATCTCTCGTGCTCGGATTTTCATCTGATTTAGCTTCTTTTTGTGTGTTTTGACATATCCGTACCTGCACAAGCACAAACTCAAGAAAACAACGAATATTAGCAATAAACGGCTCTTTCTTGGTTATTTTGGGTTTTATTTGATAAAGAAATGATATGTGTTTTTGCACATATCAAAATACCCCAGACGAGACCATTGTCGTGTCCTCACGCAATGCAATCAACTCACGCTTCTAAAACCAAGGATTTCAATCTCTTTCTACTAAACCTATGAAGAAGTAGCAAAGATTCCTCAAAAGAGATTAAGAACCCTTAATTCTAGAAACGCTCCGTTTACCTCTTTATATTTCACATATAGATATTACGATTAAGCACATTCTGGTTATGAGTGACGGTTTGTTAAACTTTCATGTCGATTAATAACTCCAACATTTTTCAAACGACACGTTAGGATCACGGAGTAGGAAACACAACACAGCGTGAAGTGACCATACGGATAGAATACATCGTCCCTGATTTTTCACAAGTCCCCAAACTAAGCGTAAATCGAAATCATTGTTAAATACGACTTAGATCTAACACTAAGTGACCATACGGATAGAATACATCGTCCCTGATTTTTCACAAGTCCCCAAACTAAGCGTAAAATCGAAATCATTGTTAAATACGACTTTAGATGCTAACACTACCCATGGAAGTTACTTGTGTAATTACCTTTTGCTCCCATTTTCCTATTTTCCTCTATTTATTTTATTTTTGTGAGAAATGAATTTCTTCAAATTTCTCGTTTCGATAAGAATTAATCCGATAAAGATACAAAGCTAAGTCGATAATTAGTTATCCATCTTCTCTCAAGAACCATTGTCTCAAAAATGAGGTCCACATCAAGGAATTTTTATTCACTTATATTTTTTTACTTTTCCTTTTTTTTTTTTTTTTTTTTTTTTTTTTTTTTTTTTTTTTTTGCACTTATACTTTTTACTTATATGAGCTATGAACCACGGAGCTTCACGGGGTAATTCCAAGACTATAGGCTTCATGAAATGAGGATCCCAGTTGGTTAGACCAAAAACCTCACCCAATCCCGGCTAAAGATCCAAGGGTCCGTTCTCGACACCGCAGCTCATAACTTTATTTATTACTTATTACTTATTACTTATTTATTACGGATCCTTGATGTGTACCCAATTTTTAAAACAAAGATTCTTTTAAGAAGATAAAGAACTAACTATCGCCAAAAACTCAACATATCTAATTATTTATTAGACAGATATGGGGTGAAACAATTTTGTGGGAACAAATAGCCATAAGTACCTTCGATGGGCTCTAAAGAGAACCAACTACTCCACGCTTAGCATCTAAACTCATAAGTAACTCTATCATTTCTCGATCTCCGCAAATTTAAAATCCCAAATAATGAGATCCGCGGATGCTTAGCCGATAATTTTTAGATTATCTATGGTTAAGGGAACAAGCTAGGGCTCAACACGCCCGGTCAAGTCAGAATTCTATTCCTACTCTCACCAGCGGAAAGTCAACAAGGTGTCAAAACATATATTAACTTAGCAAATGCTTCGTCAAATAATCTCAAGTCTCGCATTTTTAAAGTCACTTATAAGAAACTAGCAAATTCTTGTTTAAGCTTCACATATTTAAAATTACTTAGGGAGACTTGCAAATTCTTGGCCTTGTGAGCTAGAATCGCATTTTATAGCCTCTTGTCTAAGCAATTAGCAAAGGCTATTTCAAGAAAACGCATATTTAAAGTAACTTCTAAGAAACTCGCAAAGACTTTTCAATCATAAAACTAGCAAAAGCTTACGACAAATTTTAAATTTTCACATTTTTTTCATAATTTTTCATTTTCTAAGGAAAAACGGGGTTGCGAGAGTATACGACAAAAACAAGCAAGTGCGGTCAAATCGAATCGAAGATTACCCACCCCAGACTAAAACGAAACATTGTCCTCAATGTTTAAAAGCAAGGGTATCACGAAAATCTAAAAGCCGTTTATTAAGTATGCTAGAAGATAAACGTTAGTCGATAAGATTTCGGATATCGGATCTCCATAAGCAACGATCATGAAACTCGAGTGGAGAAAAGACAAACTTCGAGCACGAGAGTCTTCATATCGGGAAAATCCTACACAACATCACAAACAACCAAACACGAGAAATCGAAGAGGCTAACCCCTTCACGTCACTTATTAGAAAATAGAAAGAAGATAGAGATAAGCATGGGGTGCCTCCCACGAAGCGCTACTGTTTTTCTTCAACGAGTCGCTAGCCTGACTCGTCCCCGAATTCATTTGTCCTTGGGGAAACAAGCGGGAAGGATACCCGGATCAAAGATGGTATCCTCACTCCGGAGAGAAAGAGAATGGGTGGGTTGGGAGGGAAAGAAAATGTCGGGCTCCAGCACATAAATGTTAAATCCTCCCAAATGTTCAAAAGGTGTATCAAGAAAGAATGATCCATCATCCGGCGGTTTTGCGGACGGACGTCGAGATGACGAATAAAAAAGAAACGACTCCATAGAAGAAGGGAGTCCATGGTATAGAGAAGTGTTTCTGAAAGGCTCAAACATGAAGGCATCCAAGGGAGGTGATGAGTGTGTAAATACTCATCATTTTTATACTGTTTAGACTGCAAAAACATCTGAAAACACTCAGAAATGCATCAAAATGATAAAAATATCACAAATAAGTGTTTTATGTGTTTTAAATGCAAAAATATCAAAATCTGGTGAAAAACGTATCAAGTTTGCATATTTGGCAGTTTTAGTCCCCCAAGTTTGAAAAGTTGTCAAAAACAGTCCCTGGTAAATCCAAATAAAGAAAAATATCATTTTAAGTCCCTAGGGATTCCTAAGTTGTCAAAATTGGTCCTTGAGACTTAAAATTACAAAATTACAACTTTAGTCCCTGAACTTTGAAAATTGTCAAGTTTGGTCCTTTGAGAAATTGAAATTGTCAAGTCTAGTCCTTGTACTAATGGAGTTTGTCAATTTCAGTCCTTGTGTTAACTTTGGAGAAATGGCAGGATTGGTCCCTCAAGATTGGAGTATTTACAGTTTTGGTCCTTGTCATGTAAACTAAAGCCTAGCCTTGTCATATCTAATTATGGACCCCTGCCATACAACCCAATTGGCCCCCTGTCAAAACCAGTGACCTCCCCATTTTGGACCCTTTGGTCAAAGAAAGTCAAAAAAACAGAAAAGGGCGCCCCACACTGTTTATCCCTTCCACCTCCCCTCTGCACCACTTGCCTGCAAGCCCCAGCCACCATCACCTCACCTTTTCCCCTTTCCTCCACCCCTCATCATCACTAGCCCCCCACAATTAATGCCACCCCCCCTAGTTGATAAAACAGAGCCCTACAAGTCAAAATGTCTCTTCCCGCCAAAAATATAAAAATGGCTAAAACACTCAAAACACTCCCATTGGCCAAGATAAGAGGTGGGATCTGCTCAGAAGGCCACGTGGAACATTTCTAGAGCATAAAAGAGGAAGAGGAACAAGAGAGAAGCCAAGTTTTTAGTTTTTTAAATTACTGTATGTCGTATTTTTAATTCTATGTTTTAAAGTAAGCTTTAAGTTGTAATTTCTTGTTCCATGATATCAAATTAAGTCATTGAAATATATTAGAACTATTTTCAAGTGGTAATTTAAGTTTCTACATAAGCTGCATAATCTCTTGTTCACTGTTTGGAATTTCAAATATCAACTCTTAATTCCAAGCTTCAAGTAGCTTATTTAAAAGTTTAAACAAGTTTACATAAGCTTATTATAGCTTTTTGTAAGCTTGGAATATAGTTTCAAGCACAATGGGTTGAAAGTCAACAAAAGTCAAACAGAGAAGCAAAATGGTTACAAGTTTGATACAGGGTGTTGCAGAGCAGTGAATGGGTTGGATTTGGTTAGGATAGCTTGTTTTGGGGTTTGGTTGTAGCCTGCATACCAGCTTGGACCTTTGTGAGCCTTTACTCTCATTTTCATTTTTGTTGCTGTTTGTATGTGTATTTGAAATTGTGATCATTAAACCATTCAAACCTGTCCACTAGTAGTAATTTTGATAATACAAATCAGTATGAGTGTTTGTCTTAGCCAAATTAGTAGTTAGCTTATTTAAAATTTGCTAACAGTTAATACAAGGTGTGTTTGGATTTGACTGCATAACTGTGCTATAGGCTTATGCAGTGGTGTTTTCCTGTTGGTTCATGCTTGTTATGTCCTATTGAACTAAAACCTGTCTTAAATTTGTGCTTACAAACACCTAAAGTCAACATCAAGCAAAATCTGTCTCAATGTCTCACTGTTGAGAGTTAAGGATTTGCAAATCCTTGTTTTGTGTTTAGAATTCCTAGACATAACTTGTTTTAACTTCATTCCATCATATTACATCAAAATCAGTTAACAAATCAAGATCCAAGTTCAGTTTGGTCAAACTTGTCTCAACTGTCAAAAGTCAAAAACTTGAAAAACCAATTTTTAGCCCAACCAGCAAGATTTTTCTTGGGTTCATTCTTGGACCAAATCAAATCAAACTTTGGGATTAATAACTTGGCCAGGTCTACTTTCTTATTGCTATTTTAGTAGAATTTTGTTAATTTTCTAAAGCTCTCAAACAAGCTCATAAAGAAGGGCTTATCTGCCCTGCTCCAAAGCTCAGTTAACACTGAGTTTTTCTCAGATTTTGTGCAGTTTGCACAGGGCTCATAAGAGCTTGGCAAGGTCTAATTTTTGGTTTAAACATAGTTAGCCATGTCTACTTTAGGTCTCCATAATTTGTTTCTAGTTTCTAGCTTATTTGATTGCTTATTTTGTGGCTGCAAGTAGCCCCTCAGAACCTGTTTAGCTTAAAAGCTCAAATCTTCAAATCTGATCAAACTTGCATATCAATGGTTGTAGCTTGTTGTTTTTAGTTCATTTAGAGTGACTTTAGCATATTGTAGCTTCTGTTCCAGTGTGGTGCTTGTTTGTGTTCACTTGGCTTATTAAAGTGCTTAATCATAAGCTCATTTCATAGCAGTTCCATAATCTTCCACACAACACCATGTTTTTCTATTTTTCCTAGACTCCTAGTATAATTTTAGAGTTTTCCTGAAATTTTCACATTTTTCCATAATAGTTTGCTATTTTTCTTAATTAAAAACAGTTTTTAGGATTATTTAAATAGCTTTTAATACAATTAATTCAGAAAAAGTCCAAAAAAAATAATTTTTCATTTTTATTAAGTTTAGATAAATATAAAAAGTAAAAAAAGTAATTTTCCAGATTTTTCATAGTTTATTTTGTAATTTTTAGTAATTTAATTAGTTTTAAATAGTTTAAAATTCATAAAAAAATAGAAAAATAATCAGAAAAATAGAAAAATAGTTTTGAAAATTCTTTTTTGTTATTTTAGATTTTTCTAAGTCATAATTTTATTTTTCTAGCTTTATTTACTATTTTCTTGTAATTTAGGTTATTATTAATTAGTTAAAAATAGTTTTTAATTAATAATAATTAATTAATTAGTTATAAAAATAATTTTCTTTTTCTTAAAATTTTCTTATATCATTAGGTTTGTAAAAATATCATTTTCATATTTTTAGGATTAATATTGTGTAAGTTTCACGTTTTTATTTGTACGTCACGTAGTTTTTAATTCAGTTTTATAAAAACATAAAAACAAAAACATCAGTTTTAAAATAGTGATAGCGTTTATTTAATAGATTTTAACTTTTTAATTTCCTTTAATTTGCATTTAAGTCGCTGTAATTTATTAATCTTTTCTTTAGGTACAAATAACTCCAAATCCTTACTGACCACTATCCTTAGTGGTTATTCGACAATCTGATTGTGTTAAACACCAGTCATCCTCCGTGGGACTTAACGACCCGGGAATCCACTGTATTCTCCTGATCTAAATTGCAATTGGTGTGTGAGCTGTTTTAAGTTCCTTACGGCTGGTCATTCACAAGTGATCAGCTCGCGTGAGAAAACTTGACGGTTTTGCACCGATCAAATTTTGGCGCCGCTGCCGGGGAGGCTGTAAGCGTGTTCTAAGCATTTTTCAGACCCGTACTTGCACATATACCACAGTTTGTAAAAAGTTTTTGTAAAGTTAATATAAATCAAAAAAGTTCATTAACACTTTTCCTAAAGTGTTAAAAACACCAAACAAAATATAAAACAACAAAACAATCGTAACGTTTTCTATCTTGTGTTTCTTTTAAGGTGATTCTTAAAGAAATACGATTTGGTTAAACGAGACGATACCAAAAATATTGTCCAAAAGTTTTTAAACCCATCAGCACAGATCTATACCTACGTCTTTTCAGTGATACTTAATATACATAAAAATCAACCACCGCAAATCAAGGCAGTGCACTACCTAACTGGGGGTGCGACCATAATAAGTTCCCGAACATCAGATTTAAAACTTGCCTTTTGTGTCCTTGTGATTTGGTGTACCTTTTTCAAAGAAGCCATTTCATTTGTGATTATTGGTTAAGTTCACTTGTCGTTTTGCCTCGCATTTGTTTTGAAAACTGATTTTTATACTTAGTGCATGCGCACTCGTTCTTCCAGTTCTACAAGTCCATTGTCAGAGCTTGGAAAGATTCCTCGTAGACGTAGAGGACGTTCAGCTCCTTCAGCCGTGACTGAGGAACGTCTACCACCACCACCACCTGCCATAATGGCAGAAGACAAGCCGATGAATGAGCTTCTCCAAGCACCCATCGAGGGTTACGGAGATGCTATTGTTGTCCCAGCCATCGTGGCTGATACTTTTGAGCTCAAAACCGGGTTACTTAATCTGGTAACCCAAAGCCAATTCTATGGTTTTGAGCGGGATGATCCTCATGCACACATTCGATGGTTTAACAAGATTGCATCTACCATCAAGTACAAGAATGTCCCACATGAAGCTATCAAGCTTCTTCTGTTCCCATTTTCTCTAGAGGGACAAGCCCGGAATTGGCTTGAAAAACAACCCCCTCGTTCCATTGAGACATGGGAAGATCTTGTCACAAAGTTTGTGAACGAATTCTATCCTCCATCCCGAACTACAAGTCTTAAGAATGAGATAATGAAATTCTCTCAAAGATTTGATGAATCATTCGGGGAGGCATGGGATCGTTACAAAGACTTGCTCCGCAAGTGTCCGCATCATGGTTTTACCGAGTTAATGCAAATGGATACTTTCTACAATGGTCTGAACCAGACCAATCAAGACTCTCTAAATGCCTCCGCAGGAGGTAATTTCTTGAGCAAGACCACAAAAGAAGCCTTGCAAATCATTGAAAACAAGTCCCAGGTCCGTCCTTTCCGCACAAAGACATATCATACTGAGTCTAACGCTGGACCTTCTACTTCATCTCCCGTGAGTACATCTAGCACCGATGCTAAGATTGACAAACTCACGGATATTGTTCAGGCTTTGGTTCTTGCTAACCAAAAGAAAGTCACTTTCACACAAGCACCATCATATGGTGAAGTGAAGAAAGTTGAAGTTTGTGTTACTTGTGGTGGTCCTCATGCATACTACAACTGTACTGCCACCGATGGTAGTCCTTTTGAAGCTAATGCTATAGCCGGTACTTCAAATCAAGGAGGTAATCAATACCGTCCTCAGAATGAACCAAACTACCGTGCTAACACTTATCAGGCACCACCCGGTTTCAACCAGAATCCTAACCGGAATCAGAACCAACCAAGAATGAACCAAGGTTATCAAAACCAAGGTAATTTCTATTCCGGACCCAATCAAGGTTTCCAACATCAAGGAAATCTTAATCAAAACACTTACAATCGAGGGAATCAATTTCAGGGGAATATGAACCCTAATCAAGGGAATTCTGGCTATAACCAGAACATACGGCCTCAAATTGTCCCTCCTCCTCCTCCTCCTGTGTCAACATCTGATGAGCTTTTAAAGCAATTCATGAAGACTCAAGAGGAGACAAACAGGTTGTTGGTCAGTCAGATCGCTGAATTAAAGAAGTCTTTAAATGATCGACCCTCAGGCTCAGGTACTTTACCTAGCAACACGATCGCTAATCCGAGGGGCGATGCAAAGGCGATCACAACCAGAAGTGGTACTTCTTATGATGGACCCGCTATTCCTACTACCTCTTCTTCTTCTCCCCCGAAGGTAGTGGAAAGTGAACCTGAGGCGACAAAGGACAAGGAACTTCCTACTAATAACGGAAGTACCAGCACTGTCCATCCTCAGGTTGTCCAGAAACCAAAAACCAATCCAGGAGTTGTTTTTGAACCTCCAGTTGGTAACCCTAAATCCAAATCTTCTATTCCTTACCCATCACGTTTACATGAGCAAAAGCTCCGCGAAAAAGCCAGTCAACAAATGGAAAAATTCTTTCAAATTTTCCAAGAACTTCATTTTGACATAAGCTTCGCGGATGCTATCATGTTGATGCCCAAGTTTGCATCAACTCTCAAGCACATGTTAAGCAACAAGGAAAAGCTGTTTGAAATGGCTAAAACTCCTCTCAATGAGAACTGCTCTGCAGTTATCTTGAAGAAGCTTCCCGAGAAGCTTGGAGATCCTGGAAAATTTCTCTTATCTTGTGTATTTCCAGGAATGGTTGAATGCTTTGCCTTAGCCGATCTTGGTGCAAGCATAAACCTGATGCCTCATTCAGTATGGAAGAAACTTTCTCTTCCGGATCTTACTCCTACATGCATGACTCTCGAGCTTGCAGATCGTACAATATCCCGTCCTCTTGGAATTGCCGAGGACGTATTTGTGAAAGTAGGAAAGTTCCATTTTCCAGCTGACTTTGTAGTTGTTGATTTCGATGCTGATCCACGGGTTCCTCTCATTGTTGGAAGAGGATTCCTAAGAACGGGCCGTGCTCTCATAGATGTATTTGAGCAAGAAATCACATTACGTGTTGGTAATGAAGCTGTCACCTTTAACCTTGATCAAACTTCGAGGTACTCCGCAAACTATGATTCTGAGTCGGTTAACCGAATAGATATCATTGATGTTGCTTCTGAAGAGTACTCTCAAGAAGTTCTTGGTTATTCTCATAATTCTGTGAGTGGGGATCCCACCACATCTTCTCAACCTATCATAGCCAATTCTACTCCTTCTCTCACTCCGTTTGAGGGAAGCGACTTCATCTTGGAAGAGATTGAAGCATACTTGGCTAGTGATTCTGTTCCATGGGAAATTGATCACGCTCCAATTGACATCGAGGGGGACATACTTCTCATTGAGAAAATGCTTAAAGATGATCATTCATCAACCCCTCATACTAGTGATGCAATTCCGGAAGAGATTAATCACCATGAGATTAATACGGAGGGAGATATTCTTACTCTTGAGAAGTTGTTAAATCAGGACACTTCTCCTCCTCTCCCTCCCGTCAAACTTCATAACAAGGAAGTCAAGTCAGTTGAGAAAACTGAAGAATTTCCTGAAGTCGAACTTAAGGACTTACCGCCTCATCTTGAGTATGCATTCCTTGAAGGTGATGATAAATTGCCCGTCATTATTGCTCGAGATTTGAGTAAAGATGAAAAGACTGCTCTCATAAAGGTCTTGAAGTCACACAAGCAAGCAATTGCTTGGAAACTCTCCGACATTAAGGGTATCAACCCTGAATTTTGTACTCACAAAATCTTGATGGAGGATGACTTCAAACCAGCAGTTCAACATCAGAGAAGAGTAAATCAAAAAATCCATGATGTTATCAAACAGGAGGTTATCAAACTTCTTGATGCAGGATTGATTTACCCTATCTCAGATAGTCCTTGGGTTAGCCCGATTCACTGTGTTCCAAAAAAGGGTGGCATAACTGTTGTCACGAATGAAGAAAACGAGTTAATTCCAACTCGATTGGTTACGGGATGGCGTGTCTGTATTGACTATCGTAAGTTGAATAACGCCACCCGTAAAGACCATTTTCCTCTACCCTTCATGGACCAGATGCTTGAGAGATTAGCAGGAAACGAGTACTATTGTTTCCTTGATGGTTTCTCAGGTTACTTTCAGATCCCCATTGATCCACAGGATCAAGAGAAGACCACATTCACCTGCCCATACGGAACTTTTGCCTACAAACGTATGCCTTTTGGCTTATGTAACGCTCCTGGCACGTTCCAACGATGTATGATGGCCATATTCCACGACATGATCGGGGAAACAATGGAGGTGTTTATGGATGACTTCTCAGTCATCGGGGATTCGTTTCAGACATGTCTCTCCCATTTAGACAAAATGCTTAAAAGGTGTGAAGACACCAATCTCTGTCTAAATTGGGAGAAGAGTCACTTTATGGTCAAAGAAGGCATAGTCCTTGGCCATAAGATTTCCAAAAATGGGATTGAGGTCGATAGAGCAAAAGTCGATGTTATTGCTAAACTGCCTCATCCCACTACCGTCAAAGGTATTAGGAGTTTCCTTGGTCATGCCGGGTTCTATCGTAGATTCATACAAGATTTTTCTAAAATCGCTCGGCCTATGACCCATCTTCTTGAAAAAGAAGCTCCTTTTATCTTCTCTCCTGAGTGCATCGAAGCTTTTGAAACACTAAAGAAAAAGCTTACGGAAGCACCCATTCTAGTTACCCCCGACTGGGATTTACCCTTTGAGCTCATGTGCGATGCAAGTGATTTTGCTATCGGTGCAGTCTTAGGGCAACGTAGAAACAAGCATTTTCAGCCTATTCACTACACGAGTAAGACTATGACTGAAGCTCAAACCCATTACACCACTACAGAAAAAGAACTATTAGCTGTGGTGTATGCATTTGAGAAATTTCGGCCATACCTCATCTTGACCAAATGCGTGGTGTATACGGATCACTCGGCTCTTAAATATCTCTTTGCAAAACAAGATGCAAAGCCGAGATTGCTCCGTTGGGTTCTCCTCCTCCAGGAATTTGATATCATTATACGTGATAAAAAAGGAGCTGAGAACCTAGCTGCTGATCATCTATCCCGATTAGAGAACCCTCACCAGGATGTGTTAGAGAAAAAGGAAATAAATGAAACATTTCCTCTCGAGACACTCAATGCGGTTTCTTTTCGTGGAGACTCTTCTACCCCATGGTTTGCTGACCTTGCAAATTACCATGCGGGTAACTTCATAGTGAAAGGGATGTCGTCCCAACAGAAGAACAAATTCTTCAAAGATGTTAAACATTACTTCTGGGACGACCCCTACTTGTTTAAAATCTGCGCGGATCAAGTCATCAGGCGATGTGTGTATGGTCAGGAAGCTATTGACATTCTCAAAGCTTGCCATGCTGGACCTACTGGGGGACATCATAGCCCCAACTACACCGCCAAGAAGGTGTTTGATTCCGGATTCTATTGGCCCACTATCTATAAGGATGCCCACGAATTTGTCAAAGCCTGTGACGCTTGTCAGCGTCACGGGAATATCTCACAAAGGAATGAAATGCCACAAAACGCCATTCAAGTGTGTGAGATCTTTGACATCTGGGGCATTGACTTTATGGGGCCATTTCCTTCTTCTCGCGGTAATAAGTACATACTCGTGGCCGTTGACTACTTGTCAAAATGGGTTGAAGCTAAGGCTTTGCATACCAATGATGCCCGAGTTGTTGTGAAATTCTTGAAATCTCTCTTTGCTAGGTTTGGAACTCCACGAGCCATAATCAGTGATCGTGGTACGCATTTCTGCAATGACCAGTTTGAAAGAGTCATGCAGAAGTATGGTGTAACTCACCGTCTCTCTACTGCGTACCACCCCTAAACTAGTGGGCAAGTGGAAGTTTCTAACCGGGGGATTAAAAGAATTCTGGAGAGGACGGTTGGTGAAAACCGTGCCTCTTGGTCGGATAAGCTAGATGACGCACTCTGGGCCTTCCGTACAGCTTACAAAACACCCATCGGGTGTACTCCATACAAGCTGGTATACGGGAAGGCGTGTCATCTGCCGGTTGAGCTAGAGCACAAGGCATACTGGGCCTTGAAACATGCCAACTTTGATATTCAGACAGCTGGTGATCACCGGAAAGTTCAAATGAATGAATTAAATGAACTCCGTGATCAAGCTTACGAGAACTCTTTGATCTACAAAGAAAAGACAAAGAACATTCATGACTCAAAGATCAAAAACCGCGTTTTCAACGTTGGTGATCGAGTCCTTCTTTTCAATTCAAGATTGAAGATTTTCTCGGGAAAGCTTAAATCCCGCTGGTCTGGACCATTCACTATCACTAAGGTTTATCCTTATGGCACCATTGAGTTATCTCAACCCGATGGTCCAAATTTTAAAGTGAATGGTCATCGATTGAAGCATTACTTTGGAGAGGACATTCCTCCTGTGATTGTCCCGGATCTTCAAACTTTCCCCATGAACCAATGAATGCGGGGATCGAGTCAAGCTAGCGACTCGGTAATCAAAAACAGTAGCATGCCATATGGGTTTTCACCCATATTTCTGAGCTGTCTGAAGTTTGTTACGGTTAGCCATTCACAAGTGGCTAGCTTGTGTGACAAAACTTGACAGTTTAGCTTCTTCTTTCTACTTTCTACCACCCTAGTGTGGGGGGGGGGGTTGCCCCACATGTTGTGTATATATATGAGTTTCAAAAAAAAAAAAAAAAAAATATATCCTTGCTAAATAATGGCCTTAGTATTTCCCTTTTACGTTCTATGTTTCGGCATAACCGCCGGTACTTTGAATATTGAGGGCAATATTCATTTCTAAGTGTGGGGGGGGGGGGGGGGAATTCTCACGAATTTTATCATGTAATTATACCGCCTAATTCCCCCATTTTTGGCCAAAATTTTTTTTTGGAGTAAGTGTTTTACACTTACTCATCTTATGGTTATCAGTCCGCCTTGTCTAATAAACAAAAGGATTGGCTAATCCAGGAGCAAACGGCTCTTGGTAAAGATATCTCAAATCCGTTGACGGCTTGCAATTTGCCCAAAATTGTATGGTATTCAGCTCACCATATCCTTAAAAGTGAAGAGTTGGCTAGCCCGCAAGTTTATGGCTTGTGGTAAAGGCAGTTGGAAAACCATAATTGGTAATCAGCTCACCAAAGATATTTTATCTAAGAGTTGGCTAGTCCAGAAGCAAACGGCTTCTGGTAAAGACAAATCAAATCCGTTGGAAGCTGGTGATTTGCTCAAAATCATTTGGTTATCGGTGTACCAAGGTTCTTACTTGAACTGAAACATTTGGCTACTCCAGAAGTAATGGCTTTTGGTAAAGAGATTGAAATCCATTAATTTTTCTCAAATCATTGCTAGGGACTAGCAATATCTTAGTGTGGGGGATTGATGAGTGTGTAAATACTCATCATTTTTGTACTGTTTAGACTGCAAAAACATCTGAAAACACTCAGAAATGCATCAAAATGATAAAAATATCACAAATAAGTGTTTTATGTGTTTTAAATGCAAAAATATCAAAATCTGGTGAAAAACGTATCAAGTTTGCATATTTGGCAGTTTTAGTCCCCCAAGTTTGAAAAGTTGTCAAAAACAGTCCCTGGTAAATCCAAATGAAGAAAAATATCATTTTAAGTCCCTAGGGATTCCTAAGTTGTCAAAATTGGTCCTTGAGACTTAAAATTACAAAATTACAACTTTAGTCCCTGAACTTTGAAAATTGTCAAGTTTGGTCCTTTGAGAAATTGAAATTGTCAAGTCTAGTCCTTGTACTAATGGAGTTTGTCAATTTCAGTCCTTGTGTTAACTTTTGAGAAATGGCAGGATTGGTCCCTCAAGATTGGAGTATTTACAGTTTTGGTCCTTGTCATGTAAACTAAAGCCTAGCCTTGTCATATCTAATTATGGACCCCTGCCATACAACCCAATTGGCCCCCTGTCAAAACCAGTGACCTCCCCATTTTGGACCCTTTGGTCAAAGAAAGTCAAAAAAACAGAAAAGGGCGCCCCACACTGTTTATCCCTTCCACCTCCCCTCTGCACCACTTGCCTGCAAGCCCCAGCCACCATCACCTCACCTTTTCCCCTTTCCTCCACCCCTCATCATCACTAGCCCCCCACAATTAATGCCACCCCCCCTAGTTGATAAAACAGAGCCCTACAAGTCAAAATGTCTCTTCCCGCCAAAAATATAAAAATGGCTAAAACACTCAAAACACTCCCATTGGCCAAGATAAGAGGTGGGATCTGCTCAGAAGGCCACGTGGAACATTTCTAGAGCATAAAAGAGGAAGAGGAACAAGAGAGAAGCCAAGTTTTTAGTTTTTTAAATTACTGTATATGTCGTATTTTTAATTCTATGTTTTAAAGTAAGCTTTAAGTTGTAATTTCTTGTTCCATGATATCAAATTAAGTCATTGAAATATATTAGAACTATTTTCAAGTGGTAATTTAAGTTTCTACATAAGCTGCATAATCTCTTGTTCACTGTTTGGAATTTCAAATATCAACTCTTAATTCCAAGCTTCAAGTAGCTTATTTAAAAGTTTAAACAAGTTTACATAAGCTTATTATAGCTTTTTGTAAGCTTGGAATATAGTTTCAAGCACAATGGGTTGAAAGTCAACAAAAGTCAAACAGAGAAGCAAAATGGTTACAAGTTTGATACAGGGTGTTGCAGAGCAGTGAATGGGTTGGATTTGGTTAGGATAGCTTGTTTTGGGGTTTGGTTGTAGCCTGCATACCAGCTTGGACCTTTGTGAGCCTTTACTCTCATTTTCATTTTTGTTGCTGTTTGTATGTGTATTTGAAATTGTGATCATTAAACCATTCAAACCTGTCCACTAGTAGTAATTTTGATAATACAAATCAGTATGAGTGTTTGTCTTAGCCAAATTAGTAGTTAGCTTATTTAAAATTTGCTAACAGTTAATACAAGGTGTGTTTGGATTTGACTGCATAACTGTGCTATAGGCTTATGCAGTGGTGTTTTCCTGTTGGTTCATGCTTGTTATGTCCTATTGAACTAAAACCTGTCTTAAATTTGTGCTTACAAACACCTAAAGTCAACATCAAGCAAAATCTGTCTCAATGTCTCACTGTTGAGAGTTAAGGATTTGCAAATCCTTGTTTTGTGTTTAGAATTCCTAGACATAACTTGTTTTAACTTCATTCCATCATATTACATCAAAATCAGTTAACAAATCAAGATCCAAGTTCAGTTTGGTCAAACTTGTCTCAACTGTCAAAAGTCAAAAACTTGAAAAACCAATTTTTAGCCCAACTAGCAAGATTTTTCTTGGGTTCATTCTTGGACCAAATCAAATCAAACTTTGGGATTAATAACTTGGCCAGGTCTACTTTCTTATTGCTATTTTAGTAGAATTTTGTTAATTTTCTAAAGCTCTCAAACAAGCTCATAAAGAAGGGCTTATCTGCCCTGCTCCAAAGCTCAGTTAACACTGAGTTTTTCTCAGATTTTGTGCAGTTTGCACAGGGCTCATAAGAGCTTGGCAAGGTCTAATTTTTGGTTTAAACATAGTTAGCCAGGTCTACTTTAGGTCTCCATAATTTGTTTCTAGTTTCTAGCTTATTTGATTGCTTATTTTGTGGCTGCAAGTAGCCCCTCAGAACCTGTTTAGCTTAAAAGCTCAAATCTTCAAATCTGATCAAACTTGCATATCAATGGTTGTAGCTTGTTGTTTTTAGTTCATTTAGAGTAACTTTAGCATATTGTAGCTTCTGTTCCAGTGTGGTGCTTGTTTGTGTTCACTTGGCTTATTAAAGTGCTTAATCATAAGCTCATTTCATAGCAGTTCCATAATCTTCCACACAACACCATGTTTTTCTATTTTTCCTAGATTCCTAGTATAATTTTAGAGTTTTCCTGAAATTTTCACATTTTTCCATAATAGTTTGCTATTTTTCTTAATTAAAAACAGTTTTTAGGATTATTTAAATAGCTTTTAATACAATTAATTCAGAAAAAGTCCAAAAAAAATAATTTTTCATTTTTATTAAGTTTAGATAAATATAAAAAGTAAAAAAAGTAATTTTCCAGATTTTTCATAGTTTATTTTGTAATTTTTAGTAATTTAATTAGTTTTAAATAGTTTAAAATTCATAAAAAAATAGAAAAATAATCAGAAAAATACAAAAATAGTTTTGAAAATTCTTTTTTGTTATTTTAGATTTTTCTAAGTCATAATTTTATTTTTCTAGCTTTATTTACTATTTTCTTGTAATTTAGGTTATTATTAATTAGTTAAAAATAGTTTTTAATTAATAATAATTAATTAATTAGTTATAAAAATAATTTTCTTTTTCTTAAAATTTTCTTATATCATTAGGTTTGTAAAAATATCATTTTCATATTTTTAGGATTAATATTGTGTAAGTTTCACATTTTTATTTGTACGTCACGTAGTTTTTAATTTAGTTTTATAAAAACATAAAAACAAAAACATCAGTTTAAAAATAGTGATAGCGTTTATTTAATAGATTTTAACTTCGGCATTCCTTGAATTTTGTCGAGTGTGTGGTTAACGTTAAATCTAGTCCTCTTATGTCACCTAAGGGCCCAGCAATTCAGGGTGCCTCCTACTGACCACAAATTGTGTTAGTCTAACAGCTTATTGGTGATTCCTATCACCAGTCATTCCTAAACCTCAATAAACATGGATTTCTTTTCTAATTATTTAATGTCGCTGAATTTACGTTTAATTTCCTTTAATTTTTCAATTTTAGATAATTTATTTGCGATAGTGATAAAATTTTGACTACAAAAACAAAAATACAAAAATATTTTGACTTAATTTTTGATGCACTGCATGTTTATTTTTGCACTTTGAATGTGTTATAATTAGGATTTTTATACTTTTACTATAAAAATGTTTGGATTACTATATTCTTTTAAAATTCTTTTTCTTTTAATAAAAA
>BPTQ01000001.1:103774758-103796968 GCA_019973895.1 Chrysanthemum seticuspe
GAATTCTGAACAGTGACTGAGGAACGTCTACCACCACCACCACCTGCCATAATGGCAGAAGACAAGCCGATGAATGAGCTTCTCCAAGCACCCATCGAGGGTTACGGAGATGCTATTGTTGTCCCAGCCATCGTGGCTGATACTTTTGAGCTCAAAACCGGGTTACTTAATCTGGTAACCCAAAGCCAATTCTATGGTTTTGAGCGGGATGATCCTCATGCACACATTCGATGGTTTAACAAGATTGCATCTACCATCAAATACAAGAATGTCCCACATGAAGCCATCAAGCTTCTTCTGTTCCCATTTTCTCTAGAGGGACAAGCCCGAAATTGGCTTGAGAAACAACCCCCTCGTTCCATTGAGACATGGGAAGATCTTGTCACAAAGTTTGTTAATGAATTCTATCCTCCATCCCGAACTACAAGTCTTAAGAATGAGATAATGAAATTCTCTCAGAGATTTGAGGAATCATTCGGGGAGGCATGGGATCGTTACAAAGACTTGCTCCGCAAGTGTCCGCATCATGGTTTTACCGAGTTAATGCAAATGGATACTTTCTACAATGGTCTGAACCAGACTAATCAAGACTCTTTGAATGCCTCCGCAGGAGGTAATTTCTTGAGCAAGACCACAAAAGAAGCCTTGCAAATCATTGAAAACAAGTCCCAGGTCCGCCCTTTCCGCACAAAGACATATCAGACTCAGTCTAATGCTGGACCTTCTACTTCATCTCCCGTGAGTACATCTAGCACCGATGCTAAGATTGACAAACTCACGGATATTGTTCAGGCTTTGGTTCTTGCTAACCAAAAGAAAGTCACTTTCACACAAGCACCATCATATGGTGAAGTGAAGAAAGTTGAAGTTTGTGTTACTTGTGGTGGTCCTCATGCATACTACAACTGTACTGCCACCTATGGTAGTCCGTTTGAAGCTAATGCTATAGCCGGTACTCCAAATCAAGGAGGTAATCAATACCGTCCTCAAAATGAACCAAACTACCGAGCTAACACTTATCAGGCACCACCCGGTTTTAACCAAAATCCTAACCGGAATCAGAACCAACCAAGAATGAACCAAGGTTATCAAAACCAAGGTAATTTCTATTCCGGACCCAATCAAGGTTTCCAACATCAAGGAAATCTTAATCAAAACACTTACAATCGAGGGAATCAATTTCAGGGGAATATGAATCCTAATCAAGGGAATTCTGGCTATAATCAGAACATACGGCCTCAAATTATCCCTCCACCTCCTCCTGTGTCAACATCTGATGAGCTTTTAAAGCAATTCATAAAGACTTAAGAGGAGACAAACAGGGTGTTGGTCAGTCAGATCGCTGAATTAAAGAAGTCTTTAAATGATCGACCCTCGGGCTCAGGTACTTTACCTAGCAACACGATCGCTAATCCGAGGGGCGATGCAAAGGCGATCACAACCAGAAGTGGTACTTCATATGATGGACCCACTATTCCTACTATCTCTTCTTCTCTCCCAAAGGTAGTGGAAAGTGAACCTGAGGCAACAAAGGACAAGGAACTTCCTACTAATAACGGAAGTACCAACAATGTCCATCCTCAGGTTGTCCAGAAACCAAAATCCAATCCAGGAGTTGTTTTTGAACCTCCTGTAGCTCCCATTGAAAATAACAAATCCAAATCTTCTATTCCTTACCCATCACGTTTACATGAGCAAAAGCTCCGCGAGAAAGCCAGTCAACAAATAGAAAAATTCTTTCAAATTTTCCAAGAACTTCATTTTGACATAAGCTTCGCGGATGCTATCATGTTGATGCCCAAGTTTGCATCAACTCTCAAACACATGTTAAGCAACAAGGAAAAGCTGTTTGAAATGGCTAAAACTCCTCTGAACGAGAACTGCTCTGCAGTTATCCTGAAGAAGCTTCCCGAGAAGCTTGGAGATCCTGGAAAGTTCCTCTTACCTTGTGTATTTCCAGGAATGGTTGAATGCTTTGCCTTAGCCGATCTTGGTGCAAGCATAAACCTGATGCCTTATTCAGTATGGAAGAAACTTTCTCTTCCGGACCTTACTCCTACATGCATGACTCTCGAGCTTGCAGATCGTACAATATCCCGTCCTCTTGGAATTGCCGAGGACGTATTTGTGAAAGTAGGAAAGTTCCATTTTCCAGCTGACTTTGTAGTTGTTGATTTCGATGCTGATCCACGGGTTCCTCTCATTGTTGGAAGAGGATTCCTGAGAAAGGGCCGTGCTCTCATTGATGTATTTGAGCAAGAAATCACATTACGTGTTGGTAATGAAGCTGTCACCTTTAACCTTGATCAAACTTCGAGGTACTCCGCAAACTATGATTCTGAGTCGGTTAACCGAATAGATATCATTGATGTTGCTTCTGAAGAGTACTCTCAAGAAGTTCTTGGTTATTCTCATAATTCTGTGAGTGGGGATCCCACCACATCTTCTCAACCTATCATAGCCAATTCTACTCCTCCTCTCACTCCGTTTGAGGGAAGCGACTTCATCTTGGAAGAGATTGAAGCATACTTGGCTAGTGATTATGTTCCATGGGAAATTGATCACGCTCCAATTGACATCGAGGGGGACATACTTCTCATTGAGAAGTTGCTTAAAGATGATCACTCATCAACCCCTCACACGAGTGATGCAATTCCAGAAGAGATTAATCACCATGAGATTAATCCGGAGGGAGATATTCTTACTCTTGAGAAGTTGTTAAATCAGGACACTTCTCCTCCACTCCCTCCCGTCAAACTTCATAACAAGGAAGTCAAGTCAGTTGAGAAAACTGAAGAATTTCCTGAAGTCGAACTTAAGGACTTACCGCCTCATCTCGAGTATGCATTTCTTGAAGGAGATGATAAATTGCCTGTCATTATTGCTCGAGATTTGAGTAAAGATGAAAAGACTGCTCTCATAAAGGTCTTGAAGTCACACAAGCAAGCAATTGCTTGGAAACTCTCCGACATTAAGGGTATCAACCCTGAATTTTGTACTCACAAAATCTTGATGGAGGATGACTTCAAACCAGCAGTTCAACATCAGAGAAGAGTAAATCCAAAAATCCATGATGTTATCAAACAGGAGGTTATCAAACTTCTTGATGCAGGATTGATTTACCCAATCTCAGATAGTCCTTGGGTTAGCCCAATTCACTGTGTTCCAAAAAAGGGTGGCATAACTGTTGTCACAAATGAAGAAAACGAGTTAATTCCAACTCGATTGGTTACGGGATGGCGTGTGTGTATTGACTATCGTAAGTTGAATGACGCCACCCGTAAAGACCATTTTCCTCTACCCTTCATGGACCAGATGCTTGAGAGATTAGCAGGAAACGAATACTATTGTTTCCTTGATGGTTTCTCGGGTTACTTTCAGACCCCCATTGATCCACAGGATCAAGAGAAGACCACATTCACCTGCCCATACGGAACTTTTGCCTACAAACGTATGCCTTTTGGCTTATGTAATGCTCCTGGCACGTTCCAACGATGTATGATGGCCATATTCCACGACATGATCGGGGAAACAATGGAGGTGTTTATGGATGACTTCTCGGTCATTGGGGATTCATTTCAGACATGTCTCTCCCATTTAGACAAAATGCTTAAAAGGTGTGAAGACACCAATCTATGTCTAAACTGGGAGAAGAGTCACTTTATGGTCAAAGAAGGCATAGTCCTTGGCCATAAGATTTCCAAAAATGGGATTGAGGTCGATAGATCAAAAGTCGATGTTATTGCTAAACTGCCTCATCCTACTACCGTCAAAGGTATTAGGAGTTTCCTTGGTCATGCCGGGTTTTATCGTAGATTCATACAGGATTTTTCTAAAATCGCTCGGCCTATGACCCATCTTCTTGAAAAAGAAGCTCCTTTTATCTTCTCTCCTGAGTGCATCGAAGCTTTTGAAACACTAAAGAAAAAGCTTACGGAAGCACCCATTCTAGTTGCCCCCGACTGGGATTTACCCTTTGAACTCATGTGCGATGCAAGTGATTTTGCTATCGGTGCAGTCTTGGGGCAACGAAAAACCAAGCATTTTCAGCCTATCCACTACGCAAGTAAGACTATGACTGAAGCTCAAACCCATTACACCACTACAGAAAAGGAACTATTAGCTGTGGTGTATGCGTTTGAAAAGTTTCGGCCATACCTCATCTTGACCAAATGCGTAGTGTATACGGATCACTCGGCTCTCAAATATCTCTTTGCAAAACAAGATGCAAAGCCGAGATTGCTCCGTTGGGTACTCCTCCTGCAAGAATTTGATATCATTATACGTGATAAAAAAAGGAGCTGAGAACCTGGCTGCTGATCATCTGTCCCGATTAGAGAACCCTCACCAAGATGTTTTCGAGAAAAAGGAAATAAATGAAACATTTCCTCTCGAGACACTCAATGCGGTTTCTTTTCGTGGAGACTCTTCTACCCCATGGTTTGCTGACTTTGCAAATTACCATGCGGGTAACTTCATAGTGAAAGGGATGTCGTCCCAACAGAAAAATAAATTCTTTAAAGATGTTAAACATTACTTCTGGGACGACCCCTACTTGTTTAAAATTTGCGCGGATCAAGTCATCCGGTGATGTGTATATGGTCAGGAAGCTATTGACATTCTCAAAGCTTGCCATTCTGGACCTACTGGGGGACATCATAGCCCCAACTACACCGCCAAGAAGGTGTTTGATTCCGGATTCTATTGGCCCACAATCTACAAGGATGCCCACGAATTTGTCAAAGCCTGTGACGCTTGTCAACGTCACGGGAATATCTCACAAAGAAATGAAATGCCACAAAATGCCATTCAAGTGTGTGAGATTTTTGACATCTGGGGCATTGACTTTATGGGGCCATTCCCTTCTTCTCGCGGTAATAAGTACATACTCGTGGCCGTTGACTACTTGTCAAAATGGGTTGAAGCTAAGGCTTTGCCTACAAACGATGCCCGAGTTGTTGTGAAATTCTTGAAATCTCTCTTTGCTAGGTTTGGAACTCCACGAGCCATAATCAGTGATCGTGGTACGCATTTCTGCAATGACCAGTTTGAAAGAGTCATGCAGAAGTATGGTGTAACTCACCGTCTCTCTACTGCGTACCACCCCCAAACTAGTGGGCAAGTGGAAGTTTCCAACTGGGGGATTAAAAGAATTCTTGAGAGGACGGTTGGCGAAAACCGTGCCTCTTGGTCGGATAAGCTAGATGACGCACTCTGGGCCTTCCGTACAGCTTACAAAACACCCATCGGGTGTACTCCATACAAGCTTGTGTACGGAAAGGCGTGTCATCTGCCGGTTGAGCTTGAGCACAAGGCATACTGGGCCTTGAAGCATGCCAACTTCGATATTCAGACAGCTGGTGATCACCGGAAAGTTCAAATGAATGAATTAAATGAACTCCGTGATCAAGCATACGAGAACTCTTTGATCTACAAAGAAAAGACAAAGAAGATTCATGACTCTAAAATCAAGAACCGCGTTTTCAACGTTGGTGATCGAGTCCTTCTTTTTAATTCAAGATTGAAGATTTTCTCGGGAAAGCTTAAATCCCGTTGGTCTGGACCATTCACTATCACTAAGGTTTATCCTTATGGCACTATTGAGTTATCTCAACCCGATGGTCCAAACTTTAAAGTGAATGGTCATCGATTGAAGCATTACTTTGGAGAGGACATTCCTCCTGTGATAGTCCCAGATCTACAAACTTTCCCCATGAACCAATGAATGCGGGGATCGAGTCAAGCTAGCGACTCGGGAATCAAAAACAGTAGCATGCCATATGGGTTTTCACCCATATTTCTGAGCTGTCTGAAGTTTGTTACGGTTAGCCATTCACAAGTGGCTAGCTTGTGTGACAAAACTTGACAGTTTAGCTTCTTCTTTCTACTTTCTACTTTCTACCACCCTAGTGTGGGGGAGTTGCCCCACATGTTATGTATATATAAGAGTTTCAAAAAAAAAAAAAAAAAAAAAAAAAAAAAAAAATCATGCTAAATAATGGCCGTAGTATTTCCCTTTTACGTTCTATGTTTCGGCATAACCGTCGGTACTTTGAATATTGAGGGCAATATTCATTTCTAAGTGTGGGGGGGAATTCTCACGAATTTTATCATATATTATCCACCCAATTCCCCCGTTTTTGGCCAAAATTTTTTTTTGGAGTAAGTGTTTTTACACTTACTCAATTGGTTATCAGTCCGCCATGTCTAAAAAACTAAAGGATTGGCTAATCCAGGAGCAAACGGCTCTTGGTAAAGATATCTCAAATCCGTTGACGGCTTGCAATTTGCCCAAAATTGTATGGTATTCAGCTCACCATATCCTAAAAAGTGAAGAGTTGGCTAGCCCGCAAGTTTATGGCTTGTGGTAAAGGCAGTGGAAAAACCATAATTGGTAATCAGCTCACCAAAGATAATATTGATAATTTATCTAAGAGTTGGCTAGTCCAGAAGCAAACGGCTTCTGGTAAAGACAAATCAAATCCGTTGAAAGCTGGTGATTTGCTCAAAATCACATGGTTATCAGTGTACCATGGTTCTTACTTGAACTGAAACATTTGGCTACTCCAGAAGTAATGGCTTTTGGTAAAGAGATGAAATCCATTAATTTTTCTCAAAACATTGCTAGGGACTAGCAATATCTTAGTGTGGGGGATTGATGAGTGTGTAAATACTCATCATTTTTGTACAAATTAGACTGCAAAAACATCTGAAAACACTCAGAAATGCATCAAAATGATAAAAATATCACAAATAAGTTTTTTATGTGTTTTAAATGCAAAAATATCAAAATCTGGTGAAAAACGTATCAAGTTTGCATAATTGGCAGTTTTAGTCCCCCAAGTTTCAAAAGTTGTCAAAAACAGTCCCTGGTAAATCTAAATAAAGAAAAATGTTATTCAAGGTCCCTGAAATATTCTAAGTTGTCAAAAATGGTCCTTGAATAAATCTTTTGTTAAATGGCAGAAAAGGTCCCTCAACTTTCAAAAATGTCAAGTTTGGTCCCTGGAAAATTGAAATTGTCAAATCTAGTCCTTGTACTATTGAAGGTTGTCAGTTTTAGTCCTTGTGTTAACCTTGGAATAATTACAGGTTTGGTCCTTCAAAAATCAGATTTGCAATATTAGTCCTTGTCATATTAAGCCTAGACTTGTCATAACTCAAATAGACCCCTGCCATATACCCTTTTTGACCCCCCTGTCATTTCCTCATTTTGAACCCCTGGTCAAACTAAGTCAAACCCCGCCCACTTTATCCCTTACCTCCCACCACTTGACTGTAGCCCTGCTCCTCTGCAACACCTCACCCAATCACTCTCACCTTATCCCTGCAACACATCTCACCCCTCATCATCACCTCTACTCATCCACCCCCCCTAGTTGCAGTTTTCAGAGACCACAAGTCAAAATAGGCTTTCCCGCCAAAATGCATAAAATGGCCAAAATGCCCAAAACTCATCTATTGGCTCACAAGGGTGGTGGGATTCAATCAGAAGGACACGTGGAGGCTTTCTAGAGTATAAAAGAGAGGAAGAAGAGGCAAGAGAGGGCAGTAGATTAGTTTTAAATTTTTCTTGTATGTCGTTTTTTTTTAGTTATCTCAATTAGTGTTTTTAAAATGTAATTTCAAGCTTTAATGTATTAAACATAAGCCTCTTGGTCATTATAACTCATTTCAAGCATTAATTTCAAGGTTTTAGCTAGTTTCATTTTTTTTTTTACTGTTGAAGAATGCAGTTTACTGTTCTTGAATTCAAGCTTATAGTGGTTTCTCTTTAAACTCAAATAAGCTTAGTTGAGCTCTTTATAGCTCTTGGTAAGCTTATGACTCAAGTTAAAACACTTTAGCACTTGGTCAAAGAAAGTCAACACTGCAGTCAGTTGCATCAAAGGGTTCTGAATTGCTGATTTGGATTGGATTTGGTCTTGGTTTAAGCTTATTGGGTGTGTTTCTAGTCAGCTTATGTAAGCTATAGTGGCTGGATTTGAGTAAGAGTTTTCTGTACCTTGTTTTTTTCATTATTTTGAGTTGAAATCACCCTAGTAGTTTACTTATAGAATATGTGTTTTTAGTTGCTTTATTTACTGATTTTAGGTTTAAATAGGTTAGTATAAGTGAGATTGAGATTTGGTTTGCTTGGCTTCAAGTGACTGTAGGATTAAGTTAGCAAACTAGTTACATAACTAGTGTTTGGATTTAGGCTCATCTATGGGATAGAGGTTTGTTCAAGGGTTAGGATTGGCTGCTTTAGTTCACTATAAGCTCAATTAAGACATTGGAAGTTTTAGTTTGCACCTGCTACCCCTTAAAGTCAAAATCCTGTTGTATCTGTCAAAGCTTCCATTTTCTGTTTGGATTAGCAAACTGAATTTGGCATGTAGGTTTAGATTCAGTTAATCTAGATTACATTAACATCAATCAGTCATAAATCATTAGTTTCATATCATTTCATAGGATCAAAAGTTGGAAAAAGTCAATATTCATAACTGATTTCATAAAGTCAAAAGTGCATAGACAGATTTCTACATAACTTAATTAATGTACCATGAGCTCATCTTTGGTTCAATTCCAGTGCAAATCTGGGGATCACAAGTTCAGTTGGTCTAGTTTAGGTAAATGAATTTTGCTAAATGTTCTCAAGTTTTTACATGCTCCAATTTAGCTGTCCAAAAAGTCACAATCTCCCCTGTTCACACTCAGCATTCACTGAGTGTGATACAGGCTTTTTACAATCTCTGCACAAGCTTCAATATAGCTTATTAAGGTCTCAGCTTTGGTTTATAAGCAGTCTAGTTGGTGGTCTTGAGGACCTCAGTTCTGTTTTTCAGCTTGGCTTATTAGATAAGCAGTTGCATTAGCTTAAAAGTAGGCTTAGAATCTGTTTTAGGCACTTAATTTCAATTAATCAAATCTGTTCATTAAGTACAATAGAGGTTAAGAGCAGTTGTAATTAGTTGATTTTGAGTAATTATAGCTTATTATAGCTTCTGAGAAAGGTTGATGCCCATTTGGTCCCTTTGGTTTAAAATAAGTGCTTATTGATAAGCACTTTCCTATAGCAGTTGCATTTTCCTACACACAACCCCATGTTTTTATATTTTTCCTAGATTCTAAATATTATTTTAAGCTTTTCTTGAAATTTTCAGATTTTTCCTGTCCTGTTTGCTATTTTTCTCCATTTTAAATAGTTTTTAAGCCTTTTTAAATAGCATTTAATACAAAAAATTCAGAAAAGTATCAAAAAAATAATTTTTCATTTTTCTTAAGTTAAGATAAATATAAAAAGCCAAAAAAATATTTTTCTAGATTTTTCTTAGTTAAATTTGTATTTTTAAATAAATTAATTAGTTTTAAATAGTTTAAAATCCATAAAAAAATAGAAACATAATCAGAAAAATATAAAAATAGTTTTGAAAATTCTCTTTTTTTATTTTAGATTTTTCCAAGTCATAATTTTATTTTTCTAGGTTTATTTCCTATTTTCTTGTAATTTAAGTTATTATTTAATAGTTAAAAATAGTTTTTAATTAATAATAATTAATTAAATAGTTATAAAAATAATTTTCTTTTTCTAATAATTTTCTTTTATCATTAGGTTTGTAAAAATATCATTTTCATATTTTTAGGATTAATATTGTGTAAGTTTCACATTTTTATTTGTACGTTACGTAGTTTTTAAATTCAGTTTTATAAAAACATAAAAACAAAAACATCAGTTTAAAAATAGTGATAGCATTTATTTAATATTTTTTATCTTTTTAATTTTCTTTAATTTGCATTTAAGCCCCTGTAATTTATTAATCTTTTCTTTAGGTATAAATATCTCAAAATCCTTACTGATCACTATCCTTAGTGGTTATTCGACATCTGATTGTGTTAAACACCAGTCATCCTCCGTGGGACATAACGACCCGGGAATCCACTGTATTCTCCTGATCTAAATTGCAATTGGTGTTTGAGCTGTTTTAAGTTCCTTACGGCTGGTCATTCACAAGTGGCTAGCCTGCGTAAGAAAACTTGACGGTTTTGCAACAATCACGCCCGTTATAGCTTTTGGTACCGCCATACATGTACAAGCGGACCAGACGGCACCATTATTGTGGTTCCACCTGTGTAAAAATTGGTGCCGTGGAACCTACAGGTAAGTTGTTGAATTTTACTAAATCCTGCAATCTAATTTACCAAATTTAGTTTCTAGGATAGTTGTTAATGCTTATCTTTCATATCTTATTCAACACATCCTCAGTGGATTAACTTAGGATGTTTGACATGATCTTAGACACTTCCATCTCATTAAACTACCATATTTGTATGGATTAACATCAAATCTGTAAATCCTTTGTTCCATAAATCGACACATTCAGGATGGTCATTTTCACACCTTCACTGTTACTTTTCCTCAAACTTAGCATTTCTTAAAGCAAAGTCAAAATGATTAAATCCTCAACCTCAAATAAGCCACTTAAGAAAACCACTAGGATTAGCATTCGATCTTGTTGCTTCATTAACTTGAACTCCTCATCCTCAGACTCGTTACCTCTCAACATCTCATCACCCATTCAAGATGTGAACTTTCTAAACTTAAGTACTCCAACTCCACCACCAAAATCACCCACAATTATGACTACTTCACAACCATCCAAAACACCTTGACTACCAAAGTCTCCAAAACTTGTACTTTGTGCAAACACCACCAACATCTCCTCACCCGTTTGCGGATGACTTAGATGACTTACCGAGACTAACAAATCTGTACTCATTATTTGCAAATATATCATACACAAGTCTATCATATGACTATAGATATTGTTTTGTATCTACATGTATTACCTCACTTGGTTAACATGAAAATAATGTGTCATCCTTCAAGACGATAAGTATTTACATAGAGTCATAACTCACACGTATGTTAAAGACATACTATCAAGTCTTGTTATCCTTGAGTTTAATCTAAGCTTTATAATCTCAACAAATTAGGATTGAAAACTTAAGTATTTCATCCGAAATATTCAAGTATATGCAACTTACGATTGTAGTCATTAAAAGTCATATCCGAAAAATCAACACCCAAGTATTTTAACAAACACATGTTGAAACACTTATCCAAAGCAAACAACCCAATGTGCCACTTATCCCTCTTTGACACCTACTATCCCTCTTCCATCTTTTTGGCACCATTAAGCGTATTGCTCATGAACTTCCAAGAGCATCCTTTAAATCAAACGTGCCATTTCAAGGTGAACCTATACCTCAGCCCCTAAGCTTCATAGACATAAGCAAAACTTCAAGCACTTCACCCACTAGTTGTAGCAACCAATGAACAATAAGAATTAGTATCCGTATTTTTTGTGTTCAACATCTATGGACAAATAATCAACCTAAGTACTACCATAGCACAACAAACCCCTACATCACCACATCCTTATTTAGACACACTAGAAGACCTACCACCTAGATCAACCAATCCACCATCCTTACCATCATCTGAATTCGTTGAGTGTATTGCTCAAAAAGCCCTTGTGTCCAACACTTGTACTGAATCAAATGCACGTTTGAACAAACTCAAACATCATTTCCAACATATAAGGACTTAGATAATTCATTATGGCTAGAACCTCAACTATCAAATAAGCATGGTGCTCTTGGTAATTGTTTTCAATTTCCACTAGGTATAAGTAGTACTACCTTCACAAATTATCAAAGTATTAGTAATACTTTGCCGTTAAACTTCTGCATAAATTTCGTTAAACCTCAAATCAACATTTTAACAACATATGTTCAAATGCAATCTCAAAGCCAACATCATACACCCCAAACAACAATGACTCTTGATGAGTATACATAAGAAACTCAAGTGAATTCATCTTGTCATCATCTAGTGAATATAATCTTGAGACCAAGTATATTTACATGGGACTATCCGATTCAAACACTTTGGCTTCATATATTCATTTAGGAAAACATGATGTTTTGAAAAACATTATGCCTAAGAAATCATGCGTTAAGTATTCATCTTGTTAAAAGGATATTGTATATCCTATGCATCATTCTCTCCTTGTGACATAGATGGTTTTGTTACAAGAGATTTCATTACACCTCATTGGCTAAATGATCTTGAAACGAACATCCGCAAGTTCTATGAAGTAGCATATCCAATTCATCTTGTCATAGTTATTTTCGTAAGCATGATAACTTTATCCCATGCGATAATCTCATTTGTTGAAAGATACTATTTGTATCCATTTCCTTTCAAGCATAGATCATAACCTAACCTTGCACAAACCTTGTGCACATCCAAGGTTAAAACTACACATCTCTAGAGCATACACATGATCTATTGAAGTTGGTAACCTTATTTAGATTCTTGTTAAATAAAAAGGAGCTTTCTTGAGAACGTTCTTAATTAAACATATTCCATTCCCTAGTCTTAGATAATCAAATCACTTTTAAAGTATACACGTCAACGTAAAAGATGTAATCCATTAGATCATACAATTAGCTATAAAATTTGAACAACCTTAGATTCTAAACACAAGATTAAAACATATTGTGTATCAACACACCATTGTTAAAATTCATGTGTATAACATGACATCTTCATCACCTTAGTTATATTGCATATTAGTTGTGTCACATTAAGCCAAGTATTGGTAAACTATCATCTTTTATGCACTTTAATAGGCAAAAGTAGGAGTTCCCATCTTTCTAACATGAGAATGACTACTGGAGAACCTATTGCACTAGAAACTCAATTTGACCTAACGGTTGAATTGCTTCCTGGAGAGAAGTTGGGTATGTGGAATCACCCGTAAAAATGGTCGTGTTTAGCCTTAATTGAGCACCACTAGTAATAGTCTCATATTCATTCTCCAACTTGAAAAATCTGTTTTCCTATACTTGCCTAAAGTAAGTGTTAAAACATTGATAGTTTGCCTCGCCGTAGGAATACTAATCAAACAAGTAGTATATATGACTTTTATTTTAAAACCACTTGCATTACACTTACATGTGTTGATTAAATGTTCTTGTTTAATACGATAAGTTGATTTCACATTATCTTAGTGTTTGATAACTAGTCAAATGTGTAAACCTTAGTACGGTTTTATCTTCAAAATGCTTGTATTCTTGTTTCATGCTACTAAACGTTTAAACCTAAACTTTATTTGCATGATACTTACTTTTGAATTATTTTTAGCATGATTAACATGTTACTTATGAATTCATAATATACCATTTTGATACGTGATAATTTTGATATGATATATTTGTGTTTGAACGCTATTAGTTGGCATTCATTATATCTATGTGTAGTATGATCCAAACGATACATGCTCCAAATTGTTATGTCTTAAACATGGCTTGCATGAATCTTTCATCTTGTTTCTTTTGCTTTTTGTCACACTATTTGTTTGCTACGTGTGCACATATAACCTGTCAAAGTGCCTTTGGTATGACAAAATTTTAGAAGCCCTTTTATCTTACAAATTAATCACATAGATTATTGTATATCCAAGTATGCTTAAGTGTCTAAGTCTAACGACAAAACAATCTCATAATGAAATGTCTTGAATAAAGTCGTATTCTTGCATAATATGATTGTTTTGATGCTATCTTGTGTGGTGATTTCTTGTCTACTAAGTGCAATGTGTTGTTTTTGCTTATATAATATGTTATCATTTGATTTCTATCATGTTAACATCTTTTGTCACTAACAAATTTGTTTTGTAGGTTGATAACAAATTACTTGTTATCTCACTTGGTTCTAACTTTTATATGCTCATTTTGCATAATCTCCTTTATTGCTACGTAGATTAGTACTATGCTTTATGGGACCCCTACACTTGCATATAATTTAAAAGCATATAGAATTAAGTTCTAGAGGGTTGGCTTTGCATTTTTGTCTTTCAACCGACCTCCTTCCAAATCTCATTCTTGCTTCCGCTTTCCAAAAATCACCTCCATCATTATTTAGTTATAACAATACTCTAATCCTCTTCACTTCCTATTAGGAAACCACATGCCTCATCATACAATCATCTCGTATTAATCGAGAAGAGGTACGTGACTTTAAGGATGAAGTTCATTATATGCTAACCATCATCCAGAAAAACATCACTAAACTCATCTCTTTCGTTAACCCGAATAACCTCTAAAACACTTTGTTGTCATTCCTTATTTGATACATTACATATTATGTTGGATGTCCACCAATTAAGGGAGAGAAATCCATTCACATAATTGTCTTTTGTCAAAATTTCTGTTTCTTAGACTCTAAAATACCAACACATAGGTAAACACCACGTAGCTAAAATTGGTTCATGAAACCACAACTAGTTCAACCTTTTTAACTTTTTATCACAAGCTTGCACCAATACCTCATCAAGTGAAAAACGCATCATGTGTTTTTACAAAACATCTTCATCTCCACATATAGGATTTTCCTTAAACTAGCACCTTACAACTTCACTATCTAAAACACCATCATATGATCTTATCCTTTTCTCGCTTATCATGCATGTCCTTGTCAGTGCAAACGATATATTAATCAAAACAGCCATTCCCAACACGTTGGTCTATCCAACTCTCACTCATATGATGTCACCCTCATATAGGCACTCATTATTATTATTAAGTATTTTCCATATTGTCTTCACTTCTTTTCAATGTGATAATCATCCATGTCGGTCAAAACCATGCTAATACTACCTTTCCCATTGTCACATAGAATAGGTCATTTTTATAATTCGTGTCAATCAATGAACGAATTTATCTTCATGTTATCACTTTTATATATTTTTGGTATCTTCATTATAAAATTCTTAGATAGAACGCATTATTGATTAATCTTGGGTTAAAGCATATGAGAACTTGCTCAAAACAATAGGTTGTTAGCATCAATAAATCATTCACATCATAACCCTTATGCATCATTGAAATGCAATGTCTATTCATTTGTTTTCCTCTTTGTCTTGGTCACTTGACATTACGAAAGGATTGCATGAGTCCATATTTTTATATTATTTGCTATACATACGAGTTTCTAACTCCTTAATAGCTTTCTACGTTATCACCACCACCTTCCATCACCACTTTCACTAATCATCACCACCATGGATTAGCGAAAACTTACTTTTGAAAATCTTGAGTCATCTACCATCACCACATGAATCCTACTAGTAAACCGACACCAACACTAGCACCACTTGTGGCACACCCGGTAGGAGACTTCATATCTTCTTTCTAGGAACTATTTTGTAGGATTTTATCATATTATATTCTCACTTTTCTTATGATTGTAATTAGGAGACTACACTTCATGAGATTTTTGATTATATCATTTTTCACATATATACATCTTATTTTTCTTTGTGAAAAAGATGAAATATATTACACTAATGTTTTTCATTGTAGGTTCATCATCATATACACTCGATTGTATATACCTTACTCATCTAAGGATGAAGTTTGCATCAATTATTTTTCTTATTTTAGGTGCTTCTTGACACCCTCGAACAAGGAGGAATATCCTTTAAGCACTCATATTGCATCGTCTATACACTTGGTTGTATATGACATATTTGTCTAAAGACAAAGCTTCTATTATACTAATATTTATTTTGAAGGTTCATCTTGACGCACTAGAGCAAGGGGAGCTTCCGTCAAGAATTTACTGAATGCATCTTATACACACTTTGTTGTATATCACTTACTCGTCCAATGACGAATATAGTTTTGCACTAATATTTGTTTTATAGGTTTTTAATCATACCCTGACGCCTCAAACAAGGGGGAGAAACCGTCAAGGGGGAGCATGCAAGCATTTAGCATCATTATCACTTTTCAACAAGCATCTGTGCTTCGATAAAAAGTGGAGAAAATAGGCTAACATTGATATGCATTTTTCTTTTTCATATATTTCTCATAATTTTTGTTGCATAAAACTAACCTTGATGTAGGTTAAGCCTCTTTATTTGATCCATGGATCCGCTACCAAACAAGGGACGGATTGAAGTGGACGAATTAACTTCACTAGAGATAATGCAAGATCGCCTTTTTGGGGAGAAATAAAGTTAAACTCCAAGGACACGCCCTTTTTGTTTCGACAAAAGGGGGGAGAAGAGTGTAAACGGAGAAGGTAATGTAAAGGTAGTAAGGATACAAGTAACCTTTTACATTTTACTTTCTATTACGTTTACATATCTTTGTCATCATCAAAAAAGGGGAGATTGTTAGTGCAAATATTACGACATTTAATCTATACAGTCTCGTTTGTTTTGATTGATGACAAACATGTAACTTGTAATACATAACGTAAAATGTACAAGTTACTTGTAATCACACTTTGTCTCAACATACATTCAACACCTCTCGATGTCTCAAGTCCTCATATGTTACAACACAGGTTCGTACATGTTTGTTATGTGGCATTATGATCAAACCCATTAACAAATCATTTAGAATGTTTAAAATACGTTTAGAGTCACTAAGTATTTTAATAGGTTAACCATTCTATTTCGAACCTCATTTTACATTTTGCATTCACAAGTATTTCAAAAGGTAACTAGACATTTTATTAACTAGTTACATAATACATTTTACAAGTTTACTTTGATAAACCTTTTAATCTTAAAATGGAAATACATGTTACATCATGGCATGCATCATCCTTGAAATCCTTGGAAGAACTCTTGAATATTTTGGTTAGATTGTCACTCAATATATCAAATGTGATCTTGGTAAGATATGGCAAAAGATTTGAAGAAAGATTTTTTAGATTTCCTGTCAGGCACCCACGGCACCAATTTGTATAAAGGGCGGAACCCTTTAAAGGGCTCCTTGGAATCCGTGGACGCTCCTGTTCACTTTTGCCTATAAATAGAAGCCCGTTGTTTTCCCATTTCTTCATCACTTCAAAGCACATCTTCTCCACCTTCTTGCATACATTTAGATCAATCATTACACAATGTAGTAACATACATTAAACACCCTAATGATCATGATCATAATGCTTCTAACATTCATCTTTGTTGTAAGCATACTCTTTGATCAACCAAGGAAAGCTTGGAGATCTAGCCATCCCCACTCACCACAAGCTGAAGATCTATCACAACAAGTTTAGGGAACTTGTGATCTTCATCATGAAGGCTTCCTATCAATGAAAGTTCATTTAGAAGTAGTTATTCATATCCATTAGACATTTGTGTCATGGATCATTAATGTAAACATCATTGCATCATAACAACACTTTCACCAAACTAGATTAGATGGTTTATGTGTTTGTGCCATAAAACACAAGGTTTGTTATGTTGGGCCATAAAACATATTGGGAGTGGTTGTACCCTTGTAAAAGAACTCGACATCTAGCTTAGTGTCGGAAATATTGTATAGGCGATGTTAGGTTGGTTCTACCTCGAACTAGAACCCGGTATTTAGCTTTGTACCAGAAAAAGTGTAAGCGACGATTGTAAGGTTTTCTCCGCCGAGAAGGGAGCTTGTTGATTTAGTGAAGTAACTCTCGAGTTGGGTACTCGGGGAATGGAGTAGGGCGGAAAGGAGATCCGTGACCGAACCACTATAAATCATCGTGTTCGGTTTGCACTTTCCTTTCTTTATCTCTTTACTTTTATAGTTGCACTATACTATTGCTTGTGATGTGGTTTGATGTTACTGCTTGTGTGACAACATGGTTTACTATGCTTTACATTGGTCACAAACAATAATTGGAACTTTCATATTATAACAAGCTTCATAAGCGATTTGATACTAAAGATCTAAAGTTTTTAAACGGTAACGTATTCACCCCCCTCTACGTTTCCACATTACGTTTTCATACATTTTTATCATTTTCGTCCGTTTTTAACGGTTTTTTACGTTTGTGTCCGTTTTTGCATGTTTTCGTCTGTTTTTGTCCGTTTTACACGTTTTCGTCCGTTTTTTTACGTTTTCGTCTGTTTTTTCACGTTTTCGGCCGTTTTTTCACGTTTCCGTCATTTTTTTACGTTTTTGTTCTTTTTACACGTTTTCTTCTGTTTTTTTTACGTTTTCGTCCATTTTTTGACAAATTTTTTTCGTTTTTGCACGTTTTCGTCAGTTTATCTTTACGTTTTTGTCCGTTTTACACGTTTTCATCTGGCTTTTTTCTGTTTTTATCCATTTTACACGTTTTCATCCGTTTTTTACGTTTTTGGCCGTTTTTTACACGTTTTCGTCTGTTTTTTACGTTTTTGTCAGTTTAATCATGTTTTCGTCCGTTTTGTTACTTTTTCGCCCGTTTTGTCGCGTTTTCGTCCGCTTTTTTACGTTTTTCTCCGCTTTTACTCGTTTTCGCCTGTTTTTTTTACGTTTTCGTCCATATTTTTTCACTTTTTTTTTTTTACGTTTTTGTCCGTTTTTGCACGTTTTCGGCAGGTTTTTTACTTTTTTGTCCGTTTTTGCACGTTTTTGTCAGGTTTTTACGTTTTTGCCCGTTTTTACACGTTTTCGTCCGTTTTTTTTACGTTTTTGTCCATTTTTACACGTTTTCATCTGTTTTATTACGTTTTTGCCCGTTTTCACACATTTTCATCCGTTTTTTTTGCGTTTCGCCCGTTTTTTCTTGTTTTCGTATGCTTTTTTACGTTTTTGTCCGTTTTTACACGTATTCGTCTATTTTTTTACGTTTTCTTCCGATTTTTAACGTTTTTTGTCCGTTTTTGCACGTTACCGTCTGTTTTTTTTACTTTTTTGTTCGTTTCACACGTTTTTTTTTTTTTTTTTTTTTTTTTTTTTTTTTTTTTTTTTTTTAATGGTTTTATCCGTTTTTACCAATTTTCGTCCGTTTTTTAACGTTTCTGTCTGTTTTTACACGTTTCCGTCAAGTTTTTTACGTTTTTGTCCGTGTTTACACGTTTTCAACCATTTTTTTATGTTTTCCTCTATTTTAATACGTTTTCGTCATTTTTTTACGTTGTTGTCCGTTTTTACACGTTTTCGTCTATTCTTTACGTTTTCGAAGACGAAAATGTAAAAAAACAGACAAAAATGTGTAAAAACGGATAAAAACAAAAAAACGGATGAAAACGTGTAAATCGTAAAAAAGCTGACGAAAACTTGCAAAAACGGACAATAACATAAAAAAATGTTAAAAAAGGACAAAAATGTAAAATACTGACGAAAACGTATTTAGCAGACGAAAAGGTAAAAAATGGATGAAGACGTTTAAAACGGACAAACACGTAAAAAAGTGGACGAAAACGTGTAAAAACGGACAAAAACGTCAAAAAAAGGACGGAAATATGTAAAAACGGAAAAAAACGTAAAAAACCGGACGAAAACATGTAAAAACGTAAAAAAAAGGGACGAAAATGTGTAAAAACGGATAAAAAGATAAAAAAAAACCGGACGAAAACGTGTAAAACGGACAAAAACGTAAAAAAAAGGTGACGATAACGCGCAAAAACGGACAAAAAACGTTAAAAATCGGACGAAAACGTAAAAAAAATAGACGAAAACGTGTAAAAACGGACAAAAACGTAAAAAAGCGTCGAAAACGTGTAAAACGGACAAAAACGTAAAGAAATCGTTGAAAACGTGTAAAAACGGACAAAAACCTGACGAAAACGTGCAAAAACGGACAAAAACGTAAAAAAACGTTAAATATGGACGAAAACGTAAAAAAGCAGACGAAAACGAGTAAAAACGGAGAATAACGTAAAACAGCGGACGAAAACGCGAAAAAACGGGCGAAGACGCAACAAAACGGACAAAAAGGGACGAAAACGTGTAAAAACGGACAAAAACGTAAAAAAAACGGACGAAAACGTAAAAAATGGACGGAAACGTGTAAAAACGGACAAAAACGTAAAAAAAATAGACAAAAACGTGCAAAAACGGACAAAAACTTTAAAAAAAAAAAGGCTAAAATAAAAAAACAGACGAAAACGTGTAAAAACGGACAAAAACGTAAAAAAGCGGACGAAAACGTGAAAAAACGGACGAAAACGTATTAAAAGTGACAAAAAAGTATAAAACCAGATGAAAACGTATGAAAACAGACGAAATCGTATAAAAACGGACGAAAACGTATAAAAATGGATGACACCAGACAAAAACGGATGAAAACTTATAAAAACATAAAAATACAGACGAAAACGGATGAAAACGTATAAAAACTGGCGAAAACGTAAAAAAATGGATATTGAATACTTTTTGTCTTTGTTTACAGTAATTAATAATTATGTTCCATGATGAAACAAAAAAACTAGCAAAACCCAAAAAAAACCCGACCCGACCCGACTCTTACCCATTTATACCCATACCCGTCTAGACCCATCCTTTCAAGTGACCCATCTAGACCCATACCCATATAGACCCATACCCATCTAAGACCCAAGACCCAACCCAACCCAACCATTTTGCTACTTCTACCAGCAATGGTCGGTCGACCGAGTCGCTGCCATTGCAGCATGAAGGTCGAACTGGGTCGGTCGGCTCCAAAATTGACGAAGGGTTCATCCCCTCGACCGATAACTCACTTGACTAAAAAACAAAAAAGTGAACTATTACAATATTGAAAAAAACATTTGTAACTTTGTAAGATTTTCTTTTTTTTTGTTGTTTGTTAGGCTACCCACTGGTCACTCTCCAACTCACAGTAATATCTACCTAGACTCGAAAATGAAAATGAAACTAAACAAGATCTCTGTTATTATTATTTCTAAATTACTTGTTAAAAAATGTATGACCGCATGATATCACATTACCAGAAAATTCAGTCACAGGGTACCCGCGTCGCGCGAGTACATATAGTAATAGATAATAAAAATATTTGCATCTCAACCGATTCCACTATAAATATCGTGTTAACAAAGAATAAAATACATATCTCAACCAATCTACCTCCATTTTTCCCTCCGTCCCCATTTCTTTCCCCAATTAAATACCAGAACTCGCCGGAATTGCTTCGGGTATATTTCCTGCAATTTTGTTTGGTTAGATGTTGATTATGTGTTTAGTCCTGTATGCAATAAATGAATTTTAGTCCTCTATGCAATTTTTCTTTTATAAGTGTAATGTTAATGTGATTAGGCCGTTTAATGCATGACAAGTGTTTGATAAAATGCGCAAGGGAAATGTTGTAGCAAATTCAGTGTTTGATAATGGTAGGCCTTTTACGCATGACAAGTGCTTGATAGAAGGCGCAAGGTAAATGTTGTAGCAGGATTAGCACTATAAGTTTGTATTGTTATTTCATACTTGTAGATAATTAGTCTTATGGTTACGACTATGTTTTGCGTATGTGTTGAGAGCAACTTGACTAATGTGTTTATGGTCCTGTGACGTGTTTGTCTAATTGCATTTACTTAATATAAAGTTGGAACTCAAGGTGTCTAATGTTTGTAATTTGATAGATAATGAGCCGAGGTAGTTGTTCTTGTAGTGAATTGACAATGGCAATGTAGCGTGTTCTTAGACTTGCAGTTAGAGCATGTTATTTCACACTTGTTAGCCCAATAGCAGGCATGACATATGATGCTTTCAAAACTGCTTACAATAAGAAAAAGGTTAAAATCAATTGTAATTTGTTACTTTTCTATTTTCAGCTTTGATGTTCGGGGCACTGGCATTTATCTTGTATATTTTCCATCATATTCGAAAATCCATGTGGACATGTGGTAATGGTCAGTCTGGTTCAAAATAAAGAGTTAACGCCGAATATTGTAGAGAAACTGTTTCGTGAAGCTTGCCAAGCTTTATCAGAACCTTCCTTGTCTAGAGATACTTCCAGTTTTAAGGTGAGGTTTGGTACTTATAAACTTAAAAAACTAAATATGATCCTGTTTGATTTTCGTTAAATAAGAACATATTATAACCGTTATATGGGAAAATATCCAGGTGGAGTATGTTGGGAACTCAAACAAGTAGGGTTGGATCAGTTGGAAAACCCCTTGCCTCTCAACCGAGAGGTCAGGGGTTCGATCCTCACTCCCTACAAAAGGCCGGAGGTCCTTTCTACCTTTGGTAGAACCGGAAGCAGCCTCTCTACCTTAGGTAGGGGTAAGGCTGTCTACATCTTAACCTCCCCCAAACACCGGAAACGGTATTGGGTACCCATAACCCGTGGAAGACGGCATTGGGAGTTACTTTACTTTACTTTACTTTAGTATGTTGGGAACTCAAAAGATGCTGAAAAGATCATACAAAGAACATTAAGGGAATTCACGTATTACGT
>BPTQ01000001.1:103797068-103961909 GCA_019973895.1 Chrysanthemum seticuspe
GACAAACATGTAACTTGTAATACATAACGTAAAATGTACAAGTTACTTGTAATTACATTTGTCTCAACATACATTCAACACCTCTCGATGTCTCAAGTCCTCGTATGTTACAACACAGGTTCGTACATGTTTGTTATGTGGCATTATGATCAAACCCATTAACAAATCATTTAGAATGTTTAAAATACGTTTAGAGTCACTAAGTATTTTAATAGGTTAACCATTCTATTTCGAACCTCATTTTACATTTTGCATTCACAAGTATTTCAAAAGGTAACTAGACATTTTATCAACTAGTTACATAATACATTTTACAAGTTTACTTTGATAAACCTTTAATCTAAAAATGGAAATACATGTTACATCATGTCATCTTTGAAATCCTTGGAAGATCACTTGAATATTTTGGTTAGATTGATACTCAATATATCAAATGTGATCTTAGTAAGATTTGGTAATATCTTGCAAAGATTTGAAGAAAGATTTTTTAGATTTTATGTCAGGTACCCACGGTACCAAATTGTATAAAGGACGGAACCCTTTTTAGGGGTCCGTGGTCCGTGGACGCTCCTGTCCACTTTTGGCTATAAATAGAAGCCCATTGTTTTCCCATTTCTTCACCACTTCAAAGCACATCTTCTCCACCTTCTTGCATACATTTAGATCAATCATTAACAATGTAGTAACACACATTAAACACCCTAATGATCATGATCATAATGCTTCTAACATTCATCTTTGTTGTAAGCATACTCTTTGATCAACCAAGGAAATCTTGGAGATCTAGCCATCCCCACTCACCACAAGTTGAAGATCTATCACAAGAAGTTTAGGGAACTTGTGATCTTCATCATGAAGGCTTCCTATCAATGGAAGTTCATTTAGAAGTAGTTATTCATATCCATTAGACATTTGTGTCATGGATCATTAGTGTAAACATCATTGCATCATAACAACACTTTCACCAAACTAGATTAGATGGTTTATGTGTTTGTGCCATAAAACACAAGGTTTATTATGTTGGGCCATAAAACATATTGGGAGTGGTTGTACCCTTGTAAAAGAACTCGACATCTAGCTTAGTGTCGGAAATATTGTATAGGCGACGTTAGGTTGGTTCTACCTCGAACTAGAACCCGGTATTTAGCTTTGTACCGGAAAAAGTGTAAGCGACGATTGTAAGGTTTTCTCCGCCGAGAAGGGAGCTTGTTGATTTAGTGAAGTAACTCTCGAGTTGGGTACTCGGGGAGTGGAGTAGGGCGGAAAGGAGATCCGTGACCGAACCACTATAAATCCTCGTGTTCGGTTTGCACTTTCCTTTCTTTATCTCTTTACTTTTATACTTGCACTATACTATTGTTTGTGATGTGGTTTGATGTTCATGATTGTGTGACAACTTTGTTTACCATGCTTTATATTAGTCACAAACAATAATTGGTACTTTCATATTATAACAAGCTTCATAAGCGATTTGATACTAAAGATCTAAAGTTTTTAAACGGTAACGTATTCACCCCCCCTCTACGTTTCCACAAAGTCGTATGTTCAAAATCAACTACTCTATAAAATATATGTGCTTACGAATGCAGGTACTTTCACAGATGAAATAACACTATTCGCCGGCTTCACATTAGGCAAAAAGACGGAATATCCAGTTGCGTATTTATGCTCTATAGCTCCCCTCCCATTTACTCCAACTGCATAAACTATAACCAGTCAGATCGCATCCATGTATGGTTGGTTCTGATGGTATTTAAGAATTGTTAAGAAGTTTAAATTTCTCAAATCTGAACTTTCACTCCTTTACTTCAATAATTAAACTTATGTTGTTTCTTTTTCCGATGAGGTAAAAAGTCAGGGATATCATGCCCATACATTAATCATTTTTAGCGTGTACCAAAAAAATGAAAATTTTAAAATTAACAATTACCTCACGGAATTTTGAACTTAGCATATCAGTAACCATTTCTTCAATCCCATTATTCTCTGAGACTATATTACACAAATCATATGTTACTGCTGCAACTTCTTGCTTAATGGCAGGCTCTACAAACGTATTGAACTTAAATCTAGTTTGGTTATATTGTGATAAATCCACATTCTCTTTTCTGGAATCCAGTTACATACCCAATTGTATGAAAACTTCAGATACTTCAGGATAGGAATTTAAAATCTGGTGATGAACATTTTCACCAATTTGATGTGCTTTGCTGGTACTATACAAGGGATCAACCTGCAATAAAATTCAAACTATGACCATGTAAGCAAAAATAGGTCGATGCAGTATAACTGTATGCAATATGGAATTATTGAAGACATTTCACCAAAATCTTTACATCAAGGTATATAGTTAAACCAACCCTCCTTCCCCTAAGGTGTCTACAATATTGAATCAATATTCATGAGCAAACATACCACAAAATCGATTACTGTTTAATACATTCACTCGCCGTCTTCCTGTTTAGTTTCTTGTTTATGTTCAGTTTCTTGTTTACAGTGACATACGGTAATGAGGAAGGTTAAGAGTTAACTTGCCTTGACTCCATCAACTTGCACTACTGTCTTTCTGAATGGATCCAAATCATGTGATAGTATTCAAGTATATACATTTTCAACATATAGTAAATACTCTTTTTTGCACTACTGTATTTCTTGTTCACGCGTGAATTAACTTTCTTCACTAGTAAATAGACATACATTTTACATTTATACATGAGCATATATAATGGCATTTTAAACAATTCCAATAAAAAACTGGCTGGATGAAAAGCAATGTGTTTCTAGCATCTTACAATTGCATTATCCTACCTATACACGAATCCATATCTTTGTGCAAGTCAGAATTCCTGTCGTGTTATATAAACATTTGTAAGCAAGAAGTGAATAGAATAAAGTTAAACCGAATACAAGGACAAATATAGACTATTTAATACACTAAAGAGCTCTATGAAATTGGCAATTCTTGATCTTTTTGTAGCCGCTAAACAACAAGAATGGCTGAAAGGCGAATATGCATGTGATATGACCATTCAAATGTGTGTAGCTTTAAGATGGTAAAATTTTTAATTTGATCAAGTTGTAGAAAAGCAATACACTTGAATTTAAGATTACCTAATGGTGATGATTTCAATTCTGCCTATGAATTCTGCTGATAGAGTGTCGTGCCATAAGTTTTCGACCAGAAACTTGACGATCATCCTGTAAAAACTCATTTCGGTTTACTAATCCAATCAAATTAAGAAATACTGATGTTAGCACTTGGTCTTTGAACAACAAAATCTTTGCAAAGACATGATGTTTACCAACAACTCAGCGAGGGCCCTGTACATTAAAGCTTATCTATCTGTTTTATGACAACTTTTGTAATACATAGCCATTGTTACTATCCGAAAATTGTTATTCATGCAATTCGATTTCATTTAGCTTTCCTTTATCTAATCACTATTTGAGTGTTACTAATACCTTTTTATCTTGATTTATTAACAACAGTAGCCTCCCTTTCAGCTGACTTTTAGAGAACGTACACAAAGGTTTAATCAATTTCTTTCAGTGGAGCAAAGACTGAGATCGCAGCAAATATCATATATCTGCAGGTAATTTTTGACAAAATCTTGAATTTTGAAAGTCAAAGGTTTGTTGGTTTCCGCAGACAATGCAAAGAAAGCCAACTGAAATGCATTCATGCAAAAAAAACCTACAGTTGTCTACGAAATATTGCAATTCCAAAAATAACCCCTTTTTACCCGTTACCCAACCCACCCATTTTCTAGCTCTCTTTAATTTAGCCATGATTAAATCCATAGAAAAGAGCACACCTTTCCTAGATGCAACATGCTTGGGTGGGGAAAAAGAGTGTGCTGCTAAGACATGACATATTGGCTTAAAAATGCCACTTATGCTGCTAAGAATAGTCATCTTACTAGGTGAGGAAAAAGAGTAAATAATAAATACATGGAATACGTTTATACCTCATATTTAAATTTCTCAAAGGGAACACGAACGCCCCGTTTTAGATCTCTTGTAATACAATGATGCCTCAATCCTTCTTTAAGCCAAGCATATGTGTCGTTAATGGCATTCTCCCTTACCTGCTTTCCAAGGTATAGAAGACCTAAACCAAGAGGCAGTAGTCGGGTGAGTGGCTCCCCCAAGTCTTACTCACTTTGATCCATGAGTGCAAACATAATTGCCTGTGCAACCTCCTCGTTACAGGAACCAACATATAGTATATACCAAACCTAGGAAAATCGATGTGACGAAAATAACATCTAGCGGTGCTTTTGGGTCTCCAAGAAACGGAGTCGGTTTGTCTAAGGGTCTTAAAGATGATTTACACATACGAGTTAGACGAATGTAAAAGAAAAAAGGAAATTAATAGTTATAGAGATACTGTGGCAAACCTGTTCATTCTGAGTGTCGGCATATGCCAAGACCATTTATGGCATCGGATTTAACAGAAGAATCTTATTTATCTAGATAATCAGCAAGTGCCAAGGCTTGAAACCAACAAAAAATTAATCTATTAATAAAATATCACAACAAATCTGGTTTAAATAATATAATACTAGGGGAACTCATAGGATCACAGTCATTCTTGATAGCACACTTTGTAATACCAACTCCTAACAATGCACCAGCTATGACATGATTATCATTACTATAGAAGTACTTGTCAAGTTGGGCATGATCAGTGTCGACATCCCAGATATCAATCAATCCCTACGATGGCACAAACATAAATTAAGATTCAGTTACACTTAATGTCTAAAGATACAACATATGTTAGATGGAAGAGTGTGGAACAACTTCTACATACAATATGTATAATAAACGAGCCAATTCAGATTCTAAACAAGACGATAGTTGTAATTTGCTCCTGAGCAACCAAAATAACATTGTGCATCTATGGTGAACCGGTGCAATATTGAAACGATTTCCAACCCGCATACTAGGTTAGCCTCGCGATTCTTACTTAAAATGTAAAGGCCAATCAAGTTGCTTATCATTGCTCAGCACACCTCATTTTCACATGTGAAGATCGAACTATCTTCAGTCTTCACATGTGAAGATCAACCTATCTTCACATGTGAAGATCAAACTATCTTCACATGTGATTGCCTTATAAGGTATTTAAGAAGTACCTAGAATGCAGAACTAAATGAACTGACAACAAATATGTCAGGTAACTTCCCATGTACAAGTCAGTAAAAAACAGAAATTGATGGAGATGCATAAGAAGATCTAATAACATCAAAATTTCATTCTTTGCTGATATTTTCACGCGCGAAGATGCTATTAATATACTTCAATCATCAAAAATTCCTCTAATAACATCAAAACATTTATTCCTTGCTAATATTTTCACGCGTGAAGATGCTCTTACTAAACGTTTTCACATGTGAAGATACTATCAATATACTTCAATCATCAAAAATTCCTCTAATAACATAAAAACTTTTATTGCTTGTTGATATTTTCACGCGTAAAGTGACTCTTACTATACTTTTTCACATGCAAAGATACTATTAATATACTTCAATCATCAAAAATTCCTCTAATAACATCAAAACATTTATTCCTTGCTGATATTTTCACGCGTGAAGATGCTCTTACTAAACGTTTTCACATGTGAAGATACTATCAATATACTTCAATCATCAAAAATTCCTCTAATAACATAAAAACTTTTATTGCTTGTTGATATTTTCACGCGTAAAGTGACTCTTACTAAACTTTTTCACATGCGAAGATACTATTAATATACTTCAATCATCAAAAATTCCTCTAATAACATCAAAACTTTTATTCCATGCTCATATTTTTACGCGTGAAGATACTCTAGTAAAACTTTTTCACATGCGAAGATACTATTAATATACTTCAATCATCAAAAAATCCTCTAATAACATCAAAACTCTTACTAAACACCTCTTGAAGATGCTATTACTATACTTAGGTATTCGAAAATCCGCTAATAACATCAAAACTTCTCTCATTGCTCATATTTTTTACGGGTGAAGATACTCTTACTATACTTGGGTAATCAAAAATCCGCTAGTAACATCAAAACTTAATTCCTTGCTATTTTTTTTCATTCGCGAAGATACTCTTACGAAACTTAAATCATCAAAAAATTTGCTAGTAACATCAAAAATTAATTCCTTGCTGAATTTTTTCACAAGTGAAGATACTCGTACTAAAATTAATCAGCGCTATATTCTACTTTACGCAAACTAATTAAGTTGCCTATAACAATCAAGACCAAATTCGTAATCTATACTTTCACATGTGACATATTTACAACTGAAACAATGATAATAACTTCAAATGCGTACTAATTCACAATTCTACAATTAATTTTTTTCAAAAATAAAAAATATAACAGCTACTTGAAGTTTATGTGTAACCTGATTTGAAAAGATTGTCTTCTTCATCAATCTCAGCTTCAGTTAACTTAATTCCATCAGGTTTTGCTTCTTCTTCACTCATATTGATCGAATTTTATGTTATTTATGACCGACTTTGATTTTTTAGGTTTTTAATGGTATCGTTATTCCAGTTATGATTCTGGTGGTAAACGGTGGTAGAAAGTTGTGATTTAAATGGTTATTATGGCTATAATTACGGCGGTGTAGTGGTGGTTTGAACGGTGGTGGTTATGGTGGTGGCTTGGGCGGTGGTTATGGCGGTGGTTACAGATTGTTGAAGGTAGTTAGATTGGGAGAGAATTGTTTCACCTCCAAGCAGGAGGTATGTGTGTTTTTTTTGTTTATAGATTATTTTGAGGGTTGTAATTACAAAAATACCCTCGTTTAATATATAGTTAGTGCAAATGGTGAATTAATTTTAGCCATTAGATTGAAAAAAGGAGGGGATTAGATGGAGGGCTAGGATCACTTCTCGCGTTCTCACAAAAATTAGATTTCTCACAAGAAACACCCCCTATATATATATATATATATATATATATATATATATATAGACTATTTTCTTTATTTATTGTGTGTAAATGTAATTTAAACTAATTGAAAATGTTTAGTGCCAAATTTTAGTGTCATACATTAGTCGGGTTCGGGTCCGGGTCGAGTTCGGGTCGGGTCATGATTTTTGACACCCCTAGTTTAGGGGTTAGGGTTTTTAGGTTTAGGGGTTAGGGTTTTTAGCGTTTAGGGGTTGTGTTAACACAAAAGAGTATTTTTAAAATTTTCATTTATAGTGTAATATATTGAAACCCGCAAAAAACGATAAAAAATAAGTTCGTCGAAAGTATACAATATTAGATCTCTATAGAAAGGTAATTTTATTCTTGTCGCAATGGTATAATTAGTTTTATCTAACTATTAACGGTTTGTGAGATATTTAACTTTTAAATATAATGGTGAAAATGAATTTAATTAATTTGATCAAAAATAAATGGTTAAGATTGATCCATTTGATCTTTAATTTTTATGTGATCTTTATTGATCTCGGGTTAGAAAGTGAATTAGGGTTATTCGGGTCAACCCGAGTAACCCGAATACTAAATAGGGTCGGGTATCGGGTTGAGTTTTTTTGCCTAAGTTGGGTTCGGGTCAACCCGTTTGACCCGAGTAAGGATTGTTTTTATTTTTTTATATATATATTTTAGAAATTTTTTATATAAATTAGAACAAATAGGCAATTTTGTCACTATTTAACTTATATTCGGTTTGACCCGAACCCGAATTGACCCGACCCGAATTGACCCGAGTTCAAATAGGGTCGGGTTCGGGTAAATTATTTTTAGCCTTGACCCGACTTTGATCCGACCCGAATTGACCCGAACCCGACCAACCTGACCCGAATGACACCCCTACCCTAAACCCTAGAAACCTTAAACCCTAAAACCCTAAACCTCTAAAACCTTAAACCCCTAAAACCCTAACCGCTAAAACAAAAAAACCTAAACCCTATCCGTTAAACCGTAAGAAACCTAAACCCTTAACCCCTAAAAAGCTTAACCCAAAAAAGTCAAACCCCTAGGCCCTAAACACCTAAACCCTAACCGTAAACCATAAACCCACAAAAAAGTCGGAAAAAAAATTCGTCGAAAATATATGATGTTGGATATCAAATTAAAGGTAATTTTATGATTGTCGTGATGGTATGATTAGTTTCGTCTAACGATCAATGGTTTGTGATATATTTAGTTTTTAAAAATGAAGGTGAAAGTTTATTTTATTATTTTGATGAAAAAATGAGTGGCTGGTTTATTTGATATTTAATTTTTTTTTAATCTTTATTGAACCAAGCTCTAGCGCAAACATATTCCATTAAGATGCTAAATTTGTTTATGTTAGTTCAAAATTTAGTGTTATACATTAGAGATGCTCAAATAAATGGCTCAAATAATATAAACCCACCTATACAGTAAAACCTCTATAAATTAATACTCGATAAATTAATAACCTCGATAAAATTAATAATTTGACCAGTCCCAACTTGGGACCAGTACAAATTTGGACTCCAATCGATAAAATAATAAAATAATAATTTTTTTGAAACCCCAGTGTATCTATATTAGTCCCAACGAAACTATAAATTAATAATTACTGAAAATTCCATATATATGTATATATATATATGTGTGTGTGTGAGTGAGAGAGAGATACACTTCAAAATTCTAAAATTGTTTAGTAAAAAATAAATTCATAGTCACTTGTTTTTTGTTGAACTTCAAATATATATTTAGTTTATCGTAAAATCTTCTTATTGCACTAAAGAGTCGGTGCGTTGTTTTCTCGTATTGCAACAAAAAATGTTAATTTTATTTTCATAAAGTGTGAATGTGAATTAATAAAATGTTAATAGACTTTGTTTTTCAAATTTATTTTTCGTCTCTAATGAGTATATATTGTAACTAGCTAGTATATTAGACTTGAAAATTTAATGGACATACGTAAAACCTCTGTAAATTAATAAATTATTAATTTATCGATATAATAATATCTCACTAAATTAATAAAATGTCTCGGTCCCAACACTATTAATTTATAGAGGTTTTACTGTATTTATAAGCCTCTTAATTAATAGAGAAAAAAAAAAAAAAAAAAAAAAAAACACACACTTAAGCAGCTTGTAAACATGATTAAACAAACCCCTAAAAATGTATCCTGCATAACAAACACCCCTAATTCTAAAATTTCCATATATCATATTCCATTTTGGACAATCGTTTTAAAAAATGTATTGGGTCAAACTTTGACTCTTGTTTTCACCAACACCTAAATCCATCACACATCTCCGGCGACCCTAATTACCTTCAAAGGTACACATTTCATAAATTCAATTGATTTGTTTTAAATTATAAATGCGTTTTAATTCAACTTTCTAATATAGATTTTTTTGTTAGAATTATATGACATTATATAAGGCTAGTGTCAAATGTTGATGACTAGTTTACGCCTTTTCGCGATTAGTAGTCGATATAGTACTAGGCGTTGTAGTGGAGTTTACGGAATGTGTTTGTGACAAGTAGTGGAATTTAAGTTGGAAGAATTCGAGTTTGTATTTTTTCGGATTTGAGATTCGTGAACGCGAGATAGATAGTGTATATTGTGAATATAAAAACTGTCAAGTAGTGTTGTTTTTTAGACGTGAGTGAAAAAACAGGAAAGGGCGTGCACTTTGTGTTAAAATCTAATAAAATGTTAAGAAAAAAACATACATTTTAACGACAGATGATGCCTCAAGTATGTTCTCCCCTGCTCGCCTGATACTTGTTATAAGCGTGAGTGAAAAGAAGCACATATGTGGCCTCAGTAAAGAGTAAGTATTCACGATTAAAAACGTTACATACCCATACCGCAAAATTTTAAGACTAATTCTTCAAGTGTGAAATGTATCATGTGGGTCAACATTTTGGTAGTGAAATTTTTTGAATAAACGTTCTGGAACCGTCTCACAAACGTTGTAACTTGGTCACCTATCTTAGATTCAAAATGCATACTACGTAAACCTGCATAGTATTTAGTGTTGCACCACTAGTTCATTTGTTCCTTGCCTTGATCATCCTCACCCAAAGCACCGTGGGTGCAGGTGAATATTCTGTCATACTAGAATTTTTTGCATAATTCAGTGATTACAAACCACAGTCCTTCATTATCGAAAATTCAGTATTTTATAAGTAGATATATTAACGAGGTTCTATCTGATTTATTTTAAACAAATAATGGCGGTGTAGCACTTGCGTTCTTTTGTATTCTGATTATTGTATTTTTTTTTTCCTAATCATGGATCATTACGGATAAACAGTTCTTGTTCTTTGTATGTTCTTTGTAGTTATGGAAGGCAACCAGGGAAGACATAACGTTTTGATGGTATCTGACTTTTTCTACCCCAACTTCGGAGGTGTGGAGAATCACATCTACCTCTTATCACAATGCTTGCTTAAGCTTGGCCATAAGGTTACCTTCACTATTCCATTCCAGTTATATGTTGCTCAAACTTGCTATTGAAAATTACTGCTTCATTAAGCTAACTTTGCGTATGTTTGAGTCTGAACCGAAGCTTCATCACTTTTCAGGTGGTGGTTATGACTCATGCTTATGCAAATCGTTCTGGAGTGAGGTACATGACGAATGGCTTAAAAGTCTATTATGTACCTTGGAAGCCATTTCTTATGCAAAATACTTTGCCAACCTTTTACGGAACACTCCCAATAGTGAGGACTATTCTTATTCGTGAAAAAATCTCCTTGGTTCATGGGCATCAAGCGTTTTCAACCCTTTGTCATGAAGCTTTAATGCACGCACGCACAATGGGTTACAAAGTTATATTCACCGATCACTCGTTATATGGTTTTGCTGACGTTGGAAGCATTCACATGAACAAAGTACTCCAATTCACTTTAGCAGATGTGAGTCAAGCCATTTGTGTCTCACATACAAGTAAAGAAAACACAGTTTTAAGGTCAGGAATGCCACCTGAGAAGGTTTATGTTATACCAAACGCTGTGGATACAACTATGTTCAAACCTGCTCCAGAAAGACTTAGCATGGATCCGATTGTTATTGTTGTGATAAGTAGACTGGTTTATCGGAAGGGTGCGGATCTGTTGGTTGAAGTTATACCTGAAGTATGTCATTTGTTCCCCAATGTAAGTTCTTGCCACAGTTATTCTGTGTTTCAGTTATAATTGAAAGAGTTTATGCTACTACTTATTTTGTTTCTCATTAAAAAGCATATGTTAAGGTCCGCTTCATAATTGGAGGTGATGGACCCAAGAGAGTAAGACTGGAAGAGATGAGGGAAAAACACTCTCTTCAAGATCGAGTTGATATGCTGGGTGCTGTCCCACATGCTAAAGTGCGATCAGTTTTAAACTCTGGCCATATATTCTTGAACAGGTATGATTCTATACAGAATTAAGCATTTTCTTTTTAATGTCTTGTTATTAATTTCATGATACTGTAATAAATATATTTGCAAACACTTGTTTAAGTTCTTCTCTCTTTCATAGCCTTAGAGATTGCCTTGATATCATACATGTAATTTCTACTGGTCTGTTGTCTTTAATAGTTCTTTAACAGAAGCATTTTGCATAGCGATATTAGAGGCTGCTAGTTGTGGATTATTGACAGTAAGTACAAGGGTTGGTGGTGTTCCAGAGGTGAGATTCACTATATTCTGCATTTGCATTGCAAATTTTTAGAGGTGTCAGTTTTGATCCATTTACCTTTAAATGGGTCTATTTGGGTTATGATTTTTGTAGAAAGGGTCAAATGGGCAAGTTAAAGAGTTTAACTAATTTAATTAAAAAGAAAATGGGTCAAATGGGGTAAGTTAAAGAATTTATCTGAGGGTAACGGGTCAAATAGGTTGGATGTCATCCGATTTGTTAAGAATTTACTCAATTAAAAGTTAGATCATCTTTGTAATCGCATAGTGTTTGTAATCTTCCTTATAAATAAAAGGATTAGGAGAAAAAAGTGTTTATGGGTTTTGCCCCAACCTGACCCCGTTTTGACCTGTTACCCAACACACCCATTTTGCCACCTCTGCAACTTGGCTACTTTTGTTCAGTTTCATTGCCATCTGTTTCTTAATTGTGCGGCAACGCTTTTCTTCTCGGTTTTTAGGTTCTACCAGATGATATGATTGTTCTTGCTAAGCCAGATCCTAGTGATATGGTACATGCAATTAAGGAGGCAATCCGGATTCTTCCTCAAATTGATCCACAAGAGATGCACCTTCGTGTACGTTTTTTGAGGAATAAATGTAGCTACTTTCTTGATTGTTTTTCTTGATTAAAGATTGTTAGGAGGTTGGATACTTATACTCGTGTTTACATTAGATAAAAGGCATGTATAGTTGGCAAGACGTTGCCAAAAGAACCGAAATTGTGTACGACCGTGCAATGAGATGTTCAAATCAGACCCTCTTGGAAAGACTCCCACGGTATGCGCTTGCTAATTTCGGTTGTTCTTTTTCCCAAAATCAAGTTTTCATTGTAAAGCATTAGAGGTGGCGATTTGGAAATTTGGGTTACGTGTTATCTTTACCGGGTCAAATGGGTTAAATAAAGGATTTAAAAAAAATATAAAATAGGAATTGGGTATGTGCTAAACAGGTTAAGAGTCGTCCTGGAGTATATTTAATTGCATAAAAAGCTCCTAACATGCTTTTGTAAAGAAAGTTAAATTAAAGTTCTACTGTGGGTGGGCTTTTGACATGTTACTCGACCTGTCTGACCAGCCCAATTTGCCACCTATAACATGTTTATATTTCATATCCTAAGAATCCATAATTGTTTCTGTTTTATTTCCCGAAATACCATCATAATCAATGACAATGTCAGCAACAGCATTTACACATTCATAATGTAAAAAATCTACAGTGGATATCAGTTATACCATTACTTAGCTCGATCTTGTGATATTGCTTAATTTGTTGCAGGTATCTCACGTGTGGTGCTTGGGCAGGAAAGCTTTTCTGTTTAGTTATGATCATCGATTTCATATTATGGCGATTATTACAACTGTGGCAGGTATGCGTTTTCATCACTTTACTAAACGACCCTTGACCCTTTCTTCCCATTAGTGGTAATATTCTCTGTTCAAAACTTTTGTAGCCTGATTCTGAAGTTGAGCTGGTACCTGATATTAAACCGACAAAGCGTATACAGTGATCCTGATTCTTTTGTCCACGATACTAATCATGACAAGTGCTGATTGGTAAATAGGTATACAAGTGCTGATTGGTAAATAGGTATACTCGTGTCCAATTATTTTAAAGGAGTACGTTGTAGTTTTGATATAACTCACATTTAACATGTAATTCTTTTTGCTAATGGAAATTCGGGTGGAACGGAATTTGTGTATGTAACTATTTATATCATGAGGAAGTACTCTGCTAATATATATCTTCATCCCAAGTTGGTGTATATGCTAGTGCGCTGTCCCTTAAGTTAAGAAGTTGTTTTGTCATCAAGAGAATATTGTACAGCATAAAGCGATGGTGATAGAACTGTTTTTACAGTTTTATCTCCATCTGTTTTGTGTTGTTGTCAAGCTTCAAAGTGTTTTCTATGGCTTTATCATGTCCATTTCAGGGCTTGTTTGCGATCACTTGGATCAAGCTCTCAATGTTCCCCATTATAGAAACATCCTGGATCTGGAATATTTTGAACTAACAGTATTAGAAAGAAAGGGCCTATTGCAACTTTGCAAGATAGGCTCTTCAATCTTATGCTTGGTGAGCAAAATCTTTCTCGTATCATGGAACTTTCTAGATGGATATACGGATGCTCTCCTAGATTCGGTCTGTATTTGGTATACATTAATACTTCATAATATGTTTATTGTTAGAAAATTGGATCACATTAATCTGAGAGTCGTGTAAACACTTTCAGATTGAAGTATTTCGGTGGTTCTACCAAAAACTGATTGTCGGTTATAACTGCTATAGCAATTATATTAACCGCCAAATCAGTTAAATTTAAGGGTTAAAATGCCGGAAATTTTATTTTCTAGTGCGTTTTTAACATAACACTTTATTGTATTATTGGATGCGGTAATTTTAACCAACTCATATGAGAAATTTATGTTGTAGATTTCGTAACGGGTCAAATGGTAAATATAAACATTTAGCTATAAATGAAACATGTCGAATGAGTGTTACAAGTAAAAGAAGTCGGAGGTTGCATGAAGTGTATTGTTTATAACTTTCTAAATTGTTTTATCGAAGTATTAAATCATGTTTAGTACATTTAATTTAGCTATTCACAAAATTGTAAAAAACCATTCAAGTTTTATCCGTGTAATGAAATATTGCCCCGTTTTGCCATCTGAGTTCATATTTTCTAATTTTGCTTCTCTTTGATGCTACTTATGTTCCAAGTTATACTTTCTTTTAATAACGACACCTCTTGTACATTATAGTAGTCCTTTTTTGTTTCAAATTATAGACAACCTAAAAGAGATTATATAAAAGTTTCAATGAACTTCGAATGTATGAGCGTTGAGGCAGACTTTACATTTACAACAACATAAACACCTAATTGCCGTTAGTCTTACCATCCAATGACTAGAGTCTACAAGAAACACCAAAGGTAGTTCACCAAAGTTAGTGAATCCACTATACCAATGAGCACGAGTTAGCCTACCCAACTCTCCTAACACACCAAGATTCATCTTCTTACATTCTCATCCCATAACTTCCTTCAATCTCCATACTCTCAACTAAAAAACATGACACCTTGTTTCTCCGCCGTCGAAGATGACTCAGCCGCTCTTTTCACCGCCTCCGATAACTCCCCGGATCGATCCACGAGCCCTTCCTCATCCTCCCACCACTCACTACCACCACCTTACACGTCAAAACCATCCTACAAACTTACTATTAAAAACCTCTCATACACCATCAAAACAAACAACCAATTCACATTTTCATGGCTCCTAAAGAAGCCAAAATGTATCAATATCCTCAAGTCCGTATCGTTTGTTGCACAAAGCTCGGAGATCATGGCTATCGTGGGTCCGAGTGGGAGTGGTAAATCAAGTTTGCTTCATTTTATCTCAGGCCGCGTTAGGAACAACACACTGGATCCCAAAACCACCATATTGCTGAATGATTTCCCGATCACCAGTGCTTCACAAATGAAGAAAATATGTGGGCTTGTGGCACAAGAAGATAATTTGCTTCCTTTATTAACTGTGAAGGAAACTTTGATGTATAGTGCTAAGTTTAGGCTAAAGGAATCGAGTTCAAAAGAAAGGGAAGAGAGGGTCGAGTGTTTGTTACGTGAGCTTGGGTTGGTTCATGTTCGCGATAGTTTTGTGGGAGATGAAGATGATCGTGGAATATCTGGTGGAGAGAGGAAAAGGGTGTCAATTGGTGTAGACATGATTCCTGATCCTCCCATTTTACTCCTAGACGAGCCTACATCAGGTTTAGATAGTACCTCGGCTCTTCAAGTGATCGAGCTACTGTCAAACATGGCAAGATCAAAGCAACGAACTATCATTCTATCGATCCATCAACCAAGTTATCGAGTATTACAATACATTTCCAACTTTTTAATCCTCTCAAGTGGCAAAGTAGTCCATAATGGTTCTCTTGACTCACTTGAGGAAACCATTAATCAGTTGGGATTCCAAATCCCAACCCAACTCAATGCGCTCGAGTTCTCAATGGAAATCAAAGAGGTCCTAGAAACATCATATAACTCAAAAGAAGCACATGTTACATTAGGAGAATTTATGGAACCATCTTTCGCTACTGTGTGGGCTGAACAAACGAATGGAACATTTCAAGAGCTTTTAAGACGAGATCAAAGTGCGGAAACAACTCGATATCAGCATGGTTTACATGAAATTATAGTTCTTTGTACGAGGTTTTGGAAGACAATTTACCGCACAAAACAACTTTTTTTAGCAAGAACAATGCAAGCCATTGTTGGTGGTCTTGGTTTAGGGAGCGTTTATGTTAAGATCAAGAACAATGAAGACGGGATTGCCGAAAGATTAGGACTTTTCGCCTTTAGTCTTAGCTTCCTTCTTTCTTCTACAGTTGAAGCACTTCCTATTTACCTACAAGAACGTCGAGTCTTGATGAAAGAAGCATCAAGAGGAGCTTACAAGACTTCTTCATATATGATCGCTAACACCATCGTGTTCCTACCTTTTCTTTTTGTGATTGGTCTCCTCTTTTCCATACCGGTATACTGGCTAGTTGGGCTTAACCCTTCATTCACTGCATTCGCCTTTTTTGTATTCGTGGTGTGGCTCATTGTACTCATGGCGAGCTCGTTGGTTCTCTTCTTAAGTGCGGTCTCACCTGATTTCATATCTGGTAACTCATTAATCTCCACAGTTCTTGGTGCATTTTTCCTTTTCTCAGGTTACTTTATACCGAAAGAAGTGATACCAAAATATTGGATGTTTATGTATTATGTGTCGTTGTATCGATACCCTTTGGACTCATGGTTGGTTAACGAGTATTGGGATAGGAGGGAGGTATGTTTCTCGGGTGAGGGTTCTGGTTCGACATGTTTGGTTACTGGGAATGATATCTTGAAGGGTAGAGGGCTTACATGGGACACTAGATGGATGAATGTAGGCATCATGTTTGGTTTCTTTGTGTTTTATAGGATACTGTGTTGGATCATTCTTGCAAGAAAGGTCTCTAGGACAACAATATGATTATTTTGTTTGTACTTTGTATAATATAAGATACCAGATTTTTGTAACTTGTGTTAGTAATTGGTTTTTTAATTACAGGATGATGACATTTGGTAAAGTTGTAAGCATATATTTCGTTTCATTTTCTACTTAGAATTTTGTTACCTGTCATGACATTCTCATCGGATAAACAATTGTTATGTGTGTATAAAATCATCCTTCATGGAAGTTTTACGCCACATGCAGTCCATGAAAGTTCGAAACATTGGCTTTTTATAACAGGGAGCGTAACAGGTTTACCAACATAAACTGTTTCTTAACGGATCTTCTTTATGCAACAAAATTGTGCTGATATATTGGATTATCATGTAATATTCGTGAATAACCGCATTCAAAATAGGGAACTAACAACCATACAATACAAAGGTGTATCAGAATCTTTATGCTATGTCACATATCATAATATATAAGTTATGTAATTTTGTATAGAAGTTTTGATATGGTCACCCAAAATCTATGAGTGACGCATGGTCCATGAACCAACTAATTCATCAAAAAAAAAAAAATGTATCTCCTTTGATCACACAAAGATAGCGGTAATTTTTCTCCTAAATACATCCAGATCCCACATATATCGCGTTATTGAAAGCTAAGTTACAACTATTCTTTATAACTTGTAAAGATTTCTGTAACTACGATATAATTTTAAGAGTTAAAGACAAATAATGTAAATCACTTGTTTTATTAACTTATACCAATTTGCATATAATTAGATACAATATTTTCAAAATTAATTACGGAACACGACAATCTGTACATAGCATGCATATACAAAGATTATTGGAGTTGAGCACCTTTAAACAACTCCTTCCATTGTTCTGTATCGCTTCCTGGTCCATCACCCTGTACCACGACAAAATTTCATCACAATTTATTTACCTTAAACAACACACTAGCAAGTCGATTCTAGGTATCCTCTTAAATCATTTTTTTTTAATGAAAATTAGATTATTTCCGAAAAATATTTGAACTTTTTAATTATATTTAAAAACCCGAATTGGTTTGAGGCATACCAAAAATGACCTATTTTGACATATAATTTAACCTCCCGACCCTTTTGCCAGCCCTACACTACATGCTTGTAAAACTTGTTTTCTGATTCTTGTATGTCACAACAAACTCAGTAACTTACCGGGACTGAGTTGATTTCATATATTTGGCCTTCTGTGAAATCTATTTCCAATGCTTGGATGCAAGCTTCAGCAACTACCAGCCTACTAACCTCTCCTACGAGTTTATCTCCTGTGAAACACAAGCAAAAATCTTTCTGCTCAAGTGTTGATAATAAAGTAGAATTGCCAATTTTTCATGTTACCTCATTTTCTTAAATAATACATCAATACGGAGTATATTTTATTGATAAGCAACAAAATGTCCAACAATTTAAGTTATTTGAGCAGTATCTTATTAACTTAGAGTCAATATTCAACTAAATTTGACAAGAAGGGTGTATGTAAAGTACCTTGACCAATAAGGACAGCTCGTCTTTCACCTGCTGTAGCTTTGAGCAGAGTATTTAGATCATATGATGTATAAGGTCCATCTGTCAACCTACCAGGTCTAGTATCACAAAATGTAACACTAATTAGTACATAATGAGCATTTATTGACAACAGATTTGAACCATCTACTCAAATTCTTTGAATGTACTGTAATTAAAGAACAACGCGACTATGAACCACAAACCTTATAATGGTATAAGGAAGACCGGAGTTGATAACAAAGTCCTCCCCCATCTTCTTATATTTCAGAACACCAAAAAGATTCATGATGCTGTCAACAAAAACACAACCGGACACGGTTTGTAACATGCATAAAGGCTGATTTAAATAAACATGTGCTAGTTAACAGGTGTTTGGATACGCGTCTTGGAACTGACAAATATATTTGCTTAGGCGTCTTGGAACGGACAAATATATTTGCTTAGGCGTCTGGTTATCTTTTTAAACAAACTTACCAGAACTTACGATAAATTAATTTGTTGTGTTTTAAAGTCTTAAATATATAAATTTGCCAAAAGATTCAAACACGTACATATCTGAGTATTACAAACTTCAAACAAGAGCGCACATCCAAACACTATCTTCTACATCGAGCTTTAATAGATCTGATTTTGGTTATTCAATGTCACATGATAGGGGTCAAAAGGCATACCCAAACACCCCATTAGTTTCAGAAGACAAAAAGGTTTGGAAACATCAAACAAAGGAACGATTAACAGAGACTAGTGAATACAAAAGGAAACAAATAACTGGCAGCCACATACATACCTCCATGGTAGTTCATTAGACTTGGTCACTCCCACTGATGAAACTAAAATGAGTCTTGACAATGATCGAGGCAGCACTGACACAAGGTTTCTCACGCCTTCCCAGTCTTCAACAACAAATAACATCGACTTATCAGAACTTAAGGCAATAAGCAAATATACTTGAACAAAGCAATTTCACAACTGATTTTCATCCAAGTATTGATCCAGACCTACTCTTTCAGGTGTGTTATCACCATCCCATCGCTTTGATGGAAAAGCTGTAGTACCCGTGCAGCAAATAACATGAGTTACATCCTATGCATCAATCAAAATGATCAATGTCATTTCTAATCACTCTACTTCTGTCAAGAAAACCTTAAAGCAATTGAGAGTACATACCTCAAACATTGATGGATCAAGATCCTGTGAGTTCCGAGTATCACCTTTGATCACCTACCAAAATCTCTTTTTAAGTAACATTTTATATCCTGAATTGGTTGCACTAATAAAAGGAAGGGGTCACGTTTTGTTTTAATGCATAGCACGTAACAGAAACCAAAACAAGAAAAAAAACTACACCTGCAATTTCTCATCATCTTGTTCTCCAAATAGAGTAGTGGCTTTCTGTGGATCTCGGAGTAATAGTCGCAATTTAACATCACGATTTAGCAATGATGCTACCACTAATTGTCCTGTATAGAAGTAACACATTAGTACATATCAGGGATTCGTGATATACTTATGATATTTGACCTTATAGTTTGATGTGAAGTCTTCCATTGAATAGAGGTCAAGTAACTGAGTAAGTACAAGGTCTATCATAGAAAACAACATATTGCAAAGACTGCAAAACTGAAGATGGAAGTCAACAACGGAGACCAAAGTCAGAAGAGCACGGGTTACCCTATAACAGTAACATAATTTACAAATGAAACATTTGTGATTGGCTAAAATTTGCTTTTCGCTAAGAACAATCGCAGATATTGCTCATTTGCTCCTATGTCCATGTAAATCCTTAGATGGTCTTGTGTGAACTATGCTGCAGACTATAACTGTTAAAAGGTGACTCAATCCTGGTTACATTTTGCAACATTCAATGAAATCGCCCTAAGCCAATATTTGTTATTTAGCATATTTCTTTGAGACAGAGACTTGCTGTAAAACGCCTAGAAAGGAAAAAGTCGCCAGAAAACATATTCTCCGTAATTTATGTTTTATATAATTAACCTTATGAGAACTTGTGAAATATGGATCTTATGCCAATGTTAGCAATCATTTAGAATGTATAGTGGGGGTGTTTGGATATGGGTTTTCTAAAGTACATGTGAGGAATTAAACTCAGTATTAGACTATCAGTAAACATGTTTAATAAAACTTGGGATAGATTACTCAATTATCATTTTCACAAAACAGCTTCTTACATGTTTCTCTAACTCTAGTTAATTTAACCCTAAATACTTGGAAACCTTACATCACAAAGTTGCAACTCAACCACTCAATACGTTTCTTTTTAACATCTTCACAATTACTTCAAGTCAAATTACTCAATTTGATCACACATCCAATCGCCACTATGACATCAAAGGGCGTACATTATCTTAGATATAAACCTTCCCATAGCAGCAACATTTCGATTTTCAACTTCCTAAACTATAAAGATATGCAAGAGTCCCTTCTGTGCACATCTTAATCCTCTGCACAGCAACTATTACCCTATAGTTTGGTTTCAAAGTTCCAAAAATACCGTCATGTTTCGAAATATATACTGTACTTTTTTGTATTACAATACAAGCAACAAGCCTAGAAATTTAACACACAACTACAAACATACTATACATCGAAGTCCAAATTCCTAAACACCTGCCAAAAATGAAAAGTAGTATTTACTTTCATAATCAACTAATAAAAAGCATCCACATTTTATCAAACACTATATTATAAAGTTTTCGGAACATGTCTTAATCTAGCTTGACATTACTATACTACATTTCATTTTATTAACGGGCAAATGGATCACGTTGTCCACGTTTACGTTACTCGGGTAGGGCTAGTATTTAACCAGGATATCTCCGTGACCGTTTCCTAACCCTTTCCCCGGCCACCCCTAAGATGTTTAGCTAGCGAGGTTTGAACCTAAGACCTCGTGATTACATCTCATTTTAATAACTATCTAGTTATGCATACTAATGGGGTACAAAAATCATACCAACACCTCCGGTGCCCCCAGTAACAAGAACAAGTTTATTAGATGATGCAAAAGATGTGTTTTGGTTCTCAACTGTTTCTTGTTTTACTGAATTCCTACAAATATACAGTTTTCGTTTCGAACCAACAAGTTTTCTTTGAGTTAATGATAATGATGAGCTAAAAACAAGGTTGGTTTGAAGAATCTGTGTTTGAAATGCCGGGGTTTTATGGGTTTGAAAAGGGTTTGCGAGTGTGAGTTTGGAAGCCATTGGAAGAGACAGAGATTTAGTGGCAGTTATTTGTTGGGTGGTGTTTTTTATAAAACGTTATCCAAATGAAACCACCTGACAGTTAATGAGTGTTTGGTACTTTGGTTTATTGTTGGTGTTCTGTAAGTTGTTTCGTCATTTTTGGTAACTAACATTCACATTTCACCTAAGGTTTACGTTAGCCTTTTCTTTCCTATCAGACCATCTCACTTTTCACTCCGGTAACTCACACTGTTAGGGCAAAACATTATTATTATATGAAATATAATATAGGCAAAAGTTCTTTGTAAATCCAAGAAATACCATAGATCCCAAGATGTCATCCTAGCATTTCATTCTATTTTGATACAACATCTAGGATTAATATGATCTTTTTTCTTTTTTCTTTTTTTCATTTAATAACAAGGGCAAATTGGTCTTTCTTTCTTAGTTAATACTCACCAACCTCATTACTTTCACCCACACAATCACACACCGATTCATCACCGCCTCTCACCATCAATCGATTCATCACAATCAAATAACCCAATCGGAATAATATCCATCAATCACCCAATCTCAAATAACCGATTCATCACCATCAAATAACCGTCACTCACAACACAATAAAACCTGAAAACCTAGAAACAATAGGTTAGTGTGTTAGTTGTTGAATTATTGTGTTAGTTGTGGTTCAGGGTTGGTCACTTTATTCGGTTAGTGCATTATTAGTGATGACGACGATAAGATGATGTGGTGATTTAGATGCACACTATGTGATTGATGAAATGCGTCTGTGAAGAATCATATGTGATTCTAGTAGAATCATATATGATTTTGAAATGCGACTATTTCTGTAATAAAGAAGAAAAGAATCACATTATCAAGGTTATTTATCTTGAATTAGTTGATGTTTAGGTTAGTTATTGTGTTAGTTGATGTTTCAGGCGCATTGTGTTAGTTGATGTTTTAGGCGATGCGTTAGTTGATAGCGGTAGTCGATGTGTCAATGATTTTGTGTTAGTTGTTGAATTTGCTTGGCACGTTATTGGCTTTCTTTATAAGTTGTATTATCAGATGGATAGGTTGTCAAAACAACATCTTGTGAGACATCTGGCGCTACGGAGCTCTTGTGAGGTCTAATGGCCTCACGAGTAGCCGTGTGCTTATATTGATGTTTTTTTATATATAGTTGCGCTTATACTGACGTTTTTGTATTGTATTATACTAGAATCACATAGTAAAATCGTATATGATTCTAGTAGAATCATATATGATTATAGTAGAATCATATATGATTCTACTAGAATCACATATGATTCTTACTAGAATCATATATGATCCTATTAGACCTCTTGATGGTGATTTTGTAAAGTTGTGGATATGCGATAATTCTTTTATATTTTATTTGTTTTTATAGGTGAAAGGGACAAATGATGGTACCTTCCTTAGAGGAGAGGACTTCGATAATGCTATGTTGGACTTTTTAGTTAGTGAGTTCAAGAGAACATAGGGAATTGACTTGACAAAGGACAGGCTCGCCCTTCAGAGACTTACGGAAGCTGCTGAGAAAGCTAAAATCAAGCTTTCATCCACCACCCAATTTATATCAACTTGACTTTCATCACAGCTGATGCATCCAGTGCTAAGCATTTGAACATCACTTTGACAAGGTCCAAATTTAAGGCTCTAGTAAATAACATGATCGAGAGAACCAGAACCCCGTGCAAGAACTGCGTGAAGGATGTTGGAGTCACAGTCAAAGAAGTGGATGAAGTTCTTCTTGAATTTGTTGAAACTAGCACTTGGTAGTCATTTGGGTAGGTTTGTCATTTGGACCAAATCGGAGTTCGAGAAGCTGGATCGATTTACGAGTCATTTGAAACGAAGAGTGAGAAGAAGAGTAGGTATGTGATGATTTGGCTACGATTATTAATAGTGATGATTTGGATAGGATTATTAATATGTATTCTATATATATGATAATAGATATTTGTGTTTTAATCTTCTTATATGATGATTTGGCTACGATATTCTATGTATACCATTGAGCGTGCTAAGAAGACTGGGAAGGCTAATGCTTACAGTGGAATTAGTTGTTGATGCTCTTATCTCTTCTACATTTTGTGAACAGTTGAACAAAATTTATAGTAGAATTATATATGAAAGTGCTTCAATCATTTTATCGAAGATGTACTATTTGCGAGTTTAATTTATTTTCTCCAAAGAAGTCGGTCCTTTAGCACCATCGTTGTTATATGTTGTCTCAAAGAGGGATCTTTATTTTTTATCATTATAATCTGTGACTGTGTTAAAAGAAATTTCTAAGAACTTTCTTTCTAGTGGACATTGCATTCATTAACCAATGTTTTTTATCTTCGAGATAAGCTTGCAATTATAAGAAGTTGCTTTGAAAATAATAATGGTGCAGAAGCAACATAGTCAAAGGCGATGAACTAGTTGGTCATGCTCTTATCTCTTCTGCGTTTTGTACATTTTGTGAATAGTTGAACAACAATTATAGTAGAATCATATATGATTCTCTTGTAGAATGGTAGAATCATATATGATTCTTACAGAAATCATATATGATTCTATTAAAATCATATTCTATACTAGAATCATATGGGACAAAAAAAAGAATGCAGATGTTAAAACATTCAGCAAAATGTCATGTAAAAATACGTTCACTACTACAACCATCAAACAATATGATTTACATTGCAAGGATCAAACAATATTTATTTCATAACAGAATCACATATGATTTCATAAGAATCACATATGATTCTACTACAATCACATATGATTCTACTAGAATCATATGTGATTCTTTTCTTCTTTATTACAGAAACAGATAAAACAGAAAAATTAAAATATTCTTCTACAATCATATATGATTCTACTAGAATCATATATGATTCTTTTCTTCTTTATTACATAAACAGATCGATATAACAGAAAAACTAAAATATGTGATTTTTCTACTAGAATCATATATGATTCTTCAGAATCACATATGATTCTTCAGAATCATATGTGAGTCTTCACAGACTCATTTCATCAAACACATGGTGTGCATCTAAATCATCAACATCTTCATCACGATTTTTAGATCCACAACACGATTTTTAGATCAACAACACGTTATATACATCCACCACATGTTATATACATCCATAACTTGAACAAAGAGTAAATCCACCACACGCCGACGTTAAATCGGAATGTAATCGGGTGTACGGCGGCGGAGACGGATTTAACGGTGACGATGACGGATCGGCGAGGATAGTGGATCGGTGATGGTGGTGGATCGATGATGGTGGTGGAGTGGTGATGGTGGTGGGCGGTGATGGTGGTGGCCGGGTTTGGTTGTATGTGTGTGTGTGTTTTTTTTACCCTCAAATTTTTGGGAATAATGAAGGTAGTTGTGTGTATATATTTGACTTTTCTACCCTTTTGAGTGTATATACATGATTTAATCTTAGCCTTTGGATGTAATTGGATTATATGGTTGGGATGCATTGATTGGTTGTATGGTTAATTAAGGATCTATAGGGATCTCAACTTGTTATACCCCTTTATCACAAATACCTTATCGCAATAACAACCTTTACCACACAAGTATCACACGAACCAAACACAAGATATTATGAGTAGAATAAAGAAAGAAAAGATGAAGAACTTGGTGACTTGAAGATGAATTCGTGTGTATGTTTAGAGAGGTAGAGAGAAGAAAGATGAAAACAATAAGTTGTATATTGCTTCAAGGAAAACACACACACACACACACTCAAGCACACCCCTCAAATGACATACTTGAGGGGTATATATAGGTAAGAGAGATGATGCCCTAAGGCTTGGCCATGGGCCTTGAGATGGACTTGGATTGGGCTTGGGTTTCACGAACTAGACAAGGTTAGCTTAACATAACTTATGCCCAATTAGCTTAGCCCAATCCCCGAGCCCGTTGACTATTCTATCACGATATCTAACACACATTACAAAGTTCCTAATCGTGAATGACCATCACTTCTAATAAAAATAATCAAGGCTAACAATCTCCCCCTAAGGGGTGGTCATTCAAATGATGCTCCACTTGATAAGATCTTTACTTTCTTTGAGCTTGAACTTTGTGTGTAGATATAGAATAGTCTTGATTCTTTGTTCCTTCATGCTTTGTGATCATTTAATGTGGTTGTCTGCCGTTGTCAACTTCGTTGGTTAGGTGTCTCCACGTCATTCTCCACCATGCTCACACTTCTATTTGTCTTTTGGTTACCAATGATGTAGTTCTCGAGTCTTTAAAAACTTTGTAGATTCTTTGACATTGACGAAGAATCATCTTTAACTTTGAGTTGCCTTTGATTTAGATGAGAACTTTCATGTGTTGTTGGTATGAGCATGTGGCGAGTCTGCACGATCCATCCGCTCCGGAGCTTCCATAAGAAGAAAACATAAAAACAGGTTAGTAATAAGCAGATTCCGGCACTTACAAGTTTGAATTTCGAGAGTGTTAACAGCATAGTGTGAAAACACGTCTCTAATTCTCACAGAGGCCGTTCCTGAACTGGAGTCCCACAAGTGAGATAACGCGATATACCGAAGTACATCTACAGTTCAGATGAGTCGCTGAAGTACACCGAAGCATCACTTCACGACTGTAGACCATTTGAGACACACTAAGCGTAATCCACGGAATTACCGAAGTGACCTGCTGTCAGGGCTGCTTGATGTTGACCCTGGCAGGAGTTTCCATTCAATCACTGAAGATCACAGATGTGAAAACTTCTCATAAATGTTCTGGCAAATTGCTAAGATCTGCGTAGGACTCTAAAATATATCACTTATGTCCTTAATGATGAACAACAAGCGATGTCATGTCAAGTGTTCCTATGAGATCTTTTGATGAATCTCGTGGCTCTAGACTCAATAGTGCATTTTGGTTTTCCTGAGCGGAGACTAGGGAGAGGGTCTCCTTCTTCAATACCAATGATCTCTAAGAGAAAGTCGATAGATTATGTAAGGTTCCCAGTGAGAATGAAACAAATCCTTTTAAGAGGAATTGAGTGGCTAGAAGGTTTAGTGCAGTGCGTCACTGGGTCCATGACGTCTTTGTCTTCAATACCAGTGTCATCTAGTGACAACTAGTAGCAGATGAGTTGAACCCGGTTTCTGCCCTAAGGTTGAATATGGAGGGCTATTTCTTTTCACCCTTTCTTTTACATTTCTTTTTAATTCTTCAACCCCTTCTTTCTCCTTTCTCACATTACTCCTTTTTTCAATCATTCCTAAGGACTTCTAATACTGACTATTTGTGATGTCCTTGGGTAGATCCCTCCGGCTCTGGCGGATCATAGGACGAATTTCCTATTCTTAGTCACCTTATAACTCCATGACTGTCCTATTGTTGCCATAAAACCATTTTCTTTGAAAATCTCTCAGAGTGTTTATGATAGAAAACATGTTTGAAACACTCTGTGAGTTTTACCTTTTTCAGAAACACTCCCCCTTCACATGTGCTCATAAGTTTTGACAGAAATCTGCACATAGAGGGTAGAGTTCGCACTTTTTGAATTGATCGACTTTAAATGAACAAGACCGATTCGAGACACGTTTACATCACTAGAGAACTAGCTTGAAATTATTACCCGTCCTGGTCAAGTCATAGAAAGTTTCTCGAGATGGTACATTATTCCTCGTCAATTCAATAGTTCCGACTGAGTCGAGCTCTTTTGAGATTCAAACACCGATCATTAAAACTTTTTTGATCACATTTTAATCATGTTTCTCCCCCTCAAAAATAGCATATCCATGATGTTTTTGAAACAAAATGATTAAAAGATATGTTTTTTGGAAAGCATTTGGAGAGAAACTGATTGAGCATGAATTTTGGAACAATTTTGGTTTTATACTCCGCCTTAAAGAAAGCCTATTTTTCTTACAGAAAATTTAGAATCAATTAAGGGTTTAGAGGGAGTTATCTTGGTACCAAATGTGAGAGATTTTGAAAAATCTTTTTGAAAAATTTCAAATCAATGGTACGCAAGATGAAGATTTTAAAAAATCTTTTGAAGATATTGAAGAAGAATTATCTTCATTTTTTTTGGATAAGTGCTCGATATTTATGAAAATCGATTTTGCGTAGCACTTTCCTTTCTTTAAAGATCGGGTTGCAAGCGGAAATACTTACAAGCCATTGTTTTTAGGAATAGTGCTTGAAAAGTATTTAAAACCTTTGATTTGGTTAAGCACTTTCCTTTCTTTGAAGCGCGGGTCCTGAACTGATGTGTTCAGAAGCCATTAATTTGAAGTCCGGGTTTCGTACTGAAGTATACGAAAGCCATTATTTTGAAGAAATTTGGAGAAACGACATGTTTTGGAAAACATATTAAAGAAACTCTCACTCAAGCATCTGTACATGCCCGTATCATTGTTGAATGACATTTCTAGAAACGTACATAATATCGATTATACGAGAGACATGTCGTGAGAAGAATATTTTTGGATTTTTGATTTTATATTGTTTTTGTATTTTTTGAAAGTTTTATATTTTTATATTTTGCTTTTGTTGGTTTTTCAAATTTTGTATTTTGTTTTTTCAAAAGATATTTACAAAGAAGATTTGAAGAAAGAGAAATTACGTTGGGACAAGTAAAAGTGGAGTTAAGAGTGGAACTAGAAAAGGATTTCCACATACGAAATTGGCATAAAGTTCTTCTTTACCACACGGGGTGTATGAACCTTCAACACTTTTACAAGTACCTGCATCCACAGAAGAAGAATTTTCACAAGTAACAGTGTTAGAAGTACATGTTTCCTCACGGCGAGGGTGATCACTATCAACGGTTGTAGTGGATCTGACTTCATTATTCGAATGATTGTCACTATTATCTGTGTTGGAGCAAGTATCAAAAATCTTTCCTGTGGGAATCCATCTAAGACCTATTTTGTTGAAAACTTTGCCCGTGGGTATCCACCTAAGGTAAGATCGAGGAGTTGTTTTCTTATCAGATGCAGCGGAAGACTCATTTTTTGAAAGACTACGTCCTGAAGAGATCCACCTATAAGGTTTCTTTTTGTTTGACATTTTATCAACGGGCTTGTTTCTATTTGGTGTCTTAGTGGATTGTGCCTTGGCACGAGGATTTTCTTTCTTGAGATATTGTAAGGCACATGCTTCATGATTAGCTGAAAAGACACATTTTTTACATGTAGTACAGACAAATTCAATATTTTTGTTTAAAACAGCAGCTTTAACTTTGTCAGTACAGTCTTTTGGAAATTGATTCTTGTTCGAAAAAGACTTAGAATTCCTAGTGTTGTTTTCTAAGGGCATAGCATTTTCTTTTGCGCAACTACTCTTAGATGCAAGCCAATCCCTAGTCTTTTGTAGAGTGTTCCTAGGTAATGGTTTACTACTACTAGCAGTGCCTTGAAATCTTGTAGAATTCATCACCCTAGATGTTGTACCTAGAATTCCGTCTTTTCGAGTCTGTGCCTTTTTCCTAGCTTCTTCTAGATAGTGATTGTTGACCATGTTGTTAGAACCAACAGATTCTTTAACTGGATTTTTGGTCACATTCCGTGTACTATTCTTAGAAATGCCAGGTGTAATCACTTTTTCTTTCTCAAAAACAGGTTTTTCAAAACCTTTGATAATTCTCTTTTTAATAGGCAGGGACTGTGGAGTGACTGTTTTTGACAAATCATATTTCTCATTGACTTTTGGAGGAGGCTGAGAAATAGACATTTTTGGTTTGAAAACCGATTTTGGAACATTTGTATTCTCCTCAGTCAATGGTTTTGCAAACTTAGTATCCACAGCCTTTCCTTTTAGACATCCCAGCTGAGCTCTCAAAAGATCATTTTGCTCTTGCATGTCCTTGTAGGCACGCTCATACGACAGTTTGTCATACTTGCATTCCTCTGTTTTTCGATCAAGCTGTTTAAAATAGGACACGTTTTCTTTTTCAAGTTTCATAAGAGCTTTTCATATTTTGAAACAATTTCGGAGGTCTCATCCTGGAGTCTTTCATGATCTTCAACAGAATATGTTTGTAAAATAATGGACATGATATCGGTTGTCATAACATCTTCGAAGAGAGAATCATTCAAATTTTCCAAAACTTTGATGTGTTCAAAACTTTCATTAGCTTGCTTTACCAGGGATTTATGGTCCTTGACAAAGTCAGCTGTTTCTTTCAAAAGTGCTTGTTCAACATGAATTACCCTCGCACTGATGGCAGTTAACGGAGGGGCAATTTGGGTTTTAAAAAACTCTTTTGTTTCGTCATCATGACGAGTAAACCAGATGTTAGTTGTAATATTGGTTTTAGACTTGACAGTCTCTTGAAGATACCCAATTCTAGTTTTAACGTCATCTAAAATGCTTCTAGTATCACTTGTGTTAAAAGGATTGTTTGAAGACATTTGTTCGATTTTCGAAAGAGATTTGGAAACTACAACTGGTTTTGAAACTGGTGTTGACACTTTGTTTGAAACACTTGGTGTGATGGAAAACTTTGACTTTTCTTTTTGATTAACAAAAGTAATTCCATTAATTTTGTTCCATTTGTTATAATCAATCGGTTTAAGATCTGGATTCTTTTGTTTCATTTTTGATCTACTCTCCTCAGCTAGTTCCAACGTTTCAAGAGAATCACGAACAATTATAGGTTCATGCAAAGGTTGTCCATTGTTCAACACATTCTGAGATTTCTGAGCTTTCTTGAGAAACGAAGAAGGGTTGTTACCAAGAGCCATTTTATGTGAAGTGTGAAAAATCGGATTTACTTGATTAGAAAGCATCTTGTTTGATTTAGCGGAATGACCCGTTGTAAGAAGCAAATTATCCAATTTCTTTATAGTTTCATTTTTATCTAGAATTTCATCAAGAAGAGAATCTTCTCGTTTTGAAAAATCAGCAATCAACTGTTTCTTCTCTTTTTCAAGATCAGAAAACAGTGCTTTTTGTTTAGAAAGTTGGTCATTTTGTTCAGAAATTTCCTTGTTTAAAGATTTTATTTTCAAGTTCAGAGTCACATCAAGTGTATCATACTTGAGTTGCAATTGTTTTTCTCTTAAAACAGAATCTCGATAACCAATTTCTAATTCTGAAAGTTTGTTTGTATGAAATTCATAGTCTTTGGCGTGCTCCTTGTAACTCTCAAGCTCAGTGGTCAATTTCTTATTCGCGGCCTTAACCCCGCGATTGACCTTACTCACTTTCTCAATTTCAATGCCACAGTTATTGATTAATGATTCAAAATAAGCACGTGTTTCCTCATCAGTCTCAGTATTTTGTGCCACACAGCCTCCATTAGGATCCACATATGGAGTTTCAGAGTAAGTATTGCTACAACTCGGATTGTCCATGTATGTATCATAAGTAGGTGCTGATGTCACAGAATGCTGTTTATCATGAGTAAACACATCACATATGACATTGTTATAGCATGGATCAATGATTGGTAACTCAGATACTGTATTGGCGTCATAGACAGGAGGTGAGTCTGACTCAGTGTCATACTTAGCTTCCTGAAGATTTGCCATGAAGATGCAATTCGCATTGAGTTCCTCGAGGTCTTCCAAATCATCCATAATAGCGAAAAAGTCATGTTCCTCAGCACTTAACTGGAACCCTGCTTCTTGCTTATCTGCTAACAAAGCAGCTTTCCGAAGAAAATCACCATTCTTTTTGTGCGGCTTAGTGGGACAGTTTCTTGCCATGTGACCTACTCCTTGACAGTTATAGCACTTAACCTGATTACCCTGATTCACATTTCCATGATTCCCAACGACTGGAGCTGCAACATACCCATTCTGATTACCCACTGCTCTATTCCCAACATTCTGTCCCATCTGATTTCCAACATACTGACCCGAGTGATTACCCTGATACGGAACCGCCTGATTACCGATGCGACTGTTAAATGCTTTATCCAATAAAGAAAATATCTGTTGCAAGGTCGCTTCTGGGTCAGTTTCAGGATCAGTGATTCCTTGTTCCTGGTATTGTTGATCTGGATAGAATTGTTGTTGTGGTTGTGGAATGTATTGCTGCAAGTTGTTGTTGTTGGAAGATGATGAAGCTTGTTGTTGTGTATTCACTGTAGTTTGAGTCTTAGCAATAAGTGCATGATTCTTTGCCAATCTTTCTTGCCTGACTTCATTCGCTTCAGCTTGGTTTTGTTTCAGAAAATCATTCAGTTGATCAAAGTTTACCTGATGTAAGTCTTTTGTTTGGTTGACAATAGTGACATATCGTCCCCATTCTTCTGGAAGATTATTCAGGAACTTGATGTTTTGAACGATTGTTCTGGGTGCCAACTTGTTTCTGATAAGCTCATTCATCAAAGTGCAAAACCTTCCATAGTAGGATTCAATGGATTCTCCTGGTGTAGATGTAAACTTCTCCCATTCAGTTAGCAGCTTGTTCTCCATGTCTTGTTTACCAATTTCTGTTCCATAACATAGCCGTCTAACACGTTCCCACATATCGAAAGCAGTTTCACAACTGTCTACCGCAGCAAAGATGTCTATTGGTAAACCCAGTTGGATAATATGAATTGCCATGTCATCTGCATCGACTTGTTTCTGATCCTCTTCAGTGTATTCTGATTCAGTTTGAAGATGAGAGGATGGTGGGGTGGGAGGTGTTGCATCAGCATTTCCAGGTACATGAACTTGTCGAGGCTGGAAGGGTCCATTCTGAATGGATTGAATCAGGAGTTTCCCATTAGGTTTGGTCTTTATGTAACGAAGCATACGACTTGTCCATTGAAGATAACCACCTTTTGCCAACATAGGAGGACGGTTTTCGGCACCGGCTGCATGAATGTCTTGTTGAGTTGCCATTGATGAAGGTATGTTCTGATAAAGTTGATGTAGGATCGATTCAACGATAAAGGAGTTGTGGTTGATGAAGGTTAAGCTCAGTTGAAGTATTTCCGAAAGTCGTACTCGTAAACTCGGTTCTTAAAAAAATTTCGCCCAAAATTTGAAATTCACTATAAAAATCAATTCTAAGGTCGTATGAAAAATTTGAGTTATGACAATTTTGACGCCAAATTTGACCCGAAAAATTTGAATTTAGGCCCAAAAATTTGAATTTTTGACCAAAATTTTCACAGTTAAACCAAAATTTGAATTTCGCGTAAAAATTGAACGTTTAGTCTCCTCGAAAAATTAAATTTTACTCAAGTTTTCCCGCCAATTTTTTTTTTCAAGAGCTTAGGCGTAGACTTAGAAAGAAGTTACGAGTAGGATATGGGCTTAGGCGTAGAGAACAAAAGTTACGAGTAGGATATGGTTACGAGTAGGATGTAGTTACGAGTAGGATGTAGTTACGAGTAGGATCTTATGTGTAGGAAGCTTAGGCGTAGGATTCCTTAGGCGTAGGATCTTATGCGTAGAAAGTATCTTACGCGTAACCTTAAGCTTATGCGTAGACAAAAAGTTACTCGTAAACCTTACGCGTAATTGTGAAGTTATGCGTAGAGTTACTCGTAAGCTTTTAGCTTATGCGTAAACTATGGTTAAGAACCAAAAATCCTTTACACTGTCACAGCGTAAGAGATATCCACAAGTCGAAGTGTTCCACACACTTATCCAAGTGAGGGAAGCACTGAGTAACCGTTATAGCACGAAGATTCTTCACCAAAAAGTTACGAGTAGAAAACTTATGAGTAGTTGACTTTCTTACGAGTAGAACTAGGGTTTTGACTTATTCGTAAAAGATTTCCAACGATTCAAACAATTTTGCTTGCACAGATATCCTTAAAAACACTCAACTAACACAAAAATGTTAACCTTTTTCACCCAAAGTTCTTAGAAAAGTTACGAGTAGAAAACTAGGGTTTTGACTTTTTGACTTCTACTCGTAAGAAATTTCCAACGATTCAAATGATTTCGCTTGCACAAATATCCTTAAAAACACTCGAATAACCCAAAAATGTTGACCTTTTTCGCCCAAAGTGGCTAGAAAAGTTACGAGTAGAAATGACCAATGAACCAAAAACGAGTTCAAAAGTGAAGAAAAACACGTAAAGCTTCTAACTTTTTGCAAAAAACTGAAACTTTAGCACCAAATAAACCTTAAACCACAAGAATCTTGAATTTTTGAGTGCAAAAATTAAAGCTTTAAGCTTGACAAAAAAACGTATAACGAGAGCCTTTTACGCGTAACCCTTCAAAACAAACACAAACACTCCTAAACCATTGTTAGGCGATTGATACCAATTGTTATACCCCTTTATCACTTATACCTTCCTTTCCCACAATGAATACCACGTTTACCACACAACAAGAACACGTTAAATAAGAAAGATTAAGAATAGAAAGATGGTGACTTGATGTATAATTCGTGTATATGTTTAGAGAGGTAGAGAGAAGAAAGATGAACACAATAAGTTATATATTGCTTCAAAGGAAAAACACACACACACACACTCAAGCACACCCCTCAAATGACATACTTGAGGGGTATATATAGGTAAGAGAGATGATGCCCTAAGGCTTGGCCATGGGCCTTGAGATGGACTTGGATTGGGCTTGGGTTTCACGAACTAGACAAGGCTAGCTTAACATAACTTATGCCCAATTAGCTTAGCCCAATCCCCGAGCCCGTTGACTATTCTATCACGATATCTAACACACATTACAAAGTTCCTAATCGTGAATGACCATCACTTCTAATAAAAATAATCAAGGCTAACACAACTCATATAATATAACATAACAAAGAATATGCCGGTGATCGGCTGCAACATCTTTAGACAACGAAGTATCACCTTGGTCTTGTGGAAAACTAGAAGGGGGTTGAATAGTTTTACCGTTTAAAATCTTAATTTTTTTAGAACTTATTGTAAGATCAATTGATATAGATAAAAGATGTGTTAGTGAAGAATAAATAATATGCAAGCAATATATAATAAGTAAGTAAGAGAAGAAACAATCAAACCACGACAAAGTTGTTTATTGTGGTTCGGTCTACAAGGACTCTTTTTCCTTGTCCTACTCCACTCCCCGAGTCTCCAACTCGAGAGTTATCTTCACTAATTAACAAGCTTTTTTATCCGGCGGAGAAAACCTTTACACGTCGCTTACACAATATTTCCGACACAAAGCTAGATGTCGAGTTCTTTTACAAGGGTACAACCACTCCCAACACACTATGTATTTTGAGGACTAAAATACTAACCACTCACACTCAGAGGTTTAAGATGGTTTGGTACAACAATGATGTATGAACAATAATGGATCACACAACAACAAAACAAACAAGCCTTCCAACTAATTATTGAAGCTTGATTATGCCTTGATCTACTTTGCTACAAAAGATGATCACTAGAATGAAATGAAAATGAGTTAGATGTAATAAAATGAGAGAATATATGTGTTTTATGCTAATGATGGATGAGAAAACAACTTGGGTTGGCTTGCTATTTATAGGCCAAATGTTCAGCAAGACCACAGACTGGACGAAACCAAAAAAAAAGGGTTCCGCCCTTTATATTTTTTGGTTCCGCCAGTCTGAGAGTAAAGATCACAAAAACTCTTTTCAAGATCACCCAAATCTTTCCAAGATTATATAAGATATGATGAGTGAATATCTAAACAAAATATTGTATAAACTCTCCTAAAGATTTCTAATGTGATGCAAGCCATGATGTAATATGTTGTTTTCCATTTTTAGAATTAATATGTTATATAAGTAAATACTTATGTAATACTAGGCGAGTACCCGCGCCTGGCGGCAGCGGTTCCTAGCGGCATACAATTAACAATATGTGATATTTTTGTAAGTGTTTCGTATAACATTCAAAATAGAACGTGAAAAGATCAAAATGTAATTGCAAACGGTTGTAACACGTGATAATTCAATTTGAGCAAAAATTCTTAACATGCATAAAAAAAATAAAAATATTTAGTGAGACTGAAAATAAAATATTATATCAATTAGGAATTTTGATAAATTAGAAAACACAAAAAACTGACCTGAATTTTTCAACTTATTGTTGTTGCTATACAGTAATTTGATCTCCAAGAGCATATTAAAATAATTGTTGCATAAATGAGATTAAAGCTAACAATAGTGATTTTATAATGTTCACATGTGGCTTGTTTAAAGCTACAAAACTCTCATCCTTTTGCAATGCACAATGTTTTTTGTGCATGATAACTTTTTGTATGTGTATGTGGAGAAAGATCTAGCAAGAATAAATGAAAGATGAAAGATGCATGTTAGGGAAACATCGATAATAACTTAATTTACACTTTTTTATATTTTGTTGTAAGACACATGGAAAAAAATACGCTGAACTTGATAGCTAAATTGGTACTTCATAAGTATCACCAAAATCCGAATAGAAGCAAAAACTTGAGATATTTCAAGCACACGACACATAATCCAAACTTGAGTACAAATATAGTAGCTTTCTAATTGTAAACGTAATGAGACCAAGATAAGAGGATCTGTATGAGTTATATGTTGCAATGACTTTGAAAATACAGTATATGATAGCCAATATAATCATCAAATAAACACAAATTAATACACTAAAAGAACTAACAAGTCAGAATTATCATTTTTATATAGTAACTACAAGATATGAAAAGGCTCCTAATGAGATTTCATTTAAAGTATAGTATTTATAAGTAAAATAGAAGCTGCTTCTACATGTTCCATCTCGTCGCAGCTAATACTTGTAAACAACCAAAAGGTCAACGAAAAACATAAACAAATCCACGAACAAAAAGGTGATTAAAGGATGAAAGATTCTTAACTTATTTTTTGCAATTGACATAAACTGGAACAAGGAAAGAAACCAGAATTGAGAGTAAATGTTTCTCTAATAAATGCACATAGTAGCACTACATATTGACGGTAAATCTGTAACTCATAAATAAACTCTTAAAGGGCAAGTGTTTCAGCATAGTTTTTAATCTAACTGTTTTCGATATAAAGTGAGGGAACATTTTAATTTGTAGTGCTATATTATGTAAATATATTGAAAGAACATAATTCATATATACAGATCAACTTACCTCCAAATTAGGAGACAAGATTAGCCCATTATCTTTCAGACTACGAATCCAGTGACCCCTAAGATCCAACCTCTGATATCCTTCGAAAAAGAAAATAAATTAGTAAAAAAAATTGAATTTGCATGCAAAGATGCTTCTCGTCTGTATATAATCAAAATACTAAAAAATCTACTAAATACCAAAAAAAAAAAAAAAAAAAAAAAAAAAAACCCTTAAGTTAGATGGACAAGGTGATTATAAGAAGAAAAATTGTAACCTCATGATCGTGATGTATATACGAAACCACCAACTAATTAATCGAGACAACATACACAACAAACACAAAAAATATCAACTACAGAAGCCCTTTACAATTCATGATAAAAAAAAAGGAGCTGATTGATACACTTCAACAGTAATTGGGACACTCCAAATTATTGTGTTTGGACATTTATACCCTCACAGTTATCTTTACACTTTCACCTATGTAAGGGTATAAATGTCCAAACATAATTAATTGAAGTGTCCCAATCATTTTATGGAGTGTGCAAATCACCTCCAAAAAAAACACGAATGTACCGTTGTAATGATTATGTGCATGATTGAATGAACTATTTGTTGTCTAGATTCAAAATAGAATCCGGAGGAATCGTACATGGAACTATTGTGTTTTTTTGTGATGGAGAATTAGGGTTGGTTAGTGAGATTGGGGTAGGGCCGGTAAGGGTTCATGAATAATGATGGGGAGTAAGGGGTGGGTTACAACTGGTTAGGCCGAGTTTTTAGATGCTTCCCTGGTAAGCTTTGATTACTTTCTTAATTATTGTATAGACCTTTGTTTGACTTACTAATATAACATGTTTGCATTTTAGACTAATCGTATATTTTCATAAACAAAAAATAAATTTTTGGGATTCAATTAACTTGCAATATTTTCCATCTTTGCGACAATCTAATTTGTTTCCATAGACACACATGATTTCCTCATTCAAATAATCTAATTTGTTTCCATCTTTGATAAACACGAGTACATGTGCATAGCAACGGGATTCTATAGCGGCATACAGTTATAAACATTTTGGTTAAATGTTTTGTGTAACCAAAATATCACTACAACTATTTGCCACTATAAAATCGTATTGCTATGCACGGGTACTCGTCTAGTAACTTAAAATACATTTCAAAGATTGATGTGCAAACAATATTTATGCTGCTAATCAAATTAGGCAATGTTAATTTAATTTGTTGCTTGTGTTTATACACTATCTGTTTTAATAACAAATTTGAAAGTCATTAATTATTAGTAATTGTATATAACTACTCGGTTACTATAGTAGTAACTAAAATATAATAGGGCAACATATTGACGTACTTTCAGGAATGGGAAAATAAGTTTTTATTGAAGTGTAGTATAGAAAATTGAATAGTTGGCATATATAATTCGTGTAGTATGGTTGTCTTTGAAGTGTAGTATAGAAGATTGAATAGTTGCTATATATAGTTTAATTAAAGGTAATTTAGGCAAAACATTAAGCATTAATTTAGTTAAGATATTCAACAATTGACTTTCAACTTTCAAGTTTCAAGTTTTCACTTTCACCTTTGACCTTTTTTCCATTTTATATAGTTAAGATTATGTTTAAGAAACCAAACATACTTGTTCTAAAAATGTTGATGCACATTATAGTTTATAAGGATATCAATGTTAATTGATACATAGCTAATCAAAATGCGATAATATGTAAATGCTTAAGTGATGAAGACTTTATTTAAGAAAAGCTTGTTTTAATGTCTATTAATCTTGACAAGCTTTATACTTTACAAAAATGAAATTTACTTTTGTCGTTAACAAAACAAGGTAAAGATCATGAAATATAAATAAGGTTTTTAGGACGATATTTGTATTAACAATCTCCCCCTTTTTGTTGAGGAAAAAACATAAATTTTATTTTTATCAAAGATGTAAAGATGTACAAGAATTATAAAAATATGAGATTAATTTGAACTTGAAAGAACTAGTTATTTAGATAAAGTTGACAATCAAAAGATTATTTTATCTTATGACTAGTTTATCTAATATTTGGTCTTCTTCAATTTTGACTTTTGAAAGTCAAAGCATGTTGTTGACTTTTTGATAGTCAATGGTCAAGTTCAATAATATTCTCCCCCTTTTTGTCGAAACAAAAAGAAGAGGCAAGGCAAAAAATGCAATGAGCCCGAGCTAAATTCTCCCTCTTGGCCAATGCTCCCCCTTAATTGGGTGCCAAGAGAAAGATACATGGATTGTGAAAAACTACAAAAGAAAGGGTAGTAACATTCATAATCACAAGTATACAAGTAATTCCAACCAATAAGTAATTCCACAAAAAAGGTGTAGATTGGCGGGAACACCCTGGCCCCGGGTGCCTTTTGGCACCAGCCATTGTCTACCCCACAAGGAATAGCTCCGGCAACTCTCCTGGCCTAGTGGGGCACCAACTGAAGTGAGCACGAGCCAAGACTCGGACCCATGAGCTCTCATTCCACAAAGTCTCTCCAGTTTTCCCATAGGTTTTGCGGAGGTGGGTACCTATATGTAGCAAATGCCAAGGATGGGACTTGAACCTGGGTCTATTGACTCAAACACAAGTGCTCCAACCATTGGACTAATGCTACATTGGTAAACATCATTCATTAGTTAAAACTTTTATGACTTAGAAGTCATAAAATGGAACAAAATGGAGATGTTGATACATAAAAGAAATCCTAAAAGTTAGAAAAATAACTAAAAAAAATCTAAGAAAAAAAAATATAACTTAGAAATTAAAACGTCCTAAAATAAAGCAAGCACCATCCTATTGAGGAGGAGGATGAGAAAGAGCGTTAATATGCTCAAGGATATGATTGAGGATGAACCTCATCTCATCTTGTAATTCGTGGACCATGATTCGGGTCCTTTCACTAAGGTGGGCGGTGCGCTCACAATGGGAGCAACCATGTCGAGGTAGGAGAGTAGGATCATTATTAGGTGGTAGAATATTGGTGGAAGTGTTGTTTGTATTTGATGGAGTAATGAGGGAGGAAAGCAAAACATTTTGCATTTGCAAAGCTTCATTTAGATGAGAATTGATGAGTGTCTAAATACTCATCATTTTTGTACCATCTAGACTGCAAAAACATCTGAAAACACTCAGAAATGCATCAAAATGATGAAAATATCACAAATAAGTGTTTTATGTGTTTTAAATGCAAAAATACCAAAAACAGGTGAAAAACGTATCAAGTTTGCATAATTGGCAGTTTTAGTCCCCCAAGTTTCAAAAGTTGTCAAAATTAGTCCTTGGTAAATCAAAATAAAGCAAAATGTTATTTAAGATCCATAAGATTCAAAAGTTTTCAAAATAAACCCTTTAAAGTTTAAAATTTACAAAATGACAACTTTAGTCCCTGAACTTTGAAAAATGTCAAATATAGTCCTTGGTGAATTCAAAAAGTGAAAATAATCAAAAATAAACCTTGTACTATTCATAAATGGCAAAATTGGTCCTTATGGTGAACTTTTGGAGAATTTACATGTTTGGTCCCTCAAGTTTCAAAAATGGCAAAAATTACCCTTGGACGTATAAAATTGGAAAATTAATATTTATGGTCCTTTGGTAAATGAAACTTGGCAAGTTTAACCCTTGTATTAGCTTTGGAATGTTGGCAGGATCAGCCCTTCAAGAATTCACAAATTACAACTATGGTCCTTGTGTTAATAATACAACCAAACCGGATCCTTTTTAATAAACACAAACCCAAATCCATATCCTGGCCCAACTACAAATCCAGCCCATCCTTTAAAAATAAAAACCACCTTCCACTGTTCCCTCTCCCTCACACACTAAAACCTGTAACTGCTCCAAAACCACCACCACCTGTCCACCACCTTTCCACCTGTTTCCAGCTGTCTACCCACTCTCCTTCCACCTCCACAACCTCCCAAAACCCTTTAATTGCAAGAACCTGCTACTCCCACTCAAGACTTTTGGCGCAAAAAAAGTAAAATCAACTGCTGTGATCAATTCAACCCAATCAAAGGCCAAGAATAGAGACAGAGACTCTAATGAAGCCTATAAAGAAGAAAGAAGAAGCAGTAGAATATTTTGTCACTGTTTTTAGACCATTTCTTATTTTCTTGTAATCGTTTTTAATATTTTAATGTTAAAGATTTCTGGGTTTTATGTTTAATGTAATTTACAAGTCATTTCAAGTCTTAATTAAGCAGTTTTAATCATCAATTTCCAGTTTTTGCCTATTTTAGCTTTCCCGCCATTTTTGCTCTTAACTGTTTTCAAGTTTTCAATCTTTTAAAATTGCTTCATTAAGCTTCTGTAGCTTATTAGAGTTGTTTTAAATAGAAGTAGAAGGTTTGCTTGGTCTTAATTGCAATTTTCTAAAAAAAGTCAAAGAAAGTCAACAAAAGCTCAAAATAAGCAGTTATGGGAGAAGAAGCTAAGCTGGATGGTTTTTCTGGTTTCTAGCTTGTTGACAACAAGCTAGGAGTGGTTTCCGGTCCTTGTTCTTTGATTCACAGTCCAATTCTGTTGTAAGCCTATTTCAAGTTTTATGTAATTTTCTAAGTTTACTGTAGAATAGCTTATTTTTAGCTTATTATAGTTATTTCCTGCTTATTAGTAGTTTATAATTGTATTTCTTCAAGTCTTATTAGTATTTCATAATAGTTTTTTAATTTTCCTTAAAAATTTTATAAAAAGACAAAAATAGCCATAAATTATATAACTTATTGTATTGGTTATTTATGTTTTGAAAGTTGTTAATCATAATCAATATAAGTTAGTTAATCAGTAAAAACCAAGAAACCTAGCTTATATAGGTCTATGCTAGTTCAAATACCACAACAGGTCCTATAAAAGTGTGTTTGGATTAAGGCATCAATCTGTGTTCCAGCTTAGTACAAGGTTTAAAAACAGTTTAGTTAACTCCATTTAGGCTTAACTAGGATGGATTAGTCATAATATACCTAGATTTATAGTTAAAAAGTCAAAAATCTCTTTTTAGCTTCATAACTGCATCAACAGTGCAATATTGAAGCTTAAATTGTGCAAATAGGTAGATTCTTAGTTAAACTAGCTTCATTAGTTGTTAAAATAGCTTAATATATCATTTTAAGTCATTAGGAATTACTAGAATCTCACTTTAGTCAACATTTCAGCTTTACTTATAAAAGTCAAAATTTCCTAGAAGCAGTTTTTGAATAAACTTTACAATTTTACTGTGACCTTATCATTAAGATTTAGTCTATATGCTTTTGGGATATTAAATTTTAGCTGCTTAACTAAATTAGAAAAATATTAGTTCACTTTTAATCAGCTTATAAAGTGCTTATTACTTAGCTTCTTTTAAGCCCTTTTTCACAAAACTCCCATTTTGCTTATTCCTTATTTCTGCTTATTCAGTGTGTTTTTCTTGTTGTTGTTGCTTATTCTAAGTTCCCATAATTTGTTTATAGCTTATTCAACCTTTGGTTCAGTAGTGGTAGCTTATTGAGGCTTTTAGGTTAATTTCAAGTGCTTATTCATATTAGTTGTGTGCCCAAATCATAGTTCCTGATCTTCAAAGTAGTTTCTGTCATTTTTCCTTGATTCTCAGTATTATTTTAGACTTATTTGGAATTTTTCATTGTTCATTTGCTATTTTTCTGCATTTTATGTCATTTTCTAGCATTTTTAATTAGCATTTAATCCAAATAAATCAGAAAAAGTTTAAAAAAATATGTTTTCAATTTTCCTAGATTAAGATAAATATAAAAAGCCAAAAAAATATTTTTCCATAATTTTCTTAGTTTAAATAGTATTTTCTAGCATTTTAATTAGTTTTAAATAGTATTAAATTCATAATAAATAGATAAAAAGTGTAATAAATATATTTTCAGTTTTAAAATAAGTTTTATAATATTTTAGATTTTTCTAAGTCATAATTTCACTTTTCTAGCTTTATTTCATATTTTCTTATATTTTAGGGTATTATTAAATAGTTAAAAATAGTTTTTAATCAATAATAATTAAATAAATAGTCATAAAAATAATTTTATTTTTCCAATAATTTTCTAGTATAATTAGGATTGTAAAAACATTATTTTCATACCCGTAGGTGTTTTATTTATTTAATTTCACATTTTGTTTCGTACGTTTACGTAGAATTTTAATTAAACATACGCGTTTTTAGATTTTTGACGTTTCTAAGTATTTTGCTTTCACGTACTTGTTCTTATAGCTTGTTTAAGCTATTTTCTTTTATTCCTTAGAATAAATCATTCAAAAACCCCTTTTCCTGTTCAATATTCACTCGATCACAGATTCGTCTTACTACAGTGTTCACACCTCGTTGGGACTTAACGACCCGGGGATACACTAAACTCCTCTGATCTTAATTGCATTTGCCTTCTGAGCTGTTTTAAGTTTATTACGGTTGACCATTCACAAGTGGTTAGCTTGTGTGATTAAACTTGACTGTTCAGGAAGCGATCAAATTTTGGCGCCGCTGCCGGGGAGGTGTGCAGCGTACTACGAATTTGAAGCATCATTGTTATTGAATATACACCCATTGTATATTTACCATCTTTGTCCATATTTCCTTGTTTTCATATAAAACCAAAATTATCGTGAAGTTAATTCGTTTGACAGATCGATTTCCAAAAACATTTTTTATTCAAGTTTTCAACAAACACAAAAACCCAAAAAGATTTTATTTCTTATTTTTACAACATGTTTTTCAAAAAATCCAAAAATATCCATCTTTACCCTCTCACATCTTTGATTCTTCATCCCAACCCCTCTGTAAAGCTTTGATTCTTTCTATGTCTTATCCTCACCCTCTTGGTTGTCAATGGTGTGGTGGTCCTTATAATGGTGGCAATTGCCCCAGTTGTAGCATGGTGGAATCAGGAAACGGGTCTGTCTATAACCAGGATCCCTATTCCTACTATAACACAACTGATTTATTCCATCAGCTACCACACTGTGAGACTCAGCAGTTTTACTGTTGTGAATACTGTGGTGGTTCACACTCCAGTTCTGATTGTCAATCGGGAAACACGCTTGTCTATGAGCAGGTTCCTGATAACAATTATGACTACAACACATATGACTCACAGCCACATCAGTTTTACTGTTGTGAGTATTGTGGAGGTCCTCACTTTAGCTCTGATTGTCAAACAAGGAATCCATTTCCTTGTAACAATTACGACTCTTCGTATCATGACCAACCTCTACAGTACCAAGTGAATCAGGCACCACCTCAGCCTGAGCCATTTCCTCAAAATCTTCTTCTTGATCTTTTGGATTTAGTGAAAGATTTGAAGGAATGTAAACATCCCCAAGATAATCCAAATGAGAAATCCATGGAAGAATTGTTAGCCGAAGAGCGGAATGCTAAATTAGATTCTCAAATTGCCTTTGAAAAATCTATTAGGGAATCAATTGCAAAAGAAAAAGCAGCCAAATCTAGCTCTCGATTCCGTTTCATTCCTGATGACGATGATGATGAAGTTACCCTTGATATTAGTCAACTTTGTACAGGTTCATCAAGTTCATCAGTTGAAATTCCTTCCATGAAAAATCAGGGAGAAAAGACTATGATGGAATTACTAGCAGAAGAACAAATGGAAAGTATAAAACATATGTATGCTAGTCCTTCTCAACTCCCTCAGTCTGATGTTATCACACCCGATATTCCCACTCACTCTCTAAACATGGAGGATGAGCTTCTTGACACTGTTCCTGAAAAGGAATCGGACGAATTCATAAAGTCTAGTGTTGAGAACCTTGTCCCAATCCCGAGAGAGTCACTGGGAACTTCTGATCATATGTGTGATATCCCTTCCCCTCTTGAGTGTTCAAAAGATCATTTTGAGACTTTCTCTGATCTTAGCGACGATTGTGCTTCCTATGGAAACATTGAGTATGTTGAGACATCACTCCCACAGTCTGATCCTCTTCTTGAGGAGTTCACCGATGAACTCGCTCACATCAATCCACTTTCATCAAAAAGTGATGATGATATCTTTGATTTCGAAGCTGACCTAAGAGAAATTGAAATTCTCCTTTATAATGATCGTTCACTCACTTCTCACCCTAACAGTCCAATATAGAATGTTGATCACTTTGTTCCTGAAGAGTTCAAAACTACTCTCACTAATCCTCTATTTGAATTCGACTCTGAATTCACTTTAATTTCTGAGAATCCACTCTTTGATACTCAGATTGAGGATAGTGATGAGTCTACAGTGGAACAAGAGTTCACAGATTTACATTACGTGAATGATTCTCTTTACGAAGAGTTCTCCTTTGAACTCACTCATATCGTATCTCCACCAGAGTATGATAACTTCTACTTTGATCTAGACACACCCGGGATATGTCTGGATCAAATGAGCTTAAATAATGAGATTCATGATCCAGAAATCATGAATTCTCCTTCGGATGATGATGAGTTAGTCAAGATTTTTATCATGATTTTCTTTCTCTTTTTCACCTATCCCGTGGCTTCTCCTGTTCTTCACTCCTTCGGGAATGAAGACATTATTTTTGATCCCGGCATTTTCATTTATCATTTGTGAGCCGGTTCTATGTATATCTCATCGGTGTGGAACTTTCACATACTTCAATGTTTATACAAACATCTTGAATGATAGTCTGATGGAGATTGTCTCTTCCACTTACTTCCCCATGAACAAATGAATGCGGGGATCGAGTCAAGCTAGCGACTCGGTAATCAAAAACAAGTAGTGCAACATGGGTTTTCACCCCTGTTTTCTGTCTTCTTACCCCTTTCTACCACCTTAGTGTGGGGGAGATGCCCCACATGTTGTATATAGATCTAAAAAATAAATGAAAATTGTAAATATTAAAAAAGAGAATAATTGTTGTGTTTCTACACTTGGCTAGTAATGTTATCTTTTTACGTTCTAAGTTTCGGCATAACAGCCGGTACTTTGAATATTGAGGACAAAATTCATTTCTAAGTGTGTGGGGGGGGGGGGGGAAATTCTGGCGAATTTGATCATAAATGTACCCTTTTAGTCCCTTTTTTCCCCCAAAATGGCCAAATTTTAAAATTTTTTATTTAGTGGAAGTACTATGTACTAAACACAACAAATGGTAATCAGTCCACCATGTCTAACCCACATAAGGATTGGCAAATCCAGGAGCAAACGGCTCTTGGTAAAAATATCTCAAATCCGTTTATGGCTTGCAATTTGCCCAAAATTGTATGGTATTCAGCTCACCATATCCTAAAAAGTAAAGAGTTGGCTAGCCCGCAAGTTTATGGCTTGAGGTAAAGGCAGTTGGAAAGCCATAATTGGTAATCGACTCACCAAAGATAATATTGATAATTTATCTAAGAGTTGGCTAGTCCAGAAGCAAACGGCTTCTGGTAAAGACAAATCAAATCCGTTTACAGCTGGTGATTTGCTCAAAATCATTTGGTTATCATTGTACCAAAGTTCTTACTTGAACTGAAACAATTGGCTACTCCAGAAGTAATGGCTTTTGGTAAAGAGATGAAATCCATTAATTTTTCTCAAAACATTGCTAGGGACTAGCAATATCTTAGTGTGGGGGATTGATGAGTGTCTAAATACTCATCATTTTTGTACCATCTAGACTGCAAAAACATCTGAAAACACTCAGAAATGCATCAAAATGATGAAAATATCACAAATAAGTGTTTTATGTGTTTTAAATGCAAAAATACCAAAAACAGGTGAAAAACGTATCAAGTTTGCATAATTGGCAGTTTTAGTCCCCCAAGTTTCAAAAGTTGTCAAAATTAGTCCCTGGTAAATCAAAATAAAGCAAAATGTTATTTAAGATCCATAAGATTCAAAAGTTGTCAAAATAAACCCTTTAAAGTTTAAAATTTACAAAATGACAACTTTAGTCCCTGAACTTTGAAAAATGTCAAATATAGTCCTTGGTGAATTTAAAAAGTGAAAATAATCAAAAATAAACCTTGTACTATTCATAAATGGCAAAATTGGTCCTTATGGTGAACTTTTGGAGAATTTACATGTTTGGTCCCTCAAGTTTCAAAAATGGCAAAAATTACCCTTGGACGTATAAAATTGGAAAATTAATATTTATGGTCCTTTGGTAAATGAAACTTGGCAAGTTTAACCCTTGTATTAGCTTTGGAATGTTGGCAGGATCAGCCCTTCAAGAATTCACAAATTACAACTATGGTCCTTGTGTTAATAATACAACCAAACCGGATCCTTTTTAATAAACACAAACCCAAATCCATATCCTGGCCCAACTACAAATCCAGCCCACCCTTTAAAAATAAAAACCGCCTTCCACTGTTCCCTCTCCCTCACACACTAAAACCTGTAACTACTCCAAAACCACCACCACCTGTCCACCACCTTTCCACCTGTTTCCAGCTGTCTACCCACTCTCCTTCCACCTCCACAACCTCCCAAAACCCTTTAATTGCAAGAACCTGCTACTCCCACTCAAGACTTTTGGCGCAAAAAAAGTAAAATCAACTGCTGTGATCAATTCAACCCAATCAAAGGCCAAGAATAGAGACAGAGACTCTAATGAAGCCTATAAAGAAGAAAGAAGAAGCAGTAGAATACTTTGTCACTGTTTTTAGACCATTTCTTATTTTCTTGTAATCGTTTTTAATATTTTAATGTTAAAGATTTCTGGGTTTTATGTTTAATGTAATTTACAAGTCATTTCAAGTCTTAATTAAGCAGTTTTAATCATCAATTTCCAGTTTTTGCCTATTTTAGCTTTCCCGCCATTTTTGCTCTTAACTGTTTTCAAGTTTTCAATCTTTTAAAATTGCTTCATTAAGCTTCTGTAGCTTATTAGAGTTGTTTTAAATAGAAGTAGAAGGTTTGCTTGGTCTTAATTGCAATTTTCTAAAAAAAAGTCAAAGAAAGTCAACAAAAGCTCAAAATAAGCAGTTATGGGAGAAGAAGCTAAGCTGGATGGTTTTTCTGGTTTTTAGCTTGTTGACAACAAGCTAGGAGTGGTTTTTGGTCCTTGTTCTTTGATTCACAGTCCAATTCAGTTGTAAGCCTATTTCAAGTTTTATGTAATTTTCTAAGTTTACTGTAGAATAGCTTATTTTTAGCTTATTATAGTTATTTCCTGCTTATTAGTAGTTTATAATTGTATTTCTTCAAGTCTTATTAGTATTTCATAATAGTTTTTTAATTTTCCTTAAAAATTTTATAAAAAGACAAAAATAGCCATAAATTATATAACTTATTGTATTGCTTATTTATGTTTTGAAAGTTGTTAATCATAATCAATATAAGTTAGTTAATCAGTAAAAACCAAGAAACCTAGCTTATATAGGCCTATGCTAGTTCAAATACCACAACAGGTCCTATAAAAGTGTGTTTGGATTAAGGCATCAATCTGTGTTCCAGCTTAGTACAAGGTTTAAAAACAGTTTAGTTAACTCCATTTAGGCTTAACTAGGATGGATTAGTCATAATATACCTAGATTTATAGTTAAAAAGTCAAAAATCTCTTTTTAGCTTCATAACTGCATCAACAGTGCAGTATTGAAGCTTAAATTGTGCAAATAGGTAGATTCTTAGTTAAACTAGCTTAATTAGTTGTTAAAATAGCTTAATATATCATTTTAAGTCATTAGGAATTACTAGAATCTCACTTTAGTCAACATTTCAGTTTTACTTATAAAAGTCAAAATTTCCTAGAAGCAGTTTTTGAATAAACTTTACAATTTTACTGTGACCTTATCATTAAGATTTAGTCTATATGCTTTTGGGATATTAAAGTTTAGCTGCTTAACTAAATTAGAAAAATATTAGTTCACTTTTAATCAGCTTATAAAGTGCTTATTACTTAGCTTCTTTTAAGCCCTTTTTCACAAAACTCTCGTTTTGCTTATTCCTTATTTCTGCTTATTCAGTGTGTTTTTCTTGTTGTTGTTGTTGCTTATTTTAAGTTCCCATAACTTGTTTATAGCTTATTCAACCTTTGGTTCAGTAGTGGTAGCTTATTGAAGCTTTTAGCTTAATTTCAAGTGCTTATTCATATTAGTTGTGTGCCCAAATCATAGTTCCTGATCTTCAAAGTAGTTTCTGTCATTTTTCCTTGATTCTCAGTATTATTTTAGACTTATCTGGAAGTTTTCATATTTTTCACTGTTCATTTGCTATTTTTCTGCATTTTATGTCATTTTCTAGCATTTTTAATTAGCATTTAATCCAAATAAATCAGAAAAAGTTTAAAAAAATATGTTTTCAATTTTCCTAGATTAAGATAAATATAAAAAGCCAAAAAAATATTTTTCCATAATTTTCTTAGTTTAAATAGTATTTTCTAGCATTTTAATTAGGTTTAAATAGTATTAAATTCATAATAAATAGATAAAAAGTGTAATAAATATATTTTCAGTTTTAAAATAAGTTTTATAATATTTTAGATTTTTCTAAGTCATAATTTCACTTTTCTAGCTTTATTTCATATTTTCTTATATTTTAGGGTATTATTAAATAGTTAAAAATAGTTTTTAATCAATAATAATTAAATAAATAGTCATAAAAATAATTTTATTTTTCCAATAATTTTCTAGTATAATTAGGATTGTAAAAACATTATTTTCATACCCGTAGGTGTTTTATTTATTTAATTTCACGTTTTGTTTCGTACGTTTACGTAGAATTTTAATTAAACATACACGTTTTTAGATTTTTGACGTTTCTAAGTATTTTGCTTTCACGTACTTGTTCTTATAGCTTGTTTAAGCTATTTTCTTTTATTCCTTAGAATAAATCATTCAAAAACCCCTTTTCCTGTTCAATATTCACTCGATCACATATTCGTCTTACTACAGTGTTCACACCTCGTTGGGACTTAACGACCCGGGGATACACTAAACTCCTCTGATCTTAATTGCATTTGCCTTCTGAGCTGTTTTAAGTTTATTACGGTTGACCATTCACAAGTGGTTAGCTTGTGTGATTAAACTTGACTGTTCAGGAAGCGATCAAGAATCCACCATATTTGAAAAGGCATGGAAGTTTTCTAGATGAGCTTGTATCTTTACTTGAGATTGAGGGTGGTCTTCCCACATTGACTCATCAATGTCATCAATATGAGTAGAAAAGGATGTAGGTGGTAGAGCATGGTCTCCATATAATGGCCCATGAATTTTATTGTGGATTGGGTGGAAGAGACGAGGTCTAGGTTCCAAAGGGACGTTTGGTTCAAATGATGCTCTTGGTGGTTCATGAGCGATGCGCTCAATGGTTCCGAATGATGGAAGTGGTGGTGGATTTGCGGGCCTAGGAGGTAGGTCTTCTAAGTCATCTAAGAATGGATTTGGAGATGTTGGTGTAGTTGAGAAGAGTTCTATAGGTACAAGCTTTGGAGATTTTGATGGTGATGGTAATTTTGATGGTTGTATTGGAGCCGGTGGTGGAGAGGTGACAATTGGTGTTTTAGCAGGTGGTGGGGTGGTGATGATAATGGGTAATTTTGGTGGTGGAGTTGGAGTACTTAAAGTGACTAAGTTTTCATCTCTTATTGGAGATGAAATGTTTAGTGGTGATGATTCAGAGGATGAACTAAGGTTGACGAAGCAACAAGGTCTTACACTTATTCTTGCAGTTTTCTTGAGAGGTTTGGTTATTTTAAGAGAAGAAAGAAGAAATTGTTGAGGTGTGAAGATGATCATCTTTGATGTCTTAATTTTTAGGATCATGAGATTATGGAGAATTGTGTTTGATTTGATGTTAAGCCATACAAGTGAAGTGATTCCTAATGATTTGGAAGAGTTTAAATGCATGCCAAATCTCCTTAAGTCAATCAATACAAGTAGTGTTGAGTAAGATGAGCAAGATATGAAATAAATTGGTTTCAATCATTGCAAAATCTTGAAGATCAGATCATCCACGGATTTCAAGGAACAAAAAATATGGTTCCTTCCTTTATAGAAGAGGGTTCCTTGGGTGGATTTTGAGATATCCTATTGGTCTAAGTAAGTTAAACTAGTCCTAATATAAATAAAAAGCAGGACAAACTATCCTAAAAATAAAATTTGGTAAATTAGATTGCGGGAATGAGTAAAATTCAGCTACTTACCTGCACATCTCACGGCACCAAAAAATTATACGGACGGAACCCAAATTTTGGTTCCGTCTGGTCCGGCAGTGAGAAATGGCGGCACCAATTTTTTACTCGGATGGAACCAAATTTTTGGATCTGTCAAATCCGTGTTGTGCAGAAATGTTGACAGAGGTGTTTTTTTAACCCTCGGGGACTTTTCCGAATCCTGAAATTTTTCTTAAAACATATGGAGATAATTATTTTTAGTTAGGAACAAGCAATAACACACATATAAACATACGAGAGCATGTATTTCTAATAGGGGCTTGTGATTTTCACTAAAAAGTGAAAACGGTGAAAATTTGATAACATTCGAATATTATCCCCCTGCATGAAAAAGTTAGTTCACATCATTGTTTTAAGTTTGGTTATCGTCCTAGAAAGCGAGAACACATAAATTACATCATAAAACATTGTTTTTGTCCTTGTACCAAACACCCTCTTAAAACCTCCCTCACTTGTCCAACTTCTTGTATATCTTGGACATCATCCTACCAAGACATTTGAACATCCCCTTGGTTTGCTTGAATTCCTCAGAGGGGTTCTCAATCTATGGAAGTGAGGCGTAGTACTCTTGAGGTGGAAGACTAGAGTTGGGGAGACTGTCTTCCGAGTTATTTGATGAAGATGAAGGAGTAGGAGGTTGTGGCCGTTTTCCTCTGGTCTTAGTCTTGGATACCCTTTCATCACTCAATGGCACAAAGATGTGAGGGATAAGAGGATAGTCAAGGTTCAACCCTTTAGGACTTGGTGGAATGGGTGCAAAATCTCTAAAGAGACGGGTAAGAAGCATCCCGTAGGGAAGAGCAACGGAGCCTTGAGTGGGAATGTCGACCATTCTCCTAGCAATGTAGTATGCCAAGTTGAATGGTTGACGAGTAGACAAGCTATAGAGCATGTAGCAAAGACAAGCATTGATATGGTCATGGTTTCCTATGGTGCTTATGACATCGGCTCTAAGAATTTCTTCCCATTTCTTGAAGTGAGGCTTAAGCTCATTGAGTTCCATTCTGTATGGATCTCGGTTGATTTCCTTTCCGACTCTAGTGACACGAGTTTGTGCTACCCTATCAAAGAAGAGGTTCTCACGGATGACATCTTGGTTGACCCAAGGAGTTTGGTAAGGAGGAGAACGGTCATGAATTGAATCAATAATTGTGAGTGGCCATTTCTCCGAGTATAGACAAGTTCCAACACAAGGAATTCCTAACAGTTGGGCGAATTGAGTGAGGGAAATGGTGTAGTCATTTTGGTTGACTTTGAAGCTAAGAGACATAAGACCACATCATTTGTTATGAAAATTATACTAGCATAGAACTCAAGGACAAATCTAGGGCAAATGGGCTCGTCAATGTCTAGAAGACCATCGAAGTGGATGGTGGCTAGTTCTTGACGAAGGTTCGTTCCTTCGAAAAAGGATGGGTGAATTGTCCTACCCTCATGAAAGTACCATTTCTCTAGACTCTTAAAAACCTCAACTTGGTCTTTGCTAAGACCCTTAGTTTTGTGGTGTTGTGGGATATATCCAAGGGTGTCTTTGTGATCGTAAAACTTTGCGGCTACCATGTTTGTTCTTAGGAGCAAGAAGTTACATGTTTTAGTAAAATCGAAAACTAAATTAGTATTTTTGTTCTAGTGTGTGCCTATATGCGAACAATGTGGAGTAGTGGTTATCTTGACTCATTTTTATGCATAAAATAGTTTTTATTAGTAGTGTTTGGCAAAATGCAAGAGATGACCCAAACGCTCCTAATTCAATGTGGCTTCGTTTGAATATACCCGGGAATGCATATTAGTTATGCATTACCTTTAGTATTCAAGAGACATTATGCAAGTGATGAAAATAATGTTTTTATTTGTATGAACAATGAGAAATTGTTTTTCCTGCAAGTGAGAAATTTTTTCAAAATTTTGACATGAGGTATTTAGTTAATTATGATAATGCCTTATGATGTATAACTCCTAACTAAGGGAAAAATGATTAGTTATGTAATTTAACATTGTAGTTCATGATTTGTGCAAGAATATGCATAATCCCTATGTTTTGGTTTTGTGCATAAATTAGAACCCTAGACTCAGAATTAAGAGAAGTAATGGAGTTAGGATACTTACAATGATGATTTTGGCTGTGATTAGTTGAAGAAGAAACCTTAATTATGGGTTAGGTGTGTTTATAGGTCGTTTGGTTATGTGGGTTGTGAAGAAAAAAGTGTTTTTTAGTTTAAAAATTTTGATACTGTGAAGACCACGAACTAGACGGACCCAAATTTATGGTTTCGTCTGTGTTGGATTTAGGTTTTGTGGGAACATCAGCAAAATTTGCTAAATTGTTGTGTTTTGGTCATTCTAAGTTTTAAGCTATGTTTTTGATTATATGTTTGGTTCCATTAATCCTAAACCAAGTCTAAGAAGATTAAATGGTTCTCGTTTAAGAGGTTTAGTTAGGATGTTGGCAATGTTATCTTCGTAGGAGACTTTCTCGATTGAGATGTTTCCTTTTTGAACATTGTCGCGAAGGAAGTGATGAAGAATTTCAATATGTTTCGTAGAATTTCAATATGTTTCGTTCGGGCATGTTGGACAAGATTTTTGATGAGATCAATGGCTCCTTTGTTGTCACAAAGTATAGAGATGTCGTTGAGATGAATTTCGTAGTCCACGAGAGCTTGCTTCATCCAAAGAGCTTGTTGACATGCCTTTCCGGCTAAGAGGTACTCGGCTTCGGTAGTTGAGATAGCGAGGGCCGTTTGTTTCTTTGTGAACCATGAGGTGAGGCATTGTCCAACAAAAGTACAAATACCACTTGTACTTTTTCTATCGACATATTCACCGGCATGGTCTGAGGCGGCATACACTTTGGTTTCTACACCCGTTCCTTTGGGATACCATAATCCTTAACATGTAGTGCCTTTAATGTATCTAAATATTCGTTTTAAGGCTTCTAGGTGTGATGTTTTTGGATCTTCTTGAAAGCGAGCACATAGACAAACACTAAACATAATGTCGGGTCTACTAGCCGTGAGATAAAGTAGGCTACCAATCATTCCTCTATATTTAGTGTTATCTACTGATTCACCTTCCTCATCCTTGGTAAGTTTTGTTTCTGAGGACATGGGTGTTTTAGTGGGTTTTGAGTCTTCAAGACCAAATTTCTTAAGCATATCCTTTATGTATTTAGATTGGTTAAAGAATATGCCATCTTCTAGTTGTTTAATTTGAAGTCCTAAAAAGAAGTTTAACTCACCCATCATACTCATCTCAAACTCGCCATGTATGATTTTAAAGAGATCATCACATAGCTCTTGACAAGTTGATCTAAATATGATGTCATCAACGTATATTTGAACTATGGAAATGTGTGATTCTTTTTTTTTGTAAAGAGAGTATTATCTACTAATCCCATGGTGTATTTGTGTTTAACTAAGAAAGTCTTAAGCCAATCGTACCAAGCTTTTGGTGCTTGCTTAAGTCCGTATAATGCCTTTTTAAGTTTAAAAACATGATTAGGTTTTTCAAAGTCGGTGAATCCGGGAGGTTGTTTAACATATACTTCTTCGTTAATGAACCCGTTCAAAAATGCACTTTTAACATCCATTTGAAATAGTTTGAAGTCATGAGCACATGCATATGCAAGTAAGATTCAAATAGACTCGAGCCTAGCTATCGGTGCATAAGTTTCGTTGTAATCAATTCCTTCTTGTTGATTATAGTCTTTTGCCACAAGCCTAGCCTTATTTCTAGACACTATACCATTTTCGTCCATTTTATTTCGAAAAACCCATTTCATTCCAATTATAGTTTGATTTTTAGGTTTTGGAACTAATTTCTATACATCATTTCTAACAAATTGGTTTAGTTCTTCTTGCATAGCAATTACCCAAGATTCGTCTTTTATTGCTTCTTTTATGTTTTTCGGTTCAATGGATGATACAAAACAAAAGTAGTTACTTTGATTTTGGGCTTGTGATCTTAACGTTCTTTGATTTAATTGTCCTATGACCTTTTCTAAAGGATGACTTTTGGATTCTTTGATATTTATAATATCTTTATTTAATGGTTCATCTTTTGATACGCTTACACAGCGTGTTCGGGGTCAAAGGAACTTCCTTTTCGTCGAGCAAGTTTTTCAACACCCTAGGCAGTGAACCTAATCGTTGTAGTGTAGTATTAGGGTAAGCCACGGGAATTGATATCATCCTCTAGGGGAATAGGAATGCTAGTGAGAAGTTACTACGCTAAGGTTGGGGTTGAGGAAGATTATTTTTTATCTTTTTATGTTTTTTTTAGAAAAGGAAAAGTACGAATCTCGGGGTTTGGATTTGGGGGGTTGGTATTTCTACCGATTACTCTACTATTATCTAATTATCTAAAATAAGGTGGTGGTAGTCTATGTCTAATTATTGTGTGCTCGTATGATAGTTTAAAGATGTGTTTACTTAGGTTTTACTACTCCTTAATTATCTCCTATTGGTGGTTGAATTGTCACGTCCTTATTCCTAATTGCTTTGTGTGTCTAAAGTTGTAGGGTATGTGTTTCTTCCTAACTCTTTGAAGTTACCAAAGGGTCTCGTCTACAAAACCCACAAGGGATGATAAACTCTAACTCTAAGACCTTTTTGGATAGTTTAGCTTACAACAACTCAAGGTGCTATAACCTAAGGTTCACAAAGATTAATCAAGCATTAAGTACACAACGAATGACCTATCGCATTACTAGATCATTAATCAACTAAGATAAGAAACAACCAATCAATATTTAATAACTAAGTTTCATATTCCCTAAGCAAACACACAAGTAAATTAGCCGGACATGGAGAACATGCAAGCATACACACAAATAATTGAAGACATAATTAAATTAATGAAGTAAACAACTTATCTTTGTGTAAGATAGGGTTTAGAACCCTAAAATACGACTTTGGTTTGGTTTAGGTTTTACTCCAAAAGTTTACCCAAAAGACTACTCTCTAAAACTGAAAAATTCGGATTCTATATATAAGATTACATGTGCGACGGCGTCACCTTATGATTTGTGACGCCGTCGTGTCGCCGTCATTAGGGTTTCGTCTTGGCCAAGTTAATCTTGCGACGGCGTCACCTTATGCTTGTGACGCCGTCCTCTTTCGCTTCTGACGCCGTCTGGATTGAATCTAGGCCGTCTGAGTTGCGACGGCCTACTTTTTTAAAGCCCGACGCCGTCCTTCAAAACTAGTAATTTCTCTTCTGAACCGTCACAAATTCCTCCGACGGCGTCGCAGATTAAGCAGTGACGCCGTCCCCTTGTAATTTAGCAGCTTGAGTGTCTCGATTCTTGACTTTGGCCATTTTCTTCATATATCCGCGCCTTTTCGTCCAAATAAGTGCCATTACAGCAGTTTGCCTTTAAGAGACCTAAAAAGTGAAAAGGAACGATATTAAGCAATAACGGATACAAAAGTGATCAAATAAGGGCTTAAACGACCCCTCAAAAAGGTACATTTTAAAACCTTATCAAATATCCCTACACTTGGTATTTGCTTGTCCTCAAACAAATGTGCTTTTAGCCAATTAATTTATAAGTTAGGGGTCCTGAAGCATTGGTTTAAAACAGTCCACAACACATATAAGCCCCACGAAAGTCATAACAAGCACGGAAATTACATACTAGCACCTCACATGGGGTGTTTGGATTCTCACATCGCTCGGGTGTATATGAAATATAACAAATTGGAAATGGAAGATAAACACTCATTAACCGGTCCTAGTACATAGATTACCATAGGCTTGAGAATAGATCAAACCTCCATCGCTTTGGCGTAAGCACCTAGGAAAGACTATCAAAGAGGTCTTTAAAGGGTTGTAACGTTAGGCTTACGGTATGGAAACAAAGGGTTTGGTGGGATAGGCTATTTAGTGGTGGCAAGTCAAAAATCTCAATGTTACATGCATACGAAGAATGGTGTTGCTAAGCCAAGACTCGACACTCTAAACTCTAGATAACTGAAATAAACAAACATAAATTTAAAGATAGATGTAGGATGGTAGCCCGTATGTTTTTTTTTTTTTTGAACACTCTATTTTTTTCTTTTTCTTTTTCTCTTTTTCTATTTTTTTCGATTTTTTTTTTTTTTTTTTTTACACTTTTACTCTACCATCCTCTACGATAACATCAAAATAATAAGGATTTATAGCACATCCCTACACTTGAGTTTTTATTACTCTAACACTAATATGACCCGAATTGAAAAGATCAAAATACTTGGGGTATGTTATTACGCAAATTAGGGAAATTAACGTTCCCTTTCAAACATTTTATAAACTTTAACTTTTTCCCATGAGTCCCAATCGTCCCAAAACTGTGTACAAAGGATATGACTCGACTTAGCAACTCATGCAAGCAACTAGATAATTGAACTAAGGGTTTTGGGTGATAACAATAATGCACTAAAAGTGAGTGCATACAAGGTAGGCTAAGGCGATTTGGGTGTACGTTTGGGGGTGAAGTGTAAACAATGCTCTTCATTGATATTCCGGAAAACCGAAACATCACGAGAACCGCGAAAAGGATAGGCTCTGAGGGTTTAACTAGGGGTATCGTGTACTAAAGATGAGTACAACGCAAAGGGTGTGGGGGAATTACTCAACCGATGTGGAAGAAGTAATTATATTACGGGTATCAAACAAGGGTTATCCTAATGCCTCTTATCATTTAGTTATTCCTAACTACACAAGTGTAGTCTTACTAGCGATCTCGGGATGCATCACAAAACAAGTTCTAGAATCTAATATACTACCGGTTCACACTCTAAGCATTAAAGATGAATGCTTTAATTCCTACTAATCTAAGGGCAATCCTCACATTTTTTGTAGAATTTAAGTGGTAAAGGGATTTGTGCTAGTCATATAACTTCCTATCCGTGAGACGCTTTTTGTTAAGACTAATGGCCCACTCCTATATATTATGAAAAATTTTAAATTTGGTGCCAAAATTACCCTAACCGACATTTTCTCATGGTTTATTACACAAACACAATTGGACAAAGCAAATAATCAAGGATAAGCATAGTTTCAAAGTTCTCGTTTTATTTTCCCTCCCTACACTTAAACTGAACATTGTCCCCAATGTTCCCGAAAGTATCAAAGTTATGATAAAAGTAGGTAGTCAAAAACGAAAGAAACTAATACTCCCCTGATTAGCTCGGTAGGATCCGTGTGTGAAATAGTGGTTAAATCCTTTCCAAGAAGAATGTATGCGTGAAAAACTCCTTCCAACTTTATGTATCTTCTTCTTGATAAACAAAACCTGCACACTTGAAGAAAACAAACGAAACCTTCGCGTAAAATCGGCGGTAATAATATATAAGACTCGATTTAAACTAGGATATAATGCTTGTGGAATGGATGGTTACAGAATTTCTAAGAAAATTAAGACCTGGAAAATTCCAAAAATTTATAAGTAGCTCAGAAAACGAGAAAAATTAATATGATGTTTTTATTCCTTCCTGACGCCGTCAGGTTATCCTGACAAAAACTGGTCTGCGATTTTCTGAAAAAAATTCTGAAAAATTTACATCTTTAGAATCTGGAAAAATTTCTGCAAAACATCCATTATGACTCGATACAAGCATTTGACTCGAACAAACACACAAATATATCTTTTAATTAATTGTTATTCTCATGTTCACGTTTCTTATGAAAACATGTGTAATCCTCCCTACACTTATCCTTTATGTAAAATACCTTTATATGCAATTAAGACGAGGTTAAAAACAAAATAAAGCATTTTTACAAATTTAAACATGAGAATAAACAATCAATAAAAGATATATGACACAAACAAGCAAACAATTAAGCATGGGTTGCCTCCCACGAAGCACTTTTCTTTATTTAAGAGTCTTGTAGCTAGACTCGTAGTCGTGTCCCTACGTTACTTCATTACTGTCACCTTCTTCCTCATGACGGTTTCGAGTGGGTGGTTCCATGTTATAGAAGTGCCCTATGATACATCTCTCTAAAAGTTCGTCCTCTCCCCACTTATTTCTATATTTCGGTCCTAAGTTTAGGCAATCCTTATAGAAATCGAAAATCTTGGCCATTACATAATCCACTCCTTTCTTCTTATCCTCTTTATTCCTATAATAGACCGATAGTTTAAGTTCCTTTTCATCATTAGAGAGTGATGAAAACTTCTCAATCTTAAACGGCATTTGGTAAGCTATGTCATCGGTCTCATCTTTGAATCGCACTGTTCCTAACGAGGGATCATAGGTCATCCCGGTGCTTTCTATGAAAGGTCTCCCTAGAATAACGTGGGATAAGCTAGGATCTATGGCCGTGCTAATATCATCCACAATTATGAAGTCCGTAGGAAACGTGAAACTACCTACATAAACGGGCAATCCCTTAATTCTACCAAGAAAATTGCACTTAACCCTAGGATTTTTGGGGTCTTGCCTAGTTGGAATAGGCTTCTTCATTACCCAATTGTAGTAGGTGCTAGTCATTATGTTGATTGGGTATTTGCGATCAATGTAGGCCTTTGCCACAAAAAGGTGTCCTATGCAACATGGTATGTTAAGATTCCAAGGGTTCCCAAACTTGATTCTAGGGCTTTTCCTAACATACATGTGACAGAGGTCACGTACTAAGTGAGGGTGGCGAGATAATTCTTCTTCCGTAGGAAACTTATTGAAATAGTCATTGTCTACTTCATCTACTTCCTTGGTTGTTTCATTATTCTCAAGTGTATGGTCCTCTTCGTCATTAGGTTTCACTAAGGCGATGGTATTGACGAATTGAACGTGCTTAGCTAGTTTACTTGGGTCCTTAATCTCTACACCAGAAGGCTCGGGAGTTGAGATAGCACTAACCTTCCTATCACTATTGGTTATTGCTTTCAAAAGGTTGTCTATCTTCCTATCCATATCGGTTTGTTGTTGGTTGAAACGGTCCGAGAGCTTAGCTATTTGGGCTTCTTGGGATGCGACAAGTTGTTGCAACATTCCTTCAATGTTTTGGCTAGGGCCATGAGATAGGGGTAATGAGAAATCATTAGAAGTGAATTCTTTGGTTTGTCCCCAATAGAAGTCGGGTTTGCCCTTCCATGCTTCTCGGGTGTCATTAAAAGTCCTAGGTCCGGGTGTTGCAGGGAATCTTCCTCCCATTCCATTAACACGCGAGGATGCGTAGTCAACGGAAGCATGTTCCGGGGATCGGGTGTAAGTGCGCGTGTTATGAGGATCATTACACGGCTCACACGAGGAGGAAACTTTGTTCACATGGCGTGAAGACTTAGGGTTTTCGTAAGAGCTCATAAAGAATTTTACTTGATCTTCAAGTTCAAGCATCCTATGGTCGGAAGGTTGTGAGTCAATTGGAGGCAAGGAGATTGCCTTAACGGTTTTAGGCAACTCACGGGGGTCATTCCAACTTTCGTTGTCATAGAGAGCAAGGTCCTCTATTATACCCCATGATTCTTCCGCGGTGAGATCACTAAGTTTTCCACCGGCCGCTTGGTCAATGGATCGCTTGGTGGGGAAGTTGACATGATCATAAAAAATTTGGACTTGGAGCCAAAGATCAATGCCGTGATGAGGGACTTTATGGAGTAAGTCCTTGAATCGAGTCCATGCTTCGTAGAGAGATTCACCTTGACGTTGTTGGAACATCAAGATGTCATTCCTAAGTTTTGTGGTTCTCCCCGGTGGGAAAAATTGAGCAAGGAAACGAGTGGTGAGATCATCCCAACTTGAGATGGAGCCGGCGGGAAGTCGCTCAAGCCAATTACTAGCTTGGTCCTGTAGAGAAAATTGGAAGAGACGCAGACACGTGGTCTCCCGAGTAGTAGCATCAAGGTCAATAGAATCGACAATTTTAAGGAAGTCCTTAAGATTCTGATTAGGATCTTCGGAACGAAGTCCATGGAATGCACATCCATTTTGCACCAACCGGATGGTGTCGGATCGTAGGGCCGTAATTTGGGCTTGGTCGGGAAGCTCAATGGTGTTCCTATAGCCTTGGTGGCTAGGTCTCGAGTATTCACCAAGAGTACGGTCTCTTGGCGGGACAATGATTTGAGGGGGGTTTTCACCTTCCATGATGAAAAGTGATGGGGTTACGAACAAAGGTCACGAAGAAAGGGGATAGACTAAAAGAAAGCTAAAAATGAGAAAAAAGTTTACTTGATAGGAATCAAGCAAAGAAACCTAAACGAGGTGCACTACTAACTAGCTATTCTATTCCCCGGCAGCGGCGCCAAAAACTTGATACGCTTACACAGCGCGTTCGGGGTCACAGGAACTTCCTTTTCGTCGAGCAAGTTTTTCAACACCCTAGGCAGTGAACCTAATCGTTGTAGTGTAGTATTAGGGTAAGCCACGGGAATTGATATCGTTCTCTAGGGGAATAGGAATGCTAGTGAGAAGTTACTACGCTAAGGTTGGGGTTGAGGAAGAATATTTTTTATCTTTTTATGTTTTTTTTAGAAAAGGAAAAGTACGAATCTCGGGGTTTGGATTTGGGGGGTTGGTATTTCTACCGATTACTCTACTATTATCTAATTATCTAAAATAAGGTGGTGGTAGTCTATGTCTAATTATTGTGTGCTCGTATGATAGTTTAAAGATGTGTTTACTTAGGTTTTACTACTCCTTAATTATCTCCTATTGGTGGTTGAATTGTCACGTCCTTATTCCTAATTGCGTTGTGTGTATAAAGTTGTAGGGTATGTGTTTCTTCCTAACTCTTTGAAGTTACCAAAGGGTCTCGTCTACAAAACCCACAAGGGATGATAAACTCTAACTCTAAGGCCTCTTTGGATAGTTTAGCTTACAACAACTCAAGGTGATATAACCTAAGGTTCACAAAGATTAATCAAGCATTAAGTACACAACGAATGACCTATCGCATTACTAGATCATTAATCAACTAAGATAATAAACAACCAATCAATATTCAATAACTAAGTTTCATATTCCCTAAGCAAACACACAAGTAAATTAGCCGGACATGGAGAACATGCAAGCATACGCACAAATAATTGAAGATATAATTAAATTAATGAAGTAAACAACTTATCTTGGTGTAAGATAGGGTTTAGAACCCTAAAATACGACCTTGGTTTGGTTTAGGTTTTACTCCAAAAGTTTACCCAAAAGACTACTCTCTAAAACTGAAAAATTCGGATTCTATATATAAGCTTACATGTGCGACGGCGTCACCTTATGATTTGTGACGCCGTCGTGTCGCCGTCATTAGTGTAACACCCCCAACTTCGTGATACGCAGCGGAATTCAAACTGGGTGTTACTTCATGGCACAACAGTCATAACAATAGAAAACGTACTCTAATGGAGTCGTTTTAAAAGATTTATCATTCGATTTATATAAATATCAGAGTTTACAAAAATGAGGTCCCAAATGGTTCCAAGTTTACAAAATACATTAAATTGGTTTTCGAATGATAATAAGATTTATAGCCTTCTTGATCTAGTCCTCGCTCTTCCGTGCCAGCTTCCAACATTATGGACCTGAAATACATGCTTAAAACTGTCAACACAAAGGTTGAGTGAATTCATAGAGTTTGTTTGATGGTTGAACACATTATGTTTGTAGTGTGAGTTATAAATTCACACCAATGGTTTGAAAACCAAAACAGTTATTATTAGACTAAGCATCATGCAATCAAGGCGTTAACGTGTTCCAAAATTTAATTGGAGAAAATGTCGGTGCGTGCCCTATCTGGTAAAATTGCCATTTTTACCAATGTTACTCAAATATAGTGCGTTTGTTTGCCTTTAATGGGGCCAACACAAACGGGATTCGTCAATCCCAATAGATCTATTCACAATATTCGTGCCCACTCTCACATAGTGATTAATGATTCATGATTAAGGGACTTAAGTTTGGCAAATACGGAAACTTAGTGCTAATAACAATCAGATAAGTATATAGTGGTACGGCTGCCTCAAGTATATGATACTTGAGCCCGCTTTTGTTTGATACGGCTGCCTCAATACGTTGTGATACTTGAGCCCGCTTTTGTTTGAAAGCAATGTGTTCGGTTTAAAATAAAGCATGTATCTCCCCCAAGGGTTTGTAAAACAATTAAGTAATAAAAAGTGGGGCTATGAACTTATGGTAATCAGTAAAAGTTTAAAGTACTTATAAAAGTAAATGAAAATAGTTGAGCATGTATCTCCCCCAAAGAGTTTGTAAAACAAGTATTAAAAGAGTAGGGGCTATGACTCACCTTAATAAATGATATCACATGTAGAATGAGAATGATGGATATGCCGTGAGAACTTCTACGAGCAACCTAAAATAGAATGTTGCGACTTAGGTTTGGAATAATGTTTAGGAAAACATAAACGAGCCTATATATGTAGCATTTGTATGTTTGTTAATAGAAATTGTTTTAGTTTGTATATCTCGTACTACCGTTCGGGCCATCATAATTCAGAGGTCATGCAGTAAACGTTCAAGGAGCTAGGACACTTTAATTCGTAAATCCAGCAACTCGTCAATCCGTTTACCCAAATGAACCCCTCACATGAAGTTCCCTAGTGTTGTAGTGCTTAATATGTAAAATATGTATTTTAATTACTTGATTATATGATATATTAAGAGTTTATAAATACAATAAATAAACTAACAAAGTTTATAAGTAATTAAATAAGTTTGAGTTTTATAAATACTTACCTTAATATAGAATGCTTGAGTATTATGGAAAAATAAAATATTAGCGGAGCTTCGAAGTAAAATTTGCAATCTTCGAAAACCCAAGGCTATTAGAAGATTATAACAACGCCTTCTTGAGAACCCGAAGAAGAAATGAAGATTATAACAACGTCTTTCTGGAGACTTGAAGTTATTTGAAGATTATAACGACTCTTTCTTGAAAACTTCCAAGAACGAAGATCAAACACTAGTTTTCTTCAAGAACACATGAATGTTCTTACAAGATCTATAAGAAATGCCTTAGGTTTAGGACTTTAGATGTTAAGAAGGGGTGGTGCAAGAAAATATGAAGGTTTTAGCTTGGTATTTATAGGATGAGAAAAATAGTTAACTACATATTAGGTTAAAAACTAACCATGGTTAAGTTATATACTTGGCAAGATCTTAGGAATGAATGGACATGATCAAATCATGTGTCTAGGAGGCTTCCTTGAGAATCCTCATGAGGAGGTTAAGAGTTTTAGTTTTTCATCTTGTGTTTACGGAGTGAGTTTTAGTCCCGAAAATCGCTAACGGTAAGTATTTAATTCATGAAACGTAAAATCGGGTATCGTAAAAATACGAAATTTGTAGGAATGATGAAACTCATCATTATACTTCATCTAAAAATATAAAATGGGTGATAAGTCTCATTGGGTGCAAAAACGCTGCTTAAAGCTGGAAATACGGGTCAAAAACGCGTAATTCGCAGTTTATCAGAAAATAACGAAATTTCAGATAAACGACCGTGAATTTATTTAGAGTAGACTAAAATTAGTCTAAAAGTGATATGAGATGTCAAAATGTGGTTTTCGTCATACGCGAGATAACTTAACAGTTATTTGTGAAGTTTAAAAGTTACGCGATTTAAGCAAAAATGTAGAACGTACAAGGTTAATTCCTTTATGGTCAAAGGAGGAGGGAAATATGTTTGAATTTTCCAAAAAATGTAAAAGTTTCAAAAATATATTAGAAACACAGTGCATGAATCGTTAAGTCTGGATGTAAGTAGAATTGTTTAAAACGTAAGTTTAGTTTTGTTCTGCGCTGGGCTTATTTGGTAATATTAAAAATAATAAATCTTAAAAATTCTCAAATTAATCATGAGTGATCTAAAAATTTATCTGATGCGAGGAAAATTGTCAGAGTTGATTTTCGTTATACGTGTAATGTTTAAACGGTGGACCGTCTAAAACGAAACTTTAAAACGATGTTTACTTAATAATTTTTGCGAAAATGATCTAACGATGGTCGAACTCTCAGGTTATTACTAAAATAATTTATCTTACGAGAATGTGGATTAAAAATTTTACGAGATGAATAGTGAATTTGAATAGTAAAAGTGAATAGTAAATTCTCGAAAATAAAAAGTAACCTAAAAATGCGGGTGGTTACAATTAGGGTTTCGTCTTGGCCAAGTTAATCTTGCAACGGCGTCACCTTATGCTTGTGACGCCGTCCTCTTTAGCTTCTGACGCCGTCTGGATTAAATCTAGGCCGTCTGAGTTGCGACGGCCTACTCTTTTAAAGCCCGACGCCGTCCTTCAAAACTAGCAATTTCTCTTCTGAACCGTTACAAATTCCTCCGACGGCGTCGCAGATTAAGCAGTGACGCCGTCCCCTTGTAATTACCAGCTTGAGTGTCTCAATTCTTGACTTTGGCCATTTTCTTCATATATCCGCGCCTTTTCGTCCAAATAAGTGCCATTACAGCAGTTTGCCTTCAAGAGACCTAAAAAGTGAAAAGGAACGATATTAAGCAATAACGGATACAAAAGTGATCAAATAAGGGCTTAAACGACCCCTCAAAAAGGTACATTTTAAAACCTTATCATCTTTCTTGTTATTATAACTGTTTTCTTGACTTTCAATAAGTTGACTTTCAACTAAGTCATCATCTACCAAAGGTGATGTCTTAGAAGGAGGTGGACTTTTGTCAAATGTTATGTTCAACGATTCCTTAAATCTCATTTTTTTTGTTTAAAACGATGTATGCTTTGCTATTTTGTGAGTAACCAAGAAACACACCTTTATAAGACTTTGGATCAAATTTGGTGAGATAGTCTTTGGCATTTAAAATGAAACATTTACATCCAAATACTCTAAAGTATCCTAAAGTAGGCTTTTTTCCTTCATAGATTTCATAAGGTGTTTTGTTCAACAAAGGACGTATTAAGACTCTATTTAAAATGTAAGTGGAAGTGTCAACGACGTTAAACCAAAACTTTTGGGGTATGTTTTGTTCATTAAGCATTGTTCTACTCATTTCTTGAAGAGTTCTATTCTTACGTTCTACAACACCATTAGATTTGGGTGTTCGAGGAGCCGAAAAGTTATGTGTTATACCATTTGTATCACAAAAGTTTCCAAATTGTGTTTCATTATCGAACTCGCGACCATGATCCGTTCGGATCGACACAATGTTAACACCTAGTTGATTTTGAATTTTCTTACTAAATATTTCAAATTTATCAAAGGCTTTGTTTTTAGTTTTAAAAAACATTGTCCAAGTGAACCTTGAGTAATCATCTACTATGACCAAAGTGTAGAAGTTGCCTCCATAACTTTGTATAGCGGATGGACCAAACAAGTCCATATGCAAAAGCTCTAGACACCTAGATGTGGAAACCATGTTTTTTAGCCTTATGGCTACTATGAACTTGTTTCTCAATTATCCAAGCATCACAAAGGTGTTGATCATATTTTAATTTGGGTAGGTTTCTAACTAGCTCTTTTGAGGATATGGATTGAATGAGTCTCATATTAGCGTGACCTAAGCGTCTATGCCAAAGGGTAGAGTTATCGTCTAAGATTGTTAGGCAAAGTTTGTCTTTAGATGTTCTATCTATTTTCATGACGTATATGTTATTTTTCCCAACTCCTTTTGCTATGGTGATACCATCTCTTAGTATTTTACTACCATTTTCTTCAAATAGTACTTTATACTTTTATCACATAGTTGACTAATACTAAGTAGATTAAATCCTAGTCTATCAACATGAGCAACATTTTCAATAGTTAGACAGTCATGAGCAATCGTACATTTGCCAATGATTTTGCTTTTGAGATTGCTACCAAAAGTAACATTACCTCCGTCATACTTTTGGTATGTTGAGAAGAGGCTTTTGTTTCCCGTCATGTTTCTTGAGCATCCGCTATCTTTAATCCATTCATCAGGTTCCAAGCCAACTTTCAAGCATACCTATGACACATATAGCTCAAGCGTTTGGTCCCCAATATCTCATGGGTCCGTTTGGGTTAAACATACCATTTACTTGGTTCATGTATGGAAATGATGGATATTGGTTCCATGGCATGCAATTAGGAGTTTGATATGGTCTAGGGAGTTTTGATTCCAACCAGCATATTGACAGTTGGGTTGTATGTTGTAGTTGCTCTTGGAAAAGGGGCGTTTAGCAATGGGTGTTTTAGGCCGTTGTTGAGTATTTTTAGATCTAAATTCATTTTTAGCAAGTCCTACTCCTATTGTAACAACAGGTTTTTGTTCAACTACATCTTTAGACCTCTTAGTTACTTTGACAAATTCACTGCGGTCCATTTTGCGAACTTACTGTCCTTTTGCAGACACCACGGAACCAAATTTTACAATGGGCGGACCCAAATTTTTGGTTCCGCCTGGCCCCTGGTGAACAGTTGTAGTTGGGACAGTTTGTTTATCTTTTTCGGCCGTTTTGGTTTGACTATTTGGAATCATTACTTCATTAAAGCCTAATCCACTTGTATTTCCTGGTACTTTTTGAATTCTTACTATTTCATCGGCACAAGAAATGTTTTTGTTAAATCTTTTAAACTTAGAGTTATGTTCAATGAGAACTTCCTGTGTGAGTTTTAGCTTTTCTATTTTAAGACCAAGCTCTTGACATGATTTGCAGCCATCGTCATTAGCATTGCCTTTTTCAAAACGTTTGGCCTTTTCTTTTAGCTCATAGACTTTGTTTTCTAAAAATTCCTTTTTAGTCTTTAAAAACTTGTTAGTTATGATTTTTAAGCTAAGCTCACACAATTGATAATATTGTTTTTGCAAAGCGTCATCATCAATAGAGGAGTAAGATGAGTCGGAATGTACCTCGTTTGATTCATGTGCCATGAGAGCGATCTCATCCTTACTTGGTTCTTCGTCATCATCACTTTCACTCCAAGCACCGCTTACAAAAGCTCGTTGAGTTTTGCTTTTAGGTGGCTTGGGGCAATCTCCTATTAGATGACTTGTATCACCGCATCTAAAGCACTTCCTTTCACTTTTTGCCTTTTTGTCATCTTGGTCTTTCCGTAATGACTTCTTTTCATCTCGGGGTTGCCTTACAAACTTTCCTCTTCTTCTAAAGAACTTTTTGAAATCTCTTACGGCCATGGCATCCTCCTCGTCTTCACTATCCGAGCAAGATTCTTCATCATCACTAGATTCCGTTCTTACCTTTAGAGGAACGGATTTGACTTTCTCTCTTTTTCCTTTGATGATTTCGGAATCTTTCACCATCATCATTTCGTGTACTTTGAGATTTCCAATTAGCTCATCAAGTGATATTATTGAGAGATCTTTTGATTCCTCAATAGCCGTTACTTTTGCTCCCCACTTCGGATGGAGTGCTCTAAGAAATTTTCTGACAAAGTTCTTGCTACGAAAAGATTCATCAAGTGCTTTAAGAGAAGTAACAATAGTATTAAAATGAGCAAATCCACAATCAATGGTTTCATCTTCAGGGATAACAAATTGTTCATATTGTTGAACAAGAAGATCAATTTTGTTATCCTTGACTTGTGAATTACCTTGATGTGTAGTTATTAAAGATTCCCAAATATCTTTTGCGGTTTCACATATAAAAATTCTTTCATATTCTTTTCTAGGAAAAGCATTATAAAGCATCATTTTAGCTTCATTATTTTTAGCTATTAATTTCTTTTGTTCATCATTTGAAATATCTTTTGTTGTAGGATTAAAATCACCTTTAATGATAACAAACCAAAGATCTATATCTTTTGATTCTACATATTTTTCAAAATGGTTTTTCCAATAGATAAATCCATTGTTTTCAAAAAGTGGTGGTCTTTGCATAGATTGCCATTCTTTAAAGTTTTCGGAATCCATGGATTGTTTCAAGTTTAAAAAATACAATATATTTTAAAAAATATTGAGCAACGAGGCTCTGGTACCAATTGTGAAAAACTAGAAGGGGGTTGAATAGTTTTACCGTTTAAAATCTTAATTGTTTGAGAACTTATTGTAAGATCAATTGATATATATAAAAGATGTGTTGATGAAGAATAGTTAATATGCAAGCAATATATAATAAGTAAGTAAGGAAAGAAATAATCAAACAATGACAAAGTTGTTTATAGTGGTTCGGTCTACAAGGACTCTTTTTCCTTGTCCTACTCCACTCCCCGAGTCTCCAACTCGAGAGTTATCTTCACTAATCAACAAGCTCCTTTATCCAGCGGAGAAAACCTTTACACGTCGCTTACACAATATTTTCGACACAAAGCTAGATGTCGAGCTCTTTTACAAGGGTACTACCACTCCCAACACACTATGTATTTTGAGGACTAAAATACTAACCACTCACACTCAGATGTTTAAGATGGTTTGGTACAACAATCATGTGTGAACAATAATGGATCACACAACAACAAAACAAACAAGCCTTCCAACTAATTGTTGAAGCTTGATTATGTTTTGATCTTCTTTGCTACAAAAGATGATCACTAGAATGAAATGAAACTGAGTTAGATGTAATAGAATGAGAGAATGTATGTGTTTTATGCTAATGAGGGATGAGAAAACAACTTGGGTTGGCTTGCTATTTATAGGCCTATTGTTCAGCAAGACCACGGACTGTATGGAACCAACAAAAGGGTTCCGCCCTTTATATTTTTTGGTTCCGCCAGTTTGACAGTAAAGATCACAAAAAATCTTTCCATGGTTATATAAGATATGATGAGGGAATATCTAAACAAAATATTCTTTGAAATCTCCTAAAGATTTTCAATGTGATGCAAGCCATGATGTAATATGTTGTTTTCCATTTTTAGAATTAATATGTTATATAAGTAACTACTTATGTAATGTTATATTTAAAAAACTAAACATACTTGTTCTAAAAATGTTGATGCACATTATAGTTTAGAATGATATCAATGTTAATTGATACATAGCTAATCAAAATGTGATAATATGTAAATGCTTAAGTGATGAAGACTTTATTTAAGAAAAGCTTGTTTTAATGTCTATTAATTTTGAAAAGCTTTATACTTTACAAAAATGAAATTTACTTTTGTCGTTAACAAAACAAGGTAAAGATCATGAAATATAAATAACGTTTTTAGGACGATAATTGTAATAACAGTATTGTCATTTCCACTTGATTACTTTTAAAATCTTTATTACTCCATAATATTATAAAGCAAGAAAACAAAAACAAAATTTTATTTTAATGTTTATGTTAACTAGTGTGATTGATGTGTAAATTTATTTTTAAATGTTTCTTAAGTCTTGCTTAATTAGTTTAATTTTTTTTGTAGTAAGTGTCGTTTTTCATTGGGTTGTTCATGCCAAAAAAATGTGGGCTCTTGTGGCCTGGTTTTCTGACCCAATCCTGGCCGGGATATATCATCTTCCACACACTTCTATACCGTGCGCTTTCTAGAGAAGTATATGAGCTTCTTTTCTCCAAACTGACTGAACGCCTTTTAGATCATATGTAGCAAGGTTGAAGAGTTAACAAATAATGTGCCACTGATAACATCAAATAGTCCTGATATTTTAGTATCAATTTCCCTCTAATATGCTCATCTTTGTATTTTTTTTTACTTAAAAATATACTCTTATTTCTTAATTTATCATTTTCAGGTCATTAATGAGCATAGGAACGAAGAAACGTGAATTTGGAAGGTTATTAAAGTAAATATACAAGAGTATGCTGGGCAGACGAAAGTTACGACGTAATTCCACACTCTACTTACGCCATAACTAGGATTTACACTAGAAGACCAAAGTCAACGCAGTTCAAGGTTACGGCATAACTTCACAATATAGTTAAGCAGTATATAATTCCAGGCTTAGAAGAATTTTGATGGTCAAGATACTTACGCCGTAACCTATTTTCAAGGTTATGGCGTAAAAGTGATGAAATTCACTATGAGAGTTTTACGGTCATAACCCATTCTTAGGTTACGCTGTAAATATTTTACTATGGATAAGATCGTCTGAGATACGATGGTTACGGCGTAACCAATTCACAAGGTTACGCCGTAACTTTGACGAGGCTATAAATACAAGCCCTAATTCTACATTTTCACATCTTCTTCCCAGCACACATCATCAAGGGACGAAAAAAGGCTTCCAGAGGGACGATATTCAGCAGCATACGGAGCATATCCAAGGGGAATTCACGCAATTCACTACATAAGTTTTATTATTTCGTATCAAACTTTTGTATTTAATTAATGTCTTTCATTATGATTCTAAACATTGAATTTTTTGCATTCACTGGTACAAAAAGTGGTACCGGTTACTCCAAAAATATGTGACGATATGCATATAGTCACACACCTTTTTTTTTTGGTGTTTGTCACCAAATATTGCGCCATCGTAGGTGTCCAACGGTGACATTGTTGAGTTCGTGGTCTTTTTCATTGAAAAAGAGTGACCAAAAACCGAATATGTGTGACAAGTTAGGCATAAGTTTTGTTGGATTAATCAGTATTAGTGATCGTAAACACTTTATGGTCACACGAATGGTTTTTGAGTGTAACTATTGTTCGTCCTTTGGCCACATAAATATATAATATATGTGACATTTGAGATGATTTATTCAAGTAAATGTGTATTTTGTGTGACTATTTCCCGTCCTATGGCCACATGAATATATAATAAATGTGACGTTTGTGATGATTTAGTCACACAACGGGTGTTTGTTTTTTGGAGTTAGTCACATACAATTAAGCAAAAAGTGGCCAAAAGTGTTAATAAGTGTAACCATATGCTGTTTAAAGTGAAGAAATATATATTTTGTGTGACTATTGTTCGTCCAATGGCCACATACTCGAGATTGTTCGATTCCCCAATCTCAAAAAATTAAAGATTAGATGAAGAATAAATTAGGGTAAGATAAGGCATGGGAAACGTTTATAATTTGTGTAAATAGAAAATAAACAAAACAAATAGATTACATCTGACACAACCAATCGCTACAACTACTACCTTAACAGAAACCCAGCCGAGACATTTATCATTGCCTAACTCACGCTTTAACAAGGAAAACACACGATTTAGTGATACGCGAATAAGACTAAAAAAATACCTCAATCAACATCATTAGCGATCCAAGTTTGCTATCCCGAATTACTAACTTCCATAAGATCCCCAAAATATACAACAATAGTGGCAAAGTTACGGCCATCGTGGTTTATACTATGTACCATTTATAACTAAATACTGAAATTCGCATTTTTTTTAAAACATAGACTGCAAAATCAAACTAATTTGATATTACTTTACCATTTCATCAATAATACTCCATCATATGATACTCGTGAACGAATAGAAATCCGAATGAAATAAAACTAGTGAAAGTAGTAGTACAAGGGTATGACACAAATTACATACTTTCAGATTCCCATTGCATAATGCAATTTTCCGGACCAATGTCTCTCTAGAAAAGAATCGAACGAAAAACTCATATGAAAACAGGAAATACGCGAGATACACATAGCAACTAGTAACCAAACAATGCACTTAAATCTACAGGGTAGGCTAAGGTGTAAAGTTGTAACAAAACAAAACATTTAATGGTGGCACAAAGGAAAAGAAAGGCTCAACAGGTTTACTAGGGGTGTCTTACTCTACAGATGAGAGTAACAAAGGGTTTAAACAGGTGGTCAAAACCAGTGTAGTTAGCTGATAAACAAACATATGCTAACGACATGGGTCATTTGGGTGAATCCTAATAATTTTGTCTCTTACGTTGATTAAAGCCGATCACACCAAGTTTCCTCAATGTAATGCTCATTCTGGTGGTTTCTAATAGATATACCAAGCCAAGTTCTAAAGTCTACATCAATCCACCGGCACACACATATTTTTGTGAAATTTGGGGTAAAATAAGGGAAACATAAAGGTTTAAATCGTCATAAATAGTATCAAAGGGTATTGTGTGCGAATTATGCTACTAATGATCTACGAAAAACATGTGAAATTTTTAAATTTTAGCCATTTTAGTCAGTTTTCGTAGAATAGGACAAGTAAAGTTCTAATTCTAGCTAGCCCCCCCTCCCCAAACTTGAACCGTACAACGCCCGCATTGTACAAATGAATACATGAAATTAAATAGGGTAGAATTAGAAACTAAAAACTCCCCTGAGATTGCTCGAAATGATTCTCCATTGTAAGAATGAGAGCAACTTTTTCCTTTCTTGTACGTAAGCTGGCTTGTATCCTAGCATGGCTATGCAGTACGCAGACGATCAGCAAATATATGCACCATCACCTATCATATCGATCAAACCTGTAAACATAAATAACAAAAGTAGAAAACTACTTCCATAATGATTAGAGCGTTAAATTTTTTTTAAGAAGGTCATGTCCAGATCTGCAGATCGTTACGGCGTGATTGAGAGTAGTGAGTGAAAGATACTAAAAACTTCCATTTAGGGCTTGTATTCATAGTCTTCTGTCAGGGCATGATTATGGCGTAATCCGTAAGGAATACTGCGTATCTTCTAAAATACGTCGTAATCTTGAGATGAGTTATGCCGTAACCTTCAAATATTCGATATACTTGGATGAGGGATAAGATCTTCATTACGGCGTATGGCAAGAGTTTCATATGCCGTAATCCTTCAATGGTTAACTTGGGCTTTGACTGTAGAGCTTCCAATTACGATGCGTTGCTAGAGTAAAATGCGTCGTATTCTTCAATATTCACCAAGACTTAGTGAATTCTTGTTGCTAGAGTAAAATGCGTCGTATTCTTCAATATTCACCAAGACTTAGTGAATTCTTCCAGGTATCAATACGGTGTATGGCTAGTTACATACGCCATATGTTCTTTTACAGCTTGCATACAGAATCATCAAACACATCTTCAAATCACGTCTTTTTCTGCATCTTTTGTAATATTGCTCAATAATCACTGAAATTGGAATGCTTAGGCAATTAAGTAACAATTCGGATATAAACATGCAATATATGAGTAATAATCATGTGATAAATATTCAACAATTTAGGACTTATCAACCTGCATATTCCCTGCGCTCCTGAGTTGTTGCTCCATAGTTTTTAATTATCCGTTGCGTCTTATCCTATTGGTCTTGGTCTCAGCTTCCCTGCTGGTCCTCTTGCCTCTTTCGTTCATTGTCATTTCCTTTAGTTCACCAGGCCTGATCAAATCATTTGTCAACTGGTATGTCAGGCCTACAACGGCTTGCAGATGGTTGGGTTATATGAGGTGACATCCCTCCTGATCTTAGGGATCAAACCCCAATTTATCAGTCAATTAGGTTCTTTATAGTAGAGACCATGTGAGGAACCATTATGGCCAACTCGTGCAATCGACCATGTACTTGTTAATTTCCACCTCTATCATCAAATGGTTCCAAAATTATGCTTCTAGCATCTGCACTTCATCTTTTCTACAATATTGATCAGATAGTAACTTCTTGAATCCCTCCCAAGATAACCCATTTGCAACTTCTCTTCCTCTGGTCTATAGTTGATTGTTCCACCAGGTCAATGCTAGACTCTGGAGTAGACCCCGCAAAGAACTCAACCTTATTTCCTTTAGCACACTTAGTGATGATGAGTTTCGACTCAACATTCTTGAACCATTATATCAGACCAACGACACCTTCAGTACCATGAAATTCCTTTGGCTTGCATGCCATAAAGGTCTTATAGCTGCATCTATGAACAGTGTTTGAAGTACCTTCTACAGCGTTGGTTTGTTTAGCATCAAGGTGCGCCACTATCTAGGTAAGTATGTCCGCTATTCCAACAGCATTGTTGTTTGGGTCGACATTCTTGTTGACTCCTGAGCGTGTGTTCCTTGCAGCTATGATTCTACAATAGACCAAAAACATTTTGTTTAGAATCAGTTTTGACCGAATTAATAACTTTCAAATGAGTTCAAGAAATCATGAGAACTGCGTAGTATAGGAGTTACAACAATATCCATATAGAAGTTTTGATTGTAACACCCCCAACTTCGTGATACGCAGCGAAATTCAAACTGGGTGTTACTCGACGGAACAACAGTCATAATAATAGAAAACGATCTCTAAAGGACTCGTTTTTTTTAAAAAGGATTTATCATTCAAATTATTCAAATATAACAGAGTTTACAAAATAGGTCCCAGTTGGTTCCATTGTTTACAAAGTACATCAATATAAAGTCTTTGATGTTTTGTGAATGATAAAATATTTATCGCCTATTTGATCTAGTCCTTACTTTTCCGTGCCAGCTTCTGACATTATGGACCTGAAATACATGCTTAAAACTGTCAACACAAAGGGTGAGTGAAATTCATAGAGTTTGTTTGATGGTTGAACACATTATGTTGGTAGTGTGAGTTAATTTAGACTCACACCAATAGTTTGAAAACAAAACAGTTATTATTGTTTGGTACGGCTGCTTCAAGTATATGATACTTGAGCCCGCTTTTGTTTGTCACCAAGTTCATGCAACCAAGGCGTTAACGTGTTCCAGTATTAATTGGAGAAACTGTTGGTACTTGCCCTAATAGGTAAAAATTGCCGTTTTTACTTAATGTTACTCAAATATAGTGCGTTTGTTTGCCTACCCGGTCAACACAAACGGGATTCGTCAATCCCAATAGATCTATTCACAATATTCGTGCTCACTCTCACTAGTGATTAATGGTTCATGATTTAGGGACTTATGTTTGGCAAATGATGGTTACTTAGTGACAATATGACAATCAGATAAACATATAGTTTGAAAGCAATGTGTTCAGTTTAAAATAAAGCATGTATCTCCCCCAAGGGTTTGTAAAACAATTAAGTAATAGAAAGTGGGGCTATGAACTCACCTTAGAGTAAATGATATCAAATGTATAATGAGAATGATGGATATGCCATGAGAACTTCTACGAGCAACTTAGAATAGGATGTTGCAACTTAGGTTTGAAATAATGATGCGAAAGAAATAACAAACCTATATACGTCTCTATGTTGATCCTGATGTAGTACATGGTTTTTGTGTATGTCGTTTATAGAAATGGTCTAGTTCTGAAAACGTGTTTAGTGTATATATATCGTACTACCGTTCGGGCCATCACAATTCAGAGGTCATGTAGTAAACGTTCGAGGAGCTAGGACACTTTAAATCGTAAATCCAGCAACTCGTCGATACATTTTACTCAAATGAAACCCCTCACATGAAGCTCCCTAGTTTTGTACCACTTAGTAGATAAAACATAGATTTTGAATGAAGATTGTTATATCATAAAGTTTATCATGTTTTTAGTATATATCTAGTTTTTAAAAGTTCTCGTCGTTTCATAAATATGATCATTAGATAATGTAAGTATATAAAATTATGTCGTTTGGTTTGTGTTGGTATTGATTTGCCAAGGTTAACACCTTAGTTCACGGTCTTGGGTAAATAAGCCTTGAGGCTTTAGCCATGGCCTTGACGTGGCTTTGGTCTTAACTACCATGGTCTTGAGACTCAGCTTTGACCTTAGCCGTGGCCGTGGTCGTGGTCTTGGCTTATGGCCATTAGGCCTCTTGGTTTGCTTTTAGTTGTGACAAAAGTATAGTCGTGAAACTATATATAGGGCAGTTTCAGTTTTTGAAAGATAATGGCCTATTTAAGCATTTTCAAGGTCCGAGCTTCTTTTGTACTGAAGGAAAACGTCGTTCCGGACAACTTTTGTGTTTTAACTTTTTTATGATTCGGATCAGAAGTACCACTTTCAAAACGTACAGATGTTTAACAGCTTGTGTTTAGGCAGTTTCGGCGTTTTGGTTTCACTAACTTCTTTTGGCTATAACTGTTGACTCGTTTGTCCATTTCTGGTGATTCAAGTTGCTATGTTTACCTTTTTATCTTGTCTACCATAGTATGTAAGTTAGAAAGTCCATATATGACTGGTTTTAATGGTCTCAAATGTGTAGAATATGACTAGTTTACTAATTTGTTACTTTTACGAAAATATGCGAATTAAAACATGTGATTGAGTATATGTACATCATGAATCAACATAGTAAATATATATATAGCATGAAATTGTTAATATTATGAATCATAAAGATGAGATGATGGTGGTGATTAGTTGCTTACAACTTTTGGCTTTCAATTAAGAAAGGAGTAACCAGTAAGGATTGGATTTTGATTGATCACTTAAGACTTTGGATTGAGCTAGCTTTCTATACCTTGGCACCCTTGCAATATTGAAGAGCTGGTGATGAAGTACTAAGTGACTTGAGTGAATCTAAACTCAAGAAGATCACTTAAACTTGCTAGAGATTTGATGTAGTACTTGATATTTGAAACTTCTTTGCATAAACTTGGAGTTTGTAGATCAAATGATGGAAGATATGAATGATTTATGTTATTAACGACCCAAATCAGTGTTTGAGGGTGTTTAGAATGTATTTCACTTGCTATTTATAGGAGGGTAAGTTTGGTTAACCATATATTGGGTTAAATGTTAACCATGGTTAAGTTAGGACACATGTAATGATCTAAATGAACTATGGTTAGGATTAAGCCACCAAGATGATGAATACCCCCCTAAAGTCGGCCAAATAGAGATAAGATGACTTAGGTGGATAGTCTTGGTATTATCTTGGTTACAGAGTGAGTTTTGATCCCGTTAAATGCCAACCGTAAGTTGTTAAGCCATAAAACGTAAAATCGGGTATCGTAAAAATACGAAACTTGTAGGAATGATGAAACTCATCATTATACTCCATCTAAAAATATAAAATGAGTGATAAGTCTTATTGGGTGCAAAAACGCTGCTTAAAGCTGGAAACACGGGTCAAAAACGCGTAATTCGCAATTTATCAGAAAAGAACGAAATTTCAGGGAAATGACCGTGAATTTATTTCAAGTAGACTAAAATTAGTCTAAAAGTGATATGAGATGTCAAAATGTGATTTTCGTTATACGTGGGATAACTTAACAGTTATACGTGAAGTCTAAAAGTTAAGCGATTTAAGCAAATATATATAACGTACAAGGTTAATTTCTTTATGGTCAAAGGAGGAGGGAAATATGTTTGACTTTTCCAAAAAATGTAAAAGTATCAAAACATCTTAGAAAACACAGTGCAGGAATGGTTAAGTCTGGGTCTAAGTAGAATTGTTTAAAAAGTAAGTTTAGTCTCGTACGGCTCAAGGTTTATTTGGTAACATTTAAATGAAATCTTAAAAGTTCTCTAATTAATTATGAGTGATCTAAAAATTAATCTGATGTGAGGAAAATTATCAGAGTTGATTTTCGTTATGCGCGTGATGTTTAAATGGTGTTCCGACCAAAACGAAACTTTAAAACGATGTTTTCTTAATAACTTTTGCGAAGATAATCTAACGATTGTCAAACTCTCAGGATATTACTAAAATAATTTATCTTATGAAAATGTGAAATAAAATTTTTACAGGATGAATAGTGAAAGTGAATAGTAATTTCTCGAGATGAATAGTAAAAATTTGAGAATGGACAGAAATCCTGAAAATGCGAAGTGTTTATTGTAAAGTTAGTGATGTATAATATAGTATAGATTGAAATTTTATGAGCAACTAAGAAATTTGACTATTTTTGACGAAGTGGCTAATAGTTTGAATTACATACATGATCCAGTGATATGAACAGAAACGACGTTACGCTCGGAACACAAGAATCATCACAAACAACGTCATGACTAGAGCAACCAATGTTATAGCCAAGGAAGGATATAACATCTTTTGAGTAATGGTATGTAAATTGTAAGGGATGGAAAGCCGATGCCTGGTAAGTCGCTCTCAGGGGTTCAGAGATTTCGATCCTCGGGATCCGTTGTAGGTAAGGGCCTTGGTAAATAGGTAGATATAAGATGGTAGTCGGTGAAGGTTTGGTAGGACTATGGATTGTTGCTAACGTAACCGGAACTAAAAAATGTACAAACGCTTATCCACCAAAAATCGAACAAGGCATGTTGTGACAAAAGTACTTGTTGACTAACAAGCATAGGAAAAAACATAGTGTAACAAATCAAGGCAAGAATGATAGGAATAAGGCATGCTCAACACTAAAGATAGATGTCTCGGTTCAATGCATAATTATGAATGCGATATCCAATGCGCACACACACGATCGATGCAATTTCAGGTGACTGCTCTTTTAAGAATGATTTGAGACTACTACTCCTATCATTGTATTATTCTTCCAAATTTAGACATAGGTGATCAGGTTATGTATAATTGAGGAGTAACGATATTTGATAACATCAAATTATCCTGAATATTAAGTGTCAATTTCCCCCAATAATGCTTGTAATTTATATCATTTATATGGATTTACGCTTGTTTTCCATTATATTCCACTTTCAGGTAAATTACGAGCATTGGAGCTAAAGAGACGCGGAATTGGAGAATTATTAATGATTTATCATAGTATGCTCACTTTGAAGAAGTTATGGCGTAACTCGTCTCTCATATTACGCCGTAACTAAAGCGTGACTCAGAAAGCCAACTTATCAGACAATTACGATGTAACTCTCCCAAAAGATTACGACGTAACTATATTAGGTCAAATGAGGATCCGCGCCGATGATAACTATGCCGTAACTCGTGCATAAACTACGGCGTAACCAAGAATTATTGAAGATACGGCGTAACCACTTATAAGGTTACGCCGTAACCAGTAGATCTAGTGCAATTTAGGAAGAAATAGATGGTTACGGCGTAACTATTTTATTAGTTACGCCGTAACCCAGATCTGGCCTATAAATACCCCACGATTTCCAGCATTTCAAAGCATCCCATTTCACACACCACAGCCAAAGAACGTGGGAAGAAGCCAAAGGCAGGTCTAGAGGAGCATACGGAGCTATCTCCAAGGGAGAAATCACTCCCCTACGATAAGCATTAGCATTTTATCTTTTCTTTACTTTCGATTCATGTATTTCATAACATTAAATATTGAATTGATTTGTATGGTTAATATGAGCGGCTAAGCACCTCTTGGTGCTGGCCTAGTTATGATTCCTTAATTGTTTTGTTTGCGTTTATATTACTTCCGTATAATTATTTCTAAGTGTATGCATGCATAGTTTATTGGTAGCTACCCTTGTTTCGGTAGTTTTGAATGGCGGTAGAGGCTAGTTGCTTAGGAGATATGACCAACTGACCCTAAGTGAGTAGACTGAGACGGGAAGGGTAAGATATGACCAACTGACGACCCTTTCTACTTGTGCGATTTGACCAACTGATCACCTACCGTTTGGATGAACTTAAGAATTAGGGGGTGAGTGTTTAAGTTGCTAACGCCCGGGCACTCACTATTATAAGTCTAGCATGTAGCGGAACTTAATGACTCGGCTTAGGGGACCAGGAATAACTGGACTTATGAAGGGACACCTGACTTCTCCAGTGGTGGCATCTTTGCTGATAGGTTAGGGCGCATTGACCAAATGTTGTCCTCTTGACTTTGACCCCACTTAAAGTAATTGGAAGTAATTAGACGTAGACATTACTAGCTAGGATGAATAACTAGGTTAGCACTACTCTCCTTTATTGATCTCAACCTTTGCCTTTACTTGCTTTTATCTGATTTAGTAGTTAATTAATTAAAACATTCTTAAAATCTGTGACACCTAGACTTAGTATTAATCCAACACACATAGCTCTTGGGACGACCTCGGTTTTACCGAATACTACACTACACACGACCGGGTACACTGACCGTTAGTGCATTAGGGTAGACCATAGGTATAACGAGACATTATAAATATTAAAACCTGGTCAATAAAACCTGCATCAAGTTTTTGGCGCCGCTGCCGGGGAGTTATATTAGGATTGCTATTAAGTCTTTTATTTTTGTTTTGTTTTAAAATTTCTCAAATTCTCACGATCACTATTCAAGATTTCAGGTACCCTGGAAGTTATTAACATCGATGACCTCACTCTTGAGGAATATTTGGCGTTGACAAGAGCAGAACAAGGGCCGGGTCTCGTAAGACCGGCAATTGGAGCTGATGTCGAAATTAAAGACCAATTTATGAGGGAGCTTCGTGCTAACCCTTTTTCTGGAAAAAGGGAAGAAGATGCGTTTGAGCACGTTGAAAATGTCTTATACATCGCAAGCCTTTTCATCATTCCGGGTGTGTCTCATGACGCTGTTATGCTAAGGGTGTTCCCCATGACTCTTACTGGGGCTGCCAGAAGATGGATTGAAAGATTGCCCGTCGGGGCAGTTAATACTTGGGCTCTACTAAAGAAGCACTTCATTCAGAGGTATTGTCCTCCGTCGAAGATTTCTAACCAGCTCTTAGAGATTCATAATTTCAAGCAAGAAGACGATGAAACGTTGTATCAAGCCTGGGATAGATACAACGATCTCCTTTACAAATGTCCTACACATGATCTGAACAACCAGCAAAAAGTTGACATATTCTACAAAGGAATCGACGTAACTACAAGACAGATGCTGGAATATCAAGGACCAATCCCGAACATGAATCCTACTCTAGCGATTGAAGCCATTCAAAAAATGGTTGATCACCCAAAAATGGCACGATGGAGGAATCAAAAGAAACCAAGGCGGAAGTTTTGACGGAATTGCAGCCATCGCTAGCAAAATTGAAAATCTAAGTCGAGATATGCTTAAAATCAGAGAAACCGTTCATGCCACCCAAGTGGGTTGTGAAAGCTGTGGGGGAGGACATCTCACCAAGAATTGTCCTCACGTTATTGAAGAAAGCATAATCGAAGAAGCTATGTATAGAGAAAATCGACCGTTTTACGGAGATAACCGAAATAATAATGGGTGTCGTGGAAATTACAACCGCGAGCCTTATGGAGAAAAAAGGCCCAACCTTGAAGAAACCATAAACAAGTTCCTGGAAAGTTCAACCCAGAAGCAAAAAGAACAAGATAAATGGTTCAGAGATTTCCAGGAAAACACAAATAAGAATCTTTTTAGGCACGACGAAACCCTAAAAAACCTTGAAACCGTGGTAAAAAAGCTCAGTGCAGAGATAGAGATGAGTAACGTTGAACCAGAGAGGACCAAACCTATGGTAGTGTGCAATGCTGTTTTTGTTGATAATAATTCGAAGGAATTGATTGAGGAGTGCAAATCTACAACAGAAAATTCTGAAGAAGCGATTGTCGACAACCAGGATTGGTTATGCCGTAACTATTTCCCCGAGTTACGGCTTAACTATGTCTCAGAAAGTATGACCAGGTCAGAAAGCGATTTGTTTTCAGTTAAGGATATTAGCGCAAACGGGTTAGCCATTCCATGTTCAGTTGGGAATTATGATATTTTGGGGATTGTAGATGTTGGATCTAGCGTAAATATCATGCCACTTTCCATATTCTTAACACTTAAATTAATTCATCTTTGGAAAATGGATATCGTGATTGAGATGGCAAATAAGACCAAGGCTATTCCCTTAGGAATTACAGGTGGTACGTGTGTGAAGGTCGATAGATTCTTTTCTCTCTCAGAATTTGTGGTTATGGACATGGAGAAAAACACAAAGGAACGTTTGATTCTTGGTAAATCGTTCCTCGACTCGTTGGGATACTATGGTAATAGAATAGAATTTAAATTGGACAAAACTCTATGCCATGAGCCGGATGAAATAGTAACAAATGAGGATTCACCGGAGGTTCATCTGGATTATTCCGATAGATTTCCTCCTTCATATTTTGGCCACTTGCAAGGAACCGAGTCAAGTAATGATGACAACAGGGAAGGGGAAAATGATGATTTCCGGCCTTCGGTACCGAGTTATGTTGTTACTGGGAAACTTCACTGTTGTACTCCTGAAACCTCTTTGATTGATGGGTCTAAAGTTACATTACCTACGTGTTCTCCTTTTCAAAAATGATGTAATGGAGGAGGACAGTATCTCATTCGGATAATAAAAGAGGCTGCAGAAGTTTGGTGGTGCTGGGTAGACGAAAAACTTATCATGAAAAAGTGGTTGCAAGGGCATAATATTTTAAACGAGTGGTTCGTTGAGTCTAATTGGACTATTCATTTTTGTGAACCAGTTATGATGTCTAATGAATTCACCATGGCATGTCCTACATGCGACCCCAACCGCAAGATCTGCGATGGAGGAGAGTTCCCTGATCTTGACTGGCTCAAACGCAAGGAATGGGCATGTTTTGACGAGGAAAAGAAAAGGAAAGTTGGATACAAGGGAATCTCATTTGAAAACTGGTTACGAGTAAAGTTTGGAGCTGTTAAATTAAAATGGGAAGAACAGACTAAATTTTGTTGTGAGTGGGCAAAGGCTAATTTTTTGCAAGAAAATTGATATTCCATAACTCGGTTTATTTCTCCACGTGTTTGGGACAAGCCCTCTTCAAGGATGAAAGACATGGAGGAAGTTGGCCATCTCCAAAGGCCACAATAAAGCCCCGAGGAGCTGAGTATAACTTAAAGACTCGTAAATAAAGAAAAATGCTCTTTCGGGACAGAACCAGAATTATCCCTTTCTTTTATTTTATTTCCATTTTTGTTGGGTTTTGTGTTTTTAACCATTTTTGCAGGAAATGAAGAGTGATTGCTGCTGCAGCATGCTGATCTGACTATAGTTACGGCATAACTCATCTCAGTGGTTACGCCGTAACCAACCCCTTGAAGCAAAATTTCGGATGCATCACCAATTATGGCGTAATTCCATCTCAGTGGTTATGTCGTAGCTACACTCTTGCAGCGTATGCCAGGTTTGGCCTAGTTACGGCGTAACTCCTTCTAAGAGACGTAACTATCCTCTGCTTTACTTCTTTCATTTTAAACACAATAACCTTGTATTAGTACTTTAATTGAACTTTGTGGGTATGTTCCCTGTAAACCCTCACGATACTTCACTCGTCCACTTGGGACACCAAGTGGTTTAAAAGGCTTGTTGCATATGCTAAATGCAACCGTGATTCCTACGAAAGTAAGTTAGGTTTGTTTTTTTTTCTTTTTAGAATTATTCTTGTCGGTAGTGTGATTTCAGGGATTGAAGTTTGCTCATGGATGCTTATACGAATGCACGACTCTTTTTCGTAGGCCTTCTTTCTTTTTGGAGCAAATTTCAAGGAAGTTCTCGCTCTAATTCTACTTTTCTCTTCACCTTTATTTAACGCCTAGTACAAAAGGGACTTTGTACAATTCAAGTGGGGGGACGGGAGTAGAATTGTCTCTTGAACTTTATTTTGCCATCGTTTTTCTAGTTTATTTTGAAAAATTATGCCATTTTTAAAATTTTGACATGTTTTTCTCAACCTAACTAGATTAGACCTTAGCCGATCACATACAACCCTTGATATTATATGGTGAGATTAGCCTTATCCGTTTCCAATAGTTTACCCCAAATCCACCAAAATTATGAGTATGCCAGTAGCTTGTAAACTTTAGAACTTGGCCTTTGCATCATTTCGAGACCATAGACGAGGTATGTTGAGTTAGCTCAATGTATTTGGACTTTTCAGTTTAAGAAGGAAGTATTATAGGATTATCACCCAAATAGCCTACCATTGTGTATCTATCGATTAGTCACCTCGACTTCTCGAACCCCATGTGAAACCCTTTGTTGCACTCACCTTTAGTGCAAGATACCCCTAGATACACCCATCTGAGCCATTCTTTTCATTTTGTTAACCCAATATATTGTTTCGATACACCTATACACCTTAGCCTACCCTGTAGTCTTTATTTGTGATTGGGAAGTCATCATTTGCCTAAGTTCAAGGTTCAAGAGGAAAGGTTCGGAAATCACGCTTTCGTCGACGACATATTCTTAAAGATCATTGAAGACCCCCTGAATTCCCATTGTTCATCTCAAGTGGGGGGATGTTATGTTTAGTTGCTATATCTATGTTGGAAAAAAAAAGTGATTCGAAAAAAAAAATAAAAAAATAGTTATGTTATTTAGTTTATTGTAAAGTGCAATGTTATAAGCACTATGTTATGAGCTTTATATAGATTTAGTATCGAGGAGGCCACCTCGGTCACATTTGAAGATAGGAGTTGGTAATTGCGCCAAAAGTTGAAGAAAAGGTAGTGTGCCCATCACGATGTCCTCTAATGACACATCTACCTAGTATTTCATGATCCGGTTTCTTAACTTCAAAGCTTGAACTTTGGGCGGACAATAGGTGGTGATGACTCGGTTATAGATTTAGACTATCTGCTTGATTTTATTTCACACCATTTATATATCCCATTTCTTATCCTACCCTTTAGTCATGAAGCATGTCTAGGTGATGCAGCGAGCAATCTTTGATGTCTTGGCCATGGATTTGGTCATGTATCATTGATTTTGTCCACTTCGCCTGACATGTTAGTAATGACGAGTCACCCTTAACCTTTGTCGTGTCTACCCATATTGCCTTCGAAAATTGTTTAGCCCTTAACTCTAGTGGTGGAGATTTGTGTAACCGCCAAGCTTATGATAGAATACATGATATGAGTGTGCGATTGAGTGCTCACCCCGAAATTGAAACTTAGAATAGTTGAGAGATTTGAGTATTTCGTTCCCATTTTGTGAGGTGTTCGGCTTTGTTTTATTCTAGCATTAGGGATTTGTAAACTTATATTTTCCAGGTTATGGGAGATATCTTTTTAGGAATCTTTCTAATAAGGTCTACTTGAGGGCAAGTAGAGTTCAAGTGGGGGGATATTTGATAACATCAAATTATCCTGAATATTAAGTGTCAATTTCCCCCAATAATGCTTGTAATTTATATCATTTATATGGATTTACGCTTGTTTTCCATTATATTCCACTTTCAGGTAAATTACGAGCATTGGAGCTAAAGAGACGCGGAATTGGAGAATTATTAATGATTTATCATAGTATGCTCACTTTGAAGAAGTTACGGCGTAACGCGTCTCTCACATTACGCCGTAACTAAAGCGTGACTCAGAAAGCCAACTTATCAGACGATTATGACGTAACTATCCCAAAAGACTACGACGTAACTATATTAGGTCAAATGAGGATCCGCGCCGCTGATAACTACGCCGTAACTCGTGCATAAACTACGGCTTAACCAAGAATTATTGAAGATACGGCGTAACCACTTCTAAGGTTACGCCGTAACCAGTAGATCTAGTGCAATTTAGGAAGAAATAGATGGTTACGGCGTAACTATTTTATTAGTTACGCCGTAACCCATCTCTGGCCTATAAATACCCCACGATTTCCAGCATTTCAAAGCATCTCATTTCACACACCACAACCAAAGAACGTGGGAAAAAGCCAAAGGCAGGTCTAGAGGAGCATACGGAGCTAACTCCAAGGGAGAAATCACCCCCTACGATAAGCATTAGCATTTTATCTTTTCTTTACTTTCGATTCATGTATTTCGTAACATTAAATATTGAATTGATTTGTATGGTTAATATGAGCGGCTAAGCACCTCTTGGTGCTGGCCTAGTTATGATTCCTTAATTGTTTTGTTTGCGTTTATATTACTTCCGTATAATTATTTCTAAGTGTATGCATGCATAGTTTATTGGTAGCTACCCTTGTTTCGGTAGTTTTGAATGGCGGTAGAGGCTAGTTGCTTAGGAGATATGACCAACTGACCCTAAGTGAGTAGACTGAGATGGGAAGGGTAAGATATGACCAACTAACGACCCTTTCTACTTGTGCGATTTGACCAACTGATCACCTACCGTTTGGATGAACTTAAGAATTAGGGGGTGAGTGTTTAAGTTGTTAACGCCCGGGCACTCACTATTATAAGTCTAGCATGTAGCGGAACTTAATGACTCGGCTTAGGGGACCAGGAACAACTGGACTTATGAAGGGACACCTGACTTCTCCAATGGTGGCATCTTTGCTGATATGTTAGGGTGAATTGACCAAATATTGTCCTCTCGAATTTGACCCCACCTGAAGTAATTGGAAGTAATTAGACGTAGACATTACTAGCTAGGATGAATAACTAGATTAGCACCACTCTCCTTTATTGATCTCAACCTGTGCATTTACTTGCTTTTATCTGCTTTAGTAGTTAATTAATTAAAACATTCTTAAAATCTGTGACACCTAGACTTAGTATTAATCCAACACACATAGCTCTTGGGACGAGCTCGGTTTTACCAAATACTACACTACTCACGACCGGGTACACTGCCCGTTAGTGCATTATGGTAGACCATAGGTATAACGAGACATTATAAATATTAAAATCTGGTCAGTAAAACCTGCATCACCGACCATACAAGACTTGTAATATACGAGTTCACATATATTTCCATAATAAAAGCAAATCCAATTTTTTTGAGAAATATCTACATAGCAAAGGTGATGTCAATATATTCAGTTACAAATCCCGCCCATACAAGACTTGTAACCTATGGATTCAACAGACCATTGCATAGAAGATAGTACGTCTTATAGTCAAGCATATGTAATCATAAAAGTTCACATTAAAAGCACCATTTATATAATAAGTATGCGGCAAAATCCCTAAAATAAATATTATGCATTCTGTCAATAAGGGAGACTTAGTGTTGCTTCGTCGACAAGGGAGACTTGGTATTGCTCAGAGGGAGACTTAGTGTTGCTTAGAGGGAGACTTAGTATTGCTCAAAGGGAGACTTAGAATGTACGAACGAGCATAACAATATAATATACAAGCGATAGTGAGGTTTCAAAGCCTAAAAGTATGCCCAATCATAAGTTCTAAATAATTCATAAGTTCAAAATATATCTTAAGGTTCATAATCAATTACAAAGAGTTCAAGAAAAAAAATACAAGTCATAAGCTCAAATAAAAAGACAAGTCATGCATTTCACCCCAAAAATATAGTGAATGGTAAAAGAAGGGCAGAGATTACTCACCGTAAATAGTAAAGTGGCAAAGTGATAAACGAATAACGAGCGAGCCACGAAAATATTAAGAGTGACCTAAAAATATAATAAGCGCATCTTAGGTTTATATATATATAATGAGAATGTATGAAATAAGTTTTAAAAAAGTATTTATATGCTTTAGATATTGTACCACTTTATAGTTAAATAAGTGTTAGAATTTAGTTTTAATAATTTTAAAAATATTAACAAGTTTAAATATAGTTACAAGCCCTATTGTATAGGTTATCCGATATTCAAGTTTTATCTCATTCTAATAGTTCATCTATTCCGTAAATAATCATTTCTAAGTATATTAGTCTTATATAACGGTAAACGAGTCTATTTTTTTAGTAGTGGATCCTACCACTTCGGTTTTCATATAAAAGAAGTCAAATAATAAAAATTGTTAAGTTTTGAGTTCTTATATATTTAGCTATCCCGACTTAATGTTTACATTATTCCTAACCCGTAAATTGTTATGAATTGGTTTTTATGTCATTGAAGAAGTATTTGATTATATTTATCAAAATCTATAGGTCTTATGGTTTTAAAAATCTCAATACATGTGTAAAATCACTAATACAATGTCAAAGCTGTTTCTGGACAGCCTACAACAGTCCCGCGAAAATGACGATAAGTTGAGTTCTACAACTCCGTTTAACACGGGTCTAGCAGCCACGTTTAAGTTAACAGTCCCGCGAAAATGACGATAAGTTGAGTTCTACAACTCCGTTTAACACGGGTCTAGCAGCCACGTTTAAGTTAAAGCGTCCCCTACATTTCATAAAACTAGGCCAAGGCTTGAAAACAACTAGATTAGTGAGATTTTTGCATTTCAAATCTGGTGTGCAGTTTTAGACACCTTTTACCATTTTGGCTCTATTTTACTCATCGGGATGAGTTACGGAATGGCAAAACGACCGTAAGACATAGATCTACAACCCTATTCATTTACCTAGGTTCTTAGCCTACTGAGTTGATCAGTCAATCCAATCTTTGAGGCTGATATAAACTCAACACTTAAAACTTTAACCTAGGGCTTGTTTTTATGTATTAAATCATGTGTAGAATGTCCAATCTTACAAAATCATACTTACAACGTAAATTACATAGAAATACAGTAGCTTACAAAATAAATAGAAATGAACAAGAATATAAGACATAATCTTACAAGGAAAGATTGATTACAAGAACAAGAACAAATCATCCTTAAACCCTTCTAATCACCAATCTTTCATTAACTCTTTCTTCTAATCTTCAACCCAATATATATAAATCCTTTTAATTATTGAAAATACTCCAAGAACACCCTTTACTTCAGCCCTTAAAACTCAAGAAAATGATGATGAGATTATGTAGTTTATGGTGATGTTTTGGTGGAAATAAACTAGAGATTTAACTAGGAACTAAAACCTTTCATCTAAAAATGAAATGCACTAGCTAATTAAAAATTATTGATTTGGTTTTGGTGTATAAGTGGTTCGGGAAACAAGAGAAAAAAAGAAGAAAAATGTGGCTTTATTTTGGTTAAAATGAGAGAATATTTTATGTGTAGATATTTTTTAATTTGTTAACATGCATTCAAGTAGTGTAGACATGTGTATTTGTATAAGATAAGCGTGGCATTAAGAGGTGAATTGTGTAAGACTATGTTTATCTTGTATGATATAGACAGATTTAGGTAGTGTTTGATAACAACTTAATGTGTCTTAATTGAAAAATAGGCAAGTTAATTAAGTCATCAAATGGATGTTTGTTTAGTGCTTAAAACTAACATGTGACTTTCTAGAAAAAGCCAAGGAGATGAGGGTCTACAAATTAAGTCATCCCTTTTTTCCTAATTTTACATGTTTAACCTCCCACTTCTTAACTTTATTTCAAATAAAAGGGTATAATAGTAATTTTTACTAATTCAGACACTTTATTCAGCACACAAAACAAACAACCATTTATTCATCTAGAAACAGACATCATATATCTAGACAGACACTTTAATTTAACAGGACTTAATAAAAAAACTAAACAAACAGGCCCTTAGTGATTAGAGGGTATGGTTTGATCTCGGTAATTGTAAATGTGTAGTTTTAAAACGCGAAACTTAAAACCGGATAACAATAAAATTCAATACTTATAAAAATGTTAAAACTTATCCACATACTCTATTTTAATATATTAGATTAGTCATGAGTCTATAGAAGTAAACATACATAGTTAAAACTGAAAGACGTAGGTTGAAAAAGCGTAAAACTTAAAAAGTACAAGGTTTACATAAAAATGGTAAAAGTAAAATATGAAATATAAAATATGATCGCAAGAAAAATAAAATGCATAAAAAAAATTAATAAGTAAAAGTTAATAATTAAAAATTGACTTGAAATGTACGGGGTGGTTAAATGTACGGGGTGGTTACATAATGCACAATAAATCTGGCTGACGTAAGTCTAATGTGTAAACGGGATCAATTCAAGATACGTTTTGTTTATCTAAACTTCATTTTTTTGAATGAAATTTAGATCATTTTCTGTTGTACAATATTTTATTTGGAAATGATTTGGATGCTTAACTCAAGGCATAACTGTGATAGTTTATGAAAATGTTTATAAAATTATGAAGAGGTATAAAAATTTGTAAACCATAGTAAACATCTATTTCAAGCTTATGTGGCATGAAGAGGTATAGAATATTGAACCTTTTCATAATTTAATGCATTTGAATTATGTGAGATATTTATAAAACTTGGAAATGTTTATACATAGTGGGGATAGTTTTATGAAACAAAAAGGTTTATAAATTAATGTCAAAACATAATTATAAACCTTTAAAAATGTTTACCATAGTAGATGCCCTCATGTGACTACTATTATGCTTAATCATTCAGTGTTAAATACATGGATTGCATAATTTCTCTCTGTTCAAACTTAACTTTAATTTTGCCAATTTTATAGTGATATTTTTTAGGCTTAAAATTATTAATGCCAATCATTACTCTTTGTTTAAACCAATCTTGTTTGATAGTATACTAGCATGGTACCCGCGCAAAGCAGTGGGTTCGGAGGCGAATTGCGTTTAACGATTTTCGGATTTTACATTTTTTTGTTGAATATTGTTTAACGATTTTCTATGAAAGATGATAGTTTATAGAAATTGTGTGCTTGTGTTGTGAGACTGAAAAATTAATATGCCATATTATCATATATGCAAATTAAAAAAGTTGTTAATTTTAACAATAAACATATTAAATTCATTATATTAGTTATATTTTATTATTGTAACATGCATCTAATTTAATGTGCAATTAGTATGTTTTTAAAATTTTAATTTCAAAAATTAGTAATAATAGCGAGTGTGTAAGCTTAAAATTTTTAAAACTTCTAAAAATAAAAGTTCTAAATGCTTTATATATAGTAAAGATAAAGATAAAAATATTTTGTCTTGAAACAACTACTAAGACAATAAAGTTGAAGTGTTGTTGTAACCTTGGTTTGTTCAACATATTTAGGCAAATGCTAATGGCAACCATAAATATTATGCTCACCTTCTACCACATCAGTGTCACATCAGTTTTTTCTCTCTAAGACTACACCCGACCGTAATTTGTTAATAAGGCGACCGCAATCACAACAAAAAACATACCCCATAACACACTTACACACATAAAAGAGAATGAAAGTTATGGTTGGCCGACAAACCAAAACAATTGAAAGGTTGTGGAGGACCGGTCACCAATTCGGTTGAGCTAGTAGGGATAATGCGATCACAAATTCGATTGGGGTCAACCAATCGAACCATTAGCATTAGCCTTATGAAGCCTAAGTATTCCATAAGGCTGAAAATACGGTTACGATTAAGACAATCATAGATACTATGCTTCTTATGTTATAAAAGTATTGATGACGTATAGTCTGGAGTCGGGTAATAAACCCGACTACAGCCCCATACTTACAAGCCCGGCACGAACTGGGCCAATGTCAATAAGCGTTTGGGCTCACGAAAGCCCAAGCCCAAATCTATTTACGGAATAGATATCCGATATCTTCTAAAATAAGAAGATAATCATTCCCAACCGACTTAGGCGGGATGCGCCGAAGGTTGGGGAACACGGAACCAACAAGGATTCCGTGCGTATATAAAGGGAATCATATCCCTCGTTTAAGGTACGATCTCATAACCCTAAAACTCCTTAAACCCTAAACCGATTACTCACTCTCACGCCGGAGGATAATCGTGGGAGACAATCCCACGATAAGTCTAACGGTGTTTCTTGTCTCTTAGTGCGCAGGTCTCAAGCAGCAATTCTCAATTGGTACGAGAACCGGAGCTCCAAACTAGGAACGTCCAACTTTTGTATCAACAAGTGGCGCCATCCGTGGGACCCGACACTAAGAACCAACACTAGAATGACGAAGCACGGTAATCAGCGGTCGCATTCAGACCTCATGGGGAAGAAGTCGCAGAGTGGACTAACCCCTAAGCAGACTTCTGGGACAACCAGCGCTGCTAAGAATAAGGGATCAGGCCAAGACTTGATCTTCCCTCTGGTGGAACCACACTCGGGGACAACCCAAGCCACTACAACCACCACGAGTGGAGTGGAGCCACCGCGCACCGTCTTTACTACTCCCTTCCAGTCGGTGCTGGAAACTGGCCCAACAAAGGCACCAGACGCACCTGACTGAAATAAGGATATAGTGATAGAAGCAAACATACTTGCTCTCGAGGGGGTCACACCAGAGCTAACACCAGAAGTTTTCGTATCCCAGAACTACGAAACATTAACTGCCCTCATGCAAGAGGAAGAGAAGAAGAGATCAGGTCGGAACTTGAAAGCCCGACTCAACTTCGATTCTGAATACGAAACCTCCCCACTGCGCCATCAGAAAGAAAATCGCGGGAGAGATAGCGGCCGACCCCCAGTATTCAACAGAATCGGGAGAAGAATTGAGGATGATGAGACATCTCACTCGCAGCACTTGAGTGATAGTGACAGAGAAGAACGGCGTACTAGTGTCTACGCTAGATTGGGTAGCCGTAAAGTACGTGACAGACTGGGGCAAAAGCATTACCCAAGTGAGAGCCCTTCAGATCCAGACTACAAGTCAGACTCTGAGGACAGCCGGCGCAAACGCCGTAAGAAGGAAAATTCATCTTCTGATAATTCCTCGGACAACGAGGATAGCGACACAGGACATTGGAAGTCTAGAAACAAACGCGATAGCCAAGAGGAAGACATGTTTCTCCCATGGCGCCGTCAGAAAGTGGATGCGTTCACTAGGCGCATTAGTGATTTCTCTGAGAACAAGAAGAGGCGCATGCCTACAAATGTCAAGACCTATGACGGAATAGGTGATCCTGACGATCACCTAAAAATCTTTGAATCAGCCGCGACCATTGAGAACTGGCCACAACCAGTGTGGTGCCACATGTTTAATTCCACACTGGTGGGAAGCGCGCGGAACTGGTTCAACAAACTCCCACGAAGGAGCATAAATGGTTTTGAAGAGTTGAGAAAGGCGTTCCGCCTAAATTTTACTCAACGGAAAAAGTGCGCTAAAAATCCTGTCGAACTCGCCAGGGTAAAACAGAACCAGGGAGAATCTACGAGCGCATTCATGGAACGCTTTAAAGACGAATGCATGCAAGTTAAAGCATGCCCTGAAGTCTTAAAAATCTCTGGCTTCATGAATGGGATTAATAACCCAGAACTCATCAAGAGGTTAAACGACAAGATCCCTGAGACCTTTGATGAACTCATGAAGCGCTCTCGGTCTTTTGTCCAGGGAGAAGCCGCCGCGGCGGATAGCAAAAAGAACCATTCGAGTTACCGGTCACAGGAACAAACTGGGAGACAATCCAACGACCGAGGTAATAACCGTAATAGGAACTATCGCAGCCAGAGGAGCGGCAGAGACAGAGATAATGACAGGTACACTCCCTTGATCAAAACCCCAAAGGAAATACTCGCAGCGGAAGGCGCGAATTTCCCAAGACCACCGCAGATGCGCACACCAGAAGATCGGCGCACTGGGAATGGATACTGTGACTACCATGCGCAAAAGGGTCACACCACTAACGAATGCGTCCAGCTGCGCCAACTCATCGATAAGATGGTCAAAGAGGGTAGACTGGACCATTTGGTTAAAAACATTAAAGAGGGAAGAGATAAACAAAAGAATGGAAACAAGAAGGAAACACCCAAAGATAAGGCTGACACAATCTACATGATACAAACATGGCAACGAGTCACGAGACAAAAGGTCAGCCAGAAGTTTTCTCGAAGAAGCGAAATCTCTTTCCCTACTCTCACTGCGGACAACGCAGCAGCAGAGCCACTCACCATTGAAATCAGTGCGGGTGGTCACGACATACACCGCATGTACATTGATGGTGGGGCGTCGGCAAATATCATGTATGAGCATTGTTTTAAAAGACTACGACCTGAAATACGTAGCCAGTTAAACTCGGTCAGCACAGCACTCACTGGTTTCACGGGTGAAAAGATATGGCCCATGGGGCAACTGCGATTACTAGTCAGCATTGGCAACGCAGAGCACTCTACGACAACCTGGATGGACTTCATGGTGATCAAATCCCCCTCGCCATACAATGGCATCATTGGAAGACCCGGGATATCAGCCATGCGTGCGGTGCCATCAACAGCTCACGGGATGCTTAAATTCCCAGTAGAAGGGGGTGTTGTTACTCTTTACAATGCCACGGTACCAAATAGAGAATGTAACACGGTTACATGCGAAACGGCACCGATCCCAAAGCAGTGCGTGGCCAAAGTCCCCAACTTGAAGGTCGCGATTCACCCAGACTACCCGGAACAGGAAATAACCATCGGAGGGTCATTGTCGGACAACGGCAAAGCAGCCGTGTGCGCGCTCTTACAAAAGAATGTGGATATTTTCGCATGGGAGCCAAAACACATGACTGGAGTACCACGCTCGATCACAGAGCATAAACTGAAAATCCGACAAGGATACACACCGATAGGCCAGAAAAAGCGCGGCCAAGCCCCAGAGCGTGCGCAGGCGATCCTGGCAGAGGTACAGAAATTGGTAAAAGCAGGAATTATGCGGGAAGTCTACTACCATGACTGGCTTTCTAACCCAGTAATGGTAAAAAAGAGCGACGGCAGCTGGCGAATGTGCGTAGACTTCACCGACCTTAACAAAGCATGCCCACAGGACTGCTATCCATTACCAGAGATAGACTGGAAAATAGAGTCCTTGTGCGGATACCCGTTAAAGTGTTTTCTCGACGCGTACAAGGGATATCACCAGATACAGATGGCTAAGGAAGACGAGGAAAAAACAGCTTTCCACACAAGCCAAGGCGTTTACTGTTATACAAAAATGCCCTTTGGCCTGAAGAATGCGGGTGCCACCTATCAGCGGTTAGTAGACAACGCCTTTGAAAAATAGGTGGGCCGCAACCTCGAAGTCTATGTGGATGACCTGGTCATAAAAAGCCACACGGAAGTTGAGCTTGTGCGCGACATAGCAGAGACGTTCAAGACTCTACGTGAGATCAACATGAAGCTGAATCCCAAGAAATGCACCTTCGGCGCTACTGAAGGCATGTTCCTAGGATACCTGATAGAACCTGACGGCATAAAACCTTGTCCAGAAAAGACAAAGGCGGTAATAGAACTTCCCTCACCACGAACGCTGAAGGAAGTCCAATCCCTCAACGGAAAACTGGCCGGTTTAAACAGGTTCCTGTCTAAGTCAGCAGAAAAGTCATTGCCTCTTTTCAAAACGCTCAAGAAGTGTATGAAAAAGGGTGACTTCCGGTGGACACCGGAGGCAGAAGAAGCCTTCACTACACTTAAACAGCATCTAGCAACGCTCCCAACACTCGTTGCACCCCGACCAGGGGAAGAGCTGATCATGTATTTATCAGCAACTCATGGGGCAGTCAGCGCAGTGCTACTCACAGATAGGGACTCAGTGCAAACCCCTATCTATTTTGTCAGCAAAGCGCTCAAGAAGACGGAGATGAACTACAGTGCCATGGAGAAGTTAGTCTTGGCATTAGTGTTTGCCGCCAAGCGATTACGCCAGTACTTCCAGGCGCACCCGATAGCGGTAATCACAGATCAAGCCATCAAGCAGATCATCTCCAAACCCGATGCGTCAGGACGACTCCAGAAGTGGAGTGTCCTACTAGGCGAACACAACATCTCTTACAGACCAAGTACCGCAATAAAAGGACAGGTTCTGGCAGACTTCATCATCGAGAAGCCAGATACTGATGAGGTACCCGCACCAAGAGAGCAGGAACTACCAGATCCATGGATTTTGTTTACAGACGGATCCTCATGCGTGGACGGATCAGGAGCTGGCCTTATTCTCACAAACCCAGAGGGAATGGAATTCACTTACGCACTGCGTTTTGAATTTACCGCGACAAACAATGAGGCAGAATACGAAGCCCTAATCGCCGGACTACGCATTGCAGCTCGAATGGGTGTCCGTAACTTGGAAGCAAATGTAGACTCCCGGCTGGTAGCCAACCATGTGTTGGGTGAATACGTGGCCAAAGAAGAGAATATGATTCAGTATCTTGAAAAGACTAAGACACTGATCAAAGGCTTTGACAGATTTACTATCAAGCAAGTCCCCAGAGGAGAAAATCGCAAGGCAGACGCACTGAGCAAGATCGCCTCGACAAGCTTCGCACACTTATCAAAGCAAGTGCTGGTGGAAACGCTGAAAAGCAAATCAATATCGGAAATGGAAGTCTCCGCAGTCATAGAGGAGGATGGTCCTACATGGATGACACCGATTACGGAATTCCTAAGCAAAGGAACATTACCCCAAGAACAGACAGAAGCTCGCAGAATACGGCGTACAACGCAGAGATTCGAATTGCGAGACAACATACTGTACCGACGTTCTTTCCTCCAACCATGGCTCCGCTGCGTCGGCCCCCTACAAGCAAATTACGTGCTGCGAGAAATCCATGAAGGTTCATGTAGCATGCACGCAGGACCACGGTCCGTTGTAGCACGCGCCATGCGATCAGGATACTACTGGCCAACCATGCATCGAGATGCGCGGGACTTAATAAGGAAGTGCAATGATTGCCAAGTTCACAGACCCGTCCCGCGCCAACCACAGCACGAGCTAACACCAATCACGGCGCCATGGCCATTCTATAAATGGGGCATTGATATTGCAGGTCCGTTTCCAATAGCAGCAGACGGTCTCAAGTTTCTCATAGTAGCTATAGACTACTTCACCAAGTGGATCGAGGCAAAAGCAGTAGCGACAATCACCGGCAACCAGGTGAAACGCTTTGTCTGGGACAACATCGTATGCCGCTTCGGATTACCTGGTGAAATCATCTCGGATAACGGGAAACAATTCTGCGACAACCCCTTCAAAGACTGGTGCGAGAAGTTAAACATCACCCAACACTTCGCGTCGGTTACACACCCACAAAACAATGGCTTAGTAGAGCGCGCCAATCGAAGTCTGGGCGAAGGAATCAAAGCGCGCCTGGACAGGCACAAAGGAAGGTGGGTGGAAGAACTTTCGCATGTCTTATGGGCGCACCGCACCTCAATAAAAACCAGCACGGGGGACACCCCCTTTTCTCTAGTCTACGGGACAGAAGCCGTTATACCTACTGAGATCGGCATGCCAACTATCCGCACTGCGGAGATCAATGTGACAACAAACGATGATGAAAGGCGTGTTGATTTGGATCTGCTGGAAGAAAGACGCGAACGCGCAGCCATACGGGAGGCAAGGTCGAAGTCAAAAATGAAAGGATACTATGACGCCAAGGTACGCAGTGTTTCATTCAGACCAGGCGATTTGTCTACCGTGCCAATGAGGCAAGCCACGCAGAAGATACAGGTAAGCTCGGACCAAAGTGGGAAGGACCCTATGAGGTTACTGAAGCAATAGGCACAGGCGCGTACAGGCTACGAGGCTTGGATGGTCGCGACCTACCACGCACATGGAACATCGGCAACCTCAAGAGGTGCTACCTATAAGAATAACTGCGGCATAGCACGCAGACGTTCCGCACTCTCAGTGCTCAATAAACATTCATGTACTCACCTTTATTTTTCATATAGACTGTTTTCTTTGTTATTTCTCCAAAAACTTGCAAGTATCAATAAAACGCCGCGGTTTCTAGCTAACTCCGCGACACATTTTAAGTTGTTATCTTCATATATTGTATGTCTTAACAATTTTTTATTTCTTGCCTACGATGGCGTGCATGCACTACGAACAAACCCACGATGGTAAAAGGATAAGTTGACCTACTAACTAACTTGTTGAGTAAGAGGGTTGCAAACCCATCAACACTGGATCACGCATCCTTGTTAAACACCTTGTTCTCGAGACGTTGGAATAAGAGATGTGCGCAACCCACGATGGTTGCGCAACAGCGCACACGTGCACGTTTAACAACTTAGGAACCAAGACACTTGCTTCCTTAATGAGATATTTACAGCACGCTGAATATCATACCATACACGATTATGATAAAGTACTTAGAATTATTTCTCAAGTATACTCTAATTTTCATACATGATTATGGATTTCCTATATTTGCACTAGCATACACAGCCACAAATACATCTTTTACGCACAGACGGACAAATATGTACACATTACAAATATCCACAGCAAATAAAAAAGGAACATTTCATTCATAACTACGAGTTATTACAAGCGATGGTTATCAACTACCAGCTGCTACAACGCTTAAGGGAAGAGGTGCCAGTATGACTCGTTGCATCTTTAGCCTCGCTAACACCCTTCAACACGTCTGCACCCTGACGTGACACGGTGGCCACACTGACGGGCACCCCATCAGACCTTGGCAAGTGGGCTGCACCAACCCCACACAAAATGGCTTTCCCTGCAATACCTTTTTTCTTAGCAAGACGGGTAGCATGTGCTTCCAAGACTTCTTTTAAAGGTACCTCCTTCTCCAACGCAAATGGATTCTGATTATCCCTAGGACGCGCAAAGACAGGTACCTGTAGCTGTGACTCATGGGGCTTCAAATAATAATCCAACTGTGTTTCGGCACCCTCGGTACGATGCCGCGCAAAGGTCAACCCCGCCATAATAACACTTATCGGATAGTCTTGATCGCGCTCAAGCTCAGAAATCATTGGGAGCTCTAAGTCTTTCATTCTCTGCATAGCAGCGACCAAGTGATCATATGACTCAGCGTCATAATTGGGCACCTTATCGATAGGCGCCTCCAACAGTCCTGTCTCATGAAGCTTTTCAATTGCTTCTGATTTACCACGCTCCAGAGCGCACTGCACAACCTCTCCGAAGGCATTCACCACCTCTGGGGATTCCAAGGTACTAAGAGCAGCTAGGCGGAGACCGTGGCCTATGAGCCACCTGCGCTCTGCTATCATAGACATAAGCTGCGGATACAACTCCTCGTCATACTCGATGCTTAGCTTACGCAGCTTTGCTTCCTGCACCTCCAAGGACCAGCTCACGGTATTCCCAAGCTCCCCCAACTGCGCAAACATACTTTCCTTACCCTGTTCTAGATGTTTTAGTGCCCAGCAGCACGCAGACTTGTACCTGGCAGCATCAGAACGCTCTTGATTTATTTGGCACATTAGCGCCATTTTGTCATCGGCCTGTTTTTTAGCGTATGCGCTCAGATCCTTTGCCTCTGCATGGGCGCTATCCAGTTGTGCCTGGGTACTTGCCAGTTGCGCCTCCAGCAAAGATATTGTTTGGTCCTTTTGGGAATCTTGGTTTTCCTCACCAGATACTCGGTCTTTCAGCTTCACAATTAACGAAGCCTGATGAGCGGAGACTTGAACCAATTCTTCAACTAATTGCTCCAGGGGCGCATCTGCATCAGACTGGTTTTCATTATCCTGGCTCTGTGGCTCAGAATGCGCTGAACGTGTCGGACTAGCCTTAGGGGGTGATCCTATAACCTGCTCCATCCTGCGAATGATCATCAGCGCAATGTTAGAAACACATCTAGCACATTCACCAACAAAAGAAAATTATACATGTACGGCTTTACTTACTGTGGCTCCGCGTCATCAGCAGTTGGGTGCGACGACGCTTCATCAGTGGAGGACAACTCCACAGTCTGGACCACGGGGCGTTTTTTCCTTGAAGGGCCCACACCATCATCCCTTCGGGTCCTTTTGCGACTAAGCACAGATTCTTCTTGTTCCTCTTCTTCCATAGGGTGGGCCACTGCTACGGGCGGTGGCTGCGCCACAGACGATGGTACTCTGGGATTCGGCTGGCTTTGTAGTGGTGTGGCTTCCACTGCGACGGAGGAACTGGTACCTGTCTCTCCTGCATTCAGCTCCATAGTACGCCCTGCAGTGGCAGCTAAAATAGGCTCCTCATCATCCCTCAAAAGTCTTACTCCTGTCCTTACTGCTATGGGCTTCGCTAGCTGTACGACGGTGAATAGATCCATTTCTGCGCAAGACAAGACACATATACAAACAGGTTATATACTGCGCGGCATATACGGAAGATTGTTCTTACATTTACACACAGAAGTACGGAGGAATAAGTACCCACCCTGGCCATTGGCGTCTAAGAAGATAGGGATCTCATCTTCAGGGCCAAAATAATTACGGTTGATTCCCATGTGCGCCAAAAATCCTTCAGGATATGCACTAATGGGGATGCGGTTCGCATTTATCAGTTCCGCATCCTCGACGTTATAAGACCCAGGCAATGGGCACTCATCCCTCTGTAATGTTCCCCGGGTATAAAAATCATAATTCCAGGGAAAACACGTATCATCTACCCAGAAGAAATACTCCCTCCAATTCCTAAGTGAATCTAATTTATCCGTATAACACTGCAGTCTACCAGCGCATTTCGAAAAAGACACCCACCCATGCGCCCACGTAGTGTGATAAAAGGCGCGGAATAGGTGGATGGTGGGGTTAATCCCCAACAAGCGGCAATTTACCTCAAAATTGGTAATTTTAGCCGCGCCGATACAATGCAGTTGCGATATGTGTAGGTTATAATAGATTAACACATCGCACAGAAAGCGTGACAGGGGCACACGTTGATTCGAGAATTCGAATAACCGTGTGTATACACCCACTTTCCCTTCGGGGAAATCCGCAATCGTGGCTTGCGCATCCGGAACTATTGGATGCACATCCAAGGGTATAAAGTAATCTGAGGTGAATTCCATCAGATCGCTCACGGTGAGGTCGGAGGTGAAGTCTGACAATTGTTTAACCATCGTGTTATTATTTTTTGATATAACGCACGCGCGGTTACCTTCGTGGTCGGTTACTTTCTGGATTACAACTCTTAGAACGCTTTAGAAATGGTGGATGGAGTTTTTTACTGTGAGGAATCCGGTGTAAATGAAACGACAAGTTATATATCCTTTCTTTTCCACACGATTGGCGACACGTGGATCCCACTAGTTCTCAATGTGTGGATGAGATTGCTTGATGGGACGGAGGGGCAGTAACTTTCCCCCGAATAACGAGGCATTTGCATTTCACTTAGATGTCTAGATACAACGCACCTACGGGTATGTATCTGGCTTCTTCACTACGTTTCGTAAGGTTTTTTTTTTTTATTTATTTTTGACTACGGTCATTAGTCTAGCATCCGCAGTCACGCACTGCGCATACTAGACTGGGGGGACATGATGACGTATAGTCTGGAGTCGGGTCATAAACCCGACTACAGCCCCAAACTTACAAGCCCGGCACGAACTGGGCCAATGTCAATAAGCGTTTGGGCTCACGAAAGCCCAAGCCCAAATCTATTTACGGAATAGATATCCGATATCTTCTAAAATAAGAAGATAATCATTCCCAACCGACTTAGGCGGGATGCGCCGAAGGTTGGGGAACACGGAACCAACAAGGATTCCGTGCGTATATAAAGGGAATCATATCCCTCGTTTAAGGTACGATCTCATAACCCTAAAACTCCTTAAACCCTAAACCGATTACTCACTCTCACGCCGGAGGATAATCGTGGGAGACAATCCCACGATAAGTCTAACGGTGTTTCTTGTCTCTTAGTGCGCAGATCTCAAGCAACAATTCTCAATTGGTACGAGAACCGGAGCTCCAAACTAGAAACGTCCAACTTTTGTATCAACAAGTATCATATGGCAACAAATGAAACAGAATAAGGACAACTGCACAACCTTTGGTTTGTTCCAAAGTTTGGAAATTTGAAGTACCCAACAAAACCATTTACAGACCACAATATCACATATTCTTTGTCTTAGGATTCTCAGCAATAAAAAGTCCAATACGTAAACATACGAAATTTGTTTTCTTGATTTCTTCTTCAAACAATGAAGAAATCTATAGCTCATAGGTGTAATGCTATCTTTTATGGAATATGTTTTCCTACTTCATCATTAGTAGTCAACCTGTTGCTCATTTTTTATCCGTACCAAATCAATGAAAAATGGTGTTATTCATAAACAGCCCTCGATGATACTTAAAAAGAAATATCGTCCAATGATCAACGACGCAACGCAGTGGGCCGTCGCCCACCTCGTTTCCAACAAAATTCCAGTAGTAGGTGACTTGCTTCCGTTCAAATAAAAAATTTCTATCTAAATTGCATAATCATGAATCATATCCTACTCATTTCCTCATCTCTGATCAAATTATTCATACCTTTCATAAAATTCCCGTTCTAAAAAAAAGAGTTTATCTCTACTACATTTAAAGAGTTTATCTCTTTTCTTGAAACTTAATTTAATGTAGTTTGCTTAAATTACCCAAGAACCTCTTAAACTTGACAACTTAAATTATGTTTTTTCTTTATCAATATTAAATTTGACAACTTTTCAAAAATACACACTATATTAAGGTGGTGTTTGTTTGTGACTTAATTGACTTAATATGAGAAAAATTGAATTCATTAAGTCATATTAAAACTGTTTGTTTGTGACTTAATAAAGAAAAATGACTGAAAATATTAAGTAATAAAAGTGAGGGTGTATGCATTAAGTCTCTTAATTAGAAATGACTTAATAATAAAATTTAACAAACAAGCCCTTAACTTAAAAAAAATCACACACTTTGTATTTTAAAAAACACACGCTTTGGGTCAAATCAAAATCACGATTTCACAAGTACAATTATTTGCCGCGATGCAACATCGTTTTGCACAAAAGTTTTTTTATTATTTTCATTGATATACTAGGGAATTGAATAAGTTCTGTACCAAACAGATACATTGTATTTTTCAAGCAAGATACTGACCAGTTGACCTCCATTATAAAGAAGAGAAGGAAAAAAAAATGGTCATATATATATATATCGATTGCTCTTCATATAATTTACAAATCATATGCTACACATGCATTTTCTCATCTTTCAATTCACTCACACCTTTCATAGTTCATAATGGCTATTATCAAAGATGTTATTGAAGCATCTTCATCAACAAATACTCATAAATATGATATATTCATAACTTTTCGAGGCATTGACACTCGCAATACTTTCACAGCTCACCTTCATCAGGCTCTCAAGGAAGCCAATTACGAAACATTTTATGATGATGAAGAGATTGAATTCGGAAAACCGTTGAAAGAAAAATTGGTGAATGGAATCAAAGCATCCAAGTCTTCTGTTATTGTGTTGTCTGAAAATTATGCTTCCTCCACATGGTGCCTTGAAGAACTCGTACTAATCCTTGAACAACTTGCTAACTCCGACTATTATGTATTCCCCATATTCTATCATGTCAAGCCATCTGATATTGGGAAGCAACTTAACAGATTCGCAGATGCAATGGAAAAGCATAAACAGAGGATGGAGGATGAGACAAGCGCAGAGAGAAAAAGTGAATGGGCTCAAAACATGGTGAAATGGAAGAAAGCACTTGAACAAGTTTCTAAATTAAAAGGGAAAGAACCAAAGGACCGGTAACTACTTTTTTAATCCTATTCTAAGGGGGTGTTTGGGATTGCTTACTGAAAATAGATTATCCGTTTTGAAAACGGATAATCAAATAATCAGCTGTTACAAAACGTGATTTTGAAATACAGTGTTTGGATTTGATTATGTTGTTTGATATCGCAATAATCAGATAATCAGTTTTATAAGTGTTTGGCAAACAAAATTATAATAACTTGTCATGTAAAATGACCAAAATAGACAATATGATTTTTTTTTCTTGAACAGTCTTATGGAGTTGAGTTTTATAAATAACTTTTTTCTATTACTTTTCAAAATTTATATGTAATTTTAATAAGTACTTTTTATCTATATATATACTACAAAAAGCATTATACTATATTCAAGGTTTTACCAACCCTACTTTTAAGAGCACAAAACTTCCATTATATTCCACACATCACCGTTAACCCCTATTCATGAACTCATCTCCACATTAAACACCACTCCAATAAATTTCATAAATTATTATCAAAAGAACTTTCAAGATTAGATTTTTGCTCAGAAACTTGAGTTCTCAGATGGCGTAAGTGCTGAGCTTTGACAATAAATTTCTTGTTTTTGGTCTCCATCTCAGGTCTCTCACTCGATTCATCATTTAGTAACTTGGGAAGATTGAGATCATGTTAATTTTTTGGCATAATTTTGTTTTGTTAGTATTGAATTTTGATAGAAGCATGAAGATGTATTCTTGGGGCTAGTGTAGTAATATCCCTGTTTTAGGATTATTGCGTTTTCAAAAAGCATGTCCACACCTTCTTTCGCAAAACGACGTTTTAGAGGCATTCAAACGCAAAAAAGCGATTTTAAAATCGAGTTTGCCAAACACTATCAACTTGATTATTGCGTTTTGAAAACTCAATAATCAAATAATCTGATTTATACCGCACTCCCAAATACCATCTAAGACATAAATATATCAAACGTCATCGCTATCTCTTTTTCATATAAAAGCCCTCTTTGGTAACAAGCTTTTTTTTTAGAGCTATTAGCTTTTTATTTAGGGGGTGTTTGTTTTTTCTGGCTTATTTTAAAACTTGTGAGCTTATATAACTTTATTATACTTGTGAGCTTATATAACTTTATTATATCATAATAAAGTTATATAAGCTCACAAGTTTTAAAATAAGCTGAAAATTGAAGCTTATGAAATACAAGCTGAAATCAAATAAGCTAATAACTCTAACATATAAGCTTAAACAAACATCTCTTTAATAAAACGGCTCCTAAGGAAAAGAAGCTCCGTTTGGTTGATAAACTAGAGCTTTATTATTTAAAAAAAAAAAAAAAAAAAAAAAAAAAAAAAAAAAAAAAAAAAAGCTCAATAATTAACAGCTATTTGATATACCATTTAAAATATCTGAAAGTTTTTCGTTGATGAAATTGCCCATGAATCATGCTAGATTGTTATCCCACGTAACCGGCCAAAACACAAGCCCAATTGTTTTGAGTTAATTTCATAAATGATCTGTGTGATCTGTCGGGTTTAACGGAAATAGTTCTTAATTTTTTTTAATGGGTCATTCCCTCATGGTTCTGACCCGTATCGGGTTTGGTTACTTGACCAAGATTTCCGTTAGTTTGATCGTTAAGTGGAATCGAAATAACATAGATACCCTTAAAAATAAGGTCCTCATGGTTTGTGGGGTATCACAAATTTAGTCCCTAATTCTTTTATTACGTTTTTGTACTTTTTCATCCGTTTTATACGTTTTCGTCTGTTTTGTTACGTTTTTATCCGTTTTCATACGATTTTATACGTTTTCGTCCATTTTCTTACGTTTTTGTTCGTTTATATCCGGTTTTGTACGTTTTTATCCGTTTTCGTCATTTTTTTACGTTTTCATCCGTGCTTATACTTTTTTATCCGTTTTATATGTTTACGTCCGTTTTTCTTAAGTTTTCATACGTTTTCGTCAGTTTTTATACGTTTTTCGTCTGGTTTTATACGTTTTCGTCCCATTTTTCTTATGTTTTCATATGTTTTCGTCATTTTATATTCGTTTTTATACGTTTTCGTCATTTTTTTAAATTTTCATCCGTTTTTATACGTTTTCGTCCATTTTATACATTTTCTTATGTTTTTATTCTTTTTTATACGTTCTCGTCCGTTTTTCTTACGTTTTCGTCCTTTTTTATACGTTTTCGTTCATTTTTCATACGTTTTCGTTTGTTTATATACGTTTTCATCCGTTTTTATACATTTTCGTCCGATTTTCTTACGTTTTCATATGTTTTCGTCCATATTCTTAAGTTTTCATCCGTATGAAAACTTAATAAAATGGGAAAAAACAAATAAAAACGTAACAAAACGGATTAAAACCTATAAAACGGATACAAACAGACTAAAACGTATATAAACGCAAAAAATGACAAAAAGGGATAAAAACATACCAAAACATATAAAACAGACGAATATGTATGAAAACGTAAGAAAAACGGAAAAAAAACGTATAAAATGGATAAAAACGTAAGAAAAACGGACGAAAACAAATGAAAACGTAAGACAATCGGACGAAAACGTATAAAAACGGACGAAAAACGTAAGAAAACGGATAAAAACCTATAAAACGGATAAAATGTAAGAAAAAAATGGCCAAAAACGTATAAAAACGGACAAAAGTGTAAGAAAAACGGCCGAAGACGTATAAAACAGACGAAAACGTAAAAATAGGACGAAAACGTATAAAAACAAATATAAACGGATGAGAACATATGAAAACGTAAGAAAATCGAACGAAAACGTATAAACGGATGAACACAGACGAAAATGTATAAAAACACACGAAAACGTATGAAAAATTAAGAAAAACGGACGAAAACGTATAAAAACGGGTAAAAACGTATGAAAACGGAAGAAAACGTATAAAAACGGACAAAAACGTAAAAAAAATGATAAAAACGGAAAAAAATATATAAAAACGAATATAAAAGGACGAAAACGTTTAAAACGGATAAAAACGTGTGAAAACGTAAGAAAAACGGACGAAAACGTATAAAAACGAATGAAAACGTATAAAAACAAACGAAAACGTAATAAAAAATTTGGGACTAAATTTGTGATACCCCACAAACTACATGGACTTTACTTTTAAGGGTATTTATGTCATTTTAATTTCACTTAACGGTCAAACTAACGAAAATCTTGGTTAAAAGACCAAACCTGATACGAGTCATAACCATGAGAAAAGGATTCGTTAAAAAAAAGATTATAGACTATTTCCTTTAAGACTGACGGACCACAGAGACCATTTATGAAATTAACTCCGATTGTTTTATTTAATTTGATTTTCTAAACATATTTTCAGAGTGCTATAGATTGTCACATCATTTTTCTCGTAAATGGATTATTTTTCAATTTATGTAATATATCTTTTTTTTAAAACGACAAGTTTATTACAACTTACACCACTTGCATATCTCACATTTTTCCACGAAGACTTGAACTTCTAGGTTGATAGGCCAGTCATATACCGCTGAGCTAGAAAGTGTTTGGTTATGTCATATATCGTTAGTTATTAGTTATTTTGGTTAATGGTGTTTGATGTGGGTCCAAGGCATCAAAGTAAAAATAGCATGTTTGGTTTATTTTGGTGGGCCCTAGATTTGGAGTTTAATCCAATATATCTTTCATGTAATATTCCTTACCAACACCCCAGGATTACAAAATATATGCTTACATGTGGGCCACAAATTCACCTCCATCACTTAATATATCTTTATCTTTTTTTATATTGACTAAAATTATCAAATGCTATTTTTTTATTTTAATTTTAATATAAAATATATTTAATATATATATTTTCTCTCTCGAAATTCTAAATTAAAATCTAAATCATTTTCCAAACCCAAATGGGCCCTCAATCATGTGTAAATTCTTGATCAATTATTATAGCACATATGATTGGTTCGTCTAAAGTTAAATATGTAAAATTAGCAAGTACTCTTTAATACGTTTACCTTACGACTACACTTTATGTGTTTTTGAATACGTTAATCTGTTTTTATATTATTTTACATTTGTTATAATAGTTATCGAAGCCGTATATGAAGGTGTGCAAAGCGTGCTATTACACAAAGCCTTAATTTTTTTGGGACATCAAAATATATATCCCGTTATATATTTGGGCCTTCAAATTTTATTTCCAACAAAAATTCTTAACGTTATGCAATACTATGTTGTATTTGTTAAAACTTAAGACAAGTCATTAAAATACTATATTTTGGGTTTAAATAGTTCGTATAATACATTTTTGACCATCGTATTTAGTTGTCGCATAAATTTACACACAAGGGCTTCGTTCGCTCAGTTGCGACACTGATAGTTATAAGCTACCAGCTACATCAATATGATATGCACGTTGTCAATAACTATTATAAGTATATTATCTTAAAGCATTGTGAATATTATTAATATAATAAGTTTGTTAGTTTTGTGTTTTACATTTATTTACAATTACATATATGACCTTTTATATCTTATAATTGTAGTTAACAACTAATTTATCAAACACTTTTATTTAAAAAAAAAAAAGAATAAAAAAAGCTTGTAGCTTAGAGCACAAGGTATGCAAGGACCCAACAACACGTTATTGTTATGCCACATCAGCGTCACATCATACAACTCCCAATAACACACCAATAATTCAAACAACTCTCCCTCATAACACATCACTAACATCACATGTAGGTCCCGCAAAATACCCCACCAAATATACCACTCACTCACAATACAAAAAAATAAATAACAAAAAACAAACACACACAGAAAAAAGATAGCATTTGGCGTGAGCCAGTGCATTGGCTCAAAACACAAAAAGGTGCATTTGGCACAAGTTTGGCATGTTAGCCGGTAAGGTTGGCACACCAATGACTCACCAATGACACCCTATACCTTGTGCTTTTATATTAACAGCTTGCAATTTACAGCTTATAACTAGTTTTGCCATACATACCTCATATCCCTTTAACAAATATCGGTACCAAAAAACATGAAAGGGGTCAGAGTTAATTTATACATTCAAATTAAGAGTCAACACAAACTAATGCAAAATTTGGTTTTGTTAGATGCATGAATTGTATTATGTAGTTCTAATTGAAATAAATTTTCAGGCTTGAGACGAAGTTTATCAAAGAAATTGTTACTGACATTAATGAGTAGTTACGTGCACCCCTAAGGAGTACTTTGCCACAAGACCTAATCGGAATGGATGAATCCATTAAATCCATTACTTCATGGTTGAATGAGACATCTTTAGCCAGATTTGTAAAGGACATATATAGCGGATTGCTAGAATTACAAAAGATACTTTATGATGAAATTTCAAACAAAAGTGTTGTTCAAGGTCATGATGTCTCTGCATACACTTATGCCATTGGGTATGAGTGGCGGACCCAGCCACAAAATCAAGTGGTTTCTGTTGGAAAACATGGTCAAATTATTGGTTTGAATGACAATTGATAGTCATAAAAATATACTAATGGGTGTTTATAGTAAGATTAATTTGTGGTCATATGTATGGACCAATTTAATGCTATGTTGATGAGCCATTAGTAGGATTAATTGTGTTAATTAATTTGACCTTTTTTCCCTTGACCTCCTCCGAGACTCATTCTCTCATTTTTATTACACCAAAGATAAACAAATCACTCGTCTCCTTAGTTTAACATTCATCTTGACTGTGAGTGTATCGGTTCGTAGTATAGGGATTCACGTTTTTTTTCCGCCTTGATAACCCGTTTGTGCTAACGGGGTTATCTTTTGTTGTTGTATCCTGGGAGATAGACGTTCACGACTTTCAAGCACCTTGGAGAAGACGAATCTCTCTTAAGAAAACTGTGAGGATCACATGCCTCAACATTTCATTGATTTTATGTTTTTGGGTCTCGACAATCAAAAGTTTACGGTATCGTTCTCTACACTTTATCTTTTGATCAATATATTACTTGTTTCTCTTTTAGCATCATACACATATTATACTACACTCTTAAGACAGATTCTTCGCTATTAGAGGCAATAGTTGATTAGAAAATGAATTAGATTCATTTGCTTGAAAAGTTTTGATACTGTTTCATTGATGAATATAATATTTAGGGCCCGTTTGGTTTGTAGATGGGTTTCGGATTAGGATTTTGATTTGGATTTAGATTTTAATTTGATGTAAGAGAGAGAAAAATATATTTAAAATTATTTAATATGTTAAAAGAAAAAAAAATATTGAAGTACGGGTGCATGTTGGTACGTAGTAGGAGCCAAAATACATGGTTAAAAATTGTGTTGGCTCAAAGTTTAAGAAACCATTTTGCTATATTTTCCTAGCCCCACCCATGTGCTTGGGGTTTGTTAAAACCCTTGCAGAGGGTTATTCTGACAACTTTAAAAACTGATCTTATGTACCAAACAACTAAAATCAACATTGGCATCAATCCAATTAAGCAAAAACCGGATACCAAACTGGCCCTTAAACTGGTCTTGATTCTTGGTCAAAGTGTCTAATAAAATTTGACAATAACAACTACGTGAAACTTAAATGTGAGTTATTGGATATATACATATATATATATATATATATACTAGGCGAGTACCCGTGCCTAGCGGCATCGGTTTTCTAGCGGCATCGGTTTTCTAGCGGCAGATAATTAACGATATACGATATTGTGGTAAGTGTTTTGTATAACGTTCAAAATAGAACGTGAAAAAGGATGAAAATGTAATTACAAACTGTTGTAACATGTGATAATTCAACTCTATCAAAAATTCTTAACATATATCAAACGACATACAAAAATATTTAATGAACTTAAAATAAAAGATTACATCAATTATGAAATATTAACTAACAACACATGTTACTCGTCACGTAAAACTTCTTGATACACGACATTTGAGGTATAGATTCCTGCTTGACGGAACTCTTTGACTGGTTTAACCAATACCTTTGTTGTTCTACGAGATATCTCTCTAGACAATGCCACATAAAGCTGGCCATGAGAGAAAACAGAATCTGGCAAATAGACACCCACATTTGGAATTGTTTGGCCCTGAGCTTTATTAATAGTCATCGCAAAGCTAAGACGCACGGGGAATTGTGTTCTCTTTAGTTTGAAAGGGAACATGTCGTCTTCAGATGGAGCAAGAGGAATTCTTGGCAAGAGCACTCTAACTCCAGCGTGCTGTCCCATAACAATCTCAGCATTGATGACATTAGGATCAAAACGTTTGCATATCAACCTCGTTCCATTACATAATCCATTTGCCGGATCAAGATTCCTTAAAAGAATAATCGGGTATCCAATTTTCAAACGCAACTAATGAGGAGGCAATCCGCTCACGTTGAGTGAGTTTAAGAATTCCAAAGGATAGAAGTTATGGGTGTCGTCTTCTGCTTCATCAAAAGTATAGTAAACCTTCTCTTCGCCAGGAATTCTGTCAATCAACATATCATTAATGATGTCAACATGTTCATTTTTAGTGGATAAAATAGCTCTTGAAACTATATCAGTAAGTGAATGATATAGCAGTGACGTCGTCCCCTTTCAATTCCAGCAGGTTGAGTGTCTCGATTCTTGACTTTGGCCATTTTCTTCATATATTCGCGCCTTTTCGTCCGAATAAGTGTCATTCCAGCAATTTGCCTTCAAGAGACCTAAGAAGTGAAAAGGAACGAAACTAAGTAGTAACGGATACAAAAGTGATCAATTAAGGGCTTAAATGACCCCTCAAAAGTGTACCTTTTAAATCCTTATCAAATATCCCTACACTTGGTATTTGCTTGTCCTCAAGCAAATGTGCTTTTGGCCAATTAATTTATAAGTTAGGGGTCATGAAGCATTAGTTTAGAACGATTCACAACACATATAAGCCCCGCAAAAGTCATAACAAGCACGGAAATTACATACTAGCACCTTACAAGTGGTGTTTGGATACTCTTATCTCTCGGGTGTATATGAAATATATCAAGTTAGAAATGGAAGATAAACACTCATTAATCGGTCCTAGTACATAGATTACCATAGGCTTGAGACTAGATCAAACCTCCATCGCTTTGGCGTAAGCACCTAGGAAAAAACTATCTAAGATGTCTTTTAAAGGGTTGTAACGTTAGACTTACGGTAGGGAAACAAAGGGTTTGGTGGGATAAGCGATTTAGTGGTGGCAAGTCAAAAATATTTATGTTACAAGCATGTGAAGAATGGCGTTGCTAAGCCAAGACTCGACACTCTAAACTCCAGATGAATTGAAACAATCAAACATAAATTTGAAGAAAGATGTAGGATGGTAGCCCATTTTTTTTTTTTTTTTTTTTTTAATACACTTTTACTCTACCATCCTCTACGATAACATCAAAATGATAGGAATTTATAGGCACATCCCTACACTTGAGTTTTTATTACTCTAACACTAATTTAACCCGAAGTGAAAAGATCAAAACACTTGGAGTACATTATTATGCAAATAAAGGGAATTTGAATTTAACGTTCCATTCCCGTCATTTCATAAAATTTAACTTTTCCCATGAGTCCCAATCGTCCCAAAAATGTGTATAAAGGATATGACTCGACTTAAAAACTTATGCAAGCAACTAGATAATTGAACTAAGGGTTTAGTATGATAACCATAATGCACTAAAAGTGAGTGCATACAAGGTAGGCTAAGGCGATTTTGGTGTACATTTGGGGGTGGATTGTAAACAATGCTCTTCATTGATATTCCAGAAAACCGAAACATCACGAGAACCGCGAGGATAGGCTCTGAGTGGTTAACTAGGGGTATTGTGTACTAAAGATGAGTACAACGCAAGGGTGTGGGGGAATTACTCAACCGATGTGGAAGAAGTAATTATATTACGGGTATCAAACAAGGGTTATCCTAATGCCTCTTATCATTTAGTTATTCCTAACTGATACACTTACACAGCGCGTTCGGGGTCAAAGGAACTTCCTTTTCGTCGAGCAAGTTTTTCAACACCCTAGGCAGTGAACCTAATCGTTGTAGTGTGGTATTAGGGTAAGCCATGGGTATTGATATCGTTCTCTAGGAGAATAGGAATACTAGTGAGAAGTTACTACGCTAAGGTTGGGGTTGAGGAAGATTATTTTTTTATCTTTTTTATATTTTTTAGGAAATGGAAAGGTACGAATCTCGGGGTTTGGATTTGGGGGTTGGTATTTCTACCGATTACTCTACTATTATCTATTATAATTAACTAAGCTAGGGGTAGTCTATGTCTATTGTTTTGTGCTCGTATGATGATTAAAAATGTGTTTACTTAGGTTTTATTACTCCCTAGTTATCTCCTATTGATGGTTGAATTGTCACGTCCTTATTCTTAACGCGTTGTGTTTCTAAGGTCGTAGGGTATGCGTTTATCCCTAACTCTTTGAAGCTACCAAAGGTTAATGACTACGAAATCTCTAGGATTAATAAACTTAACACTAAGGTATTCTTTGGATGTTTAGCCTACAATTCCACTAGTAACTATATGCTAAGGTTCAACAAAGATTAATCAAGCATTAATAGCACAACGAATGACCTATCGCAATACTAGGTCAATCACAATTAAGATAAGAGACAACCAATCAATATTCTATAACTAGGTTTCATATTACCTAAGCAAACACACAGATAAATTAGCCGGACATGGAGAACATGCAAGCATACACACAATCAATTGAAGACATAATTGAATTAATGAAGTAAAACACTTATCTTGATGTAAGATAGGGTATGGAACCCTAAAATACTGTACAAGACAGCCTTGGTTCGGTTTAGGTTTTTACTCCACAAAACTACACACTGAAAACTGAAAAATTCGGATTCTATATATAGTGTTACAAACTGCGACGGCGTCACTCTTTAATTGTGACGCCGTCGGGTCGCCATCATTAGCTTTTCGTCTTGGCCACGTTATCATTGTGACAGCATCACCTTATGACTGTGACGCCGTCTCCTTCAGTCTCTGACGTCGTCTGGATCAAATCTAGGCCGTCTGAGCTGCGACGCCCTACTCTTTTAAAACCTGATGCCGTCACTTGTAAATAAGCAATTTGGCCACTGAGTCGTCACAAAACTTATTTCGACGGCGTCACAAATAGAACCTGACGTCGTCCCCTTTCAATTCAGCAGCTTGAGTGTCTTGATTCTTGACTTTGGCCATTTTCTTCGTATATTCGCGCCTTTTCGTCCGAATAAGTGTCATTCCAGCATTTTGCCTTCAAGAGACCTAAAAAGTGAAAAGGAACGAAATTAAGTAGTAACGGATACAAAAGTGATCGATTAAGGGCTTAAATGACCCCACAAAAAGGTACCTTTTAAATCCTTATCAAATATCCCTACACTTGGTATTTGCTTGTCCTCAAGCAAATGTGCTTTTAGCCAATTGATTTATAAATTAGGGGTCATGAAGCATTAGTTTAGAACGATCCACAACACATATAAGCCCCACAAAAGTCATAACAAGCACGGAAATTACATACTAGCACCTCACATGGGGTGTTTGGATACTCACATCTCTCAAGTGTATATAAAATATAACAAGTTGGAAATGGAAGATAAACACTCATTAACAGGTCCTAGTACATAGATTACCATAGGCTTGAGACTAGATCAAACCTCCATCGCTTTGGCGTAAGCACCTAGGAAATACTATTCAAGAGGTCTTTTAAAGGGTTGTCATGTTAGGCTTACGGTAAGGAAACAAAGGGTTTGGTGGGATAGGCGATTTAGTGGTGGCAAGTCAAAAATCTTTATGTTACAAGCATGCAAAAAATGGCGTTGATAAGCCAATACTCGACACTCTAAACTCTAGATAACTGAAATAAACAAACATAAATTTAAAGATAGATGAAGAATTGTAGCCCGTATGTTTTTTTATTTTTTCATTTTTTTTCAACATTCTATTTTTTTCTTTTTTTCTTTTTTCTATTTTTTTCGATTTTTTTTTCATACACTTTTACTCTACCATCCTCTACGATAACATCAAAATAATAGGCATTTATAGGCACATCCCTACACTTGAGTTTTTATTACTGTAACACTAATTTGACCCGAATTGAAAAGATCAAAACACTTGGAGTACATTATTATGCAAATAAAGGGAATTTGAATTTAACGTTCCCTTCCCGTCATTTCATAAAATTTAACTTTTTCCATGAGTCCCAATCGTCCCAAAACTGTGTACAAAGGATATGACTCGACTTAGCAACTTATACAAGCAACTAGATAATTGAACTAAGGGTTTAGTGTGATAACAATAATGCACTAAAAATGAGTGCATACAAGGTAGGCTAAGGCGATTTGGGTGTACATTTGGGGGTGGATTGTAAACAATGCTCTTCATTGACATTCCGGAAAACCGAAACATCACGAGAACCGCGAAAAGGATAGGCTCTGAGGGGTTAACTAGGGGTATCGTGTACTAAAGATGAGTACAACACAAAGGTGTGGGGGAATTACTCAACCGATGTGGAAGAAGTAATTATATTACGGGTATCAAACAAGGGTTATCCTAATGCCTCTTATCATTTAGTTATTCCTAACTACACAAGTGTAGTCTTACTAGCGATCTTGGAATGCATCACAAAACAAGTTCTAGAATCTATTATACTACCGGTTCACACTCTAAGCATTAAAGATGAATGTTTTAATTCCTACAAATCTAAGGGCGATCCTCACATTTTGGGTGGAATTTAAGTGGTAAAGGGTTTTTGTGCTAGTTATATAATTTCCTATCCATGAGACGTGTTGGGAATTGCATATTACAAAATCTCATCCCTATTATTATCAAACACTCCTCCTTCATCATCTAAAAGTAATCGAGTCCTTATGGGTGACTCAGTGACCACATACTCATGTCCATCTATGATGGCCACAATCTCCTTGGGTTGACCCTCAGGAGACCTCGCAGAAGCTGTGGCCCATAATTGTTTGACTAAAGAGTCATAAACAACCGATGGACAAAAGGATAAAGCATAACTGATCTTTGAGCGGAGAAGGAAGTCCACCATTTGATCATAAACATCACTCCCTTTAGCTTTTTCCAAAAATGCAGTCTTGTTATGATCAATTTTGAAAGCTAAATCAGCCATTGAATCGTTCTGAGAAGGTGGAAGATGTACTTGGTTTCAAATTGAGAGGGAATTATGGAATTATGTTGTGGGATACTTCTGATTTATTATTTAAATGAGTTTCCCAAAATAATCGGTTAAATTGGTAAAAAAATCTCGGACAAAATATTTGACCAATTTGACTTTAATGAAATCCCCAAATCAACGAAAGTAGCAGGAATGAAAAGTCAGTCAGCAGTAACCAAAAAGTCAATCAGCATAAACCAACTAACTTTTGACCGCAACTACCAATTCAATACTACCAGCAGAAACCATCGCACATCAGCAGAAACAATCACTCTATCAGAAGGAATAGAAAAATAATCAATTCTTCTGATCATCACAGTGCCTCAACAGTTTCTAAACTTAACCTTTACCGATTCAAATTCCAACCATTAATTACCACCACAAAACCCTACCTACCAAAGATTCTATAATGCCTATATAACCAACCCCTTGCAACATCAAACATACAAACAAACCACAAACCCTAATCAACAAAATCGACAAATAACCAAATAACCGTGAACAACTCCCCAAACCAACCTATTGGGTTATCATCATCTGACAGTGAACCAGCCCATGATGGATGGTTAAACTACTTTCCCCCTGGTGCATCAAACAATGTGACATAATTATCCAGAGAACCTCCTAGCAGGTCACCATTTGCATACACTTCTTCAGAAGAAGATCTGCCCAATCCTCCTCCACATGAGGAGCTTGAAGTATCCAGCTCTGAGCTTACTGCTATGAATGAAGATACTGACGATGTGCTCAATGATCCAACTTACATGCCACTCAACTACAGGCCACTCAATGTTGCTCCTCTTGCTGTTCTACCACCAGGCCCTTCAGCTCCAAGGCCCCAAGCCTCCACATCAAACCCTGCCAAGAGAACCACTGTGATGGGTCTGGCAGCAAATCTAGTGTGGGATTATGTTAACAGGTAGGGAAAGGAGCATCAGAGGATGCCATAGTGGGGAAACAAGAGGCCAGAGAGGAAGCCTTGAAGATTGAAGCTGGAGTTTGGAGGGGTGTTAAGTCTGGAGAAGTGTTGTGTCAAGCTTGTTATGTGTTGAGTCTTGTACTGTTCCCACTGCATCTTTGAATGCAGTGTTTTAATAATGAATAAAAGACTCTTATGCTCGCTCTTTTGTTATCTGTTGCCACTGATTTTTTGTTTGATACTTGATCTGCAAGATGGTTAGTAGAACACAAAACATACAACACAAATATATACACATATATACACAATGAATGCAAACATATATACAAATTTACAACATAAATCCTCCCCTTAGGCCAGAAACCTCCCCTTAGGCCATAATCCTCCCCTCAAACACAACAATCAGGGGTTGATCATGCCTATATGGACAATCAAATATTGAAACCGTGGACCATCAAAAGCTTTAGTCAATATATCAGCTACATTTTCATCAGTATGTATTTTAACCACTCGAATAAGGTGTTTTTCATTAGCATCTCCGATAAAGTGGAATTTCAATGTGCTTAGTTCTTTGATGAAAAACAGGGTTTTTAACAATGCAGATGGTACTTTAATTGTCAATAAAGATCTTAGTGTTCATAAAATTGAACCCATAGTCTAATAACTGATTTTGAATCCAAAGTACCTGACCACAACAACTAGCAGCAGCAACATATTCACCCTCAGTAGAAGATGTAGCCACAATGGTATGCTTCTTGCATTGCCAGGAGATTAATCTCCTTCCTAAAAACTGACAGCCCCCAGTAGTAGATTTGCGATCAAAGTTTGCACCAGCATAGTCACTATCACTATAAGCTTCCAAGTCAAATGGAGATTCTCTAGGATACCAAAGACCCAACCTAGGTTGACCCTTGAGATACTTGAAAATCTTCTTGAATGCAGTCAAATGGGAAGTTAAAGGAGTGACTTGATGCCTGGAACAAGCACTGACTGCAAACATTATATCAGGCCTAGAATCAGTCAAATACATGAGTAAACCAATCATTGATCTGTAGAGATGAACATTAACAGCAGGATCTGGTTCATGATTTGACTTAGGCTTTGGTGCTTCATAAGGAGTAGTTGCAGTCCTAACTAGTTCCATATCAAACTTCTTGAGGATGTCATGCACATATTTCTCCTGATGAATGAAAATACCATCTGATTTTTGTTACACTTGAAGGCCCAAAAAGAATGTAAGTTCACCCATGGGACTCATCTCAAACTCACTCTTCATTAAGTCCTCAAACTACCTACACCAAGCTTCTTTGGTAGAACCAAAGATAATGTCATCCACATACACTTGAACAAGAATGATATCCCGAGAGGTCTTCCTGATAAAGAGAGTCTTATCAATAGCACCTCTCCTGTATCCATGTTTCAGTAGGAATGAAGAGAGCCTAGCATACCAAGCTCTAGGTGCCTGATGTAGTCCATAGAGTGCTTTCACTACTTTGTAGACCATATCTGGATTGTGAGGGTCTACAAATCCCTTGGGCTGAGTGACATATACCTCTTCTTCAATTTCACCATACAAGAAAGCTCTTTTTACATCCATCTGATACACCATGAAGCCCATATAAGAGGCAAAAGCCAAGAAGAGTCTGATAGCTTCTACTCTTGCAACAGGAGCAAAAACCTCATCATAATCAATCCCTTCTTCTTGTATGTGACCTTGAGCAACCAACCTAGCTTTATTTCTCACCACAATCCCCCTTGCATCTCTCTTTAACTTCAGAATCCACTTTGTACCAATTGCATACTTTCCAGGAGGTAATTGAACAAGTTCCCAAACATTCTGATTTAAAAATTGTTGCATTTCCTCCTGCATAGCAGCTACCCAATCTTCATCTGCTAATGCTTGTGCAACACTGGTAGGTTCAACTTGGGAGAGGAAGCAAGAAAATAGACAATGATGATAGTCTATGTGATTGTTCCTATGTTGAGCCTGAATGTAACTGAGAAATGCAGATTCACCAAAACCTGTCTTCTTGACCCTGCTTCTAGTTTGCACAGAGGAAGTAGGATCACCAATGATTAGAGATTGTGGATGTATTGTGTTAATCCTTTTGGTGACATTAGGACTAACATCTACTGATGTTGCCAGATTAGTGATGGTAGGTCCAAAGTCATCATCATAAGAAGAAGAATAAAAAATGCCTCTACTGGAGAGATGATGAATTCTATCCATTTCAGAACTTGTATACTCAGAATTGGCTAGATCAGATGGAGTGGAAAATCTGGTGGGAGAAGCATCAGCAGATTCTTCAACAGCAGCAACCGATCCATTACCAGCAGAATCGGCATGAGCAGCTTCCTGACCAGTAGAATCAGATACATTACCAGCAGGAACAGATACATTATCAGCAGCATCATACTTCCTGCGGGCTTCAAGAGTAGCCTACCGTAAGAGTTCCTCTGTTTCTTTGGAGAATTCATAACCAAGCTTCTCAGCATCATTCTTTGCTGCATGCTCTTGTCTTTGAAGCTTCACAAGCTCTTCTGTATAGCCTAAATCACTTGAGGTTATATCAAAAGAATCTGCAGCCTGGGTACCTGAAAAGTGGTTAGTAGGAAAAGAAGGAACAACAATAAGCTGTTCATCACACTCTGAATCTGACTCATCATCTGAAGAACCTGCAATGTTAGTCTCAGTGGCTTGTGCTTCTGCAGAAAGATTAGATTTATAACGTGTAAATCCCAAATGATCAGTTAAGTAGTCAAGATCAAAGTACCATTCTTGACCTGCTCCCTGGACATTAGGCTTGTCTTCTAGAAATCTCAGATTCAGGGTCTCTTCTATCCTGTTGGTGGAGATGTTATATACTCTGTAAGCCTTACTATGAGCAGAATAGCCTACTACAAATCCCTCATCAGCTTTCCCTTCAAACTTGCCCAAATGATCACTGGTGTTTAGGATGGTCACATGACAACCAAATGGCTTAAAGTAGGTTATGGTAGGAATCTTGCCAGACAAAAGTTCATAAGGTGTCTTGTTGTGAGGATTAGTTATCAACACCCTGTTCAGTACATAGCAGGCAGTACTGACTGCTTCAGTCTAGAACATGGATGGCAACTTTGAATCAGCAAGCATAGACCTTGCTGCTTCAATAAGGGTTCTATTCTTCCTTTTAGCAACTCCATTTTGTTGTGGAGTCCTGGCATTGCTATAGTCCCTTTTTATCCCCTTAATTGCATAGTGCTCAATCAACTTGGCATTATTGAACTCTGTCCCATTATCACACCTAATGGCTTTCACATTCTTATTCAATTGATTCTCAACCAGGGTAATGAAATCTTGAAGAATCTGAAATGTTTCATCCTTAGTCCCCAAAAAGAATGCCCAGCAATACCTATTGTAGTCATCAGTAATCACCAAACAATAGTACTTGTGATCAATGCTTCTGATAGATGTGGGACCAAAAAGATCCATGTGCAGAAGCTATAGAGGCTCTGAAATGCTGCTGACAGCAGTAATGGATTTATATAAAGCCTTGTGTTGCTTTCCCTTGTTGCAAGCCACACAATTGTGCTCATTAGTATATACTTTGGAAGGAAGTCCATGAACTAAACCAAGTTTTGCCAGCTTGTTAATAGTTTTGAAATTTACATGAGCCATTCTTCTATGCCATTTATTTGATTCATCTAAGGATGCCTTTGCCACCAAACAAGCTAAATCTCCTTCAGGCTGAACATCGTTGAGATTGAATGTATAAAGATTATGTTTCCTAGGCACCTTCAAAACAACTTGACTGTCATCAGGTATCTGGAATTCTTTGGAAAGTACCAGACATTCAGTATCAGTGAACAAAACACAAATTTTCTTGTCACATATTTGAGACATATAAAATAAGTTGAAATTTCTCAGTTGTTCCACATAATACACATTCTCAAAGTCCAGCATGGAAGTTCTAATGGTTCCTTTCCCTGTAATTTTGCCATCCCCTCCTCCAAATGTAACATCACCCCCTTGAAGAGATATAAAATCATGTAGTCTATCTCTGTTCCATGTCATACTCCTAGAACAACCACTATCAACAATACCTAAATCTTTATTTGTATGAGGATCATCCTACAAGTTAAAAGATATACAACAACATTAGTATACATGGAGACCCAAGCCATCACTGACTTGGGCCTGCCTTGTGGATCATTTTAGAAAAACCTACAGATTTATGAGATCCACTATTGTTCTTGGAACCCTTCATGAAAGATGGCTTATTGTGTATCCAAGAGCAACCTGCTGAGGGCTTAACAACAGTATCCCACCTTGCCCCCTTTTATGCAATGGGTCATTATTAACAGGCTTGTATTCATTTTGAAAATAAGTACTAGTAGGTCTGTATAAAGGCCTATAAACATTTCTTCTCCAACATGATGAGGATGACTTGTCAGCAGAAACTGGGTTACCAGCAGGAACTGGTCTACCAGCAGGAACTGGTCTACCAGCAGAATTGGTTCTGCTGGTCCTCACATGTGTTCCAGAGGGAACAAACAGAGGAATGTTGGTCACATCATTCCATATATGTCTATATCTCTGTTGATTAGTACAAACACCCATCTGTTTCTCATAAAAATCACAATCTTTGATAAGATGAAATGTACTACCACAAACAAAACATGATTTCTTCTTAAAATGCTTGTTCAAAACATGAATAGTCTTATCACAAACAAAATTATTCAAGCCACAACCAAACTCAAAATTGTTTTTAACAAAATCAACAGAACAAGAAATGTTTCTAAAATGAGCTGTCTTTGAAGAAGATTCAGTAACAGCAACTCTTGGGGAAGGCAAGGGCTTGGGAGAGGCAGACTTGGGCGTTGTAGACTCTTCACTTGAATCACAATTGGCATAGTCTTTAGAATGGGTCTCTGAAGTCCTATCACTGGAAGAACAAGAGACAAAAGTATTAGATTCACTGCTAGTGTCAGATAAGTCATTGGACTTTTGACCATAGGTCATATGTGATTCATCTGAGTCTGAGTCTAGGTTGGGTGGCCTAACAATACCATTTATAGAAGAAGGAACTGAATGCATTTCACCTTGTTTTATATATTTAACAGGTTTTCTATATTTATCTTCTTCTTCATAAGTGACAAGATTAAAAACACTGTATTCATTGGGGTCATACACCTCATCTGGACCAATATAGTCCTTGAAGCCTAATCCCATCTTAGTTTTAACAGACATAGAACTATTCCACAGTTTATCTAGGTTTCTAGCCTGTTCTTGCCACTGCTTATGCCTAGCCACCTCTGAATTTAGATTAGCTTGAAGACCCTCTTTTTCAGCAATCACCTTAACATATTCTTTCTTATTAAATTTTAGCTTGTTTGTGGTGTTGTCCAAATCTCTTTCTAAAACTTTAATTTTCTCTTCAAGAGCCAATTGATTTTGTTGGTACCAGGCCTTTTGTTTTTCTAAGGATTTAATAGTTTTCTTATAGGCCTGAACCTGAATAAAATATTCTTTATATTGGCCATTAACATCATCAAATTCACTTTTAAGAGCATCATATTTAGCATTACAACCAAACATACAAATTTGTACCTGAGAAGTGATGCCCATTAGTGCAATCTCATCAGCAGTATCAGCAACCAATCCAACCTGAGGATTTTCATCCTCAGCTTCATTCACATGCTCATCCCAGTCAACCCTTGACTCCAGAGACAACAAGTCTGTAGGTTTCACCTCCTCAGCTTCCTTGAGCTTGTATGCATTGTACCTTCTTCTGTCACCTCCCTTCTTGTCAGGACATTCCCTAGCAAAGTGACCTAGTTGGTTGCATTCAAAGAACTTGATCTTCTTCCTGTCAAACCTGGCTGATTCTCTTCCCTTGTAGCCAAACTTCCTCCCAAATCCCTTCTCAAACCTGTTGACTTTCATAGCAAGCATGGCCATCTGCCATTTGAGATCCATCTCCTCCAAATCCCATTTATCCACTTGTTCAAAATCTTCATAGGCCAACTACTGTTGGTCTTCAGTTTCAGCAACAAAAGAGTGAAGGACATCCTCTATCACAGAATTGGACTTCGATTTTCTTGTAGAAGAAGTGTGCGTTCTGGTTGCTGCTGATGAAGAAGTGGGACTTTCAGCATAAGACACCATTGTGTTAGCACCGGTAGCACTAACAAAAGCTGAGTGTGTTGGAGTTGGAGAATAAGATGAATGACCCTTGATGTCAATTTCAAGAGATCTAAGCTTATTGTATAAGTCATCAAAGCTTAAGTAGTCAAGGCCTCCCTTTGCCTTGAGTGTCAGAGAAACCTGCCTCTAGGAAGAAGGTAAAGCACGAAGGAACTTGAGATTACATTCCTCATTGTCAGGTTTGGACTTCATCTAATTTAGCTGGCTGAGGATTTTCTGGAACCTGTCATACCCCTTGTATATGCCTTCCTCTTCAGAAATTGAGAACTCTTGAAAGTTCTACTTGAGCATTGACTTCCTCATCTTTTTAGACTCTTCGTTACCTCCAAACCTTGATTTTATTGCTCTCCATATTTCTCTTGCATCATCAAGATGATAAAAGTCACTCATATGCTCATCTGGAAGAGCTTGAAGCAAGGTTGTCCTTGCCTTGGTTTCCCTCTGAAGTGCAATCTGTTCTGCATTTGTTGTGGCTGGAATAATTATCACATTCCCATCAGAATCTCTTCCAGTAGCCTTCTTATTGTTGCCTTTTAGAACAATATTCCAGAGATGGATGTCACTATTGGAAATATAATTTTCCATCTTCATAGCCCATATGTCATATTCATCCTTTTTCAGATAAGGGAACTTAGCATTGTTATTGGACATGGTGGTAACCACCTGCTGAATTGTGGACTGAGTATTGGATGCCTGAGGTTGCTCCTCATTTTCTGAGTCTGAATATTTTGATGATGTCATTGTGATTAGAGTTTGTGAAAGAGAGTATGATTATCTTCTTGGAAAGATTCTCACCAGGCTCTGATGCCACTTGTTAGTTCAGTCCCAGATAGATCTTATGAGCCTTAATGAAAGTATAGTAACCAGTGTAATCACAAGAATACTATGGAGAGCCTTTTCTAGAATTATGTTTACGCAGAATATAAACACAAGACTCAAAAAGACAATAAACACCAAATACTTGATCCTCTATGGATCTTTTTCAATTACTAATAATATTGTTACAAAAACGTACGTGAAAACCTAGCCGCTGGTTTCTTTTATACTATCAGAAACCCTAATTCTGCAGCTTGCAAAACACTCAAAAGATATGCATTATCTATTCCTAATTTAACTCGTGCATATCACAACTAAATACTAAATATATGGAAACTACATATCCGCAGAAACAAAACTAACTATCAGTAGCAACTGCACTATCCGCAGTAACCACACTATCAGCAGAAAAATTAACTCTATCAGCAGGAACCATAACAGCAGGAACCCACTATTACAAAATTCCTAACAATTTTGATCAAGCTAAGGCTTTAATATTGCATCAAAAAAAGGTAATACGGCATGTACGCAACATTATGATGATTCCGATAGCTTGCAACCATCAGGAGGGAGAAGTTGGTGTTTCATCTTCTGTAATTGGATTGGCGAAGGGATTTGTGCTTAAGACCGAAGAAGGAGAAGTAGTGTGTGTACATTGGGGCTTTTTACCAACTTGGATGCAATACTAAGTGAGTTATGTTGTTATGATGTTCCCAGAACGACAACCATTGTGCTACAATCAAGAGTCTACTTTCTCCGCTGCGTGTTAGAAGAGTGTTGTCGGTTCAGGAGGGAGCAAAAGAAAATAAAAAGGCTCACTAGTTAGGAGGGAGTAATAACCTAACTAGACCGTTACAGTTGAAGTTCAGAGCTACAAGGATTTGTGCCGTCAGCGCCAAAGATCAAATGCCGAGATCGTCGAAAGGGAGAACTTCAAGTTTGCCTCAGTATCTAGACTACAGAGACTCTGCGCTTCAACAAAGTCAACATTGTTCATTACTTTTGTAATTTACTTTGTTTTGTATTTATAGGTCTCATTGTAACCATTCATGTGTGACGATATCTTGGAGGGAGATTGTTAGCCTCGCTCTTTTATAAATATAACGTCACTTATGTGAATTGGACTAGATGCGTAGTATACTTTGCCCATAGAGACTAGTATAGTTTAAGTGGCAAAGTAATGGTTTGTTGAGCCTATAAATACCTCTCATGACTCTCCATGAGGGGTGAGGTGAATTATTTGGTTAAGTGTATTGTGTGTTTTATTAATAAAAGTTATCATTTGTTTCTCCTCCCTCTCACTACTTTCTCTCTCTAAAAGGATGAAGATATTCATCTTCTTCCATCAACCTAGGCCTCCAAAAACCAAATAAATCTATAAGTTATTCGGTCCTAACAAGTGGTATCAGAGCCAGGTTTCGATCCTGGGACCTGTGGGTTATGGATGCAATACTAAGTGAGTTATGTTGTTACGATGTTCCCAGAACGACAACCATTGTGCTACAATCAAGAGTCTACTTTCTCCGCTGCGGTTGGACGAGAGTTGTCGGTTTAGGAGGGAGCAGAAAAAGAAAAAGGCTCACTAGTTAGGAGGGTAGTTAACTAACTCGACCGTTCAGTGAAGTGTCAGAGTACCGGCTACAGAGACTCTGCGCTTCAACAAAGTCAACATTGTTCATTACTTTTGTAATTTACTTTGTTTTGTATTTATAGGTCTCATTGTAACCATTCATGTGTGACGATATCTTGGAGGGAGATTGTTAGCCTCGCTCTTTTATAAATATAACGTCACTTATGTGAATTGGACTAGATGCGTAGTATACTTTGCCCATAGAGACTAGTATAGTTTAAGTGGCAAAGTAATGGTTTGTTGAGCCTATAAATACCTCTCATGACTCTCCATGAGGGGTGAGGTGAATTATTTGGTTAAGTGTATTGTGTGTTTTATTAATAAAAGTTATCATTTGTTTCTCCTCCCTCTCACTACTTTCTCTCTCTAAAAGGATGAAGATATTCATCTTCTTCCATCAACCTAGGCCTCCAAAAACCAAATAAATCTATAAGTTATTCGGTCCTAACAAGTGGTATCAGAGCCAGGTTTCGATCCTGGGACCTGTGGGTTATGGATGCAATACTAAGTGAGTTATGTTGTTACGATGTTCCCAGAACGACAACCATTGTGCTACAATCAAGAGTCTACTTTCTCCGCTGCGTGTTGGACGAGAGTTGTCGGTTTAGGAGGGAGCAGAAAAAGAAAAAAGGCTCACTAGTTAGGAGGGAGTAATAACCTAACTAGACCGTTACAGTTGAAGTTCAGAGCTACAAGGATTTGTGCCGTCAGCGCCAAAGATCAAATGCCGAGATCGTCGAAAGGGAGAACTTCAAGTTTGCCTCAGTATCTAGACTACAGAGACTCTGCGCTTCAACAAAGTCAACATTGTTCATTACTTTTGTAATTTACTTTGTTTTGTATTTATAGGTCTCATTGTAACCATTCACGTGTGACGATATCTTGGAGGGAGATTGTTAGCTTCGCTCTTTTATAAAGATAACGTCACTTACGTGAATTGGACTAGATGCGTAGTATACTTTGCCCATAGGGACTAGTATAGTTTAAGTGGCAAAGTAATGATTTGTTGAGCCTATAAATACCGCTCATGACTCTCCATGAGGGGTGAGGTGAATCATTTGGTTAAGTGTATTGTGTGTTTTATTAATAAAGTTATCCTTGTTTTCTCCTCCCTCTCACTACTTTCTCTCTCTAAAGGATGAATATATTCATCTTCTTCCACCAACCTAGACCTCCCAAAACCACATAAATCATAAGTTTTTCGGTCCTAACAGATAACTATTTAGTTTTTCTTGTAAAAGAAAGGTTGAGAATGTTGGAAACATTAGGCTTCAACTTACTAAATGAGTTTCATGCATATCTGTTTTAGTATTTGGATAATTGGGATTGATAGACAATTTTTACTTTATGATGAATAAAGATACTTGGTATTTGTTATTCATTCATATAATAATTGTTATCCTATATTTGCATGTTTAATCCTTGAATAAGTTTATTATTCTAAATATGTCCATTGTCGGTTAACAATATGGGAATATTGTTATGATAAGGCAAATGTGAGTGTTGGTTATAATTCTAACGAGAATTTGGATTGTTCCCGCCAAACTCATATGTATTCACTAGAGATGCATATTGGATTCCCCAACTTTCAAAAATTTACTTTTAGATCCTTGTCATAAGTAAATATTGAAAATGGTTTGTTATCTTCATCCTTAGACTTGAGATGCAAGCAAGTTCTGTTATGTGTGGATATCATTTTTTGTAAGTATACGCAAAACGCTATCTGAACAAGGTAGTTATAAAAGCTATATTTCGGAGTGATGTGAAGCAGCATCCACAACACTTGTAGTCAATAAAGGATTTGTTACTCCACTTGATATGTGCAGAAAGATACCATGGCGCCTCTCCAGAATTAATAAGATAATTGTTCGGCCGAACCCAAAGGGTAATGCAAGATGATACTTGATTACATTTGGTATATCTAATTAAATTCTATAACGAGATTCTAAATAGTTAAACTATATGGAATGATTTGAGATCCATAATCCATGGTTTAATGGTATCTATAACAAAGGATGATTAGAGCAAGACATTGAATAACCATGCTACTAAGAAACTTTTACGAAACTATTCTCTCAGACACTTTTAGTTAAAAAGCGAGTGAGAGCGTTTGCTAGGCGTTCCCGTCGTTAGTTTTGTGTGCCATTCGACACACCAACTCCCAAGTGGGAGCTGTTGGTTTGTGGGAGTTATAAACACACGTAAACGACTATTAGTGTGTGAGCCGATGGGGGCACACGCGATAAACACAAGTATACGTGTTGAACGTAAATATAATCTTGAATTACGTACCCGACATGCATGCAAATATTGACCCGATTATTATTGAGATCCATGGGCTGTTTTCGGATTGAATATAGGTCGAATTGAGTGGACAAGCCTTGGGCTTTTGGGTTTCCACTGATCGGGCAATATGGGCAGGAATGGGTTGGGTTTTGTTGCCTTGTCGACCAAACCACAAGCTTGGCTGTTAGGTCGGTTGGTTACATATATATACCAACCCCTCACCCATTCCATTGTACGCATATCTTATATCACCTATACCCTAAAACCGATCCAACTTCTTCCCAGCTGAAAGTCTTAGTCGACTAACTTCATAAGTTGATTAGGGGTTGTGTTTAATCTTGTTCCTAAACTTGTAATCGATCAAGTGTTTAGGTGTGAAAGATTGGAGGTTTTTTCTTGTTGGTTTCTAGTCGCAAAACAGCAGCAAGGAAGGTGATTTCTTTTCTGGACGTGGGTAATTTTCTCGGATAGGAAGCACAAGATATCGGACCATCTTGTCCGATATCGGGTATAATATAAACAGCAGCTTCTTGCTGTTTTAAAGTTCACGGACAGAAGTATAAGCAGGTTCTTTGGTTTCTGTACGTGGGAATACAAGTGGTCAAGTGTTTGATTGGTTTATTAGTTACGTTCTCGACTAGCGTTTTAATTGAACATATACGTTAATCGGGTTTGTGTGTGATACTTTTCGAGGTATCTATTTTAGATACTTAAGGTTTCGTTTTGGTTTCTTGTTCTATTACTAGAGATCAATTGCCAAGCAAAGTTAGCTTTTCTATATCCCTTTTAATTAATTAATATTGTATTAATTATTTGTTTATTAAATACGTGCTTAACATAATTGCATTAACTAGATCCAATATCCGCTGCGTACTCGTAGAGGTTAATGGTTAACTGGTTCTAAAATCCCAACAGTTTGAACAAAAGTTGATCAAAGAAACTGTAATGCAAACTACTTATATATTGATTTGTTGTACTAATCAATCAAAAATCCTAAATCACTTACCACTTACGAGTAGTCTATTGAGCTACTCGTGTGCTCCTGTGGTGTCTTTGAGGAATCTTCAATTTTTATGGCCGTAAATCTGAAACCAAACATCACTATACTAAAAACATTGAATAGATAAATGATCAGTTTTTATATCAAGCTTAATAACACAGATACCAGCCCGATTCTGTTGTTTGGATCACATTTATAAGACAGGTCCTTCAACCCAAAAACCAATAAAAACTAGGGGAGTTGCAAGAAGGTTATCACGTGTAATAATGTTGTTACAATAAATATGTTTAATGCAGTTGTTTTCTACGATTAGTTTTGTTTTCATAATATGTATAAAGAAAATAGAAAAAAAAATGTAATATTGAGAGAACATGAACAAAATACAAATTAGATAACATGGTTTCAATATTTTTCCTTACTTTGTTCAAACAAGTATTTAAACACAACTTTATTTTTTTGAAAGGCTATACTAACTATCTCACAATCTATATACAACAAATCAATCTCACAATGTCTTAAACATGACTTAAATTCACATCCATTTAGTTGGGGAACATTTTCACACATGGGGCAGCAATGGAAGACCAGCGGTAAGTATTTAAACACAATAAAGACCCCTAATTTAGCAAATCCATCATCATAGTGTTTTTTTGTAACCATATAGTAATCTACCTTTTTATTTCTAAAAAGATATCAAATATGATTAAAATAAGGGTAATTCATTATGCATAACCAAGTTACAAAAAAACCATTATGCAGTACGAAAACTTGGTTGACTAGTCTACAAGGGTAAGTTGATCATTTTACACTTTATCTTCTATTAAAAAAAAAATGATGTCCACAGTAACACATTTTGGACCAACAATAATAATAATGCTAGATGTTAAACCTGAACTAAATAAACCCCGATAACTCACTTCAAAGCTCATGCGTTATAAAATTCCGCGAACCAGTAACCATCACTAAGTTTTCGGCGAACATCTTCTAACATGAACTAACAAAACTTGAAGCCCTAATCCTATCACAATACCACAACGGGAAATTCAGAAACATCTTCCAAAATGTCATCACTAAAACCCTCCTTCATCCTCACCGCCAGCCACACCCTCATCCACCAAACTCAGCACCGTCGGAAAATTCACCGGGGACACCATTTCTTTAACATTTCTGATAACAAATATAACATATGATATAACATATGCTTATAACTTTCCGGAAAACCATAAAGCTTAGAACTTTTCGGCGAATCACCACTTAAATATTGTATACAGATTTGAGATTTGGGTCAAGAACTTTTTCAGAAAAGGTTTGACTTTGATTCTTGTGTACTTTTTTTTGTGTAATAACTAATTATAGTTATGGTTATATCGTATGATGATATGTTTGATAATTATAGTTTTGGTGAAAATGTGACGTCGTCCCGCATTGTACCGGCTGCTCTAAGTCCATTTGAAATAAATGGTTATGAATTCCTCTAACCCTTCTTATTTTTATTTTTATTTTCATTTGATCTAACTCTATATTTCAAAACCAGACTTCGTTAGGATGGTCCCTTAACTAAAATCACTAACAATAGTTTATGTTCTTCAAATGGCTTTCAACAAATGATGATTTTCTTTTTTTTTTATTATTTTTTTTCACTCTTTTTGACCCACCAAGTTTTGATGATATCCTATTTTATTTTTGAATTTATTTTTTGGCAACACAATGTAAACAGAATTTTGCTATGCATTTTCACAAATCGATTTTCGCGGTTACAACAATGTAGCTTTGTTTTGTGATTTTTTTTTCAGTGTTCATTAGCCGTTTAGGAAAACAACTTTTTTGCGGCTCTTGGGGTAAGTTCCATTTGACTCTAAAAAATTGCTACATAACTTGAAGTTCATGAACATCTTGCTACATGGCATGCTCAAATAGTCAAATTCCTTTATTTTTTTCCATAAAGTTTAGGGCAAATTCCATAAAAATGTACTCAACTTATAGCCAATTTCAATTTAATGTACTATACTTTTTTTTCTTCAATTTAATGTACTCAACTTATTTTTGATTGCAATGTAAGACATATAACGGATTTCTCAGTTATCTTATGTTGAAAAAATTACATGTTTCGTCCCTATGGTTTATCCCAATAACATTCGTAGTCCCTATTTCATTTTAATTACGCCAGAAAAATGTTTTCGTCCGCTTTTATACGTTTTCATACGTTTTGTCAATTTTTATACGTTAAAATTAAAAAAAAAAAAACATTTTTTTTTTAAATTAATGTTTTAAAAAAATTATTTTTTTTGAAAAAAATAAACTTTAATAAAAACAATAAAATTTTTAATTTTTTTTAAAAAGAATTAAAAAAAAATTAAAGTTTAAAAAAAATAAAAAAGTTAAAATTTAAAAAAGAAAATTTTTAAAAAATATATAAAAAGTTTTAAACTTAAAAAAAAATTAAATTAATTTTTTTTAAATGATTAAAATTTTTAAAATTATATTTTTTTAAAAATCTGGATAAAAACTTTTTTTAAAAATTTTAATTTTTTTAAAAATTTTAATTTTTTTAAAAATTTTAATTTTTTTAAAAATTTAAGTTTTTTTAAAAAAATTATTTTTTTTGAATAAATTTAAAAAATTTGTTGTTTTTTCAAAAAATTATTTTTTAATTTTTTTTAAATTTTAATTTCTTTAAAAAAGTTAACGTATAAAACTTGACAAAACGTATGAAAACGTATAAAAACGGACGAAAACATTTTTCTGGCGTAATTAAAATGAAATAGGGACTACGAATGTTATTGGGATAAACCATAGGGACGAAACATGTAATTTTTCAACATAAGATAACTGAGAAATCCGTTATATGTCTTACATTGCAATCAAAAATAAGTTGAGTACATTAAATTGAAGAAAAAAAGGTAGAGTACATTAAATTAAAATTGGCTATAAGTTGGGTACACTTTTATGCAATTTGCCCTAAAGTTTATGTTGTATTATTGGTTTTCAACAACTAATGATACCATTAATCATTATATACTTTGTTTTGTACCCATCCAAGTGTTTGATGAAATACCACTTCAATTTTTGATTTGATCTTCTTATTATCTTCAACTACTTGAAGTTCCCTACACAATATCACGTAGATGTTACGAATTTTCAAAAAACAAGTTTTCGGTCACACCAACATATCTTGGCAGTATCCAAATTTCGTTTTAACAACCACGTATATGTGGCTCTTCGGATAAGTCAAATTCAATGTTTCAAACACGGTTTCTTATGTTCGTTTCGATTTTTAAATTGTTACATATCGGTATTTCCAAGAAACTTCCATAGTATATATTACTCTCCATATGTAATATCCTCACAAAACATTTCCTAACTCATTTTCTCATCTCTCAATCATTTTACCTTTAATAAATGGTTATACTCAAAGATGTTACACAAGAATCTTCATCACGTAATGATCTTCAGTATGATGTATTTTTGAGTTTTCGCGGTGCTGACACTCGTAATAGTTTCACCAATCACCTCCACACCGCCCTCGTGAATGCTAATGTCAAAACCTTTTTGGACGATACTGAGATCGAAACCGCTCTATATGTAAAACCAGAGTTAGAGAGTGCCATTAGAGCATCGAGAGCTTCTATAATTGTGTTGTCAAAGAATTACGCTTCTTCCACTTGGTGCCTTAATGAACTGGCGCTGATCCTCCAACAACATAGGGACTTTAAGCTAATTGTTATCCCGATATTCTATCATGTCGATCCTAGCGATGTGAGGAAGCAACAAAACAGCTTCGGAGATGCAATGGCGGATCATATGCAGAAGATGGAGGCAGAAACAAATGCAGAGAAAAAGAATGAATGGGCTCAAAAGATGGTGATATGGAAGAACGCACTTACACATGTTGCTGATATAAAAGGGAAAGAACCAAAGGATAGGTAATTAACTACTTTCATCTCTTTGTTCAGGGTGAAAGTACGTAACATATTTTTTTCAAATAAAAAAGTTTACGTAATGTATTTCGTAAATTGTCAAAGATACGCAACATATTTTTAAATAGTCTTCGATTTAGCTAATATAACCGGTTACTAGCAAGTTAACAAGTTACAATTGGATTAAAAGTTACACGGTCCCCAAACTGAAACGAATTCGCGTATTTGATTCTTTTTTGATAACGCACGTTAAAATAAAAAATTATAAAACTTTTAAATTTTATTTCTTAAAATCTAGATAACTTTTTTTAAATTTATATATATTTTTTTAAAAGGATAAATTTTTTTTAAGTTTATTTTTATTTTTATTTTTTTAGTCTGAATAAATTTTTATATTTATTTTAAAATATTGAAAATTGTAATTATTTTTAAAATATATATATATATATATATATATATATATATATATATATATATATATATATCCAGATTTTTTTATTTTTTTAAAAAACTAGAAGATTTTTGGATTTATATTTATTTTTAAGAAAATTATAATTTTCAAGATTTAAAAAAAATATATAAAAAATTTATCCAGACTAAAAAAAAAATAAGAAAAAAAAAAGAAAAGAAAAACCTTAAAAAATATACAAAAAAATTATCCCATTTTTTAAATAAAAAAAATTAAATTTTAAACGAATCAAGTACGCGAATTTGTTCCAGTTTGGGGACAAATGGTGTAACTTTTTATCCAGCGGTAACATGTTAACCTGCTAGTAATCGGTCATATTAGCTAGATCGATGATTATTTGAAAATATGTTGCGTATCTTTGACAATTCACAAAGTACATTGCGTAGCTTTCACCCCTTTGATTATCTCTTTTTTTAATATACTTGAATTTCTTTTAATAAAGATTTAAACTTAATATCATTTTCAATTATATTGTCCTTTAGTTTACACTTCTTTTTTTTAAAGTTTTAACCGTCCTAAAATTGTGTTCTCGTTTCTACAACAATATATATGTTGTTGAATACATTTGTGTATTCAGAGATTAATTATTATTTTTGGTAAAATAAGCTCAGAAATTTTGATCGCATCAGATGCACTCCATCTTATCGCAAACATGTAGAGCTCGATAATCTATATCTATATCTATACTTCTATATTATTATATAAAGCATTTAAGTTGTGGGGTATTAAAAAAATTAAGATAATAAGGTGTAATCTTGATAATCCATCTCATATTTTACAAGGGAACCATATCATAGAGTGACATGTGACACTTCTTCATTAAAAAATTAATTTTATTTTCAAATTGAAATATTCTTTTACCGATTTATTTTTTATAATTTTAATTTCACAATATTTTGTAAAAATTTTATACTCTTTAATTAAATATCTATTTTGATATATTTTTATTAATTTTTAGTGAGTTTATTTTAATTTGATTCAAACCTTTTACAACTTTAACATTAGTTTGAATTAATAAAAACTTGATACGTCAAAATTATATACGTTTGGAAAGAGTATTTGACGGGTTAGAAAGTGTGAGGGTCGTTGTATATGCAGGAATAATGATGTCAAATGGTGTTGCGGGAAAGCTACAGGAAACCCAAACAAACATATACAATGAAAACATATGCGTTCGGATTGTTATGAAATGAATTTACTAAGGGTACGTTTGGTATGAGTGAATCGTTTAGAAAGGAATTGCAAGAGAGAATGGAATCACATAAATAGGGAATAATCTATAAGAAAGAAAATATATTTAATTGTTTGGTATAATCAAGAATCAAGTATAGAATGTGATAAATATTGAATTCTCTTGTTTGGAACAAACAAATAATAAACTCATAAGAATGTAAAACATATATTTTAAAGATGAATAAATTAAATACAATTGATACCACAATGTTTTGATTAGTTTATATATACGTTTATTAAAATATGTCTAAGTGGAAGTTGTTGGATTGTGAACATACTTATATACGTATGTCTGGTTTCGAACTCGAGCCTATGGGATTGCACATGTTACGTTTGAAGATTCAATTATAATTAATATTAATAAAGTATTGTATTAATTATTTCACGAAAAACCCACTATCCCAAATTGGTGGAGAGAGGGATTTAGCTTGCTATGGGAAAACTATATAATGAACGCTTTAGGCTATAGCAAGCCAATCTTTTTTTCCTTCTCCTCTCTTTTCTTCGTCGAATCGACTACCCCCAATAAAGGTTGGGGTTCTCAATTTTGGTTCTTGAACATTAGTAATTGGTTTGTTACCTGATAAGAACTAGCATTCTAATTGAATTGCTATAACAACGTGTGTGCGAGATCGTAGAGAAATCCTACTTTGGATTTTTGGTGGTGAAGTATTCGGCTAAACCATTTAGTCGATTTCTATAAACCCTAAATTAGGGTTTATGGGTTTTGATCTTGCGTTTGATTCAATTGGGGATTTTCTATAAACCCTAATTGCAATGAAAGCTAACAAGGTATGTTTTCTTTATGTGTAAGTTAATTAATTACATACTAGAAGGGTACCCACGCAATGCGGCGGCGGGTACCCGATGACTATTTTGTAGCGAACAAATGTTTTTCATTTTTACGTCTAATTCAAGTAAGTTTCTCTCTTTTCAACTCCGCTTCTTCCCGACTACTAAAGAAAACTCATAAAAATATATCAAAATGGATGTTGAATTAAAGAGCACAAAATTTTAAAAAATATGGTGAAATTAGATCATAAAAAAATTAAACGGATTAAAAGATAAAGGTGATTAATTAGTTAGGAAGTGACATGTGTCACCCCATTATTAGATCTCTTTATTTTAGTTTGTTAGAGCTCCTCCTTTTTTGTTATTTTTTAGTTAGAGAAGTGACACATGTCACTCAATGATTGGAGCTCCTTATCTTATTTTTTTAATTCTTTTCATAATAAGCAAGTAAAAAAGTCTGAATTTTTAAGTCTTCTAATTTTAAAAGGCCTAAATGCATTATAAAATAGTACAGATATTAGATCTAATCTTCTGCTGCGTGCTTTGTGATATTTGTTAAGTTATATGAATGTCAATAATTAAATTCCAACAAAAATTTGGTTTGTCAGATGTATGAATTGTATTTTCTACTTCCAAGTAAAATTTATTTCAGGCTAGAGACGGATTTTATCGAAGAAATTGTCACCAACATCTATCATCAATTAGGCGTACTCCTAAGGAGTTCACTGCCACAAGACCCCCAACTAATTGGGATAAATTATTCCGTTGATTTCCTCAGTTCATGGCTCCAAGATGGATCTGAACATACCGCTGATATCCTCACTATATTGGGTATGGGTGGGATCGGGAAGACATCTTTGGCCAAACATGTCTATAAGTTACATTGTCGTGAATTCGACCGAAGTAGCTTTATTGAAAATATAAGTAAATGTGTGGAAAAATTTAATGGATTGCTCGATGTACAAAAACAACTTTTTGAAGACATTTCGAAAGCAAGTTTAAATCGAGTTCATGATGTTTCTGTGTACACCTCTACCATTGAGAACGCTCTAGCCCGTAAAAAAGTGTTTATAGTTCTTGATGATATTGATAGTCTTGACCAGTTGGATGCGTTACTTGGAAACAAAGGTTTTTATCCAGGAAGCAAAATAATAATAACAACCAAAGACGCGTCGTTAACACAGAGATGTGAACTATTCAACTCGCAAGTTCAACCCAAGCATAAAACACACTTACTTGAAGGCTTATATGAGAGTGCATCACTAAAGCTTTTATGTCTTCATGCATTTAAGTGTGAAGATCCCAAACAAGGCTACAAAGAGGTCTCAGATAAGATAGTGAATTATTGTCAAGGACATCCATTGGCTCTTAAAGTTTTGGGCAGGTCTTTACATAATCGAGATGTAGCTTATTGGGAGGAATGTATAGAAAATCTAAATGTAGAAACTGATTCTCGGATAAATAAGGTCTTGAGAATGAGCTTTGACTCTTTGCCATCTCAAAAGGATAAAGAATTGTTTAAGCATATTGCTTGTTTTTTTGTTGGAATGGATAGAGATATTACTGAAACAATATTAATTGCATGTCACATGAAGGCAACATCTGGGATCACGAATCTCATGGACAGATGCCTTCTTAGTATTGGATGGAATAACGAGTTGATAATGCATCACTTGGTTCAAGAGATGGGCAGAGATGCAGCACGCCAAGAATCACCTCGTAGGCGATTATGGTGTGATGAGGGGTCATTTGATGTTTTGAGACAAAAAAAGGTAAGATGGCATTTAGTATCATTTATATACGTACATGTGTATAACATTTTTTTATTACCTTCTAATTTTTACGTTCCTTTTTTCATAGGGTAAGGAAAATATTCTTGGGCTTGCCCTTGACATGAGAATGCTTGAGAAAGAGAAGTTTAAGTTGAAACCAGATGCATTGAGTAAGATGGAGAATCTAAAACTACTACAACTCAACTACGTGAAGGACTTCTTTTGGCTCTTGAATTTTCCAGAAGAACTAAGATGGTTGTGCATGCGAGGGTTCCCTTTAAAGTCTATACCTTCAGAAATTCCAATGGAGAATGTGGTTGTTCTTGACATGTCATATAGCAAACTTGAATCTTTTGACATGTCTTTTAAACCACTTGCGGGTAGGAAATTGGTAAGTACTATAAGGAATCTACTTCAACTTTTAATGTTCTTCAATGTTTAGTTACTGCATTAGAATAACTATTATTCCCATTTCAATAGTTGACTGGGTCGCGCTCAAAACATGACCCGTTGCTAGGATCTCTGAAGATTCTTGATCTAAGTTACTGCGATCAGCTTCATAATCTCGGTGGCTTCTATGAACTCCCTTCACTCCAGAGTTTATTACTTAGAAATTGCTCGAGTTTGATTGAAGTCAGTGAAACAATTGATCATTGTGATGAGCTTATCTTTATTGATCTCAGTAACTGCAAAGAGTTAAGAATGCTTCCAAGAGCGTTAGCCAAGTTAAAGAAGGTTGAACAGCTGGTGCTAGATGGATGTAATATAGGTGAACTTGCCATGGAGGTTGTACCTAGAGATTCGAAGTCCTTGGCTATTTATTTACCGAGCTCATTGGTAACGCTGTCACTTGCAAATAATAAGCTGTCCAATGAATCCTTTCCCATGGACTTCAGTTGCCTATCTATGTTGACGTATTTATGTTTAGATGGTAATCCAATAGTTTCAATGCCCAATTGTGTGAGAAGTCTTCCTAGGCTTGAGACACTTAGTTTGCAGGACTGTGAAATGCTGGTGTCAATCGAACATCCTCCACGTACACTAAAAGCGTTGGCATGCCAGGTTTCTATGAAGAGTCGCCAAGATGGTTCTAAGTCTTTGATACAGAAAATTGCATTTGATCCAGAAATGCCCCCACTCAAATTATGGTTGTCTTTGTTTGATATAGCAGCTTCATCCATTGAAATTGAAGGAATGATCAAAATCCAACCTATAGCAGGTGTTGATGATGCTATCTTACGTAGTTTGGGGTGGAGGAACTTAAAGTTCATTAATGAAAGGCATGTGGGAATTTATCAATTTAGCAGAGGACCAGAGATATCTCAAACCCAGGTTCCTCTAACTATATGTGTTTATATGAATGTGTATATATGACTTATTCTGATTAATTTTGCTTGTGTTTTGGCAGATGTATTATGCATTTGGAATATTCAGCACAATTTATCGGGGAAAAGTGATGCCAACATGGATCAGGCGTAGAAGCAAGGGGCGTTCTATTTCATTTACCACTCCATCATCTTCTAAAAGGCTCACAGGACTGAATTTCTGCTACGTGCAGACATTAAAATTTTCATGGGGGTCTCAATCTCAGTTGTTCAATTTGCCGTATATCAGAATTAGTAATATAACAAAGAACCTCACCTGGATATACAGGCATCATATTGACTGGGTCAATGTGGGTGGAGAGAGTTTAACATTCTTAAGCCATTGGATGTTTGGGGAGAATGAGCTGGAAGATGGTGACCAACTTACTATTTCCATAAAAGATGCTTGGGATGGATTTAATGATAGTATAAGTCATGAAAAAAGGGAGTGTGGGGTGAGTTTTGTGTATGATGATGGAAAGAACAAAGAAGATGCGTTGAGTTATTACAAGTCGTGGAATCATATCATTGGTGGAGATCTCTCTCCTTTTCAGTTAACAACAGGGGAATACTACCTAGAAAGCAAGTATATTGAATGGTATACTACCTATAAATCCTATCCAAATCGACCTCACCCTTTCATTGCAGAGGGTGTCCTATATAAAGGTAGAACCCATTTTACTATATATTCTCTAAAAAGTTGTTGTCTGTTGTATAAACTTTAAACTTTTTTTTTATCTCAGTAAAAGAAAGGCGCTTTAAAGCTTTCTCGCAAAAGAAGTCCAACACGCGTGGTCGCACAATTAAGGTATGTTTTCGATACCCAAACACTTTTTTCATAACACGAGCAAAAACCACACATAGCCGAATATTTATTCATTATAGCTCTTAATTGGTCACAGGATGTATCAAAATACAAGTAATTATAACCTTGCTATGGAAGGACTCATTACACATAATCATTTCAAGGTGTTGCCGATTTTATTAATTTTTTGGCGTTAGAAAACATATAATCTCGTTCTTACTTTCTCACACAGGTTGTGTTTAGAACATGTGTGAATGAGTATGTGTTGTTCAAAAAATTAATATTAACATTTGGCATAAACTTGCAGAGATATTGTACACTAGTATTGGATGAACATGTGTGTATTGTTTGATCTATTTGTACTTTATTCTAGACAGTGATTTTGTCATCATCAAGCGGCTTGGTTGTGCCAATTTCCATTGCAATCGTCGCACCAAGTCACACAAAATATTTTTACTTGTCAAGTGTTTGATGAAATGCCTTTGCACTTTCGATTTCATTTTTTCTATAGGTTCAGGTTCCCAACATACTGTAATGAGGATCTTATGGGTATTCAAAAATCGATTTTCTTTTGTTAGTCAAACAACCCTCAAGAAAGCAATCTCGATACTATCTTCCTTTTGTGATTTTCCTGTGTCTATTTCCCCTTTAAAGGACACGCTTTTTTGTGAGCTCGCTCTCAACCCGCTATCAGCCTCTCAGGTCTTTTTTTTTTGGGTAACGGGTTGGTTTCAATAGCTCTATCATGAATGACTCTTTCCACAAGTCGTCTTCTTTTTTTCTTTTTCTTTTTTCTTTTTTCTTTTTTTTTCATGAAAATGTGAAGATATATTACTACCAAATTAGGCATATAAAAAGGCTATACAGAGGATCAAGAACAGGCTCTTAGATCCTTAGAATGGGACAATACAGAAATTTTAGAACCAACTAGATACAAGGAAAAACTACATGGTAGAATACAAGGCAAAAATTCAGTTCCTAATCAACCATATGGACTTAGAATTACGTCAGTGAAAAGTAACAAAAAGCCATATAGCTATTAGGCCCCAAGGCAGTAAGACCAAAAAACTAGACTTCATTTCCTGTTTGAAGGCAAGCATACAATTCACCACTGCAGAACCAACCTCACGGAGAGAATCATACACTTGGCATCCAAAGCAGGCATCATCTAAGTCATTGGCCTTGATACCTCGAACAAAGGATTACATTTCCTTTATGAAGGCAGCCAACAACCAAACTGCAGCAGCCACCTCACAGGTTGATTGCATACTGGCATCATCCCATACATCCGATGCCCAACCATATCTATGACTCCCTTTTAGGCTTCCTGAATCCCATCATCCAAACACCCCTTGAACTCCGCTGCCACAGGATAAGAAACTGGAACATGGGATAGAACAGACCCAAACATTCCATTGGTTAGCCCCATGAGATATTCCAAAGCTTAGCAGCTTCTGTGACACTTCTGGACTGCATAACCTTTAAAGAGCATAGCTTCAGTTTAACTCTTTCCACAAGTCTTTATATAAGGTCCAAGACAAGGTTTTTATTTTGGATGATATGTCGGGTAATGGTTGTTCTTCGCTAGTGTTGACTCATTTGAGAACTACTATAAACAACTTGGAGTTCTTGCACAATGAAGGTACAACAGAGAATCAATTCCATTTGATCATCCTTTATATGCAGACTTCGTTAGTTCTTAATATTACAACATTTTAGGGGATACATCAAAGTGTAAAAAGCAAAAGTTTTTGTGTACTCGTTCAATGATACATGAACACAATGACAACGGATTCCTCTTTAATAGAAGGTGTTGTATCTTTAATGTTAATAACAAGCTACAACCCTTTGAATTTGATCACAACAATATATCTTCTTAAATGTGTAACCAAAATATTATTAGTGGATAATTAAGCCCAAGCCCAGTTTGTGGGTTTTGGGAATTAGGGTTTTACCATTATAAATATGGGATAATTTCATATTTACCCAATATAAACCTCAAATTGTCATATTTACCCAATTTACAAGTGAATTGTAATACCCTAAATTTTTATAGCAATAAAAATAATTGTATTATACTTAACTAATAGACAATTTATGAGTTAAACCAAAGACTAGAGGACTTGTTTGTAACATGAGAAGGTGAATGGGGTGATGTATATAATATGTTAAAAATTCAAAAGATAGAAACGTGACTAAAAATTAGTCAAAGGGTGGGTATTGGGCTGTTAGCATTTGACGGGATACTTACGAGACTTTCGGCCCAAGACGGTTTCTTAAATATACCGGTTATCCTATATATCGATTACAACATAAAATACACACACAAACAATAAAACCCTACTAAAAGACTTAGCGGCAACAGGAGGATCGAGCATTAAACTTCAATTCTTGTTCACGTTTTAATAGCCAAGTAAGGTAATATTCTCTTTATATTGAGTATTTAGATGTACAGTTATCATGGCATGTTAGAACTTTAGTGAATTGGTCGAGCGTTAGTCACATTAAACAAATAGGTTCCGCTACTTGTTTTGTTTTGATGACTTCATATGTGGTAGTGATAATTAAACTGGATTTGGCTTCATTCAACATGCATCAAACAGTTCACGTGTAGATATGGGTAATATTGTACTAAATAGGCTTAATCTTTATAATGTAATTATAACAAAAGGCTTGGTTAATTATGATGGATCAAGGTGTAGAAGAGAATGGACAACCTTAGTACAACCATACTATCATTGTTTTTTTTTAATTGATTCCATGTGGATAAAGCTTGATCTCTTGGTTATTTAAATTTGCATGAACCTACAGGTATGTAAAAATGTTGATGGTTTTACTTGGGTATATCAAAAACTTGTGTAACTGAGACATATACTTGTATGAGCAAGTTAACATTATTTTTTTTATGCTAGTACAGTTGATTAATTTAAGGTAACAAAAATCAGCTCTTTAAACGTTTAAAGTCTAACATCAGATTTAAAAGGTTTAGCAAACATCGTTTAGGCGGTCACGAGAAGCTCGACCAATCGACTAGGACCTTTATATAAATAAAGAATAATGTTACATTGAACTTGTGTAAAATCACTACTACAAAACCAGGCTAATGCAACGAAAATTTGCAACGGTAGATTTTCGTTGCAAATTTGCAACCGTAATGCAACGAATTACCAACCGAATAGCAACGACAAAGAAAATGGTTGCAAATCCGTTGCAAAATATTAACTAATTTCTTTTACATTTATTTTTATTTTTTCCGTTGCAAATGCGTTGCAAATTATAAAAATTTGCAACGGAAAAGCAACGGAAGACAAAAAATAAATCTAAAAGAAGTTATAATTTATTTTCCGTTGCAATTCCGTTGCAATTTTCATCATTTGCAACGGAATTGCAACCGAAGACAAAACTTAAATATAAAAGAAATTATCATTTGTTTTCCTTTGCAATTCGGTTGCAAATTTTCAAAATTTGCAACGGAATAGTAACGGAAGATAAATATTAAATCTGAAACAAATTATCACTGATTTTCTGTTGCAATTCTGTTGCAAAAAATTTAAATTTGAACGGAATAACAACGAAAGATATAATTTGAATATAAAATAAATTATCATTTTTCGCGATGCATTTCTACTGCAAATTTCAAAAGTTTGCATCGAAGTTTCAACATAAGATTACAATAAAGTGTAAAAAGAATTAGAGAAAATTACCAAAAGAGGTCATTTTTTCAAGTGTGGTCCATTTTTAAGACTTTTTTCTTATCTCTTTCCCAAAAGAGCCACGCTCAACTGCTCGACCCCATACATATTACGACACGTGGCATTCTTTTTGACTGCTCAACTGCTCGACTTGACTGCTCGACTTTGACTGCTCAACTGCTCGTCTCCACCCAGATTTTGCCACGTGTCATTCTTTTGTACTTGAGCAGTTGAGCAGGTGGGCAGTTGAGCATTGAGCAGTTGAGCATGGCTCTTTTGGAAAAGAGATGAAAAAAAGTCTTAAAAATGGACCACACTTGAAAAAATGACCTCTTTCGGTAATTTTCTCAAAGAATTATTGTTTATTGTCTTCGCAAATCCCTTTCCATTTATTTTTTTCTTGCTAAACCACTAGAGAACACGTGAAAAGATCAATGATCCTCGTAGTCGGGGTAATTTTTTTGGGTAAAGGGTTTTTCTGGTAAATGTATTACTCAAAAAAGTGTTTAAGTACATAGGATGTAGGTGAAATCCCACTTCTCAGCCTGTTACATAAGAGAAAACAAACGCACCCTTCGTGCTTCAAACTATACCTATCATAAGAATGACACCCAAACTTATGAACCTACTATAAAAATAACCACTAACGACAAGATTACATCTGACTCACAATGACACCAAAAATAAACCTATCGTTTAAATTGACCTTGAAGTGTGATATCGAACGCGTTATAGAATGCCAATTGCTGTTCGGGTAATCCAAAAGTATCATTCTCGTAACCATAAAAAATGTCATAATCTTCATCCTCAAGTAGACTTGCATCGTTTGCACCACCACCAACTCGATTCGATAAAGAAGTCATGAATCGAGTCGTTTCATCATATACCTCCTCAACTTCTCTATCCGAATTTCCTTCTTGATCTCCCATAGAAGTACTAGGCATAGATGTCGATCCAAAAGTCACCCCCTTCTAAATATCTGGAGGCTGATCAGACGACCTGATAGTCCTACTTTCGGTCGCATTTTAGTTACCATGGTCAAAATAATTCTCTCATATTAATGTCGAGTACGTACTAGTCTACTGCAAGACATAGTGAGATATGAACTTTAAAGCTTGATTCGATATCATGTGTATGATACGTATAAAAAAACGATATATAGTAAAAATGCTTATCCTAATATCCTTGATATCGAGTTTTTATTAGTTAAAATGAATTATTATATGTATGTCGTAATATTTATAGTGAGTTCAAAAACGTTGACTTTACTCAATGTATATTAGGTTAGTAAATTATGATAACGAATTTTACCGACTGACATAATAACTTTCGATTATCTTTACTTTTATATATTCAACTAAACTTTTTCTTTAGTTTTCATCATAAAATGAAAATACCTTAACCAAAATTTTTCCCTCTCACCCAATTTTTATTTCCCTCCCCTGTTAAAAGTTCCCCCCAAATTATTTGTTGCCCTAATTAAATCGCCTACCATACCAAACACACTTCAAAAATTTATTTGTACTTTTTCCAAAAACACACACAGTAGATCTGGAAGAAACACCATCCACCATAGCTACCAACACATATCTTTCTCTTTCACTCCTCACTAATTTCTCGATCATCATCACCCAAACACTATTGTCTCATCTCGTTTCTCACTTTCTTCTACCATCTCTCGTTTATCAGTCATCAAACCGAGCCAAATAGGTAAATTTCTATTCTTCTAGTAATTATTGTTTTAAGTATAACGTTATATGTATAATGACGCTATATTTGTGTATATAGTGTATACCATCATTTGAGATATTTAGTTGTATTTGATGTATCTCGATTTATAAGTTCATAAATACATGAATATTGGGCATTATTTTAAGCAACTGGTTTTAATTTTGACTTTTGGGTCTAGTTTTAACTTTCTGTTATGGTTGATTTTGACTACTTGTAAGTTTTTGTTCTAACTTCTAAGTTATGTGTATAAAGACTTTATATATTGGGTAATACATTGAGCCTGTGGCGTTCACATATGTGCTCGTAGCTTCACCACAACCAGGAAAAGTGTTGTAAGATATCTTTGGTTTTCCTTGTAATATATTATACATTTCCATTTATAAAATCTTCAATAATAAATTGTACAGGCGGGTCAGATGGTACATCCGGGTCAAATGGGGTAGGCGGGTCAGATGGCCAAGGAGGGTCGACCGTAATAGGGGCGATGTGATCGAGCCGTATGGGTTAATGAGAGGTCACGTGAAAATATTGTAAGTGTCCTTACCTTGTTATAATTCTTGTACAAAAACATGTCTAAAAAGGTTTCTTGCTTGCTTTACTAATGTTTTCATTTGCATATTGTTGTATGAAAAATAATGAGTCCTGGTCCAAGTACATAGGCTTAAAATTTGTTCTAGCTTCTGATGTGGGTTGAATAAAAAAAAATGAATGTCACAACCATTTGAGTTAAGGGTGTTGTTTGGATTTGCATCTTATAGTATTTAGACATATTGGCCATTTTTTACTTGTCGTAAACCTTTTTAGCATGCTGCTCATCCAAATGAGGGTTATTCTTGACTTGTTATCTACATTCTAAGCCTGCAAGGTCCAAACCAAATACCTGAATTAAACCCCTATTAATGACTAGATTATTTGCATTAACTTTCATTTTTATAAATTGTTGGATTACTAAATTATGAACTTATGGAATGATTTTTATCATAGGAGAAATATCAGGCTTGTATGATTGAGAATCATGGGGAGGACGTTGAGTCACACCCCCATAATCAGAAACATGGAGTAAATTCACTCCAGTGAACAGGGCAATACACATGGGCAGACAAGGCATTTGATCCCATTTTTTTGTTGATTGGAATACCTTCCACTTCTACTACTGCAACCTCGTATCCACCTACGACATTAGATGTGGTAAATTTATCACTTTTATTTTCATACCATGTCTACGTGAATTAATGATACTTAATGTGGCTAGAAGTAAAGTTAATTACTTTTGAGGAAAGAAAAGGTTGTAATGGGTTGAAACAGGTTGTTAAGGGCTGCTATTATTTTTGAATAGGTTGTATAGGGTATTTATACGTTAACATGAGTTAGAATGGTCTAAATATGATGTTTTGTAGGTTGAAGTATTGAAAAAGTCTATCGAAGAGCTAAAGCAAGCAAGAGTACGTGATAGAGAGCTTTTGGAGCAAGCTAAATAATACAACAGAATGCAATATGAAGAAAAACTTAAGTCTCATGTGTTGATAATGAAGGAAGAAATGGTGAAGGAACGAATGCAAAGATTGCTTAGATGTTTGCACAATACACACAACCTCCCACTTCTTGTCCCTAGTAAACAATATGTTTCATTAACTTTTGATACGCTCTCTAACTTTATAACTCTAACTTGTAACAATGAGTTGGATAGAAAACTTTTGATGAAGTGATGGTATTTTGGGTATGTGAATGACAACTATTTTCGGTTTAATTTGCATTTTTGGTGATATTTGGTTTTAAATTGTCGTATATAAAGGATAAAACTGGAATAATATGGGCAGAAAAATCTGCAGGCTTTGTAACGGAATTGCAGCTGAGTTATCAAATTTAAAAATCGTTGCAAATATCACTGTTGCAAAAACAGATGCAAAAGTTACCGTTGCAAAACGAGTAGCAAAATTAAACCGTTGCAAATTATGGGTTGTTGCAAAAAAAATTATTGTAATTCCAACGGATTATCTGTGTTGCAAATCAGTTGCAGAAGTTTTCTGACCGTTGCAATTCTGATGCAAATCAAATTTGCATGGAGCCTTTTTGCAATAGTAGGAATCTGTTGCATATCCGTTGCAAATAGCCTTTTGCAACGGATATGCAACAGATTTTGACTGTTGCATTAGGCCTGATTTGTTGTAGTGAATCTTAGTGAGATTTTATTGTAATTGTAGGAGACCTTGTTTAACACAAAGTGAACATTCATTCCGAGCATTTTCAAGGTGAGTTTTCATGTGCTTTTAAATTGGGTTGCACTTTTAATTTGAATATGATATCATGCAAAGTTGTTTAAATGGTCGTTAATTGCTACGTGTTTTGATTCTTTGATAATATGTGAAAGTTGTGAAATATGCTATATTTACATGATGAGATATATAAATGTTGACGTGAACCGTTAATTGTGAATTGTAAATCATGAATAATGAATAAGTTGGAACCGTTAAACCGAACGGGTAAAAATGTGACTTGTTGGAACCGTTGAACCGAACGGGTAAATATGTGAATTGTTGGAATCGTTGAACTGAACGGGTAAAAATGTGACTTGTTGGAACCGTTGAACCGAACGGGTAAATATGTGAATTGTTGGAACCGTTGAACCGAACGGGTAAAAATGTGAATCGTTGGAACCGTTGAACCGAACGGAATTATTATGAAAATTTGGTATATGTTGTATATGAAAAGAGTTGAATTGTTGGTTTATTATATGAGTTGTTGGTATTGAATTGAATAAGAATAAGTTATAATTGAATAGCATTTATATGAGATTTGAACAAATTGCATGATTATTTTATAAATTTGATTTTATATGAATTGTTTTGTATGTGAAAACCATGAATTCTCACTAGGCCTTGGGCTGACCCAAAACTCTTTTAAAATTTTCAACCCAGATGAGCTGCTTTTAGGAATAAAGAGATTATTCGAGACCGAGTAAGAGTAGACGCTTCCGCTGATATAAGGTAAATAAGAGGATTTAACGCTCCGAAAAGGCGGGGTGTTACATGAATAATGCATATTGTGCAATGATTTTTATGCATGTTTGGGGATATATGAAATTTTGGTGTTTTTATTGGGGAAATATGAAATTGCCCCTATAAATAATGGTGATCAATAATGTTATACCTACGGGTTTTATCATTGTCTTACATAGTATCAGAGCCTAATTGGTCCTACCTCAAAACCCTAAACAAAACCGCTTCCGCCGCCTCCGGCCGCCGGCTACACGCAGGAGGTTCGGAGGGCTCCCTTCAAATAAAAACCCCTCTTCTACAATTTATTATTATTTTTCTTTCCAGGGGCGGAGGCAATGGGGGGACTAGTGGGTGCTAGGCCTCCCCCAACTAGCCCAATAAGTCCATTATAATATAGCCCAAAAACCTAATATTTTAAGAATATGAATAATCGGCCCCTACCAATATTACCGATTCAATATTGCATTTTTTAAATAAAAAAACTTTATAAGTGCTGAAACTCAAGAATCAAGTGGGAGAGGAGTGTAACAAGTGAATATATAGATCAAAAGTATTGTTTTTTCTAATAAGGTATTGAATGTTTTTATTGATTTGTTCTTTCATTAATGATCACAATTATTTATTTACTTATTTATCATTAACATAAAAGATTGTGTTTTAATATCTTGAATATATATATATATATAGTGAAACTTTATTTTCAGAACCCACTTTAAATGCGAGAACTGCGAGAACCAATATAAACCATTAGATGAGTTTGATCAATGGTCAAAATTGAATGTGCCATTTATGTAATTAAATAAAACATCAAGTTAGTTATTGTAACTAGTGTAAATAACCAAACTGATGGAAGGGTATTTTAGGAATTACAATTTTTTTTCTTTTTAAACCGTGTATATCACCAAAACCCTCACATAATCTGCCTATCTCTCTCACATTTTTCAGCCGCCATCATAGTAACCGACGCTCTCTCTTTATCGCGTAACCATCTCCCACAACCATCATATGAACCGTCGCCTCCACCAAACCAACTGATAAAATAGCCATCCCACCATCATCGTCAAAACCGCCACCGCCACCAAGATCCGTCACTGCCTATGATGGTTCGTCTAACCGTCTAAGAAGACGAAAGTAGCGAGTCTAAAGAAGACGAAAGTGATGAGAAAGGTAAATCTAAAAGCCGTACCGAGTTGTTCCTTTTTTTACATGATTTCTAACAGATTATTAATTGTAAAATTGCTTAATGATTATATGTAGGATCCGACGACCCTTCTAGATTCAATAAAGTTGATTTTGGTTCTTATGTTTGTGAAATTTTGTATTGATTTTATTGTATTGTATAAATGGATATTTTAGTTTTTAGTTAATATAAGTCGTGAGGTTAGATCTAAAACTCACAGTTGGTAATTAAAAAGTGTGCTCCACTTTCACATGCCTTGTCTTTATTGCCATTATATTTTTCCAGATATGGTGTTCTTGGTTTGACCTCCAAACAATGCAATTCTTGTTTCATGAGTTTCTGTCGTATGACAGTGACTTGTGGGAAATGGGATTAATTTGGTTTGGTTGTTGGTTGTGTTTTTGTGGCCCATAGCAAATATAAGTATTTATTTATCGTTTAGCTTTTGTCTATTAGTGATGGATTTTCTTTGTAATCTTAGTCCGAGCTCTTAGTTATGGTTATGTTAGTCGTGATGTTAGATTTAGCTGTAGTAAGTTTTGATGTTAAAAGTGGTGTGCATACATGTTTTTTTCCCGTATAAAATAGCGGACGTGCATATATGTTTTAAGGTTAATATAGCGGACGTGCATACATGTTTTTTTCCCGTATAAAATAGCGGACGTGCATATATGTTTTTTTTCCCGTATAAAATAGCGGACTTGCATACATGTTTTTTTCCCGTATAAAATAGTGACAATCGGTGTAAAATATGGATCATATTGTAAACCTTTTATTTATTTAGCTACACTGAACCATTTGATTGTCGATATAATTAACCAAAGATGTGCTAATATAATATTGTGCTCAACCATAAGTCATAAAACCAAATTACTAGTAGTGTCATCATTTAACATTGAACCATTATTTCTTTTTATCTTACTTGGACACCAATATTGTAAAAGATTCACTACATATGTAATTAACATACTCAATGTCTGCCTTCAGATTAAGCACAAGAAGTTCGTGTGCATATATGTTTTAGGGTTTATATAAAATCAAAGAAAGAGTTGTGCATATGTGTTTAGATTGTGCACATATGTTTGTTAGTTGTTTATATCAATTTTTTTATTTATTTATATCATTTATTCTAATAAAGACTAATGTTGCTAAATTATATACTTTTTATTGTATCAGGTGTGAATGAAAAGTATGATTACAACAAGGGTGCACATATGTTCGACTTCTGAAATGTTGACGATTACGAGTGTGCATATATATCCGTCTTCTAAAAATGTTGATACCAATGAATGTGCACATATGTCCATTTTCGTTAAATATTATTAGTGCACACATGTATAGATCGATTAGATTCATGTATTTTCTTCTGTTTAATTGTATTTCAACGGATATCGAATTTTGTGTATAACATTTACGTTTTTTATTTGTTATAAATTTACATTATCTAAAAAAATACATACGCGCCTTGCTATTTGAAAACATGCATGTTATAAACTTATTTCAAAAATTAAAATAAAAAATTAATTCCTAGAAACACATATGCACTCAACATTTGAAAAACATACATGCTAAAAAAAAGAAATAAAAATAGTTTTGAAAATTAAGAAAACATATATGCACCATGCTGGAAAAAAAATCTAGTTCCTAAATTTATGGAATTTAAAAAAACGAATTTAATAAAAAAAATCATAAATAAAATAGAATTTTCTTTTACCATTATACCCTTTTGATTAAACAAAAATCTCTAATATTAGAAAAAATATGATTGGTTTAAAGTGGTTCTCGTAGTTCTCGCACTTAAAGTAGGTTCTGAAAATAAAGTGTCTATATATATATATATATATATATATATATATATATATATATATATATATATATATATATATATATATATATATATATATATATATATATATATATAGTGTTGTATTCTATGCAGTACCATTATTAGATGCAGTACTTTACAGTACTATTAAAATGAATCTAAGCCATTGGATGGGTTTGATTAAAGGTTAGGATTAAATGTGCCAAAATTGCAATTAAATAAAAAATGAGGGTTTCTTTTTCAATTAAACAAATGGCTGAAAGGGTATTATTGGGATTCCATATTAATCTATTTCAAAACCGTCCCTACATTGAAGGTGATATTTAGAATAACTAAAAATAAATCATTCTCTCTTTTCTGCTTGCATTTTCACACTCACATCTATCTCTCATCTGCCAATTACACATAACCCTAACCCTAGTTTTAAAGTTAGCCGCCGCCGTCACATATCCTCCATCTTTGGTCGTCTGTATCTTACCGGCGATCTGTAGAGGCTTCGTCATCACCCCTCTCGTCCCCTCGTCCATAGATTCTCAATATTCTTTTTGCAACATTTCGATTCGGTTTGCGGTATGAATATTGGTTTTATGACCATTGATTTCTAAGGATCGTAGCTGTGGTGGTCGTTGTTCGTTAGGATATAAAAGGTTATGTAGTGATTGGTTTTATTTCTGGGAACCATGTTTTACTGGTTTTGGACATTTTCTAGTAGGTTGCCAAAGAAAAGTTCAGGTAAACTTTGAAATCCTTTTCATCTAAATATTAATTGCAATTTCGAGTATTTTTTATATACATTTTTAATTATAAATCATTTTTAAATTAAAGCAATGTGATAATGGATGTTCACTTTTTTTTCTTAGTGATTATTGTAGTGGTTATTTTTGTGGTGGCGTTCAGTTATTGTTGCTACATGTTTGTTTCTTTTGTTCTTGTTATTGTGATGTTGGGATCGATGATGGGTTTGTCTTTAAATCTTTAGAAGATCTGTTATAATTACGTCCAAACACAAACCTGTATCTTTTTTCAGTGTAGCAGGTATGTTTGGATATGGGTAAAATTGAATTTAAAAGATTAGATGATGATTAATATACATGGGTGTTTGGATATGGTTGAAAGTTTATGTTAATGATGAAGATGGAGTAACTAATGGTGTTATAATCTGGGATAAAAAGAATAAAACAGGTTGGTATTGAGTAAATTACAGTGGTGTTTGGATATTTGTAAAAGTTATTAAAAGTGGTTTTGTTAATTGAAGTAACATAGATGTTTTGAGTGCATAAACCTATTAAAAACTTGATTTGATCATGGAGAAATCACTAACATGGGTGTTTGTGTATAATGAAAAATAGCATAACAGATATCATGAATGAGTAATGTATATCTTTGTTTGGATACGGGTTTTAGTTTTTGTAACTATAATTGTTAATTGAATTAACATTGATGTTTAGTAATTTAATGGTGAAAAAGTGTTTAATTAATGGTAAAAGAAAGACAGGAGTTAACATTGTTGTTACATGTACGTCGATTAGATTTAAGGAGAAGCCGCATGAGATTAGGAAAGACACCTGTTGAAGAATCTGATGATAATGATGACATAATTCTGTTTTGACAGGGGTGCATACATGTTTTGCTATAATTATAAAATCAATGAAAGTAGTATGCATATATGTTTTAGTTTCTGCGTGTATGTTTAGATTGGCATATGCATATTTTACTTGTTCTTAATAAAAATAATAATAAATGTTTATAATTTCAGGTGGTATTGAACATGTTTATAAAGCCGAGGAGCAATACAAATATAAAGAGCACACATGTTTTTTCAACAAGTACATCAATTTTAATAAATCTTGGGACCGATCTTCATGATGAGATGCGCAATGTGCACATATGTTCTGGGAAGGGTACTCATATGTTCTAATGAATTCGATAAGAAAGTGAAGCGTTCACATATGTTCGTGGAAAAGTGCACACATGTTATTAGAAGAGTGCACACATGTTTTTGGTTGACGTGTACATATATACATAACACGATACATTTGTATTTAAATTGTATTTCATTTGATATCAATTTTTGTGTATAATATTTATATTTTTGGTTTGTTATAAATTTAGAGGTTACATGTATATGTATATGTTTATGTTATAAATTTTGAAGATTAAGAAATGTACACTAGAAACATATGTGCAATTACAATTTCAAGTAAAACAAGTTTGATGCATAAACAATTGTACACAAGAAACATATGTAAATTCACAATATTTAAAATAGAAAAAAAAAAAAAAAAAAAAAAAAAAAAAAAAAAAAAAAAAAAAACATATGAACTTTTGTTTCCCTAAAACATGTATGCTGAAAAAAAATTCCAAAAATTAAAGCTTTAAAAACGTTTTTTAATTAAAAAAGAAACTAAAAATATGTTTGACTATTATGCCCTTTTCAATTAAATAAAAATGTTTATTAATACTAAATTTCTATTGGTCTAAATGAGTACTGTAAAGTACTGTATATAATATTGGTACTGCATAGAACGCGTCCATATATATATATATATATATATATATATATATATATATATATATATATATATATATATATATATATATATATATATATATATATATATATATATATATATATATATATATATATATATATATATATATATATATATATACATTATATATAAGAGGAGGCATGCTACGTCATAATGCCACTTGGCATCCCATAATGCCAAGTCATATTTCCATGTCATCATTATATTTATGTGGCATTTTTTTTTAAATGACATGTGGCATTTTAATTAATATATGTACATTTTTTTTAATAAATTGTAAAATTCGTTTTTGTTTATTCAGAAAATTCGGATTTAAAAAATGAACACAATGAGATTCGAACCTGCATCTTTAGGTTAAAATGCAAACGTCCCAACCAATGGAGCCAAGCCATTTATTGTAATTAATAATCGAAAACAAGAAAAATATACCGGACTAAAGAGATTAAGCTAAACACGGAGGGACCAATTGTGACATTATGGAGAAAAAACATCACAGGCATAACTAAACCCTTATTGAGTCTCCTATCATTATTCGCTACCCTTCCCAAAACCCTAAATCAACAACCTCTGTTGTTTCAAATATTGCTTCTGTGATTAATATGATTTTATGTTTTCACGTCTTCTTTGACTCAATTTTTTTTGTTTCATTGGTCATTCGTTTGTGTGCCCTATGTTGATACTTAGATTCAGGTTATGACTTTCCATATGCAACATGTTTCCAGGTTTTCTCTTTCATATATTGTTCATGATTATTCAAAACTTTCTTTGACAAGATTTTCATTGTATGACAGAGTTTAATCTTCAATGCTGAAGAAGGAGGGTATATGTTAAATTTTGTTTTATAAGTAAACAGGTTGAAATCGACCCTTATGTTCCTTCTTCTAGGAGTTCTCTTTTTGAAGCAACAGATTCTCAAATTCGCAGTACTGTGAATTGTTTAAAACAGACAATAAATGGCCTCATTCTGGTGCAGCTTTGCTATCTGCGAAAATCACAAGTTATAAAAGCTATCGAAGGACTTAAAGCTGACCATTTTGGCATCTATTATGAGTGCTAGATCAGCTTCGCAATAAGATATTCCTACAATTGCAACAGCTATTCATGCCATTCCTAATAATATGCGTATGAAATACTTCATAGTTTTTCTCTCATTATATTGATTACCTGCATCATCTTTTCTATGCATGTTCAGTAGGTATCTGTTGATTGTTATAGCTTAATTTGGTCCTATTTTTTCTAATGGCTTTTATACTAAACATCTAATATAATAAACCTGAGTAATACGTAAAAGATTAAAATAGAGAAATGGGTCAGACGAGTTAAAAGTCACCCATGGCATAATGAAGTGTTAACAACCACATAATTGCTATATTAAAAAAGAACATTCATAGGGTTTCATAATCATATATAATACTCCGTATGTTACTAATCTACGGCCTCCTTTTTCTACAGTTGGTATCCGAAAGTGTGAGGATGAAACAGTCGCATGCTTCTCTACAACGCTAGATAAACAACTTCATCAGGTTAATGCTAATGTTGAATTACTGAAATCACGCATTGCTCAATCTAAAGAGCAGGTATAGTTGCTTTTCTCAATTAGCATTTAGTCTGTGAGGTTAATTACTTATTAATCTTTCTTTAATCTAACTGAAGACAAAATCATGTATAGATGAACGCTTATGTAATAGGTTATATTTGATTAACATTGATCAGTTACTTGACATGCATGTGGATGTTGTACATATTTGGTGTGGCATATCTTTAAATGATCAGAGTATAATATCAATGATGTGGATTTGGTACACAAAAAATTAATGCTAGAGGGCTTGGAAAAGCTGACCACAAACACATCTTAGAGCATGCTGCAAATACATATTACACGTTTACACCAAATGTTGTGTTGCTACTTTTAGTAGTACGTTTTACATTCAGCTATACATAATCCTTGACATCTATTTCTTTTGTGGTTGTATATGCAACACCTGCGATCACATTTAAGTAAGCTTGGTTTGGTGATTTATCAGTAGTATTATATAAGGACATAAAGATAGAAATATGCCACTATGACTGTGACGGCGATGCCTAAGATCAGACTATACATTGGTCGAAGTAAAAAATTAGTACTCGAAATAAAGTTTTTCCTGGTTGCTTGATTAAGATTTTGTTTTTGTTATAATATTTATGGATGATTGTTTTGTGTTTGTAATCTTGATTGAATTTTTTGCAACTTCGGAGAGTGTGAGCGAAAGTCTAATAACCCCTGAGACCAGAACCAATAGATGAAACAGATTTACTAAGTACGCAATGAGTAGCTTCAAGGCCACTTGAAGCCCAAAGCTGTTATTGTTGTAACGACAGGAAAGGAAGGCGAAAGATGGTTTGTAATCTGGTATCATAGGTACCTACTTTGTATTTATGTATGCAACCATTTTTTCTTGAATACAATCCAACCGAGATACTACCTCATGATGACTGGAAAGTAAACTTCATAAATTTGTATCTAAGGTCTCCTGCTACACATGTTCTCCTTACAAAAATTTGGAAAGCCGTACATAGAAGTTGGACAAGAACAACTTAGAATGTTAAACACTTCAAAAGAGCGGTTAGTAGATGAAGTAAGTCACCTATTCCAAGGTAGTTAATAAAAATTTGAATCATACTGATTGTTGATTTTCTTTTGGGATTTGACTTGTTTACTTTTTAAATATCAAGTTATAATACATGAACTTACGTTTGTTACTTTTGTAGGTCTTGGTATTGGTTAAATAGATTGGAACTGTTTTTTATTAGTGAGTTTGCAAAGAAAAAAGTCAGAAAGTAGTGTTTGGCATCATAAAAAAGTGATTATCTGTTTTTAGAGATAAAATCCAGTTGTGCAAATGCATAATCTGTTTTACAAACATCCCAAACACCAACTAAGGTTGAGTGGAATTTGGTAACATAAAAGTGTCTCAGCTAATGAATAGTTTTTAGATTAGGAACCATGTGGTTAGTTTTGTGGATCAGAAAATTAGATCCAATAAAAGGTTTAGTATAGGCAATCAACGTTTAAAAATCAGGGCTACTAACAAAATTGATATAGAGATTTGTTATAAGGTTTACTCAGCCAAGGAAGAGATGGTGAGGTGAAAGTACTGATCTTATGGTTCTATTCCGGCTGGTAATTTCATTTTTTTTTATTTTATTCTCTGTACTTAATTTATTTTTGTAATGTCTGATACAAAAAATATTTGCACTACAACCACTTTATTTCATATTTCTTGACATTCTGAGTAGATTGGATGAAATATTTGCATACTTCTTATGCAGGCTGTAACAAAGACCATCAATGATGATGATAAATATTTTTCAAGGGTGACATTATTATAGATTCTCGAACCATTCTAAACGTGTGGTTTATTGGTTGTATTTATATGAAAGGGCTTTCTGAAGATGAGCTCGAGCCATGGAATGAGTTGTACTAAAGTGACAAAAAAAGAGCAACTTTCAATTGCATAATGTGGTTTAACAGGCTTTTGGAGTGTGATTTTAACTGTGTGGAATCTGTGTTGTTTCAGGTCAAAGTGAATCAACAAATACACCACTATGGTAGAATCATAGGTGAGCATTATGTACCAAAGTGACAAAAAAAGAGCAACTTTCATTTGCATAATGTGGTTTAACAGGCTTTTGAAGTTTCGTGTCAGGTCAAATCTTATTTGCGTAAACTATTTTGATGGTCTAAAATGGAACATTTTGTTATGTATGATTTTAACTGTGTGTTATCTGTGTTGTTGCAGGTCAAAGGGAATCAAAAAATATACCACCATGGTGGAATCATAGGTGAGCGTTATGTGATTTATTGTTGTATTTTTAGCCTTTTGCGCATGAATTGCATACTTTTTTCAAGTTTAGAAGGTAAACTCTTCTGTAGCTTATCTTCTAACTTAGTTGGCCTGCAAATTGAATTATGATACAATTGGTCTACTTGTTGGTCTTCATAAAGCCCAGTTAGTTGTTGGTCTCCTTGCTGTCGCACACTCACACTTGGAAAATAAACACTTAACAAACACTTAAGTCTTAACTTCACTACCGAAATTCACACTTGGAAAGGAAATAAGTTGTTGGTGTTTATAGTGCAATTAAGTGTTCATAATGAACTGATGTCGCACACTCACACTATTAACTCTTCTTTATTATTCCCAGGAAAGAGAAACAGTTGGATCTTTTGAATGAACACTTAACTGCAAGTGTGTTTTGAGAAAACTGGGTGAAGAAAAACAAAAAGGAAAATATCAGATGGTTGTGAAAGGTTACAATTGTATACTCAGCTACAAGAATCAGAATAGTAGTTGGTTGTGAAAGAAAAAAAAACAAAGGTGGTTATTAAACATAAACTGATAAAAGTTTCTGACCTCGCCACCATCACTTGGTAATTTCTTATTATCCACTTTTAAGTCCTTCATCGTATCTATGGTCAACTAATAATATTACTTATGTTGTTATGTCATAATGTATTAAGTAGAATATGTTCTTTGATAATACAGGGACATGACTCAAAGTTGCAAAGCCTGTTTGATAAAATAGGTGGTCCAGATAAGGAGAAAAATCAAGTGAAGGGGAGAACCTGAGAATTTAGCCGCATCAACATCAGGTGCATGATAAAATGTTATTTCCGAGTGTCTTTTCTTGCACGAGTCATGTGCCACTTTTCTTTTTAAATATTTTTTTACATAGAGTTGATCACTTTATACACGGATTCTTGAACGAGAGTGTTAAGCTTCTCAAATTTTTGGGTAATCAAGTTAGGATGAACATGAGTATGATGTTTCTATCTTATAAATAAATCAATTTAGGTTGATTTGCGCGTTAACAATTAGAGTGTCGACAATTTTAGCCATGTTTCTCTTCTAGCTGTTATATGATTATTTGACTCACTTCTATTGACTGCACATGATATACAAATAAAGCTTCTCATAACGACAAAAATATTAAACTTGGTATATTATCATCATTTATCTTCCTAAATTCATCTAACCTCCACTCTACATATTTTCCCAATAAATGTTGCATGTTTAACCAAAAACCCCATTAAGGGTTTTGCTTTAATAACTCACCGCAACTAGGATTTAAAATTTTAATTAGAAAAAACATCGTAAGATTACGATAATTCTAAAAACACATACTCGAGCAATGTTAATCGTGTATCTTGGTTTATAAAATTTCATTTAAAAATTTATTGAAAATAAAACCTTATATAAATACTAACTACGTTATCAAAAAAATAATTAAAACACGTAACACACTAGAATATAATTATAATGTAAACTAAGAAATTAATGATATCAAATTTAAACAATAAAATTTAATAACTCTAAACAAAAACACTAACATTGCTCTAACTATGTAAATGGTAGTTGGAGCATCTTTAAAAAATCCGTCATTTTGAATACCACCTATGTAAGGATTATATCATCATTATCAAAAGTCAAAACCATATAACCACAACATTTTTCCCCTATTCCTGGTAAACACACAAACCACACAAACATCACCACTTAACAAACAATGGGTATCAACAAAAAAACTCCACTTGTAACCCGACAATACATACATATTCCCATCACAACAAACATCAAACAAAACCATAAATCCATTCACAGATAATTCAAATTCTTCAACATCATCTAAATTTGGTAAAATAACAGCTGGAAGCACCTATATACAATAACTAAATAAACATAATTAACAAAAAAAAATAATAAATGTTAATAATATTATCAAATGTAAAAGATGTTCATGATTAACAAAATGTTAGAAAGTAGTTACCTACTTTTAGCCGTTTTATAAATTATAGTAACATCAATTATACTTATTAACTGTTTAATTTAACTTTTAATAACTTCTAACACTATATTTATTCTACTAAATCCTAAAAAAAATAACAACCACAAATCAAATTACTTACCTGCTTTTAGTCATTTAATGGATTATGATAACATCAATTATATATCTTAACCATTTCATTTAACTTTTAATTACCTTTTAGTATATATTTGATCAACAAAATCATAAAAATAAAAAAGAAAAGTCATACCCGTCCATCGAACGGGTTTTGACACTAGTATATATATATATATATATATATATATATATATATATATATATATATATAGGGGAGAGTTAACGTGAGATCAAGCTTAAAGTTGTAAAAATAAGATCAAGTCTAAAAAACTACTAAAACATTTATAAATAATAATTTTAGCAATAATACACATAAAAATAATATTTTAATACAACTTAACATTTTAGCAACTAATAACCAAATGATACATGAGTTTGGATTAGTGATACACCTGATACACATTACACTAATAAATATTCTAAAACTGATACACATACAAAAACTTGATACACATTATACTTCTAATCAAAGTGTATCACCTAAGTTTCGTAAATTTTAAAAAGAAATCTATCGAAGCATTAACAATTTTAGTTGTAGTTAAGAAAAAAAATATTTTTGTTGTAAGGAGAATGTCGCTTGTCAAATTTTAGTTGGATCTCATTTTAACAACTTTAAGCTTGATCTTATTTGATCTAGATTATATATATATATATATATATATATATATATATATATATATATAGGGGACATTTATTTTGAGAACCCTGTTAAGTGCGAGAACTGCGAGAACCCCTTATGTACTCCTAGTAATGCATATTCTGCAACATATTAATGCAACATAGCATTTTTGAATTATTAAACTTTTTTATTTAATCCAAAAGGGTATAATAGTAAAAGTCAATTTTATATTATTTTTGATTTTTTAAAATAAATCAATTTTCGCTTTTTTTTATTTTGCATTTTTTTTAATGCGTTTCTTATTTTGTTTTTTTTCTAAACATGCATGTTTTAAAACTGATTTATTGCATATATCTTTTTATGAATTAATTTTATTATTTTGGTTTTTGGAATAGTTTTTTCAACATACATGTTTTTCAAATGAAAATGTGCATATGTGTTTTTAGATCATGTAAACTTATAACAACCAAGAACATAATGTTAAACACACAATTCGATAAAGATTGAAATACAATTAAAATACAATTTATAATAAGAAGAAATACATGAATATTATCTATCTTTACACTTGTGCACTAACAATAATTAACGTAAACGGACATATATGCACAAAACATATGTGTTTGAAGTTTCTCATCATATTATTTTGAACATGTGTCCATGTCTTCCAAAAACATACATGCACGCCTTCCAAGAACATATATGTACTTCCAGTATGTGTGCACACCTTCAAAGAACGTCACGCCTAAAAAAATAATAGCCAAGATTAAATACTTTTAAAATAAAACTTAAGATAACATAACACACATGTACAAGCTTAAACTAACAAACACAAATAAACCGGAGAATTTTTTTGATGTATGCAAAACATATATAATCCAATTACAAAACATATATGTTTTATAATTCATACACAAAACATATATGTGCACCTACGTAAACATATATGTTTTATACATAAACATGGACGTGATGCCCAAATTCAACCCCCGGTGTGTGTCATACCCAGTTACATATGTTAGGAAGTGAACTGTTTTGTGAGCTTTATCGTTTAACAAAATACTTCACCAAGTATAACATGACTTTGTCTCGTTGTATACTTATATATACGACATGCATGTCATTCTTCCAACCATAACGTTTACCTATTCACTCTGTTGTAAAAATCGGTCCAGGCGGCCGATTAATCCCCGCATAATCGCTGATCGCTCACTAAGCGCCTTGATTTATCATAATCGGCATATTTAATCGTTTTGATCAAAGATCGCTTAAAAATCGGTCAACAAACCGATTAATCGAACAAAATAGCTTAAAAATCGGTCAACTGGACAAAATCGGTTAAAAATCGCTTAATATGGTCAACAAACCGAATAATATCTATATTTGACTTTAAACTTTGAAGAATTATGTATTATGTCTATATTTAAACACTTGAAATATTTGAAATTTGATTCCCTATTCTTACCTCATACATATAATATAATATAATATCTAATGTTACAATTTTTTGTATAAAAATTCCAATCCGATTAATCCCCGATTAATCGCCGCCTAACCGATTAATCGCTAGGCCCTACCCGACCGCCTCACTAGCGCCTAGCGATTTTTACAACCTTGCCTATTCAACACATTAACTATAAGTCTATAACATATACTGTACTATTTAATGTCAAGCAAAATGACATCCTAACAACCCAACAATTTGTTTACTCTACAAAGACTGAAAATATATATTATTATAACTATTACTACCTTTCAATAACCTCTAAGGTATCTGGACACCTCTACTAACTCCATACATAATAAGTTTAAATGCAGGTAGAAAAAGATTTGTTCAAAAATTATAAAAAATAGAAAAAGATCAAATTTTCCATGAGTCATTTATTAAACAAGTTGCACTAATCAAACATGGACATATAAATCTAACGCATATTATTTTCCAAAGATGCGTATGGTCTGCTGCTCAAGTGTGAATGACTCATATATATATATATACCAAATAAATTGCGAGAACTGCGAGAACCAGTATCAACCAATCAGATTTTTTTGGACATTTATTTTTGTTATTTAATTCAAAAGGGCATAATAGTAAAAATGCATTTTTTATTTTCTTTTTGATTTTTTTTAATAAAAAACGTTTTTTAAATTCCTAAATTTTAGGATTTTTTTTTTTTTTTTTTTTGAAAAATAATTTCTTTTTCATGATTTCAAAAAGTAAGATGCATATGTGTTTTTCTCATATAAGTCAAGGTGCACATGTGTTTCTTTTAAATAATGTAATTTTACATGTGTTTTTTTTATAATGTAAATTTTCATATGTTTTTAGTGCTCAATTTCTTCTAATTGCACATGTATATATTTACAAGTAAATTTCTATAAGCATTTTTTTAAACACATACACATTTGCATTCTTTTAACAAAAATAGAGAATACAAACTTTAGCCAAAATCCCAAAAATCTACACTCCTATATTACATTTCTTTTTAATTACAAATAGAAAAAAGAGAATGTATAGATGAGATTCAACTATGCATTCGTGTACATGGTGTATTTTTCTGTTGTGCACATGTATTTTTCTGTTGTGCACATGTATTTTCTTATTGAGCAAATGTATCTTCGTCTACATGTGTCTTGTGCTGGTTCGTCAGAGTTGTTCTCCAATAGACAATGTTCTTCGTAAGGGTGCATGTTCACATTTTTTTTAGGCGTGCACAAGTACTTTCGTGTACATGTGTTTTGTTGTCGACGTCATTGTTCTTCTCTACTAGACAAGTTTTCTTCAATTTTTTCTGCAATATAAATATAGTTACAATCAGTTGTTAGACACATCTAATGGCATGATCTTGATCAATGATAAATAGTATATATGTTTGACTACATATAAATCCGTTCAAGGCATTGGTCATTTATTATAAACCATAATAACATCTGAAATTAAAAACGAAACAAATTCCAGTACATCCATTACCACAAAATAGTACAATTGTATCACATTAGAAATCACATTTTAAAAACTGAAACCAACAAGTAAACTGAATACCTTAACCTATGCTTTGTGCACATGTATTCTCAACCATTGCACATGTATTTTCATTAAATTTATACCCATCATAAAACAAGTATGCATCCCCCTTAAAACAAATATGCATTCCTCCTTAAAACACATGTGCAAACCAATTTAATTGAAGATAAAACAAATATGCATCCCTCTTAAAACACATATGCACACCTCATGAAACACATACAAACAATTATAATACATATGCACACCTCATTTCTTGATGTATTATTTAAACGCTAAACACATACGGTGTCATGGCAAACTTATTTAATAAAACCTTTCAATTAAACACAAATGAAGAACAAGATACATCATTATTTGGCAAAATGACTTATCCATTCATTATTTGGCAGTGAGAAGGCCATCGTTATACTGTGTCACAAACACAAATGAACCAATATATTCAATTAATACTTTAACCTATAAAGGCCTACTTCACAATCTTCGACAACCCCGCCCTAACTCTCACCTCTTAAACCACCTTCTTATCAAGCACCTAAAGACACACAATAGGATACTGAGCACTAATATGAACTAAACATGTATGGAGAAATCCCTTTTGGACTTATAACTTTGCAACAACATAACTGATCATGGTAAACAATAAGTCAAATACAGTATTTATTTGGTTTACAATTTTCCTGTATCTCTTGGCAATACGTCAAGAAATATAAACCCTTTATAAGAAGATCAGACAGAAAAATGATAAGGTAGGAAATTATGTACCTTTATATAATTCTATTTTGTTCAAAGCAATTAAACTAATTACACAAACCACTCTCTTATAAAAAAAATTATATTGTGTGGATGTGACCACAAACCTGTTAAATGTCGATGTGTAAAAGCCTCCTTCACAATCTTCGAAAACTCCGCCCTAACTTCGCCTCTTAAACCACCTTCTTATCAAGCACCCAAAGACACACACGTGGTCCTACTGAACCAGTCTAGTCTAAAAACTCGTAGTCTTGTAGCAGATCAGGCTGGTTACATCTTGGATCGTTTTTTTGATTATGGCTGCGGGTTTTTCGGTTACGTCTTAGATCTGTATGTGACTGAATCATTACTTTGCAGGGATTAAATTATACTCCATGTTAATGTTATAAGCTTAAGGTGTTGGTTTATTGGGTCAGCGATTTTTAGGTTGAAGAAAGATGGATAATGGTAGATCTGATTTTTAGGTTGAAGAGAGATGGAGAATTGCAGATCTGTGAAAAAAAGAATAAAAACGGGTTAACTGTTATGGGATCAGATGCTATTTTTATGGAGGAATTAAATTACCACTTTGCCCCTAATTTAATTTTTTCTTTCAAGATATGTTATAGATATTTTCAAAAATGCCATCTTGCATTGATATGATATACATCATGCATTATTAGGAGTACAATGCTGGTTCTCGCAGTTCTCGCAATTTTTTTGGTTCTGACAATAACCTTACACTATATATATATATATATATATATATATATATATATATATATATATATATATATATATATAGTTGATTCAGTTATGATTTTGTAAAGTGCAATGTTATAAGCACTATAGTATGAGTTTTATTGTTTAGTATCGAGGAGACCACCTCGGTCACATTTGAATATTGGAGTTGGAGTAATACCAACTGAAGAAGAAAAGGTAGTGTGCCCATCACGACGTCCTCTAATGACACATCTACCTTGCATTTCATGATCCGGTCTCTATACTTCTAAACTTGAACTTTGGGCGGACGGTAAGTGGTGATGACTTAGTTATAGATATAGACTACCTGCTTTTTTTTCATTTTACACCAATTATATATCCCCATGTCTTATCCTACCCTTTAGTCATGAAGCATGTCTAGGTGATGCAGCGAGCAATCTTTGGTGTCTTGGCCATGGATTTGGTCATGTATCATTGATTTTGTCCACTTCGCCGTGACATGTTAGTAATGACGAGTCACCCCTTAACCTTTGTCGTGTCTACCCATACTGCCTTCGAGAATTGTTTAGCCCTTAACTCCAGTGGTGGAGATTTGTGTAACTGCCAAGCTTATGATAGAATACATGCTATGACTGTGCAATTGAGTGATCACCCCGAAATTGACACTTAGAATAGTTGAGAGATTTGAGTGTTTGTTCCCCTTTCGTGAGGTGTTCGGCTTTGTTTTATTCTAGCATAAGGGATTTGTAAACTCATATTTTCCAGATTTTGGGAGATATCTTTTTAAGAATCTATCTAATAAGGTCTACTTGAGGGCAAGTAGAGTTCAAGTGGGGGAATATTTGATAACATCAAATAGTCCTGAATATTAAATGTCAATTTTCCCCGTTAATGCTCGTTATTTATATCATTTATATGGATTTACGCTTGTTTTCCATTGTTTTACACATTCAGGTAAATTGCGAGCATTGGAGCTAAAGAGACGCGAAATGGAAACATTACTAAGGATTTATCACAGTATGCTTATTTTGAAGAGGTTACGGCGTAACTCGTCTCTCACATTACGCCGTAACTATTGCGTGACCCTGAAGTCCAACTCATCAAGAGGTTACGACGTAACTCCTTCCAAAGATTACGACGTAACTTCATTAGGTTAAAAGAGGTTCCACGCCGCCGATACTTACGCCGTAACTATTGTATCACTTACGACGTAACCAGGTTTATTGAAGACTACGGCGTAACC
>BPTQ01000001.1:103962009-103972014 GCA_019973895.1 Chrysanthemum seticuspe
CATTTTAACAGTTAAAATAGATTAAGTCTTAATTCTTAGTTTTATGTTATTGTCACTGTATATTTATGTTTATTTAGTCTTATTTAGTGATAATATAAAGTCTGCAATCAGTTTTATGGTTTTAATTTGTGATTTGCTTAAAAAAGTTCCAAAACAGTCATCATAAGTGGTGTTTGGCTCTTGGTGTTTGAAAGTTCTCTGGTCATTGGCTTTGTTGGAAATCTGTTTAACTTGGTCTAAATAACTCATATCAGTCAAGAAAACCTATCCTTGTTTTTATCAAAAGTCAAAATATCAGTTAATCATGTCTTATGTGCTCACTGTTGGATTTTTATGATATATGATCATGAATGTGTGTTTATAAGTTGTTAATCTTGCTCAAATCAGTCTTAGTAAAACTCAAAACAACATAATCAGATCATAGAATCAGATCAAAGTTCATAATCAGATCATAGAATCAGATCATATAATCAGTGCATAGAATCAGATCAAAGTTCATTTTAGTCAACTCTTTTAGTTTTTAAAAAAGTCAAATTTTCATTTGGGTCGTTTTTGAAATAAATAGATCTTTTTACTGTGTGTTTATTAGTGAGATTCAGCTTATAAGCTTTTATATTATTAAAGTTTAGTTGCTTAAAAAAATTAGAAAAATGTTAGTTCACTTCTGTCTAGCTTATTGAGTGCTTATTTTCAAGCTTCTTTACAGTACCTTGTCTGCAAAAGTGCCCTGTGCACCAGTTTCATAAGCTCAATCAAAAGCTTGCACAGAGCTCAATTGTTGTTCAAATCCTGTGATTCTTGGTTCTTTGGAAAGCCAACCTGGTCATCTTTGAGTCCCAAGCTTAAGTTTTCATTTTGAAGCTTGTTTACTAGGGCTGCAAGTGTCCTTTTGTTCTGTCCATTTTTCAGTTTAAGCCAAGTGCTTATTGTCTTTTTCCTAGCTTTTCAGAGTGATTATCTTTGTCTATTAGCTTCATTTGAGTAGCATTAGGCTACTTGCATCTTATTTTGGCTTTTGTTTCAGCTGGTGGGCTTGTTTGAGTTTATTTATCCAAAATAAGCTCATTAAGCCAACTGTTGGCTCATAAGCTTCTTAAATAGCTTATTTTTGAGTTGCAAAATTTTTGTGTTTGTTAAAGTTTCATAATATCAATAGTAAAGTAGTTTTCAAAAAGAAAATCCAGAAAAACATCAATATAAAAATAGTGATAGCGTTTATTTAATATTTTTTAGCTTTTTGATTTTTCTTTTTAGCTTATTAATAAGCAAATCTTGTTTTTATACTTTTGTTAGTTTTCTGTCATCATATAGTATTTTTAGAAAAAGTTTCATATTTTTCTCTATCTTTTTAGTATTTATTATAATTTTAAATAGTTAAAAATAGTAATTAATTAGTAATAAATAATTAAAAAGCATAAAAAATATCTTTTCAGTTTAAAATTAGTTTTATCATATTTTAGTTTTTTCCAAGTTGAAATTTCATTTTTCCCAGTTTATTTTATATTTTCTAGAATTTAAGTGTATTTTAAATAATAATTAATTAGTAATAATTAGATAAAAAGTGAAAAAAATATATTTTTAATTTTAAAATTAGTTTTATAATATTTTAGATTTTTCTCAGTCATAGTTTTATTTTTCTAACCTTATTTTGTATTTTCTTCTATTTTAGAGTATTTATTAAATAGTTAAAATAGTTTTTAATTAATAATAATTAAATAATTAGTTGTAAAAATAATTTTCTTTTTCTAATAATTTTCTTTTATTTTTAGGATTCCAAAAATATCATTTTCATATTTTTAGGTCTTTTATTTCTTAGATTTCACTTTTTATTTTGTACGTGTACGTAGTTTTTAAACTTACGTTTACGTTTCTCTTATCTGATTGTTGTGCTTTCTAATTCTGTTTCCAATCTCATTCCAATCAATCAGTAGTGTAATTTCTCATCCAAAACCTTTACTGATCACTATCCTTAGTGATCACTCTATCATCTGAATTAGTGTTTACACACCATTGAGTCTCCGTGGGACTAAACGACCCGGGAATTCATTCTATTCTCCAGGACTTCATTGTATTTGTGTTTTAAGCAGTTTTAAGCTTCTTACGGTTAGCCATTAACAAGTGGCTAGCTTGTGTGAGGTAGCTTGACGGTTTAGCACAGATCAAAATTTTGGCGCCGCTGCCGGGGAGGCTTTAGCGTGTGTTTAGCCATTTTCAGACCCATTCTTGCACATAACCCATCATTTGTAAAAAGTTTTTTGTAAAGTTATAAGAAAATCAAAAAGTTCATTAACACTTTTCCTAAAGTGTTAATAACACCAAAAAAATATAAAACAACAAAACAATCGTAGCGTTTTCTATCTTGTATTGTGTTTAAGGTGATTCTTAAAACAGTACGATTTGGTTAAACGAGACGATGCCAAAAATATTGTCCAAAAAGTTTTTAAACCCATCTGCACAAATCATAACCTACGTCTTTTCAGTGGTACTTAATATATACATAAAAATCAACCACCGCAAATCAAGGCAGTACACCTACTAACTGGGGGTGTGACCATAATAAGTTCCCGAACATCAGATTTAAAACTTGCCTTTGTGTCACTTGTGATTTGGTGTACCTTTTTCAAAGAAGCCATTTCATCTGTGATTATTGGTTAAGTTCACTTGTCGTTTTGCCTCATTTGTTTTGAAAATTGATTTTTATACTTAGTGCATGCGCACTCGTTCTTCCAGTTCTACAAGTCCACTTTCTGAACTTGGAAAGATTCCTCGTAGACGTAGAGGACGTTCAGCTCCTTCAGCCGTGACTGAGGAACGTCTACCACCACCACCTCCTGTCGAAATGGCAGAAGACAAGCCCATGAATGAGCTTCTCCAAGCACCCATCGAGGGTTACGGAGATGCCATTGTTGTCCCAGCCATTGTGGCTGATACCTTCGAGCTCAAAACCGGGTTACTTAATCTAGTAACCCAAAGCCAATTCTATGGTTTTGAGCGGGATGATCCTCATGCACACATTCGATGGTTTAACAAGATTGCATCTACCATCAAGTACAAGAATGTCCCACATGAAGCTATCAAGCTTCTTCTGTTCCCATTTTCTCTAGAGGGACAAGCCCGGAATTGGCTTGAGAAACAACCCCTCGTTCTATTGAGACATGGGAAGATCTAGTCACCAAGTTCGTTAACGAGTTCTATCCTCCATCCCGAACCACAAGTCTTAAGAATGAGATAATGAAATTTTCTAAGAGATTTGATGAATCATTCGGGGAGGCATGGGATCGTTACAAAGAGTTGCTTCGCAAGTGTCCGCATCACGGTTTTACCGAGTTAATGCAAATGGATACTTTCTATAATGGGCTCAACCAGACCAATCAAGACTCTTTGAATGCCTCCGCGGGAGGTAATTTCCTGAGCAAGACTACCAAAGAAGCCTTGCAAATCATTGAGAACAAATCTCAGGTCGGCCCTTTCCGAGCAAAGACATATCAGTCTCATGCTGGACCTTCTTCTTCTTCATCTCCCGTGAGTACATCTAGCACCGATGCTAAAATTGACAAACTCACAGACATTGTTCAGGCTTTGGTTCTTGCTAACCAAAAGAAAGTGACCTTCACTCAGACACCAACACATGGTGAAGTGAAGAAAGTCGAGAGTTGTGTTACTTGTGGTGGTCCTCATGCTTACTACAATTGTACTGCCACCGATGGTAGTCCATTTGAAGCCAATGCTCTAGCCGGTAGTTCACAGCAAGGAGGTAATCAATACCGTCCTCAAAATGAACCACACTACCGTGCTAACACTAATCAAGCACCACCCGGTTTTAACCAGAATCATAACATGCAAAACCGGAACCAAAATCAACCAAGAATGAACCAAGGTTATCAAAACCAAGGTAATTTCTATCCTGGACCCAATCAAGGTTTCCAACATCAAGGGAACCCTAATCAAAACAATTTCAATCGAGGGAATCAATTTCATGGGAATATGAATCCTAATCAAGGGAATTTTGGCTATAATCAAAACATACGGCCTCAAATTATCCCTCCAGCTCCTCCCGCCATTGTTCCAACTGGACCATCAGCTGATGAGCTATTGAAACAATTCATGAAGTCCCAAGATGAAATGAACAGGTTGTTGGCCAGTCAGATCGCTGATCTTAAGAAGTCTTTAAATGATCAACCCTCGGGCTCAGGAAAACTTCCGAGCAACACGATCGCTAACCCGAGGGGCGATGCAAAGGCGATCACAACCAGAAGTGGTGTTTCATATGATGGACCTGTTGTTCCTACTACCTCTTCTTCTTCTTCTCTCCCAAAGGTAGTGGAAAGTGAACCTCCGACACACAATGGACCTACGACTCCAATGCCTCCTCCACCGGTGGCAATGAGTCAAGTTACCAAGGAAACAACGGACAAGGTGCATTATTCTAGCCCACGAAGTACCGCACACGTCCTACCTTCGGTAGTCCAACCTCAAGTTGTCCAGAAACCCAAGTCAAATCAAGGAGTTGTTTTTGAACCTCCTGTAGCTCCTGTTGAGAATCAGAAATCCAAATCTTCTATTCCTTACCCATCACGTTTGAATGAGCAAAAGCTCCACGAGAAAGCCAGTCATCAAATGGACAAATTTTTCCAAATTTTCCAAGAATTACACTTTGACATAAGCTTTGCGGATGCTATCATGCTGATGCCCAAGTTTGCATCAACTCTCAAACACATGTTAAGCAATAAGGAAAAGCTGTTTGAAATGGCAAAAACTCCTCTGAACGAGAATTGCTCTGCAGTTATCCTGAAGAAGCTTCCAGAAAAACTTGGAGATCCTGGGAAATTTCTCTTACCTTGTGTATTCCCAGGAATGGTTGAATGCTTTGCCCTAGCAGATCTTGGTGCAAGCATAAACCTTATGCCTTATTCAGTATGGAAGAAACTTTCTCTTCCGAAACTCACTCCTACATGCATGACTCTCGAGCTTGCAGATCGTTCCATATCCCGTCCTCTTGGCATTGCTGAGGACGTATTTGTGAAAGTAGGAAAGTTCCATTTTCCAGCTGACTTCGTGGTTGTTGATTTTGATGCCGATCATCGGGTTCCTCTCATTGTTGGTCGAGGATTCCTGAGAACGGGCCGTGCTCTCATAGATGTATTTGAGCAAGAAATCACATTACGTGTTGGTAATGAAGCTGTCACCTTTAACCTTGATCAAACTTTGAGGTACTCCGCAAACTATGATTCTGAATCGGTTAACCGAATAGATATCATTGATGTTGCTTCTGAAGAGTACTCTCAAGAAGTTCTTGGTTATTCTCATAATTCTGTGAGTGGGGATTCCACCACATCTTCTCAACCTATCATAGCCAATTCTACTCCTTCCCTCACTCCGTTTGAGGGAAGCGACTTCATCTTAGATGAGATTGAAGCATACTTGGCTAGTGATTCTGTTCCATGGGAAATTGATCACGCTCCAATTGACATTGAGGGGGACATACTTCTTATTGAGAAGTTGCTCAATGGTGATCCATCATCAACCCCTCACCCTAGTGATTCAATCCCATATGAGATTAATCTGGAGGGAGATATTCTTCTTGAGGAATTGTTGACTCATGACACTTCTTCTCCTCTCCCTCCCATCAAACTTCATAACAAGGAAGTCAAGTCAGTTGAGAAAACTGAAGAATTTCCTGAGGTTGAGCTTAAGGACTTACCTCCTCATCTCGAGTATGCATTTCTAGAAGGTGATGATAAATTACCCGTCATTATTGCTCGAGATTTGAGTAAAGATGAAAAAGCTGCTCTCATAAAGGTCTTGAAGTCACACAAGCAAGCAATTGCTTGGAAACTCTCCGATATTAAGGGTATCAACCCTGAGTTTTGTACTCATAAAATCTTAATGGAGGATGACTTCAAACCAGCAGTTCAACATCAGAGACGAGTGAATCCAAAAATCCATGATGTTATCAAACAAGAGGTTATCAAACTTCTTGATGCAGGATTGATTTACCCGATCTCAGATAGTCCTTGGGTCAGCCCAATTCATTGTGTTCCGAAAAAGGGTGGCATAACTGTTGTCACAAATGAAGAAAATGAGTTAATTCCAACTCGATTGGTTACGGGATGGCGTGTATGCATTGACTATCGTAAGTTAAATGACGCCACCCGTAAAGACCATTTTCCTCTACCCTTCACGGACCAAATGCTTGAGAGATTAGCAGGGAATGAATACTATTGTTTCCTTGATGGTTTCTCGGGGTATTTCCAGATTCCCATTGATCCACAGGATCAAGAGAAGACCACATTCACCTGTCCATACGGAACTTTTGCCTACAAACGTATGCCTTTTGGCTTATGTAATGCTCCTGGCACGTTCCAACGATGTATGATGGCCATTTTCCACGACATGATTGGGGAAACAATGGAGGTGTTTATGGATGACTTATCGGTCATTGGGGACTCGTTTCAAACATGTCTCTCCCATTTAGAAAAAATGCTTCAAAGGTGTGAAGACACCAATCTTTGTCTAAACTGGGAGAAAAGCCACTTTATGGTCAAAAAAGGCATAGTCCTTGGCCATAAGATTTCAAAAAATGGGATTGAGGTAGATAGAGCAAAAGTAGATGTTATTGCTAAATTACCTCATCCTACTACCGTCAAAGGTATTAGGAGTTTTTTAGGTCATGCCGGTTTCTATCGCAGATTCATACAAGATTTTTCTAAAATCGCCCGGCCTATGACCCATCTTCTTGAGAAGGATGCTCCTTTTATCTTCTCGCCCGAGTGCATTGAAGCTTTTGAAACATTGAAGAAAAAGCTTACTGAAGCACCCATTCTCGTTGCTCCCGACTGGGACTTGCCTTTTGAGCTTATGTGCGATGCAAGTGATTTTGCTATCGGTGCAGTCTTAGGGCAACGCAGAAAGAAGCATTTTCAGCCTATTCACTACGCAAGTAAGACTATGACTGAAGCTCAAACTCATTACACCACCACAGAAAAAGAGCTATTAGCCGTGGTGTATGCATTTGAGAAGTTTCGGCCATACTTAATCTTGACCAAATGTGTAGTGTATACGGATCACTCGGCTCTCAAATATCTCTTTGCAAAACAAGATGCAAAGCCGAGATTGCTCCGTTGGATTCTCCTCCTCCAGGAATTTGATATCATTATACGTGATAAAAAAGGATCTGAGAATCTAGCTGCTGATCATCTGTCCAGATTAGAAAACCCTCACCAAGATGTTTTCGAGAAAAAGGAAATAAATGAAACATTTCCTCTCGAGACACTCAATGCGGTTTCTTTTCGTGGAAATTCTACCACCCCATGGTTTGCTGACTTCGCAAATTACCATGCGGGTAACTTCATTGTGAAAGGGATGTCGACCCAGCAGAAGAACAAATTCTTCAAGGATGTTAAACATTATTTCTGGGACGACCCCTTCTTATTCAAAATCTGTGCGGATCAAGTCATCCGACGGTGTGTTTATGGACAGGAAGCTATTGACATTCTCACAGCTTGCCATGCTGGACCCACCGGGGGCCATCATAGTCCCAACTACACCGCCAAAAAGGTGTTTGATTCCGGGTTTTATTGGCCCACAATCTATAAGGATGCCTACGAATTTGTCAAAGCCTGTGACGCTTGTCAACGTCATGGAAATATATCTCAAAGGAATGAAATGCCACAAAATGCCATTCAAGTTTGTGAGATATTTGACATCTGGGGTATTGATTTTATGGGGCCATTTCCTTCGTCTCGTGGAAACAAGTACATACTCGTGGCTGTTGACTATCTGTCAAAATGGGTTGAAGCAAAAGCTTTACCTACCAATGATGCCCGAGTTGTTGTGAAGTTTTTAAAATCTCTTTTTGCCAGGTTTGGAACTCCGAGAGCGATAATCAGTGATCGTGGTACACATTTTTGCAATGACCAATTTGAAAGAGTCATGCAAAAGTATGGTGTTACCCACCGTCTCTCAACTGCATACCACCCCCAAACAAGTGGGCAGGTGGAAGTTTCAAACCGTGGTATTAAAAGAATCCTTGAAAGGACAGTAGGCGAAAATCGTGCATCCTGGTCGGATAAGCTAGATGACGCACTCTGGGCCTTCCGTACAGCTTACAAAACACCCATCGGGTGTACTCCATACAAGCTAGTGTACGGAAAGGCATGTCATCTTCCGATTGAGCTAGACCACAAAGCCTACTGGGCCTTGAAGCATGCAAACTTCGATATACAGACAGCTGGTGATCATAGAAAAGTTCAAATGAATGAATTAAATGAACTTCGTGATCAAGCTTACGAGAACTCTTTGATCTATAAACAAAAGACAAAGAAGATTCATGACTCCAAGATCAAGAACCGCGTTTTCAACGTTGGTGATCGAGTCCTTCTTTTGAATTCAAGATTGAAGATTTTCTCGGGAAAGCTCAAGTCCCGCTGGTCTGGTCCATTTACTATCGCTAAGGTTTATCCTTATGGTACCGTTGAGTTATCTCAACCCGATGGTCCTAATTTTAAAGTGAATGGTCATCGAGTGAAGCATTATTTTGGAGAGGACATTCCCCCTGTGGTTGTCCCGGATCTACAAACTTTCCCCATGAACCAATGAATGCGGGGATCGAGTCAAGCTAATGACTCGGGAATCAAAAATATTAGCACACACCATATGGGTTTTCACCCATATTTCTGTCTTCTTTCCTCCTTTCTACCACCCTAGTGTGGGGGAGTTTTCCCCACGCTGTTGTATATAAAATCTTTTGAAAAAAAAAAAAAAAATCTTTCATAATAATGGCCGTAGTATTTCCCTTTTACGTTCTCAGTTTTGGCATAACCGCCGATACTTTGAATATTGAGGGCAATATTCATTTCTAAGTGTGGGGGGGAATTCTCACGAATTTTATCATGTATTATCCACCCAATTCCCCCGTTTTTGGCCACAAATTTTTTTTTGGAGTAAGTGTTCTACACTTACTCAGCTTGGTTATCAGTCCGCCATGTCTGTAAGACAAAAGGATTGGCTAATCCAGGAGCAAACGGCTCTTGGTAAAGATTTCTCAAATCCGTTTATATGGCTTGCAATTTGCCCAAAATTGTATGGTTCTCAACTCACCATATCCTAAAAAGTGAAGAGTTGGCTAGCCCGCAAGGTTATGGCTTGTGGTAAAGGCAGTGGAAAATCCATAATTGGTAATCAGCTCACCAAAGATAATTCTGACAATTTATCTAAGAGTTGGCTAGTCCTGAGCAAACGGCTACAGGTAAAGACACATCAAATCCGTTATATGGTTTATGATTTGCCAATAAATCAGATGGTTATCAGTGTACCAAGGTTCTTACTTGAATTGAAACATTTGGCTACTCCAGAAGTGATGGCTTTTGGTAAACAGTTTTTAAAATCCATTAAAGATCTAAATCATTGCTAGGGACTAGCAATATCTCAGTGTGGGGGATTGATGAGTGTCTAAATACTCATCATTTTTATACTGTCTAGACTACAAAAACATCTGAAAACACTCAGAAACACATCAAAATGATCAAAATATCACAAATCAGTGTTTTATGTGTTTTAAATGCAAAAAGATCAAAATCATTTTGTGTATTTTGTGACTAAACACTATAAAACTAGTAAAACTACACAAAGACTCACAAAAGTCTACAAAAACATCAGATCTGTCATATTTTTACTACTCATAAATCTGTGAGTAGTTAGGGGGTGTGACTCTATAACGATCAGGGATCGTTACTAAATCTAGAAATTACCTAAAATTTTTGACAAATGGTTTTCGGTAGTGAAGACCTCATCGGTTTACAAAGTTAAGTTCATTCTTGGAACCATGTGACTATTGGTAGACTAAATAACCGTTTAGTATTTGGTATATTGCCTAAACTACACAGAAATGGACATCGGCAAACGAGTCCTGATCGGTTGAGAATCTATTTAACAGTCTTAATAGAAACCACTCGACTAATGGTTAATACCTAAAAGGTGACGGAAATGGTGTTCGGTATTGGAACG
>BPTQ01000001.1:103991652-104032892 GCA_019973895.1 Chrysanthemum seticuspe
CGCATAAGTGTTTGTTTGTTATTGTTCAACCGATCTCTTCTTCATCTATTTCTTCTATTGATGCTTATGTTACTAATATGGTGACCTAACACAGATGTCCGTTAAGAAAAGTCGTCTTTACATCCATTTGATAGATGACCATATTCTTGCTTGCAGCGTTAGCCAGGAAGATTCTGATTGCCTCAATACGTGCAACTGGAGCAAATGATTCTTCAAAGTCAATACCCTCTTCTTGACGGTATCCTTTTGCAACTAACCGAGCCTTGTTCTTTAGCACATCACCATGCTCATCAAGTTTTACTTTGAAGATCCACTTTAGAGCAATGATCATAGCACAGTCAGGAGCAGGTACTAATTCCCATACATCTAGATGATCAAACTCATGTATTTCTTCCTGCATGGCATTGAACCAGCTGTCTTCAGTCATTGCAACTTTAACATCTTTTGGTTCGACCTTAGATAGTACTGAGTTGAAAAAGCACCATAAAGCATCAGTTGCAAGTTGTTTACGAGTGGATACTGGATGAGAAGGGTTTCCAATGATGTTGTCCAATGGGTGATCATGTGTCCATTTTCTAAGGTGTTCATGTGGTTGTTGTTGAGGAACTGAAGTAGTAGAGTAATTTTCTCCTGATGAAGATGGTTCTGATGATGATTCAGGAGCGAATATGTTTTCAAAGGGAGCATCTTCGGGAGTAGCAAAGGGGTTTTCTCCAACATAGGTGCCAGAAACAATTCCATGATGTACACTTGATGATTGAGGATTTGATGATGAGACTGAGTGATCAGCAGTAGGCGCTTCTTGACTTAATGACATAGAAACTGAAGGGTTATCTATGTTGACAGGGATAGGAGCGGCCTCTGTTGATGGATTTGACAGATCATTTGCAAGTGGCTCATAGTGTTCATCAAACATTGGATCAAACAGTTTCTTTAAATCATCTTCTGAAGGGGGTACATATGGAGTTGCTGGTGAGGAATTTTGTACAAGAGAGGAACTATTGGGACTGTTTTGAAAAGCGGGTCCAGAACTGGATTGTCCAGGAGCAATTTGACCGGTCAGCTCACCAAACGTAACGTGAATTGTTTCCATGATATTTCGGGTTCTTTTGTTGTAGATTAGGTATCCTTTTCTGTTTGGTGCATATCCTACAATTACTCCAATATCCGCTTTAGCTTTTAGTTTGCCTAAATCTTGACCCTCATTAGTTGGTAACATAAAGCGCCAAACATACGAAGGAATGATAGATCAGGTTTTCGATTGTAGACAAGTTCATACGGAGTTTTTTCATGAGTTGTGTGAATTAGGGATCGATTTTGAGTGTAGCATGCAGTGGCAATGGCTTCAGCCTATAGAAACGTTGGAACCTTTGAGTAAATCAGCATTGTTCTTGTAGCTTCCACAAGAGTTCGATTTCGTCTTTCAACTACACCGTTCTGTTGAGGAGTTCGTGGAACACTTTTTTGAGGACTGATTCCAACACTTTCATAAAACTCACTGAGTTCTCAATTACCAAACTCAGTTCCTGATAAGGTTTTAAAATGTACCTTTTTGAGGGGTCGTTTAAGCCCTTATTTGATCACTTTTGTATCCGTTATTACTTAATATCGTTCCTTTTCACGTTTTAGGTCTCTTGAAGGCAAATTGCTGGAATGACACTTATTTGGACGAAAAGGCGCGGATATATGAAGAAAATGGTCAAAGTCAAGAATCGAGACACTCAAGCTGCTAAAATACAAGGGGACGGCGTCAGGTGTTATCTGCGACGCCGTCGGAGCACTTTTGTGACGGCTCAGTAGCCAAATTGCTTATTTACAAGTGACGGTGTCAGGCTTTAAAAGAGTAGGTCGTCGCAACTCAGACGGCCTAGATTTGATCCAGACGGCGTCAGAGGCTGAAGAGGGCGGCGTCACAAGCATAAGGTGACACCGTTGCAAGTCTAACGTGGCCAAGATGAAACCCTAATGATGGCGACCCGACGGCGTCACAAATCATAAGGTGACACCGTCGCGAATGTAATCTTATATATAGAATCCGAATTTTTCAGTTTTAAGTGTGTAGTCTTTTGGAGTAAAAACCTAAACGGAACCAAGGCTGTCTTATACAGTATTTTAGGGTTCCAAACCCTATCTTACACCAAGATAAGTGCTTTACTTCATTAATTCAATTATGTCTTCAATTATTTGTGTGTATGCTTGCATGTTCTCCATGTCCGGCTAATTTACTTGTGTGTTTGCTTAGGGAATATGAAACTTAACTATTGAATATTGATTGGTTGTCTCTTATCTTAATTGTTAATGATCTAGTAATGTGATAGGTCATTCGTTGTGTAGTTAATGCTTGATTAATCTTTGTGAACCTTAGACTATAACACCTAGAGTAGTTGTAGGCTAAACCATCCAAAGAGTACCTTAGAGTTAGAGTTTATAAATCCTAGAGATTTTGTAGACGAGACCCTTTGGTAGTTTCAAAGAGTTAGGGATAAACGCATACCCTACGACCTTAGACACACAATGCAATTAAGAATAAGGACGTGACAATTCAACCATCAAATAGAGAAAATTAAGGAGTAATAAAACCTAAGTAGACACATCCTTAAATCATCATACGAGCACACAATAATTAGAAATAGACTACCCTCACCTTAGTTAATTAGATAATTAGATAATAGAGTAATCGGTAGAAATACCAACCCCCCAAATCCAAACCCAGAGATTCGTACCTTTCCATTTCCTAAAAACATAAAAAGATAAAAAATAATCTTCCTCAACCCCAACCTTAGCATAGTAACTCCTCACTAGCATTCCTATTCCCCTAGAGAACGATATCAATTCCCGTGGCTTACCCTAATACTACACTACAACGATTAGGTTCACTGCCTAGGGTGTTGAAAAACTTGCTTGACGAAAAGGAAGTTCCTTTGACCCCGAATGACGTGTGTAGCGTTATTAGTTCCATTGTCAGTTTGGACAATTTTGACAGTCTTGTTAAGTCGAACGTGCAGCTATTTAATAAGTTTAATGATGACATTTGGAGTTTCATCCTTTGTCCTCAAGAACTTAACCCAAGTGAATCGAGAGTAATCATCAACCACAACTAACACATATTTCTTCCCATTAATAGTTTGCACTCTCATGGGTCCACATAAATCCATGTGAATGGTATGTAGAACTTCCATAACTGAATTTGTAGGTTTGGGTTTGTGTGCATACTTCTTGCTTTTTCCCAATTGACATGCTGAACAAAGATGATCCTTTTCATAATTTAGTCTAGGTAGTCCTCTTACTAAGTCCTTTCTGGAAAGATTATTTATGGTACCGAAGTTCAAGTGATTGAGACGACGATGCCATAGCCATGACTTAGTTTTCGAAGCCTTTGACAACAAGTAGATGGGAGAAGATTTCATCATATCTTTGATAGAGATGGTGTATAGGTTTGAACCGCGAGTTCCTCTGAGAAGTTCCACACCATCAAGTTCTCTAACAAAGCAAGTATGTTTTCTGAAGGCTACTTCTAAATCAGAGTCACAAAATTGTCCGACTGAGAATAGATTATGACCAAGACCTTTAACATAGTATACCCTGGAGATCACACTATCACCAACAACATAATCTCCATAACCCATAATAGCATCAAAATGATCATTTTCCGAATCTAATAGTTCCGATGAATTTACTCACGAAGTTCATGAGCCGTGACCGGTCTCCAGTCATATGCTTGGAACAGCGTGAGTCCAAGTACCACAGAACGATTTGAACGACCTGCAGTTGAACACAGACAAGAATGGATAACTAGATAATTGGGATCCCCATGCAAGAATGGGTTCCAGTTGGTTAGTAGCAGTGATTGGAACACCCACATCAGAAGCAGAATCAATGGAATTATTATAGATAGATATAGTACTAGTGTGCTCAATAGACCTATTCAAAGTATGTTCACTTCTTAAAGGAATAGTTCTACCAGTAGGCATCCATTTCATAATAGGCATCGACCTAGATAATTTAGGGCACATCTCATTAAGACTAAATTTGCGACCAGTAGGTATCCACTGATAACCTACATTGCTAAATTTTCTTCCTGTGGGTTTCCAATATTTTCTAACCCTCTTCCTCCATTTCTTTTACCCTTCTTAACATGTTTGATGGCATTAATGCTTTTAACAGGGTATTTAACAGAATTAATCAAATCGTTCACGCCACATTCATGATTAGTAACAGAAACAAAGCAGTCATCATTACATGTTTTGCCAATAGTAGCAGAATTCGAATTAATTACAGTACGCTTATAGCTAATACTAGAATCAACACGATTCGTTTTATTTAACTTAAACTTAATGTTCCTAGGGTGGTCTTCTACTCTCTTCCAATGCACACTCTTAGCTTGCGAGGTCCTATCTTGCTTTGTATTGCCTGGAGGCTTTGACCCGCTTGCTTTTATGCCACTGATTACTCCTGTAGAGGGAATTATAGGAACATTAGTTGGTTTTGCTACCTTTTGCATTCCTGATCTAGAAGTGCAGGGATCTGAACTACTTTCTTATCACTGGGCATGGAGCAAGGCATAACAACTTTATCATTCTTAACAAAGGATCTTGGGCATGTTGCTCTTAAACATTCTAAAAGCTCCTGAGATCGTTTGGCATATAAGCACGCATACCTAACTTCACTATCAAGTGGTTTATTTATGTGATCTTCTTCTACAATCTCACGAAGGCATTCAAGACTATCCTTAAGATGATAAAAGTAATTATGAAACACAAGTTCATTGTTTCTGAGATGAGAAGGAATATATTTAACAGTTACAACATACTAAGGGTCTGCAGATGCCCTTGAGGCAACATTCTCCTTCCAAACAAGTGCCATTTTCCCTTTATCCTGTCTCTTCAGATTCTCAATTTCCTTTTGTAAAGAAGTTATTTTTTCGTTGTTTTTGTCACGAGTGACTTTCATTGAATCAAATAACTCTTTAAAGTGTCTTCTAACTTTTTCATTTTCTTCTAGAAAACTTTCATTTTCTTTTTGTAAAACATTAACCAAGTTTTGAAGATGAAAAGTTTGAGAAGACTGAGAATCTAAAGGTGGAGGCATTTGGGAGCCATTTGCATTGTTTCTTTCGCCCTTCAATTGTGAGATTTGGGCTCTCATTTTTCTGATCGTGTTGCAATGAGCTCGAATTTGTTCATCACGTTTGCTTATTTCAAAAACTGCATCAAATTCAGGAGCATCCAAGGATGTCTTGATATTTGAGGTTTTAACATTTTCCTTTAGATGTTGATATTTTAATTGCAAAGCAAGATGCTCAACTTCCAATTTAGAATAATGTTTTACCAGGTTATCATGATCATCCTGTTCAATTTTCTCATGCAATTTAGAATTAGTTTTTTCAAGCTCAATGACACGATCATGGGAGACTTTCAGAGCAACAGATAATTCATGAAATTGAGAGGCATTAATGGAACAATTCGTGGCAGTGTAAAACACATCTTGAGTGATACATTTAGAAATAAGATTCTCATTTAAGGTATGCAAGTTCTTCCTCTCAATCTCATTATATTTTAATTCTCGCTCATAGTCACTAACCTCAACTTCCATTTTATTAAACACTCTTTTCATGTCTTTAACCTCAGTGTCAATTGCCTTTTGTAAGGACTCAAATTGTTCTTTTAACAGCTTAAAGAAAGGCATAACTTCAGTTAAGTAGCATTCTTTTGTTTGCTCAAATCCCCTTTCCCCTTCTGTAATCCCGGTTGGTGTGATTCTCTTCATACAAGTTTTATCAAAATCAACAAACAACTGATACACTACATATAGGCTGACTAAGGTTTTACTCTGTGTAGGAATAGTTCTGGGCAATAAATGCATGGGTGTATTGGAGGGGTATACAGTGGCAGGAAGCATTCTCCTACAAGGGGAATTCTGTTCAATAAAATCATCAGCTTTTTGCTTGTCCATATCCTTTTTCCAGAACACTTGTTCAGGGGTCAGCTATGTTTGACGTTTAAACTTGTTAAAGGCAATCCAGTTTTCCTTTTGCATGCATGAGGGACTCTTATGTTTTTCATCTAACTTCTTTCTAGTGACTTCCTCTAATTGCTTATCTTCCTCAGTGCTTTCAGCGCAACTAGGTTTCTGTCTAGGCTTAAGGATTTCGTTACCATCATAGATTACCTTTTGTGCATCTCTAGCTTTCTTACAGACCGCAGGATTTGGTTCATCAACTAGTGCAACACTATGTATGTCACTTAGAACTCTATGCTTGGTAATCATGTGAGCAGTCTGAATGGTGTTTCCTTGTACGTAGAATTTGTTTTCAAGTTTGTTTTTCAAAGTTTTTAGGTTGGAAAATTCATTTAAGAGTTTCGATTCCTTAGCATTAAATTCCTGCTTAAGCACTTTCACATTTTCTTGAAGTTCTTGTTTTTGCTTAGCCGTTTTATTAAGCTTTTCTTTTAAGGAATCTAATTCTTGTTTTAATATTTCTTCCCTAAAATTACTTTTTCTAATAATTATACGCATTTGGTCATCCATTTCCTGCTCACGGGTAGTTAACTCAAACTTAGCACGTTGTTCATAAATGGCAACTTGTTCTTTATAGGCATTAAGTTCAGAGATAACAGAATCATTAGGGGCACTTGCAATGTATTCATAAAAAACATAGTCATCATTGACTGCATAAGATGCATCACTTGGTTCAATCACACTTTCACTTTGGATCACATATTGATCATATGGGACAATATTACTATTACCCACATTAGCAATATCTGAGTCACAAGTTTCATGTAATTGAACTTTATCATGTATCTTTTGCTGATCAACTTCATCATATAGTTTTAATACCTCTGAGATGATTGATTCTTTGGATGGACCAGCTTGCTGTGATGATGAGACCTTTGGAGAGACCATTGGAGAAATACTATCCATGAAAATTGTTTGGGCAGTAGGTTCATCATCGACGTCAGAGTTGTATGCATCACAGTCAGCAACTTGAAAGGCATTCTGATGATTATGACCTATCTCCTAAATTGGCTGCTCATCCACATCTGCATCATATGTCTTGGCATTACCCTCAGCAAGAAACAGTAACTCCTCTTCATCCAAAACTGCTCCATTATTCTGAGCTTGCACAAGTAACATCTTGTCTCTGAAGTACTCTGCATTTTGAGGGCGTTTTGGAGATGTGCATTTCCTTGCAATGTGTCCATCACCACCACAGTTGTAGCACTTGATTGGCTTTGCTTGTCCCTGATTTGCATTCCTTCCACGATTCTGATTTGCTACATATCCTCCACCTATTCCACCTCTTCCTTGTTCATACTGCCTTCCTTGAACTTGTTGCACCATAACCTTTCCATCTCTGACAATAGCATGATTGTGTAGATTGGATGCAGTTCTGATTTTATTGTTAGTGTGAAGACTGTTAGTATGTGGAGTGAAGGTCAAGTTTTGTTTAACCATAAGAGCCAGTTGATTGATGAAGTGTTCCATGACTGCATCAGCATCAGGTTGCTTGAACCTCGGATCGGGAATGAGTTTGTGATTACCGTTTCCAGTAGGTATGACTTGTGATGCTTTGGTAGTAATCCCTACATTGGTTTAGAATGCTGTTGAATCATTTGATGAGCTTGCTTCTCCCTAATCAGATTTGAACTTTTCAAGAATCATTCGTTCAAACATAGCATGCTTCTCATTCTGCATTAGGAAGGCATACAGTTGCTCATAGTTGGTGTTTTTTAATCCTTTGGTCAGCTTCATAGCGGTGACAAATTTGTGCCATTCGGGATTCATGTTGTTGACAAACTTTGAGTTCAGCTGAATATTTGGCATGGTCATTTTGATATTCCTCATGTCATTCACAAGCTTGTGGAATCTCACGTAATATTCATTGACACTTTCTCCTGGTTTCATCTTAAAGTGCTCAAATTCATCATACAATTGTGATTCTCTGTCTTCCTTCGTCAATTCAAAACCTGAGAGAAGCATCTTGACATTATCCCAAACTGCCTTGGCTTCAGTGTTGTGATTGATAAGCTTGTAGATATCTTTTGGAAGACCCTGAAGTATAATGTTTGAGGCCCTGATATCAGCGTCGTATCTCTTTTTCTCCTTATCACTGAGCTCATCATACGTCTTTGGTCTATCCAAACCTAAGGTCACTGTACCATCTGCAGCAGTTTCAAGAACATCTCTGGTAGTCTCAATTTGATAAGGTCCTTCATCAATTGACTTGAGAATGTTGACTCCATTTTCCTTTCCCAGACAATACAACCTAATTCGTTGAGCCCATGAGTCATAGTCAGTTCTGTCAAGCATGGGTGGACGAGTATCTGATCCAGCTGCTTGAACATCCTCAGCTACAGAAGAGATGATTGTAGGCACGTTGGTAGACATGTTTACAGATTTCACGGGATTTTATAACTCTATGATTAAACCGGGATATAGATTCTTTCACGGGATTTTACTAAATCAAGAGAAAACCATATTAGAAACAATAATCAACCAAGTCTCTATAACCCTTGAAGACAAGTCGTTAAATCACCAAGTTGCTAAGTAACAACTCGCTAAAAGGCTCAAGTCGCTATGAACCAAGTCGCTAAACACAAGTCGCTATGAACCAAGTCGCTAAACACAAGTCGCTAAAGCACCAAATCGCTAACCTGACAAGTCGCTAAAGAACAACTCGCTAAGTGGACAAGTCGCTACGGAACAACTCGCTAAGTGTCCAAGTCGCTAAAGAGCAACTCGCTAGTCACAACAAAGTCAAGTCGCTGAAAATAATAAGGACAAGTCTCTACGTTGAACAAGTCGCTAGCCGGAGTGGTGCCTCCACTACTTTGTACTATTTGTCGCCTTGTCTCAATAGACAAGTCGCTAGAGCTCAAATCGCTACCACTTCAACTACAAGTCGCTACAAACTAACGAAGCAAGTCGTTACGAAGAAAAGTTATCCGAGAGTCAAGTCGCTAGCTAGAAAAACTTAAATACAACCCTTTTCAATCCAAAACAAGCCCAACCACAGTGATTTAAGCTTTCCAAATCAAAACCCAAGCACTTACAATGATTCTAAACATAAAAGTACACTCAAAATTCAAACTTTAACACAAGAAATGATACAAATGCTGCAAAAACCACTAAAATTTTTCAAACCCAAAAACCATATAAAACTAGTAGAAATCCAAGGATATATAAGAGAGATGATCAAACCATGGCTCTTGATACCATTTGTAACATATTAGATTTCACAAACACATCAAACCATGATCAATATGGGCGTATACTATAAGGCTTTAGAGAGAGAAAGAGTTAGAGGTTTGGGAACTTAGTGAGAGAAAGTAAAAGTATTATTATGAGCTCCAACTCTCTACCTTGGGAGGTAGAGAGTATTTATAGTATCTTACATAAACGCCACCTACGGGCTGTGGATCAGGCATACAGTGGGTAAAGACCCGTCCGTCCTCCACGGTGTTACTTAACTAAATACTACCTAACATTAAATAACTTACGACTACGAGCTTTCTAACGATTACATACACTTGAGGTGACCGATACTTTAAAAGCTGGATTTTCCAAATCCTAACAATTTCAGGTCCATATTGTACGAGGCTGGCACGGAGGAGCACGGATACTCAAGAAGGCTATAAATTTTATTATCATTCGAAAACCCTTTTAATGTATTTTCTAAACCGCGAAACTACTGGGACCTCATTTTTATAAACTCTGATATTTATATATATCGAATGATAAATATTTTAAAACGACTCCATTAGAGTTTGTTTTCTATTATTGTGACTGTTGTGCCATGAAGTAACACCCAGTGTGAATCCTGATGCGTATTACGAAATTGGTGGTGTTACAGCCGAAGCCTGGACAGAGGTTCCGTAGGCATTGCCGCCATCATAAGCAAATTGGAAAACCTTGGAAGAGATATGAAGAAGCTCCAGGAAAATGTGCATGCTATTTGAGTAGGATGCAATACAGATAGAGAAGGACACTTGACCAGAAATTGCCCTACGAAAGATATAAGCCCCCAGATCGAAAAGGTTATGTATGGAGAAGGAAAACCCTTCCATCAAGGTTATGATCAGAATTCTTTCAAAACAAAAAATTCTTCACCCGAGGAATCAATAAATAAGTATCTGGAAGATGATAATAAACGATAGGCCAGCAGGGACGCAGTGTTCAAAAAATTTCAAGAAACAAGATCCACCCTCCTTGCTCATCATGAAAATCTTGAAGACAACGAAAAGGAACCCGGGATAAAAGGAAATGAAATTAATCAAGACAGTTCATGTGATGATAGTTTCTGTAAAGCCATATTTTCCAGCAACGGAAAACCTCTATATACCCCTTTCAGGTACGATGAAGAGGAGCTTCCTAGATTCCAAGAACAAGCTATAATAAAATGTGACAACACGAGCTTTTTGAAGGAAGAGGGACATAGTGAAATAGAAGTTGTGACAGAGAATGAAGTAAAGTTAAACGCCAGATGCTCTGCAGTTATCCTGAATCAAATCCCCCTTAAGGAAAAAGACCCAGGAAGTTTCATTCTCCCTTGCTCTATTAATAAATTTACATAATATCAATGCCTTAGCTGACCTAGGGGCTAGTATTAGTATCATGTCATTTTCCATGTGCAAAAGATTAAACCTTGGTCCTATCAAACCCATTGCATGACTATTGAAATGGCTGATAGAACGGTAAGTATACCTATAGGGGTAGTTGAGAATGTGTTGGATCGATGTACTCTAACCAAACTAACTTATGTAGCTTAGAAGGGCTTAGCAACCTCGGATAAATCCTAAGTCACTAACAATGAAACATTGAATTAACTCTATTAAGTATGCGGAATTTACTTCAATAAAGCTAAGAAGAATTAACTTTAACTTCAACGATTTTATTTAAACTATGAACCTGCTTGATACACAGATTCACTAACAATCCCTAACAACTCTAATATCGAACTTGATAAACTCTAAAACTCTCTAATGTTGCACGTACGTCTAATGTCAATCTAGGGGTCCTTTTATAGGTATAAGGATAACCCTAGTCGGTTTACAACTCTAATCCTTGTACGACAAGTAATACTAAACTAAACTGAGAACATTCTAGAATTACATAATAATCCTTAACAATTTGCATAGCAGTCCTTTATTCTTGCAGTACTTTGATGAGTGAGCAGTACTTTGACTTTTTCCTTTAGCAGTACTTTGACTTTTAGCAGCACTTTGACTTTATGTCCCAACAATCCTCCCCTAACTTGAATTCTACTTGCTTGATTTCAAGTTCCTTTGTATCTGTATCTTTAACATCTTTGTCTTCAAGGAAAGATTGTGACTTTATCTTCAAATTTTGTCTTTGTATTCCCTGTGCTTGTATTATCATCATCAAAGTAATCTTTATCAGCAATCCTTTACAGCAACAATCAGCAAGCTCCATATTTTCAGCTACTTAGCAACATATGGCAATTTGTACATCAGTTCATAAAGTTTCAGTCTATTCTCATCACTTCTAGGTGTGTAAACTCCTGTGAGAGGTGAATCATTGAAAATTTTAATGGATTTTGATGTCTCTTTACCAAAGCCATTAACTCTAGAGTAGCTAATGTTTAGGTGTGTAAAACCATGGTACATTGATAACCATATGATTTTTAGCAAATCATCAGCTATCAACGGATTTGTTTTGTCTTTACCAAAAGTCGTACCCTTTTGGACTAGTTAGTTCTTGCAACCATGGTGAACTAATTACCATATGAATGGGCTTTTTATTTTTTTTATTTTTTTTTTAATTTTTTTACAGCCTTTACCATAAGCCATTTTCTTGTGGGCTAGCCAACTCTTTACATTTGCTGATATGGTGAGTTGATTACCATACAACTTATTAGCAAGTTGTCAACTATATAACGGATTTGAGATATCTTTACCAGAGTCGTTTGCTCATGGATTATCCAGTCCTTTTGTTAAACATGGTGGACTGATAACCTATTGTTGTAACCATCTCAAAAACCATTGGTTGCTGTTAACTTTTGTTTCAAGATATTTTGCACTTAACAAAAGTTTGCTTATTATCTTATAAAAACATTTACTGGTTTTGTGCTGCAAGCAGTACTTTGGTTAAAGTACTGTTTGTCCAGCAGTACTTTGATTAAAGTACTTATTTTTCCAAAATTTATACAATTAAACATCATACCAGTACTTATGCTTCATCCTCAGCCGTTGTCCATTTGATGAATAATTCGATGACCATGAGAGATGTTTCATTCTCCTCTTCCACTTCTATTCCATGATCTAGCATTCTTCTCATAAGATCTGTAGTAAGTGGATATCTTCTTTCTGCTAACATATGGATCATTGTCCCATCTTCCAGCTCTAAAACATGCACTCCAGATTCTTTAAAGAATCTCCAGCTTGTAATCTCCCGAACTTCTTGGTTTTTCCAGAGTTCATCAGTGCTTGTTTCTTCAGTTTCCCAGATAGTTGTCAAATCTCCTAGCAAGACTAAGCCAATTCCAGTTGAAGGAATATGCTCAAAATACTCTTGCACTAGTTGATATAAGTGACATAGATCAGCTCTATCTATTATGTGCAGTATGTCCCATAGCAAGTTAAATAGTCTGAAGCCTTCATCTTCTCTTTGGAACATCAGATAGTCTCCATCCTTTGATTCTACAACTTCAAATGTAGTCATCTTCGATTTCTTTACTGCAACATCTTTGGTCTTAGAATGCTCAAAGTCTACAACTCTTAAGTAGTTTCTCAGCTCATCAACAGTATCTGTTCTTAACTATATCTTCTTTGATGGCTGTTCAACACCAGTTGTTCTCTTTCTCTTTAAGCTCCTTTTTCTAGTATCCTTATCATGTCTTTCATCATCAAAAGAAATAATCCCAACAACTTCCTTCTGATATGCTTCTCTAACAGCATCATACAAATCCTTCATCTCTAAATACTTCAGCTTATTTAATCCAGTATACCCTTGACCTTTCAGATAAGCCATCATGGCATTTCTTTCCTTAGCAATATTGGGTGGTCTTTGTGATATAACTACTGGCTTTTCTGGTACAGCAACTTCAGCATCAAATTTAGCTTGTAGCTCCCTAACAGCTGCTTCATTCTTAGCTACTTCAATACCTCTTAACTCTGCCAAAGTCAGCTTTTTCTTTTTCTTTGTTTCAACTAGTTTGCCTTTGCCATTATCTTTTGGATCTAAAGCTGGTTGAGAGGCTTGAGGTTGTTCTTCAGTAACTCCTGGAATGCTAACACCTCTTGGTCTTGATAGATTTTGCAGAATTTGTGCAACAGTCTCATCATCACTTGCAGTGTGCTCTACCATAAGTGTATCAGCTTCCTCTTGTAGGACAGTCGAAGGACTAGCTTCTTCTTCAAAATTAAGAGTCCTTGGTGTAATCAACTCTTGTCTGTATGTTCCTTGAAGAGCAGCAGTACCTTGATCATCAGCACCTTGATCATCAGTACTTTGTACACCAGTAATTTGAACTCCAGCACATTGAGTTTCAATAGGCTCAGTATCTTTAGCTTCTTTATCAACAACTTCAGCTTCTTCATAAGTTTGAGCATCTGGTTCATCATAATGTTCAGCATCTTCATTAAGTTGAGCATCTTCATTCAAATTCTCTTGCTCCAATTTCCTCCCCAATTGGAATGAAGACTGCATATGACCCTTTTTGCCTTTAGAAGCCTTCTTAAAGTGCTTTATTTTCTTCTTTTCAGCCTTGACCCACAATCTGTGATGTTGTACTAAAGGCCAGACAAACTTCTTTAATCTCCTAAACTTGGTCTTCAACTTCGCTATTTGTGCAGCTTGAGCCTCAGTAGCTTTCTTCAATCTGACCAGTTCCCTTGTCAAAACATAATTATCTAGAACCAAGCCCTCAGGTGGTATATCACGCGTATCTCCTCCAGATGATGGTGGGTTGATTTCTGGTTCTGACTCAGTAGGTGCAGTATCTTGATGAAATGGTGTAGGTGACACTGCAGTACCTTTGGATGCAGCAGTACCTTGTGAAGCAGTACCTTGAGAAGCAGTACCTTGAGAAGATGTAGTACCTTCTCGTTCTTCACCTGCAGCAGCCTCATCTCTAATTTCTTGCACAAGCTCCATCATTGAAGTAGTTAAAGGAGTGTTCCTTCCAGAGAACTTATCACTCTTCCTTGCCATGAAGGTGAAAATCTTTGGAGGTTGTACCACAACAGGTAATAAGCTCGAAGGCTTTGGTACATCATGAAGTTGTTTATTTAAGAAAACTTGAATAAATCTTGGGTACATTAACCAGGATGATCCATGAGAAATGTGAGATAGCATACCATCTAGAATGAGTCTTGAAAAGTTGAAGACACGATTTGTAGCCAATCCCACTAAAGCAGATGCTATATTGGATCCAAATTGCTCCCAGGAAGTACTCTTAGAACTGATACAGTGAAGTAAGACATGTACCAAGTACTTCCAATGTGGACTAAACAGGGGTTTCTTGAATGTTGTTTCATTTAAGGACCCTTCATACCCAATATCTCTTAAAGTATCCCAAAGGAGCTGTTTATCAAAACGTATAGCCCCTTCTTCATTATCAAATAAGAGATCTTCTCGAATGGAGCCTTCACTAACTCTAATGATCTTTCCAGCAACCTTAGCTTGTATGTATGACTCATCATCTTTAATGTGAGTTCTAGCAGTTGCCCAAAACTGTTGAATCCATGGCTCAATAACATCCGGTTCTACTAAAAGTGGATAACTAATTGGAGATCCAGCCAGGAAATCAATGATATCATGAAACGCGACATTAGCTTCAGTCTTGTCTAAGTTTGCCACCATATTATGTTTAGTAACTGGGTTTCGATTCGCCATTGATTAATGTTTACACAAGTAAGTGATTTACTGAATAAAAATTGTGAGAGAGAGAGAGAGAGAGAAATATGGAAAAGATTGATAAGTATAAAGATGAGAGGGAAAATCGGAGGGTAGTTATTTATAGGTAAGATTTGAAAAATCACATCCCATAATAACAAAGTTACCGTTATTTGAATTTTAACCCATCTTTTGACTGTTGGAACAGTACGTTGATAAGACAAGCAGTGCTTTCCACGTGTGCAGTACTTTCCAAAGCAGTACTTTCAGAGCAGTACTTTCATATGACCAAAAAGCAGTACTTTTCCATTCTCTTCGTTACAATAGCAAACAACTTCAAATAGGCATTGGATTGCCTCCCCTCAAGCAGTGCATAGGACTGTCTAACTATCTAATCAGTCCTCCCCTTAAGTGTAGCTTAATAATTTATCATTCCAATACTCACCAGCAGGTGATTGAATCTTGAAACATCAAAGCCTTTAGTGAGTAAATCAGCTACATTATCATCTGTGTGAACCTTGACAACATTAATGAGCCTATGCTCATAACAATCATTGATAAAGTGATGCCTAATCTGAATGTGCTTGGTCTTGGAGTGATAAACTGGATTCTTCACAATGCAAATTGTACTCTCATTATCAATGTTGATAGGAGTATTCTTGAAGTTGAACCCATAATCCAAAAGTTGATTCTGCATCCACAAGACTTGTCCACAACAGCTTGCAGCAGCAACATATTCTGCTTCATTGGATGATGTTGCTGCAATCGTTTGTTTCTTACATTGCCATGAGACTAATCTTTTTCCAAGATACTGGCATCCTCCAGTGGTTGATCTTCTATCATAATTATCACCTGCATAATCACTATCTGAAAAAGCTTCCAAGTGAAAAGGTGAATCCTTTGGATACCACAAAACTAACTTAGGTTGTTGTTTCAAGTAACTAAAAATTCTCTTTACTCCATTCATGTGGGAAACCTTAGGTGAGACTTGATATCTTGCACATAAACAGAAAACAAACATGATATCAGGTCTAGATGCAGTTAAATACATAAGACAGCCAATCATAGATCTGTACAGCTTGACTTCAACAGGTTGACCATCTTCATCTTTGCCCAATGAGTTGATAGATTTGATAGGTGTAGTGACAGGCTTCATAGCATCAAAGTTGAACTTCATAAGAATGTCAGAGACATACTTATCTTGACTTATGAAAATTCCCTCCTTTGATTGTTTAACTTGAAGCCCCAAAAAGAAAGTTAATTCACCCATAGAACTCATTTGAAATTCATGTAGCATCAGCTGCTCAAAATCCTTCACCATGGACTATTTTGTAGCTCCAAAGATGATATCATCTACATAAACTTGAACCATCATGATATCCTTCTTATCTCTCTTGATAAACAAAGTTTTGTCAATTGCTCCCCTCCTGTAACCATGTTGCAATAAGAAAGTAGAGAGCCTTTCATACCAAGCTCTAGGTGCTTGATGAAGGCCATAAAGAGCCTTAACAACTTTGTAGACTTTGTTTGGATGTGCAGGATCTTCAAAACCAGGAGGCTGTTTAACATATACCTCCTCTGTAATCTTGCCATAAAGAAAGGAACTCTTGACATCCATTTGATAAACCTGAAATCCCATATATGATGCAAAAGCAAGGAGTATTCGAATGGCTTCAATCCTGCCTACAGGAGCAAACACTTCATCATAATCTACTCTTTCTTCTTGTCTATATCCTTATGCTACTAGCCTTGCATTGTTCTTGATGACATTCCCTTTTTCATCTCTCTTGACTCTAAAAACCCATCTTGTACCAATGACTTTCTTTCCATCTAGTAGATCACATAGTACCCAAACCTCTTGAAGTTTGAATTGAAGAAGTTCTTCTTGCATAGCTTCAACCCAACTCTCTTTAGTTAATGCTTGAGCAACATTCTTGGGTTCTTCTTGAGAGATAAAGCAAGTGAATAAGCATGTTTGGTGATCCTTGTGATTCAGCATGTTCTGTTTATAGACAAAGGTAAGTAAAGCATTATGTGGTTTAGAAAAACCCTTAGCTTTGGTTCTTGTAAGCACTCCAGAAGTAGAAGGTCCAATAATTTGACCAGTGGGATGATCTTTATGAATCCTTAATATAGGAGTCTGTGGTACTTCAAGATCATCATCCAAATTTGTGAAATCAACTCCTTCATTGGAATTGGAGAAAATACCTTCATCATCTAATTCATCATCAGTATCTTCTAAACTAGGCATGGTCGGATCATCATCAAAAGTAGGGGTGTGCACGGTTCGGTTTGGGTCGGTTTTTGGCTAAAACCGAAACCGAACCATAATGTTCGGTTTTTGTAGAACCCAAAACCGAAACCATTCGGTTTTTGGCGGTTTGGTTTGTTATCGGTTTTGGTTCGGTTTTTCGGTTTCTAACCGTTAATATTTGGGTATGGCCAAATTATACCAACAAACTTGTTTTACGTACAAAATTAGTTATTCTTCTTTACTTTTTTCAATTTAAGCATAATAATGTTTATTGCATAATTTTACAATTACAAACATATAAATGAGACATACACATACAAGTGAACATATACATAGTATAATCATTATCGAATACTTATTGATATATTGACACAAAACACGCGACACGACAAAAACACATATAAATATAAACGTTAAGATAAATATATTATAAATCCACTCACAAAATGAATATGAATTTATAAATTTGATTTATTTAGTTGTTTAATCACACTATATTAATTAGATATTATTATATAATAAAACTGGTTCGGTTCGGTTCGGTTTTTGCGGTTTGGTTTTTGGATGAAAACCGAAACCGAACCGCATTTTTCGGTTTCTGAAAAAGTAAAAACCGAACCATCGGTTTTTAATTTCGGTCGGTTTTTTTGGTTTGGTTTTTTTGGTTTTCGGTTCGGTTTTGGTTTTTTCGGTTTGTTTTGCTCACCCCTAATCAAAAGTACTGTCAATAGGTGCAGCAGTACTTTGATCCAAAGTACTGTTAGGGTATTCTGTAGACTTACCCTTTCTCTTTTCTTCTTCAAAAGCTCTCATTTGTTCATCCTCATAAGATTGTGCTATTGTTTCTTGAAAAAGCATCCTATGAAGTTCATCTTGAATAGCTTGATCTTCAGCAGACAAACTAGTTTTTAGTTCATTAGTACTTTTCTCCTTCTCAATAGTTATAGGTTCTTCATCAGGAACAACATCAGGTCTAATATTGACTCCATGAACAATGTACTGTAAATCTTCTTCGTGTTCAACTCGATTTTCTTCTCTTATAGGAACATAATTCATAGAAGGAGTCAAAACCTCAAGATCAAACATCCAATCAGGACCTTTACTCTTTTGAGTCTCTTGATCTTCTAAAAATTCAACATGAAGACAATCTTGAACCTTCTTGGTGACTCTATTGTACACTCTAAGTCCTTTGCTGTTGGTACAGTATCCCAATAGGTATCCTTCTTTTGACTTGCCATCAAATTTTCCCAAAGTATCAATAGTGTTGAGAATAGTCAGAGGACATCCAAAAGGTTTCATAAAGTGTATGTTAGATTTGATTCCCATAAGCAACTCATAAGGTGTCTTCATCTGAGGTTTAGTGACTGATACTATATTCAACACATAGCAAGTAGTACTTACAGCTTCAGCCCAGAATTGAATAGGTAATAATGAATCTGAAAGCATTGTTATGGCTGCTTCTATCAAAGTTCTATTCTTTCTCTCTGCAATACCATTCTGCTGTGGAGTTCTAGCAATACTAAACTCCCTCTTGATTCCTTTCTTTGTACAAAATTCATCCATAAGCTTGTTCTTGAATTCAGTCCCATTATCACATCTAATACCTCTTACTTTGAGTCTCAATTGATTTTCAAGGGCTATTATAAGATCATGAATAGCATCAAAAGTTTCATCTTTAAATCCCAAGAAAAATACCCAACTAAATTTACTGCAATCATCTGTCACAACCAGACAATACTTCTTCTTGTTTAGACTGGCAACAGAGACAGGTCCAAACAAATCCATGTGCAGTAACTCCAGAGGTTCTCTAATGGTTCTTTCCTCAATCTTCTTGCATGAAGCTTTGTTTTGTTTACCTTTCTTGCACGCCAAACATGAGTGATCATTCATGTATGTTTTGGAAGGTAAACCTCTAAATAAATTTCCTTTGACCAACTTGTTGATATTATTGAAATTTACATGGCCTAATCTTCTATGCCACAGATGTGCTTCTTCAAGTGTTGCCTTTGCTACTAAACAAGTTGCTCTTATAGAAGAGTTAAGACTCTTCATATCCAGACTGTACACATCATTGGTTCTTGGTACTCTCAGTACTACCAAGTTGTCATTAACAAGCTTGAATTCAGGGGAAAGAATGAGACATTCTGTGTCAGTGAATAACACATGGTGCTTCTTGTCACAGATCAGAGAGACTGATAAAAGGTTGAATTTTAGCTCCTTCACATAGCGAACATTTTCAAAATCTATGCTTCCTGCCTTGATGGTTCTTTTCCAGTTATTCTTCCTCCACTAGCATCATTTCCAAATGCAACTCTTCCTCCACAATAAGATCTAAAATCTGACAGAATCTCTTTGTCTCCTGTCATGCTTCCAGAGCAACCACTATCTACAATTAGATTATCTTTAAGCTCCTCTTCTGGGTTGCCTCGCACAAAGATAAAAGAGTTAGTTAATTTTAGGAACCCAAGCCATTACTGACTTATGTTCCCCTTGTGGAGTTACATACTTAAATTCTTTAATTATGTAATTTCCACTGTTTTTAAGCACATGATCAATTATCTTTGGTTGTTCCAAAACTTGTGTTGGTTTTTCAATAAAAATCTCTTTTTCACCCACACTTGTTGAAAGTACTGTTTATTCCCCATCAGTACTTTCTTTCTTATCCCAGCTGGTTTTAACTTTTTGTGTAGGACTCTTTAATCTAGATACTCTTTTTGAGGTGTAACGCCTTCTTGATTGATAGTAATTAGATCTCCTAGGGTTTCCATTCCAAAAAGTGTTAGCAGTACCTTGATTGTTTGAAAATCTAGCAGTACTTTGAGAAGGTAATGCTTGTGAAACTTTTGGCTTACCAGTACCTTGAAAAGTGTTTGAAGGTACTGATTGTTTTGAAAAAGGGCTTCTCTAGTGAGGGTTCCTATAATCTTTTGAAAAGTTGTTGTGGTTAACCCTATGTGAGTGATTCCAAACTGGTTTATTCTTCCTTGGTTTTTGGTTGGTAGATCTGGTCTTTGGGAATTTTCTTAGATACTCTGAGTGAAAATCACAGTCCTTAATCAAATGATTAGGACTATAACAAACAAAACACAGTTTTTGACCCATACTCCCAAAATTTCTTCCTTTATGTTGATGACCAAACCTAGCCTGACTTTTTGGTTAATTATGAAGGTTATTTTGACCAAAATTGTTGGATCGATATACTTTAATCAAACTAACTTTAACTAGCTTGTTAAGGTTTAATAACCTCGGATAAATCCTAAGTTATTAACAAAGAAACACTGAGCAATCTTTATCAAGTACACGGAATTTACTTAACAAAGCTAAGAAGAATAACTTTTATTATAAACTCTAAATCTGCTTATTATGCAGATACTCTAATACAACTCTAAGATAATCGAACTTCTCTCTAAAACACTAATTCGTAAACTCTAAAACTCTTTTTGGAATCGTACATCTAATGCCAATCTAGGAGTCCTTTTATAGGCTCAAGGATATCCTAGTCGGTTTACAATTTGTATTCTTGTACGACAAGTAATCTAAACATAGAATACAATACTTTCCATAAACGAATATAACAGTTCTTTATTCTTGCAGTACTTTGACTTCATAGTGCAGTACTTTGACTTTGTCTTTAGCAGTACTTTGACTCTTTGACTTCTTCCAGTACTTTGCAGCTTACAGTACTTTCATATCTTCAGTACTTTCATATCCCAACAATCCTCCCCTAACTTGAATTCTACTTGCTTGACTTCAAGTTCCTTTATGAATATGTCTTTAATAACTTCATCTTTTAAAAACGGATTGTTTCTTAGTCTTTAGATTGTATCTGTATATCTGTGCTTGTCAAAATATCTCTTAGAAATTGTTCTTTTCACAGCAGCATCCAGCAAGCTCCATCTTTTCAGCAACACAGCAACATATGACAAATTGTACATTAATTCAGTTTAAGTTGCATACTATTATCATCACTTCCAAGTGAATCATTGAAAATTTAATGGATTTAGATCTCTTTACCAAAGCCATTATCTCTGGAGTAGCCAAATGTTTTGGTGTGTAAGACCATGGTACATTGATAGCCATATGATTTTTAGCAAACCACCAGCTATCAACAGATTTGATTTGTCTTTACCAAAAGCTGTACCCTTCTGGACTAGTTAGTTCTTCTATCTAATGGTGAACTAATTACCAATAATGGTTTTTCCACAGCCTTTACCACAAGCCATTTTCTTGTGGGCTAGCCAACTCTTCACATTACTGATATGGTGAGTTGATTACCATCCAACTTATTAGCAAGTTGTCAACTAAAAACGGATTTGATATATCTTTACCAGAGCCGTTTGCTCATGGATTAGTCAATCCTTTTGTAACCATGGTGGATTGATAACCTGTTGATGTTATCATCACAAAAACCATTTATTCAACCTTTATTTCAAAATATTTATTTATTAGCAAAAGGTTTCTTCTAAAATTCATTTAACTGGTTTATTTCTGCAAACAGTACTTTGATGAAAGTACTGTATGATCAACAGTACTTTGAATAAAAGTACTGATATATCAAAAAGTATTTATTCAAATAAAATTCATACCAGTTATTGATCATCTTCAGCAATAGTAGTCGAGTTGATAAATAAGTTGATAACCATGCAAGCAGTTTCATTATCCTCTTCTACTTCCAATCCATGCTCTAGCATTCTTCTCATGAGCTCAGCTGTGAGAGGGTATCTTCTTTCTGCAAACATGTGTATCATTGTTCCATTTTCCAGCTCTAAAACATGAACTCCAGACTCTTCAAAGAATCTCCAGCAAACAATTTCCCAGCTTTCTTAATTCTTCCAAACATCATCAGTGCTCTCTTCTTCAGTTTCCCATGCAGTTATGAGATCACCATGTAAAACTAAACCAATCCCTTCTAATGGATTTTGTTCAAAGTAAGCTTTCACCACATGATATAAATAGAATAGATCTACTCTATCTATAATGTGCAGTAAGTCCCATAGCCTTTTGAAAACTTTGAAGCTTTCATCTTCTTTATGAAAAATCATGTAATCTTCATCCTTGGATTTCACAACTTCAAAAACACTAATCTTTGATCTGTTCATCTTCATGTCATTATCTTCTTTTGAATAATCAAAATCTACTACTCTGAGATAATTCCTTAATTCATCACTAGTCTCAGATCTTAATTCAACTTTTTCTTTCTTTGAAAACTGAACATCTGTAACTTCAGTTTTTCTTTTTCTTTTCAAACTCTTCTTTCTTTCAGGTTCAGTCCAGGTAGCTTCTTCTCTAAAATCTTTGATGCCTGCAACATTCTTCTTATAATCCTCCCTAGCAGCATCATATAATCTTTTCATCTCAAAATAATTAAACTTCTGCAATCCTTTATACCCTTGACTTTTCAGATAAGCCATCATAGCATTTCTGTCTTTAGCTTTATTAAGTCTTCTTGGCATAAATCTAACTGGAACAGGTGATTGTAATGGTTCAGCAACTTCAGCATCTAATTCATCTTGTACCTTTTGAGCTGCTTCCCTATTCTGAGCTTCTTGAGCTTCCTGATCTTTTCTATCTTTAGCATTTAACTCTTCTTGAACTTTTCTAGCTACAGCTTCATTCCTAGCAACTTCAATTGCTCTAAGTTCTGCCAAAGTTGGTTTCTTCTTCTTGGTTTTAACCAGAACACCCTTTCCTTTATCCTTAGGATCAATTGCAGGTTGAGAAGTTCTTTGTTGTTCTTCTTTCTTGCACTTCTCTAATAGTAACACCACCTCTAGGTTGTGACAAATCTCCTAAAATTGTAGCAATGAATTCATCATCACTTGCAGAATGAATAGGTTTGAATGTAGCTTCCTCCTCTTCTTGTATAACAGTTGTAGAAGGACCAGCTTCTTCTTCAAAATTCAATACTCTTGGTGTTATTACCTCTTGCCTAGAAGTATCTTGAAAAGCAACACTTTGATGTTCAGTACCTTGATCATCAGTACCTTGAACTTGAACTTGTTCTTCTTGTTCCTCAGTATCTGAAATAATCTTTTCTTCAGTACCTTCAGATTCTTTCTTCTTTGTAACATCTTCTTTCAAATTTTATTTTTCTAAATTCCTCCCCAATTGGACAGAAGATGGTTGATGAACCTGTTGGCGTTTGTGTTTCCTAGACTGCTTTTGCGCCTTCTTTTTGTTTTTGACCCAGACACGAAATTCTTGAACTAATGGCCACACAAAAGTCTTTAGCCTTCTAAACTTCAGTTTTAATTTCTTTATCTGTTTGGCTTGAACCTCAGTAGTCTTTTTCAACTTAACCAGCTCCCTAGTCAAAACATAGTTATCCAATGTGATTTCATCAGGAGGTATGGTATGTGAAGCCTCTCCTTGAATAGGTGAATGTTCCTCTGATTGAGAAGCAGGAACAGATCCTTGTAGAGATGCAGTACCTTCTTGTGATGCAGTACTTGCAGATGCAGTACCTTCATGCGAAGCAGTACCTGCAGTTGCAGTTCCTTCAGATGCAGTACTTTCACGAGTTGCATCATCTTCATCATCTGCTCTAACAGCCTGAACAACTTCCATCATAGAAGTAGTTAAAGGTGTATCCAGACCTCTAAATAGATCACTTCTTCTAGCCATAAAAGTAAAAATCTTGGATTGTTGAACAATAACAGGCAATAAGTCTGTAGGTTTTGGTACATCAGCAAGTTGCTTGTTTAAGAAAACCTGTATAAACCGTGGGTACATTAGCCAAGTAGACCCATGTGAGATATGCGAGAGCATCCCATCCAGTATTAGCCTTGAGAAGTTAAAAACTCGATCCGTAGCTAACCCAACCATAGCAGATGCTATATTGGACCCGAACTGCTCCCAAGAAGTACTCTTAGCACTTATGCAATGTAGCAACTCATGAACCAAAAATTTCCATTGAGGACAAAACAACTGTTTTCTGAATGTTTGTTCCGTTAAAGAACCTTCATAACCAATATGTCCAAAAGTTTCCCAAATCAATTCCTTGGCAAAACGAATAGCACCATCATTATCAATAAACAGCAAATCCTCTCTAATAGATGCTTCAGTAATCTTCACAGTGCGTCCAACAACCGTAGCCCTAATATAAAATTCTTCATTCTCCATGTTTTCTCTTGCAGTAGCCCAAAATTCTTGAATCCAAGGCTCAATAATATCTGGCTCCACTAAAAGAGCATAACTGATTTGCGACCCAATTAAAAAATCAATAATATCGTGAAACGCCGTGTTATCTTCAGTCTTGTCTAAATTTGCTACCATATTGTGCTTTGAAACAGTAGGTCGATTCGCCATTGGTGATTATGTAAGCACAAATTGTAATTGAATAAGAATGAGAGAAATATGGAAACGATGCTAATGTAATAGTATGAGATGGAAAATCGGAAAGTAGTTATTTATAGGTGAGATTTGAAAAATCACTACCCAAAATAAAATAACCGTTAGCATTAATTACCCCTCAAGATAACCGTTGGAACAGTACTTTAATATGACAAACAGTACTTTCCACGTATGCAGTACTTTCCCAAAGAAGTACTTTCCAAGCAGTACTTTCAGGAAAAACAGTACTTTGCCAAATTCCTCCATAGAAACTAAGTATATACAAGTATCCTCCCCTTAAGCAATACACAGGACTATACTAACACCTTATAGTCCTCCCCTCAAACATAGCTTAGTAGTTAATCATGCCAATACTTACCACCAAGTGATTGAATCTAGAAACATTAAAGCCTTTGGTGAGTAAATCAGCTACGTTGTCATCTGTGTGAACCTTAACAACATTAATGAGCCTGTGCTCATAACAATCTCTGATAAAGTGATGCCTAATCTGAATATGCTTGGTCTTGGAATGATAAACTGGATTATTCACAATACAAATGGTACTCTCATTATCAATATTGATAGGAGTATTTTTGAAATTGAACCCATAGTCCAAGAGTTGATTCTGCATCCACAAAACTTGTCCACAACAGCTTGCAGCAGCTACATATTCAGCTTCAGTAGATGATGTTGCTGCAATTGTCTGCTTCTTGCATTGCCAGGAGACTAACCTTCTTCCAAGATATTGGCATCCACCAGTTGTCGATCTTCTATCATAATTATCACCTGCATAATCACTATCTGAAAAAGCTTCTAAGTGAAAAGGTGACTTGATGAGTGCTTATTCACTCATCATTTTTACCCATCTAAGACAACAAAAATGTCTAAAAACACTGAAATATAACCAATTATACTGCAGATATCCTTGGAATGTGTTTTTTATTTGTTTCAGGTACAAAGGATCGAAAACAGGGCAAAAACGGATAGAATTGAGCTTGGATTGGAGAAAATGCTTTGCAGACGGAACCGGGAAGTGGATTTTCTACATTTTTGGATCCCGGGACACGTTTTTGGAGTGAGAGTGGAGAAACAAACTCAAAACCGAACCCTAAACCCAAAATTACCTTTCTACCTTTTGCCCGAACCCAATTTACCATTTTATCCTTCACCCGAATCCAAAATTACTCTTTTATCCCTTTAAAATTAAAACTCAACATTTTTCATTTAAAACAATTATTTTTATTTAAAACCAAATTTTATTTTTAAAACAATTATTTTTACTTAAACCAAGTTTACTTTTTCTTAAAACCTTTACATAAAAACCAAAAAAAAAAAAAAAAAAAAAAAAAAAAAAAAAAAAAAAAAAAAAAAAAAAAAAAACTTTACTAAACTATTTTAAAACTAAACAATAATCCCATTTAAACCTTTACCCATTACCCTTTCACCCAAAATACTTTTTACCCAAAACCTTTTACCCGTTTTTCTACTTTTACCCATTCAACCCAGAACATGTCAAACACAGAAAACACAACTTTGGCGCCAAATCCCTCTCTCACCTCCTGTCTCTTTCTCTCACAGAAGTGTCCAAGGAAGTGTCACATGCCCTCCTTGCCACTGTGGCAATCCACAACCCACAAAGACCAATATATGGCTGTGATGAAGCACTTGGGCACCAAGGCAAGATGGATGGCTGAGATTGATTCAGAGAAACACAAATGGCTCACAAGCTCACTCCTACTCACACCAAGAAACACAGCAGAAAGAGCCAAAGCTAGACAGATTCATTTTTTGTATAAATAGGCTTTTAGTGATAGTGAAAAGCTTGTCTAGAATTTCCTATTCTAGTACCAATTTTACTTTTATTGTCATTTAAATTTCTTGTAATTTTAATTTTTAAATGCAATTTAAATTCCAGTTTTTTTTTTTAATTCCATTGCACTTTTAATTTTTCTTGATGTTCTTGAATTATAATAATTGTGCTTTAAAAGTGTTTGTTTCAAGTTATTTAAGCTAATATGAGCTTATGTTAAGGTTTTCAATGTGAGTTTTTAAGAAGTTTTAAGCTTTTGTCAAATTCTAAAATCGTTTTCTGCCTTCAAGTGGTGTTTGGAACATCCTTGTTTTGGGTCAAAATAAAGTTTTGACCCATTTTGGGTCTAAAAATCATTTTACTTGGTCTTAATATAGTTCATTTAATAGCATTGTAGTGTTTTCATTTCGTTTTAAGCAGTTTGATAGTTTTTATAATGCATATTAAAACCTTGAATCTGATATGTCACCACTGTCCCCTTTTTAGCCTTAGATTAGCTCCTTTATTAGTTAAAATTTTGTTTTATAGGATCTTTGTAGTATGAATTAGATAGGTTTCAGCTTATTAGGTTTTTAGTGCTTATCGGTTCGCTTTTTATTGCCCTCAAAGACCACCATTCATGCCTTTTATTTGCTGTCACACTCCCACTGCAGCAACACAGCAGCTTGCTCTCTTTTTCTTTAGCTTTTTGATGTTCCATTGTTGTTAATTAGGTTCCCCTATATGCTCATTTTAATGTTGTAGATTAATTTTCACTAGTTTAGCTTCTTTACAAGATTTTTTTGTAGGCTTTTTGTTGATTTTTTTTTGTCCCAAACAGCCCCTAGTGGGCTGTTTCACCACAGCAGCAAAAGTTTTTTTTTATATGGCTTATTTACTCTTTGATATTGCTTATTTTGTGTCCCATTTAGTTCTTTTAGATAAGTTAGATTAGCACTTTTAGATGTTAGCTTATTAGAAGCTATTAGGTAGCATATTCAATCCAAAAAAGACCCATTCATGTTCCCTTTTTTATGTCTGCTGTTAACAAGCTTCCAACAGCTTGTTTTCAATCTTTTCCATATTTTAGTTTTGTTGTAAAAAAGTCTTCATTTATTCCTTAATTAGTTGGCATTAGAAAAAATCAAAAAAAAATATATAATAGCAAAAGGGACACTGCCAGGATTCGAGACCTAGTCAGTGCACTCTCCACGCACCACAAGCATCCCTTAACCATCTGCTCTAGTACTTGTCACATGTTGGATTTGCCTTAGTTAATTATTTAACTTCATTTAGTAGTTTTAGCCTTTTAGCTTATTAGGACTTTTTAACAGCTTCTTTCTAAAGCTGTAGGCAAGTTTTATATTTTTCTTAAAATCTGTGGTATTCAAAGTATTTATTGTAATTTTCATAGAATTTTCTAAAAATGTTTTGTATTTTTTATTAATTAATTAGTATAATTTAGTATTTAATTCGTAATAAATAAAATAAAAGTCGAAAAAATACCCGGCTTTTTCCTAAAATTATTTTTAGTCATTTAGAATGTAGGAAAATTGGTTTTGCACCCGTAGGCTTTAAATTGCAAAGATTTCACGTTTTAGGCTCGGTGCATTCCCGGTTTTCGCGTTTTTTAGTTTTAATGCCCTAGGACGTAGTTTAGCATCGTTTTATTATTTCTTGTGCTTAGTAGTAGTTAACTTAGTCATTTACTTCATTTACGTGCTTTATTTTGATTCCCGTTCTTTAATTTGTAGAATAACGTAATCCAAGTAAATTCTCGATCCATTCAAGTACTTTAATAACAAACCTCAAACGTAACCGTCAATTCACTCCTCGTTGGGAAACGACCCGGGTAATCACTTGCCCGGTATCACTTATCGAATATTTGAGGGTTTTGCGTGTCGATCTTTTTCCTAAAACGGTTGATTTGCAATTCTCTCGCGTGTATTCGTATTTGGTATTTTCTTTATTATAATTGACTATTTGACCTCTAAAAAGGTCGATATCATGACTCTTTTAGATACCACAACCCCAACTTAGGTTGTTGTTTCAAATAACAGAAAATTCTTTTTACTGCATTCATGTGAGAGATCTTTGGTGAGACTTGATATCTTGCACATAGACAAACTGCAAACATGATATCAGGCCTTGATGCAGTAAGATACATAAGAGAGCCAATCATTAATCTGTATAACTTGACTTCAACAGGCTGTCCATCTTCATCTTTGCCCAATGAATTGATAGATTTAATAGGTGTAGTAACAGCCTTCATATCATCAAAATTAAACTTCTTTAGTATGTCTGTAACATACTTGTCTTGACTGATAAAAATTCCTTCCGTTGACTGCTTAACCTGAAGTCCCAAAAAGAAAGTTAACTCTCCCATTGAACTCATTTGAAATTCCTTCTGCATCAGCTGCTCAAACTCCTTAACCAGGGACTGTTTGGTAGCCCCAAAGATGATATCATCAACATAGACTTGAACTAACATGATATCCTTCTTGTCTCTCTTGATAAACAAAGTCTTGTCTATAGCTCCCCTCCTGTATCCATGTTGTAATAAGAATGTAGAGAGCCTCTCATACCAAGCTCTAGGTGCCTGATGAAGGCCATAAAGAGCCTTAACCACCTTATAGACTTTGTTTGGATGTTTAGGATCTTTAAAACCTGGAGGTTGTTTCACATACACCTCTTCTGTATGAAGCAAAAGCAAGAAATATTCTAATAGCTTCAATCCTTGCAACAGGAGCAAATACTTCATCATAATCAACACCTTCTTCTTGTTTGTAGCCCTGAGCTACTAACCTTGCCTTGTTTTTGATAACATTGCCTCTTTCATCTCTTTTCACTCTGAAAACCCATCTTGTTCCAATAACTCTCTTCCCATCTGGAATATCACATAAAACCCATACTTCTTGAAGTTTAAATTGAAGAAGTTCCTCCTGCATAGCTTCAACTCAGCTTTCTTTAGTCAAAGCTTGAGCAATATTCTTGGGTTCTTCTTGAGAGATGAAACAAGTAAATAAGCAGGTTTGATGGTCCTTATGATTCAGCCTGTTTTGTTTATACACAAAGCTAAGTAAAGCATTGTGAGGTTTTGTGAAACCCTTAGCTTTGTGTCTTGTCATAACTCCAGAAGTAGAAGGACCAATGATTTGATCAGTTGGATGATTCTTATGAATCTGTAAGATTGGAGACTGTGGAACTCCATATGCATCATCCAGATTAGTATAATCAGCACCTTCATTGGAATCTGAGAAAATACCTTCATCTTCAAGCTCATCATCAGTTTCTTCTAATCCAGGCATGGTAGGATCATCCAAATCATCTAAAGTACGGTCAACAGGTGCAGCAGTACTTTGGTCGAAAGTACTGTCCAAAGTACTGTGAGAGAACTCTGCAGTCTTGTTCTTCTTTGCCTCTTCATAAGCTCTCCTTTGTTCATCAGTGTAAGAATGTGCTAATACATCTTGAAGAAGCATCTGATTAAGTTCCTCTTGAATAGATTGATCCTCAGCAGATAATGAGGATTGTGGTGCAACAGTACTTTGTTTTGGAGAATCAGTACTTTGCTTAGGAACATCAATACTTTGTTTTGGACTTACAGGATCTTCATCAGGAACATCATCAGGTCTAATATGAACTCCATGAACAACATATTGTAAATCTTCTCCATTGTGCATAGGTTGATTTTCTTCTCTAACAGGTACATAATTCATTGAAGGAGTTAAAACCTCAAGATCAAACATCCAATCAGGACCTTTACCTTTCTCAGTGTCTTGATCTTCTAAAAACTCAACATGAAGACAATCTTGAATCTTCTTAGTAACTCTGTTGTATACTCTAAAGCCTTTACTGTTAGTGCAATAACCCAATAAGTATCCTTCTTCTGATTTGCCATCAAACTTCCCTAGATTATCAATGGTGTTTAAAATAGTAAGAGGACATCCAAAAGGCTTCATAAAACGAATGTTGGGTTTATTGCCCATCAGCAATTCATAGGGTGTCTTCATCTGTGGTTTGGTGACAGAGACTCTGTTAAGTACATAGCAGGCAGTACTTACAGCTTCTGCCCAAAATTGAATAGGTAGATGGGAATCTGCTAGCATTGTTCTTGCTGCTTCAATCACAGTCCTATTCTTCCTCTCTGCAACACCATTTTGCTGTGGTGTTCTAGCAATACTAAACTCCCTCTTTATGCCTTTATTTGCACAAAAGTCATCCATAGGCTTGTTCTTGAATTCAGTTCCATTATCACATCTAATACCTCTAATGAGTCTTAATTGGTTTTCAAGTGCTATAATCAGTGTCTGAATAACATCAAAGGTATCATCTTTAAAACCCAAAAAGAAAACCCAACTGAATCTACTGCAATCATCTGTAACAACCAAACAGTACTTTTTCTTATTTAAACTTGCCACAGAGACAGGTCCAAATAAATCCATATGTAACAGTTCCAATGGTTCTCTAATAGTTCTTTCCTCAAGCTTCTTGCATGAAGCTTTGTGTTGTTTACCCTTCTTGCATGCCAAGCATGATTGATCATTCTTGTAAGTCTTTGAAGGTAAACCTCTAACTAGATTGCCTTTGACCAGTTTGTTGATATTCTTGAAATTAACATGGCCCAATCTTCTATGCCACTGATGTGCCTCTTCAGATGTTGCTTTAGCCACCAAACATGTGGCTCTTCCATAAGAATATAGACTCTTCATGTCTAAACTATACACATCATTTGTCCTTGGTACTCTAAGTACTACCATGTCATCATCAACAGGTTTAAAGTCAGATGAAAGGATGAGACATTCTATGTCAGTGAATAACACATGATGCTTTTTATCACAAATTTGAGAGACTGAGAGCAAGTTGAACTTAAGCTCCTTCACATATCTAATATTCTCAAAGTCAATAAGCCCTGCTTTGATAGTTCCTTTGCCAGTAATCTTTCCTCCATTGGGATCATTCCCAAACGCAACTCTTCCTCCACTAATATTTCTAAAATCAGACAGAATCTCTTTGTCTCCTGTCATACTTCCAGAGCAACCACTATCTACAATCAGATGATCTTTAAGCTCCTCTTCTGGGTTGCCCTGCACACAAAGAAAAGAGTTAGTGATTTTTAGAAACCCAAGCCATTACTGACTTGTGTTCCCCTTGTGGAGTTACAAACTCAAATTCTTTGAGTATGTAATTCCCACTATCTTTCAAATGATGATCCAAAATTATCTTTTGATCTTTAACATGTGGATTTTCAAAACTTTCTGGTTTTTCAACATAAATCTCTTTCACCAGTTTATTAGCATTTTCTTGTATCACAAAAACATCAGATTCACTTTTTGTTGAAAGTACTGCGTGTCCCTCAGTAGTACCTTCCTTCTTAACCCATTCTGGTTTAACACGTGGTTCCTGTGATCTAGATCCCCTATGTGAATTGTAATACCTTCTAGGTTGATAGTGAGATCTCCTAGAATTCCTATTCCAAATAGTGTGATCAGTACCTTGTTTTGGCTGAGCAGTACTCTGGAAAGTACTGTGAGATACTGAAGGTTTTGAAAAAGGTCTTCTCTGATGTGGGTATCTATGATCTGGTGTGAAGTTTTTGTGATTAACCCTATTTGAATTATTCCAAACTGGTTTGTGCTCTCTAGGTGTGTGGTTAGCAGATCTGTTCTTTGGAAATTTGCTAAGGTATTCTGAGTGTCGATCACAATCTTTGATTAAATGATTAGGACTATAACACACAAAACAAAGTTTTTGACCCATATGTCCAAAGTGATTTCTTCTATGTCTATGCACAAAATTATTTTGCCTTCTTGGTGAATGATAAAACCTGTTTTGACCAAAGTTATCCCCAAAAGGTTTAGCAGTACTGTTTTGAAAAGGTTTTGCAGAAGGTACTGCTTGTTGAGCAGTACTTTGTTTTAAAGGTACTGCTTGATTTTGAACATTATTTTCAACAGCTTCTTTGGGTTTTTCAGACCTAGATTGAGCTACAAGCTTCTTCCTAAACTCTAGACTATCTACTCCAAAGCGAGAAACATCAGGCCTAGAGGGTTGATGAATGCCAGTGGGATGAGGAACAGCATGATAACCATTGTCTTTCTTATACTCAGGTGGTGGTTCACTTATTGAGCCCTCATTACTAGATGTATCTACATAGTTAATGAGTTCATCATCACTAGTGGTTATGTCCTCAAAATCACCATTATCCTGATCACTAGGTTGGTTTTCATTTATGGTACTAAAGTCCATTCCAAATCCTAAGCCTGTTCTAATGTAAGCCCTTCTCTGTTTTTCAACATAAGCAACATGGGACAAGCCAGACTCTCCCCAAGTAGCAAACTTAGCTAACAAATCATCTCTTTCCTTAGTCAATTTCTCAATTTCAGCAATTTTACAGTTTAGTTTCCATTCACTAAGTTTTAACTGATAATCCTGTTGTTCATATTTTTCAGCCCAAGCCATTTCATTATTTTCATGCGTTAATATTTTGGCTTCCATAGACTCTAAAGTGATTTGATAACCTGCTACCTCAGACCTATCCCTAACACAATTATCTCTTTCAATCACATAACTGTTAAGTAATTTTAGATAAAACTCATAACAGTTTGAGCATACCTCAGAGATAGGAGACTGAGTTGGTGAAGTAGCCACCATAGCAAGAAGAACAGTATCATCTTCACTTTCTTTGCTCCAATCAAATCCTCCAAAGCCATCATTAGATTCCAAAGCAGCATGTTCAGGTTCTTCTTCAAAAGCAGTGCTCCAGTCCAATGCTTCCACTGTGTCTTCAACTGCATCTTCCACTGCTACCATACAGTAAGTCACCGGTTCATCATCAAATTCTTCACTCCAGTCAACTTCTGATAACTTCTCTTGAGCAACCAAAGCCTTTGTTTCAGTTATTGGAATTTCTTTGAGCTCAAGTTTTGGCTTCTCAGATGTTCTGTTTGCTTGATACTTAGCAAACCTGCACTCCCTTGCAAAGTGACCAGTCTTTTGAGAATTGAAGCATTCAATTTGAGATTTGTCAAAAGTTATTCCTTGTTTTGGTTTGAAATCAATACTTTTGCCTGTCTTCTTCATGTACTTTTTGATCCTTGCAGTGATCATAGCAACTTGACACCTGATATCAATTTCTTCAAGTGCATCTTCTTCAATCTGTGCTAGATCCTCTTCATAAGTGACAGGTAAACTGGCTTGTTGTGCAAAGAAGGAGCACACAACTTCATCTGAGTGCAAAGTGGAAGATGGTGGGGCCTGCTGAGCATATGAAGGGGGATTGTAAACAGCAGTACTTTGAGAAACAGTACTTTGAGGAGAAGCAGTACTTTTGGAAGTACTGCTCTTCTTTTCAGATGATAGAAAAGCAATACTATGAGATTTGGAATTGGGTTGACCACTCATCTCATGTTCATACACCTTCAGTTGATGATAGAGATCATCAAAGTCCATAACATCCAATCCTTGTTGTCCTCTGATCATAGTAGCAATCACATGCCATGTAGATGGCAAGCTCCTTAGAAACTTCAAATTAGCATCCTCAACTGACACTTCTGCCTTGTATAACTCCAACATGTTGAGGAGATTTTGAAATCTATCATATGCAGCATCAAGATTCTCTCTTTCACCAACTATAAAAGTTTCAAACTGTTGCTTCAGCAAATTTCTGTGCATCTTCTTAGAGGCTTCATTCCCTCCAAATCTGGTCTTGAGAGCAGCCCAGAGCTGCTTAGCATCTTTAGCATCATGAAATTTGAGAAGATGACCATCTGGAATGGCAGATAAGAGAATGTTTAGTGCCTTTTCTTGATTCCTTAGGGTTGCTGCTGGTAAGACTGCCTTTGGTGCGATTGGTCGTCCAGGAACATTAATGGGTTCTGTAACTACTTCATTCCCATTCACAATTACATTCCATAGAGCATGGTCTGTAATGGCAATATACTGCCTCATCTTCATGCACCAGAGATCATATTCTCCCTTCTTGATTATTGGAATTCTGAGTGAGGTGATTGAGGGTGGTGGAACAGCTTCAGTCGACATCTTGAATATTGTTGAAGTAGGATTTCTTCCTAGTCAGAGTTTCCACACAAGCTCTGATACCACTTGTTGAATCGATATACTTTAATCAAACTAACTTTAACTAGCTTGTTATGGTTTAATAACCTCGGATAAATCCTAAGTTATTAACAAAGAAACACTGAGCAATCTTTATCAAGTACGCGAAATTTACTTAACAAAGCTAAGAAGAATAACTTTTATTATAAACTCTAAATCTGCTTATTATGCAGATACTCTAATACAACTCTAAGCTAATCGAACTTCTCTCTAAAATACTAATTCGTAAACTCTAAAACTCTTTTTGGAATCGTACATCTAATGCCAATCTAGGAGTCCTTTTATAGGCTCAAGGATATCCTAGTCGGTTTACAATTTGTATTCTTGTACGACAAGTAATCTAAACATGGAATACAATACTTTCCATAAACAAATATAACAGTTCTTTATTCTTGCGGTACTTTGACTTCATAGTGCAGTACTTTGACTTTGTCTTTAGCAGTACTTTGACTCTTTGACTTCTTCCAGTACTTTGCAGTTTACAGTACTTCCATATCTTCAGCACTTTCATATCCCAACAAAAATTATCCCAAAAAGGTTTAGCAGTATTTTGAAAAAGGTTTCTTGAAGGTACTGCTGAACATGTAGCAGTACTTTGAGTTGAAGGTACTGCTTGACTCTTATCATTATCACCCTTGGGTTTCTCAACTGTTTCTTTTGAGGTTTCAGAACTAGACTGACCAGTAAGCTTTTTCCTAAACTCTAAGTTGTCTACTCCAAAATAAAAGACATCTGTCCTAGGTGGTTGGAAACTACCAATGGGATGAGGGACAGGATGATAACCTTTGTCTTTCTTATATTCAGGAGATGTTTGACTAATTGATTCCTCATTACTAGATGTGTCTACATAGTTAATGAGCTCATCATCACTAGTTGTTATATCCTCACAATAAAGTTCATCCTTATCACTAAGTGGGTTCTCTTATGTGCTACTAAAGTCCATACCAAAACCTAAGCCAGTTTTAATGTATGCTCTTTTCTGTTTTTCAACAAAACTGACATGTGAAAGGCCAGATTTTCCCCAAGCAGCAAGCTTTTCTAGCAAATCATCCCTTTCCTTAGTCATTTTTTCTAGTTCAGAGACCTTACATCCTAACTTCCATTCACTTAATTTTAATTGGTAATCCTACTGTTCATACTTTTCTGCCCAAGCCATTTCATTATTTTCATGTGTTATTATTTTGGCTTCCATTGACTCTAAAGTAATTTGATAACCAGCTACCTCAGACCTAGCCATTCACAGTTATCTCTTTCAGTTACATAATTTGTAAGCACCTTTTGATAAAAATCATGACACTTAGAGCATACCTCAGAGATAGGGGGTGAACTTGGTGAAGTAGCTACCATAGCAAGCAGAACATGTTCCTCTTCACATTCTATGCTCCAATCAAAGCTTCCTAGGCCATCTCTTGATTCCAAAGAAGCAAATCCTGGTTCCTCATCAAATGTTGTGCTCTAATGAAACTCTTCCACTACGACCATACAGTAGGTTACTGGTTCATCATTAAATTCAGCACTCCAGTCAACCTTTGATATATTTTCTTGAGCAACCAAAGCTTTTGTTTTAGTAATAGGGATTTCCTTTAGTTCAAGCTTGGGTTTCTCAGTTATTCTATTTGCCTGATATTTATCAAACTTGCATTCTCTTGCAAAGTGCCGAGTTCTTTGACAATTGAAGCATTCAATCTTGGTCTTGTCAAAAGTGATACCCTGTTTTGGTTTGAAGTCAATGCCTCTTCCTGTTTTCTTCATGAACTTTTTGATCCTAGCAGTGATCATAGTAACTTGCCACCTGATATCAATTTCTTCAAGAGCATCCTCTTCAATTTGTGACAAATCTTCTTCATAGGTAATAGGTAAAGTAGCTTGCTGAGCAAAGAATAAGCATACAACTTCATCAGAATGGATGGTGTTTGTTGGTGATGATGTAGGTGTAGGATAAGCCACAGTACTTTGGGTAACAGTACTTTGAGTAGGGTAAGCAGCACTTTTAGTGGAAGTACTGCCTCTCTTTTCAGAAGATGCAAAAGCAATACTGTGAGATTTTGAACTTGTTTCGCCATTCATCTCATGCTCATACACCTTTAAGTGGTTGTAAAGATCATCAAAGTCCATAACATCCAAACCAGGTTATCCTCTGATCATAGTAGCAATCACATGACATGTAGATGGCAAGCTTCTTAAGAACTTCAGATTGGCATCTTCAACAGATACCTTAGCTTCATACAACTCTAGCATACTAAGGAGATTCTGAAATCTGTCATAAGCAGCATCAAGACCTTCTTTTTCTCCAACTATGAATGTTTCAAACTGTTGTTTCAACAGATTTTTGTGCATCTTCTTGGAAGGTGACCATCATGAAACTTGAGAAGGTGACCATCAAGGATAGCAGACAATAGTATATTGAGAGCCTTCTCTTGATTCCTTATTGTAGCTGCTGGAAAGACAGCCTTAGGTGGTTTATGTTGTCCAGCAATTTCAATGGGTCCTTCAACAACTTCATTACCATTGACAATTACATTCCATAGTGCATGGTCTGTAATAGCAATGTACTGCCTCATCTTCATGCTCCAAAGATCATACTCTCCCTTCTTGATGATAGGAATTCTGAGTGAGGTGATGGATGGGGGTAGTGTAGCTTCAGTCGACATCTTTAGGGTTTGTTGTTAACTAGGTTTTAAGGGTTTCTTCTTAATCAGAGTTTCCACACAAGCTCTGATACCACTTTTTGGATCGATGTACTCTAACCAAACTAACTTATGTAGCTTGTAAGGGCTTAGCAACCTCGGATAAATCCTAAGTCACTAACAATGAAACACTGAATTAACTCTATTAAGTATGCGGAATTTACTTCAATAAAGCTAAGAAGAATTAACTTTAACTTCAACGATTTTATTAAAACTATGAACCTGCTTGATACACATATTCACTAACAATCCCTAACAACTCTAATATCGAACTTGATAAACTCTAAAACTCTTTAATATTGCACGTACGTCTAATGCCAATCTAGGGGTCCTTTTATAGGCATAAGGATAACCCTAGTCGGTTTACAACTCTAATCCTTGTACGACAAGTAATACTAAACTAAACTGAGAACATTCTAGAATTACATAATAATCCTTAACAATTTGCATAGCAGTCATTTATTCTTGCAGTACTTTGATGAGTGAGCAGTACTTTGACTTTTTCCTTTAGCAGTACTTTGACTTTCAGCAGCACTTTGACTTTATGTCCCAACAGAATGTGCTCATCAAAATCAATAATTTTACTCTTCCTGTCGACTTTATTATTTTAGACATGGAAGAAGATCTCGACATTCCATTAATTTTGGGCAGACCCCTTCTGGCCACTGCACGTGCAAAGTTAAAAATCAACGATAGAAAACTTACCCTGAATATGGATGACGTTGGAAAGTCACCCTGTCGAAACTGTTTGTGTTATCAAGAAAGGAAAAAACAAAACTACTCCTACCACCATCACACACAAGCACTGTACTACTAATGATCGTAATATGCAGGGAAGGAAAGTCAAAGAATATGACAATGGAAAAATACATCACGGCCACACCTCGAAAAGAAAGGAAGATGAGTCTGAAGACATGTGGCACGAAGTTCAGAAAGTTAATTACAAGTACTCTCCCAAATTAAAATGCCATTGGTGTAAGGCTATCCCTATTGACAACGATAAAGGATATGATCTCTAGGCTTCATGCAACCATTATGTGGACATCTGTGACAGTGGTCATGACAAAGAAAGATTAAAAAAAAACAAGTACTTATGATCCTCAACCAATGACAAAGAAATAACATTCGAAGTTGGGTACGAATCAGGTATGGGGAAGTTGGCAATGATGATAAAAGAAAAATATGGACTAATCTTTGCCTCGGTTAAACCTCTGAAAATAATCATGAGGCAACAAATAATTCAAACACGGATCAGGGGCTCATTGATCAAAAGCATTGGTGTGAAATAATAAGAACCATTGATGGGGATTCTTGGCCCTCCTGTAATCCTTACGATGACAACTGTAATGGAGGAAGTAGTGCAGATAGAGTAGGATTTGATGAATTTCTATGGAATTCAACAACTGACAATAGAAGAACCGAGGTACAATGGTTAGATAGATTAATATTTAACGATTGGATCAGAATCAAATATGGAAAAGTGGATACTTCCACTAAAAATAAAATTTGGAAGGACTGCATGAACGAAGATAATCCGGATGAAGAGACTCCTCAAGATACGGGTAACTCAACAAATGATGACAAAGAGGACACAAGAGAAGATTTCAAGTATAGGCATATGGATAATTCAGTTGAAACCAATTCAAATGATTATGACATAAATGGAATCATGGATCACCAGGAGCCACGATGTAAAGCAAAGATAACTGACCTAGAAGATGAGGAGTATGAGCAAAGGAGGTGCAAGCTTCTTAGCATTCAATAAAAAAAAACACCACCGATTGTTGCCGAAAAATATGAATTCACTAGGTATCATTTGGGGCAAAGTTCGGAAGATAGGGACTAAATAATACCTCTGCACTGCTACCAATGTCACTTGGGTCAGACATAACTTGATGAAGGACATGGAGGAAGTTGGCCTAGTCCAAAGGCCACCATAAAGCCCCGAGGCTCTGAGTCTAACTTAAAGACTCGTAAATAAATAAAAGTGCTCTTTCGGGAGACAACCCAAATTATCCCTTTCATTTTTTTTTTCCATTTCTGTTGGGTTTTGTGTTTTTAACAATTTTTGCAGGAAACAAAGAAAAGTTGTTGCTGCAGCATTCTGATCTGACCAGAGTTACGGTGTAACTCATTCTCATGGTTACGCCGTAACAGGCTCTTTTGCAGCAGAACCTTAGAAGAATTACCAATTACGGCGTAATCCCATTTCAGTGGTTACGCCGTAGCTACACTTTTGCAGCGTATGCCAGGTTTTGCCTAGTTATGGCGTAACTCCTTCTGGAATTACGACGTAACTATCCTTTGCATTACTTCTTTCATTTTAAACACAATAACCTTGTATTAGTCGTTTAAATGAACTTTGTGGGTATGTTATTTGTAAGCCCTCACGAGACTACACTCGTCCACTAAGGACACCAAGTGGTTTAAAAGGCTTGTTGCATGCGCTAAATGCAACCGTGATTCCTACAAAAGTGAGTTAGGTTTATTTTTCATTTTTTCTTTTTAGAATTATGCTTGTCGGTAGTGTGATTTCAGGGATTGAAGTTTGCTCGTGGATGCTTATGCGAAGGCACGACTCTTTTTCATGGGCCTTCTTTCTTTTTGGAGCAAAATTCAGGGAAGTTCTCGCTCTAATTATACTTTTCTCTTCACACTTATTTAACGCTTAGTACAAAAGGGACTTTCTACAGATCAAGTAGGGGACGGGAGTAGAATTGTCTCTTGAACTTTATTTTGCCCTTGATTTTCTAGTTTATTTTGAAAATTATTGATAAGGTTTTAAAATGTACCTTTTTGAGGGGTCGTTTAAGCCCTTATTTGATCACTTTTGTATCCGTTATTACTTAATATCGTTTCTTTTCACTTTTTAGGTCTCTTGAAGGAAAATTGCTGTAATGGCACTTATTTGGACGAAAAGGTGCGGATATGCGAAGAAAATGGCCAAAGTCAAGAATCGAGACACTCCAACTGCTGAAAACACAAGGTGACGGCGTCACTGCTTAACTGCGACGCCGTCGGAGGATTTTGTGACGGGACAGAAGCCAAAACTCTTATTTTCAAGTGACGACGTCAAGTTATAAAAGAGTAGACCGTCGCAACTCAGACGGCCTAGATTCAATCCAGACGGCGTCAGAAGCTGAAGAGGACGGCGTCACAAGCACAAGGTGACGCTGTCGCAAGACTAACGTGGCCAAGACGAAACCCTAATGACGGCGACCCGACGGCGTCACACAACATAAGGTGACGTCGTCGCATATGTAATCTTATATATAGAATCCGAATTTTTTAGTATTAAGTGTGTAGTCTTTTGGAGTAAAAACTTAAACCGAACCAAGGCTGTCTTGTACAGTATTTTAGGGTTCCAAACCCTATCTTACACCAAGATAAGTAATTTACTTCATTAATACAATTATGTCTTTGATTATTTGTATGTATGCTTGCATGTTCTCCATGTCCGGCTAATTTATTTGTGTGTTTGCTTAGGGAATATGAAACTTAATTATTGAATATTGATTTGTTGTCTCTTGAGCGGTTGTAAGCTAAACTATCCAAAGAGGCCTTAGAGTTAGAGTTTATGATCCCTAGTGGTATTTTGTAGACGAGACCCTTTGGTAACTTCAAAGAGTTAGGGAGAAACGCATACCCTACAACTTTAGACACACAACGCAATTAAGAATAAGGATGTGACAATTCAACCACATCTTTAAACTATCATACGAGCACACAATAATTAGACATAGACTGCATACACCTTAGTAATAAAAAATAGAAAAATAAAAAAATCCTTTACCTTTCCATGCTTAGAGCCCCAAACCTAAACCCCCCAACCATAACGATGGCTAATGAGATGAATAGATTAATAGATTAGATTCCACATACGTCAGATACAGATTAATAACACACGAGCATACTATCAAATTTCTACACCAACTTAACAGTGTAGGAATAAGAATTAACGCAACACACAGATTTCAACATCCCATACGCAAAGAGGGATTGAGAAACTTCAATGGTTTCCCAGAGCAGATGTTTTATGGTGATCCCTAGTATTTGAGATTGAGATTCCGGAGAAACCTATCAAATCGAATGTTGGCGAGTTCTCTGTTGTTTAGTTATAAGTTATTAATTCAAAGTATAAGGGATTCGTTTGTGTGTTTATTTAATCGGCCTGTACCTCTTGTACGTTCGTATGTATGTTTAT
>BPTQ01000001.1:104037147-104047196 GCA_019973895.1 Chrysanthemum seticuspe
CTTGGCTTAGCAACACCATTCTTCGTATGCTTGTAACATAAGAGATTTTTGACTTGCCACCACTATATAGCCTATCCCACCAAACCCTTTGTTTCCCTACCGTAAGCCTTACATTACAACCCTTTAAAGACCTCTTTGATAGTCTTTCCTAGGTGCTTACGCCAAAGTGATGGAGGTTTGATCTATTCTCAAGCCTATGGTAATCTATGTACTAGGACCGGTTAATGAGTGTTTATCTTCCATTTCCAACTTGTTATATTTCATATACACCCGAGAGAGATGTGAGTATCCAAACACCCCATGTGAGGTGCTAGTATGTAATTTCCGTGCTTGTTATGACTTTTGCAGGGCTTATATGTGTTGTGGACTGTTTTAAACCAATGCTTCATGACCCCTAACTTATAAATTAATTGGCTAAAAGCACATTTTCTTGAGGACAAGCAAATACCAAGTGTAGGGATATTTGATAAGGTTTTAAAATGTACCTTTTTGAGGGGTCGTTTAAGCCCTTATTTGATCACTTTTGTATCCGTTATTACTTAATATCGTTCCTTTTCACTTTTTAGGTCTCTTGAAGGCAAATTGCTGAATGGTACTTATTTGGACGAAAAGGCGCAGATATACGAAGAAAATGGCCAAAGTCAAGAATCGAGACACTACAACTGCTAAAAACACAAGGTGACGGCGTCACTGCTTAACTGCGACGCTGTCGAAGGATTTTGTGACGGGACAGAAGCCAAAACTCTTATTTTCAAGTGACGACGTCAAGTTATAAAAGAGTAGACCGTCGCAACTCAGACGGCCTAGATTCAATCCAGACGGCATCAGAAGCTGAAGAGGACGGCGTCACAAGCACAAGGGGACGCCGTCGCAAGACTAACGTGGCCAAGACGAAACCCTAATGACGGCGACCCGACGGCGTCACACAACATAAGGTGACGTCGTCGCATATGTAATCTTATATATAGAATCCGATTTTTTCAGTATTAAGTGTGTAGTCTTTTGGAGTAAAAACCTAAACCGAACCAAGGCTGTCTTGTACAGTATTTTAGGGTTCCAAACCCTATCTTACACCAAGATAAGTACTTTACTTCATTAATACAATTATGTCTTTGAATATTTGTGTGTATGCTTGCATGTTCTCCATGTCCGGCTAATTTATTTGTGTGTTTGCTTAGGGAATATGAAACTTAATTATTGAATATTGATTGGTTGTCTCTTATCTTAGTTGTTAATGATCTAGTAATGCGATAGGTCATTCGTTGTGTACTTAATGCTTGATTAATCTTTGTGAACCTTAGGTTATAGCACCTTGAGCGGTTGTAAGCTAAACTATCCAAAGAGGCCTTAGAGTTAGAGTTTATGATCCCTAGTGGTATTTTGTAGACGAGACCCTTTGGTAACTTCAAAGAGTTAGGGAGAAACGCATACCCTACAACTTTAGACACACAACGCAATTAAGAATAAGGACGTGACAATTCAACCACCAATAGGAGATAATTAAGGAATAGTAAAACCTAAGTAAACACATCTTTAAACTATCATACGAGCACACAATAATTAGACATAGACTACATACACCTTAGATTAGATAATTAGATAAGTAGAGTAATCGGTAGCAATACCAACCCCCCAAATCCAAACCCCGAGATTCGTACCTTTCCATTTCCTAAAAAGATAAAAAGATAAAAAATAATCTTCCTCAACCCCAACCTTAGCGTAGTAACTTCTCACTAGCATTCCTATTCCCCTAGAGAACGATAACAACACCCGTGGCTTACCCTAATACTACACTACAACGATTAGGTTCACTGCCTAGGGTGTTATAAAACTTGCTCGAAGAAAAGGAAGTTCCTTTGACCCCGAACGACGCGTGTAGCGTTATCAATTATGCCATTTTTAAAATTTTGACATGTTTTTCTTAACCTAACTAGATTAGACCTTAGTCGAGCACATACAACCCTTGATATTATATGGTGAGATTAGCCTTATCCGTTTCCATATTTTTACCCCAAATCCATCAAATTATGAGTGTGCCGGTAGCTTGTAAACTTTAAAACTTGGCCTTTGCATCATTTCGAGACCATAGACGAGGTATGTTGAGTTTGATGTATTTGGACTTTTCAGCTTAAGAAGGCAGTATTATAGGATTATCACCCAAATAGCCTACCATTGTGTGTCTATCGATTAGTCACCTCGACTTCTCGACCCCCATGCGAAACCCCTTTGTTTCACTCACCTTTAGTGCAAGATACCCTTAGATACACCCATCTGAGCCATTCCTTTCATTTTGTTAACCCAATATATTGTTTCGTTACACCTAAACACCTTAGCCTACCATGTAGTCTTTATTTGTGATTGGGAAGTCATCATTTTCCTAAGTTCAAGGTTCAAGTGGAAAGGTTCAGGAATCATGCTTTCGTCGACGACATATTCTTAAAGATCATTGAAGACCCCCCGAATTCCCATTGTTCATCTCAAGTGGGGGATGTTATGTTTATTTGTTCTAGTTATGAAAAAAAAGGGTTATGTATTTGTTATTCAGTTGATTGTAAAGTGCGATGTTATAAGCACTATATTATGAGCTCAATTTAGATTTAGTATCGAGGAGGCCATCTCGGTCACATTTGAAGATTGGAGTTGGTAATTGCGCCAACAGTTGGAGAAAAGGTAGTGTGCCCATCATGACGTCCTCTAATGACACATCTACCTAGTATATCATGATCCGGTTTCTTAACTTCGAAACTTGAACTTTGGGCGGACGGTAAGTGGTGATGACTTAGTTATGGATTTAAACTATTTCCTTGATTTTTATTTTACACCATTTATATATCCCATGTCTTATCCTACCCTTTAGTCATGAAGCGTGTCTAGGTGATGCAACGAGCAATCTTTGGTGTCTTGGCCATGTATCATTGATTTTGTCCACTTCGCCGTGACATGTTAGTAATGACAAATCACCCTTAACCTTTGTCGTGTCTACCCATATTGCCTTCGAAAATTGTTTTGCCCTTAACTCTAGTGGTGGAGATTTGTAACCACCAAGCTTATGATAGAATACATGCTACGACTGTGAGATTGAGTGATCACCCCGAAATTGACACTTAGAATAATTGAGAGATTTGAGTGCTTCATTCCCATTTCGTGAGGTGTTCGGATTTGTTTTATTCTAGCATAAGGGATTTGTAAACTTATATTTTCCAGGTAATGGGAGATATCTTTTTAGCAATCTGTCTAATAAGGTTTACTTGAGGGCAAGTAGAGTTCAAGTGGGGGATATTTGATAACATCAAATTATCCTGAATATTAAGTGTTAATTTCCCCTGATAATGCTTGTAATTTATATCATTTATATGGATTTACGTTTTATTTCCATTATATTTCACTTTCAGGTAAATTACGAGCATTGGAGCTAAAGAGACGCGGAATTGGAGAGTTTATTGAATATTTATCATAGTATGCTCACTTTGAAGAAGTTACGGCATAACTCCTCTCTCACATTACGCCGTAACAAAAGCGTGGCTCAGAAAACCAACTTAATAGAAGATTACGGTGTAACTCTATCAAAGATTACGACGTAACCATATTAGGTCAAATGAGGTTTCGCGCCGCTACTAAGGGTTAATATACACAAAAGTTACTAAAGTTTATGGGAAATTTGTCCTAAGTCACTAAAGTTTTTTTGTTGCTATTCAGGTTACTCAACGTATTATGACCGGTTATATTTGTTACTTTTGTTTTGGTAACCTATAATTACCGGTAATAATACTACGTGGCAAATATTTTAGATTTCATTTATATTAAAAAATGAGTTAATATACATATAAGTTACTAAAGTTTGCCAAAACGTTCATTTAAGTTACTATACGTTTACAATCTTTTATATTTAAGTTAATATACAAATAAGTTGCTAAAGTTGTGTATATTTTTATACGTTTTTTTTACAACAACTTTTTGGACGTTATTATACGTTTACATTCTTTTATATTTTTGTCTGTTTATGCACTTTTTTTTTACAATTTTGCACACATTTGTATGTTTTTTTATATAATTGGACGTTATTAGACTTTTTTGAAAGTAATTTTTTGTTTTGATATGTTTTCATACATTATTGATTGGGTCCCGAACGGTCAAGTTTAATCACACAAGCTGACCACTTGTGAATGGTCAACCGTAACAAACTTAAAACAGCTCAGAAAGCAAATGCAATTAAGATCTGGAGAGTATAGTGTATCCCCGGGTCGTTAAGTCCCACGGAGGATGAATGGTGTTTAACACAGACAGATGTCGAATAATCACTAAGGATAGTGATCAGTAAGGATTTTGGAATATTTATACCTAAAGAAAAGGTTTGTAAATTACAGGGGCTTAAATGCAAATTAAAGAAAATTAAAAAGTTAAAATATATTAAATAAACGCTATCACTATTTTTACAATGATGTTTTTGTGATTTATAAAATAAAATAACTTAAATAAACTATTTTAACTAAAACGTAAACTTAAATTATCTAAAAACGTGAATTAAAATGAAAACGTACGTTATTTATAAAAATTACGCGAGTGCGCAAGCAAAAACGTAAAATTCATGAAATAAAAGTCCTACGAGTGTAAAAACAATTTTCTTACGTACTATATGACAAAAGAAAATTTTAGAAAAAAGAATTATATTTTTTTGACTTTTATATTTTTTATTATGAATTAAATACTATTTTACACTAATTAAATGTTTAAAAATACTAAAACTATTCGGAAAAATCTGAAACTTTTTTATAAAATACTTTATACTAATACCAAACTAAGAAAAATGCAAAAGCTGAAAAATCTTGTTTTAATAAGCTAGAAATAAGCTAAAAGATACGTATAAGCTTAATGGACAAAGATGGGTTATATATTAAATTTTGCAAGTTGTAACCAGTCAAAGACCCAAGGGCGAGTGGTAGTGTGTGTGTGTGGTGAGCTGGGTGGCCAGGGTTCGAATCCCAGCAACTCTTTTTGCAACTATTTTATTTCTTTGATTTTTCTTCACAAACTTATTAAGCTAACTGAGATAAGCAATTTTCACAACTAGAGCTTTTTCTAAAAATCACTAATAAGCTCAGTTTGAGCTTATTTTCTCAACAGTGAGCAAAATTTGAAAATAAGCAAAAGATTAAGCCAAAATGGCTTATAAGCTAAAAATAAGCAAAGGAAAACTGGAAATAAGCTAGATAACTTATAATAAGCTAAAATGACAACTAAACAAGCTCAATGACTTAGAAATAAGCACTAAATAAGCTAAAATAAGTACAAGCTTAAACTGAAAAAACAGGACACTGAATGGTTTTCTAGGCACCTTTAAGCTTATTTTTAAGCACTGAGATAAGCTAGAAACTTAAAACAAACACTGGGACTAACTAGTTGACCAACTCAGCTTTCCAAAAAGCTAAAGCTCTCACTGTGGGGTCCACTAGAGAGCTTATGGTGAGCTTATAAAAAATTGGAAAACCACTGAGTTATTACTCAGTGTATACTGAGTATTTTTGACAAACAAAAAGCTAAGTGCAGCCCTACCAAATAAGCTGCAAATTGAAATATTAAGCTTGGGACTCAAAGATGACTAGGTTGGCTTCACAAAAAACCAAGAAGCACTAGCTGAAGCTAACTGATAAGCTCTGTGTGAGCTTGTGAAAGTGATAGGCTCAACTGTGCACAGAGCATGATTTTGACTTTTTTAACAAAATGAAAGTTGACTTAAATGAACTTTAAATCAATTTTATGGACTGATTATGATGTATTAAGTTATATTAAGACTAGATTAAGCAATTATAACAACTTATAAACAAGAAATCACAATCATGGATCATGAAATTCCAACAGTGAGTTAACAAGATGAGATCAAAGGTTGTTTTGACTTTTTAACAAATGACCACTGGTTTTCTTTGTTTCTATGAGTTACTAAGACCTAATGAGACATACACCAAATAAGAACAATGGCTAAAACAACCTATAACACAGTGAAACAAGCAAATCCAAACACCTCTTTAACTAGACTGCATTGAAACTTTTCAAAGATTGTAACAGATTCAGACCATGAACTTGATTAAAGATCTTATTATATCATGTATTAGGACTAAATAAACATAAAACAACAGTATTAACAACATGAATCACAAGAATGATGATTATGCTATTTTAACTGTCAAAATGAGATTTTTAGCAACTATAAATTTTAAAGAACAAGTGACTGTTTTTATGGCTTAATTACACTTAACTATAACTAATGAACATGAAAACACAAAGATTTGAGCTTATGACTGTATTACACAGTAAAATGATAAAAAGGAACAAAAGGCTTACAACATGGAATCCAAGTATAAAACTGAGAACCAATACTGAAACCACTTCCTATAGCTTCCCAAGAAGCACTAAACCAAGGCCATCCATAATCAACCCTGCTCCATCTTCTTGACAACCTTCTTCATTGATTTTTTATTTTTAACTAATTTATTTGTATTTTTGGTGATTTTTGCTTTTTTATTCTAAACTGATTTTTAGAGTCTCTAAAAGCTTTAATAAGCTTTCTAGGAGCTTATGTGAGCCTATTCAGTCCTTACCAACAACTAACAACATCATTGGAACATATTGAGATTTTGAATAAAAGTAAGATTTTGCATAAACTGAGAACTTGAATTAAACTGAAATTGATGTTCAGGAAAGCTTTAATATACAATAAACACTTGAAATATAAAGCTTAAAAGCTTAAAGATACACTGAAATTCAAAATTAAGTTAAAACGACATAAGCTAATTAAAATTAAAACTAGATATATTACTCCTCTGCTTCTCCTCTTTCTTTATAGCCTTGAGATACTCCCCACATGCCTCTGATCATTTCCCATCAACAATCTCAGCCATTGAATGAGTCAAACTCATCTTATCCGTTTAAATGACTTTTGGCGCCAAAAGTGTACATGGTTGCTTGAGACAGTTTCAGAGCAATTAAAGAATCTTGGGGTGTTGTGGAGGTGGAGGGGGACAGTTTAGATAGTAGGTATGGGGCTGGGGATGATTTGGAAAGCAAAAACAGTTTTGTGTGTGTAACAGTAAAAGGCTAATGGTGGGGAAGCATTTAATGCAAGGTAGGCTAATGAGAGGAGGGGGAATGAGCTGGAGAGGTTAGGCAGTGAGGTGGAAAGGTGGAGAGGTGGTGGAAAACCACCCTGGTTTGGGTTTACAGGTGTGGGTGAAGGGGATGAACAGTGGGGCGGTTTGGCGGGTTTTGACTGGATTTGACTATTTGATATAATAGACGGGGGTCCAAAATAGGGGGGGTCAAGGGTATTGACAGGGTTCTTTTTGGCTTGGCTGGGTTCTAAATAAAGAAAGGGTCCGTTTGGTTTTGTATTAATAACAAGGACCATTTGTGTAATTCTGCCAAACTTGAGGACTGATCTTGCCAATATTCCAAAGTTATCATAAGGACCAACCCTGCCAAATGTGAATAGTACAAGGACCATTATGCATAAAATTCCATTTTTAATAAATCCAAGGACTATTTTTGTCATTTTCAAAACTTGAGGGACTAAAGTTGTAATTTTGTAATTTTAAATTTCAAGGACTTGTTTTGACAACTTTATGAATCCCTAAGGACTTAAAATGATATTTTACAAGTTTTGAATATCCAGGGACTGTTTTTTGACAATTTTTGAAACTTGGGGGACTAAAACTGCCAATTATGCAAACTTGATACGTTTTTCACCAGATTTTGATATTTTTGCATTTAAAACACATAAAACACTTGTTTGTGATATTTTCATCATTTTGATGCATTTCTGAGTGTTTTCAGATGTTTTTGGCATTCTAAACAGTACAAAAATGATGAGTATTTAGACACTCATCAATTATTATACATTTTTTTATGTTATTATATGTTTTTGGACGTTGTTTTATGTTTTCTTACATTTTTATACGTAAAAACGTATAAAACATACAAACGTATTAAAGAAGATAAAATGTATAGAACATAAAAACATATAAAACATACAAACATATAAAAGCGGATAAAACATATAAAACATGCATACGTATAAAACATATAGAACATAAAAACGTATAAAACATACAAAGGTGTAAAATAACGTAAAAATAGTATGAAAACGTACAAAAACGTAAGATAATGTATGAAAATGAACGAAATGTACAAAACCATACGGTAATGTATGAAAACATAAAAAGGTATAGAGAAAAACGTACACACACATATAAAAACGGATAAATACATACAAAGACGTACGAAAATGGACAAACATATATACAAAAATGTACGAAAACGTAAAAAATGTACGACAACAGAGAAATGCATACACAAACGTATAAAACGGATAGAAACATAAATAAACATACGGAAATATACAAAAACGTACTAAAATGGAGAAAAACGTAAAAAGAAGAATGACAACAAAGAAAACGTACACAACGTATAAATACGTATAAAAACGTACGAAAATGGAGAAAAACGTAAAAAAAAAATGAAAACAGATAAAACATACATAAATGTATAAAAATGGATAGTAACTTTTTTTTAAAGTTCAGTAATCTATTTAATAAACCCCGTGAACTATAGTAACTTGCTTGTAACATCTCAAACTATAGTGATGACGTGGACAAGGGAACCGGTAAATCATCCGGTTGCCCACCCTCATTGTAACAAGAATGTCACTTTTTTAAACGTTGAGTAACCCATATAATAAACTCGTTAACTTGAGTAACCTGAATAACAACAAAAAAAACTTTAGTGACTTAGGAAAAATTTCCCGTAAACTTTAGTAACTTTTGTGTATATTAACCCCGCTACTAATTATGCCGTAACTCATGCATCAACTACGGCGTAACCAAGATTTATTGAAGATACGGCGTAACTCCTTCCTGAGGTTACGCCGTAACCAGCATTATTAGTGCAATTTACGAAGAATTGTATGTTACGGCGTAACTCTTTTAATAGTTACGCCGTAACCAAATCTGGCCTATAAATACCCCACGATTTTCAGCATTTCACACACAACAATCAGAGAACGTGAGAAGAAGTCGAAGGTAGATCTAGAGGAGCATACGGAGCTATCTCCAAGGGAGAAATCACTCCCTTAAGATAAGCATTAGCTTTTTATCTTTTCTTTACTTTCAATTCATGTATTTCGTAACATTAAACATTGAATTGATTGTTATGGTTAATATGAGCGGCTAAGCACCTCTAGGTGCTGGCCTAGTTATGATTCCTTAATTGTTTTGTTTGCGTTTACATTGCTTCCGCATAATTATTTCTAGTGTATGCATGCATGGTTTATTGGTAGCTACCCTTGTTTCGGTAGTTTTGAATGGCAGTAGAGGCTAGTTGCTTAGGAGATATGACCAACTGACCCTAAGTGAGTAGACTGAGACGGGAAGGGTATGATATGACCAACTGATGACCCTTTCTACTTGTGCGATTTGACCAAATGATCACCTACCGTTTGGATGAACTTAAGAAGTAAGGGGTGAGTGTTTAAGTTGCTAGCGCCCGGGCACTCACTATTATAAATCTAGCATGTTCCTTTCTAAAAAAAAACCCAGGGGATTCGGTTCAGTAATTCATGGCGATGTACGATCAAAAAAAAATCTTTCCTTGTACGATCTAAATATTATCACTCACGGGCCCGCGATCGTTGAATTTGTGAGTGGGGAATGAAGAATTCAAGTAGGTTTGCCATCCACTAGTAAACCAGTTTAGCGTGTTCATCTTTCCCAGTAGTCAACCAGTATAGTATGGGAAGGGCAGAGTCAGATGAGTGAATCCCAGTCAACCAGTATAGAGGATTCGTTGATCGGAGATGACGGTAAGTTTTGATGGCTTTGTTCCCATCGATGGTTATTTGGTACGTACGTATGTGATCTTTATTAATACGCCTTCGTTACATTTGCGTTTGTTTTGTTAATTCCTTAGTATTGATCCGGTCGTGGATCTCCACGAATCGGCGAGTATAATTGGTATTGTTAGTTAAGTTACAAATTACAATGCTTTATGTACTTAACTTTCAT
>BPTQ01000001.1:104067360-104260940 GCA_019973895.1 Chrysanthemum seticuspe
ACTGAAAATATATGTTTTAGACTTTTTAAATAATTATTATTAATTAAAAACTAATTTAAACTAATTAAAATTAAGAAAAATAACAAATGAACAGTAAAAATTTTGAGACTTTACAGGAAAATCTAAAATATTATTCTAAGCCTGGGAAAAATATAAAAAGTTAGATAAGCCCACTAATAAGCTGAATTGGGCAAATAAGCAGTTTGAATAAGCACTTGAAATAAGCTAAAAGCTAACTATAAGCTACCATAAGCTGCTAAAGCCTAAATCTAACCTAAAATGAGCTAATGCAACTGATTGGGAAGTAAAAATCACAAGCTACAGAAAAAAAACTCGCGACCAGATTTTAATAACTATATGCCAAACGGCCTCTAAGGCCCTACTTTAAGCACTAATTAAGCTAGCATATAAAATTCCCAAAAATAAACTAAAATGATCATGAAATCCACGACCAACCAAAGATCTTGTATCCCAAATTTCAGCTCAAATGGACTTATAATGAATCTGTGAAAATTCCACAAAGTTTGGCAAAAATCACCTTGCAAAAACAATGACCAAACACCCCTTAGCAGGTTTTGAGCACAAATGGTCATGTGGTGTTGCTTGTGCGACTGGGACTGGACAGAATACCGGAGTTCGAATCCTGGTCTTGGCACATTTTTTTTATATTTTCTTTTTGAGTTTTTCTATTAACAAACTAATAAGGGAATGCAAGTTAAGAATTTTTGTGAAAGTTTTATTTATAAAAAGCTTCCATTAAACTGTTTTACCAGCTTATTGTTTACTGTTTATGACAGCAACCCAAACAAACAAACACCTCTTTTAGACTAATTGGCAGGTACAATTAAGCTAAGATGGACTCAAGATAAGCATAATGAAATCATAGATAAGCTAACACATGAACTAATAAGCTACAAAAAGGCAAGATTAAAAGGAAAAGCAGTTGGATAAAGAGATTTATACTAAGGGGAACCTAAACTAAAAAAAAGAGGGGCAATAACCAATCAAGAAGCTATAAATTAGCAATACTCTATTAAACTTAAATTATCCTATCCTAAACATACTAATGAGCCAAAAGACAACTAAATAAGGCAAGTTAACACCCTAATAAGTACTCAAAAAGGGGAGACACTGCTGCTGCTGGAATGTGCACTAAAACAGGCCCAAGTGGGCTTATTCGGGCAAGAAAATAAGCTGGAAACAGGTAGGCTAGTACACCAAAAAGCTGAAACAGAAGATCGAGACCACCCAAGGATCATCTAGAACACATTTGATTCAGTAACGGGCTAATTTGAGCTTATTATGATGCTAATTAGAAGGGCCGTTGAAACGAAATCTCGCAACAACCATCCCATGTCCATACTTGCAGCTTGAGAAAAAGCTAGAAAATAAGTTTAAAAGACTAGAATAAGCTAAAACAAATGGAAATGGATCAACAAACTATTAGTATAACTAAAATCAAAACCTAAAACTAACCTAAGCTTGGCTAAAATTGACGTTAAAAAGGGAGGTGAGGACTGAGATGGGGACAGTTACAGGGGCAGAAAGGTGCCATATCAGATTCACATTTGCACTATCCTAAAAGCTTCTTAGCAACCACTCCTAATTGAAACATCAAGATGCTGAATTAACACTTAACTAAAACAAATTGAGAACCAACATGAGTCAAAATGGTTTTCGACCAGTTTTCCTGCAAATCCAAACACCCCTTACAGGGCAGAATACCATGAAACTTGTGACAAAACTTTTTAAAACAAACTTGTGAACTTAAAAGCAAGCTTATATGAGCTCAAACAAACTTAAGCACACACTTTTTAGCATCTAAATGAAAGTATTCATGACAGAAATCATTGAAGAACATAAAGATTGCATACAATGGAATTAAAAACGAAAATGTAAATTGCATTGACTGAAATTAAAATTACATTTAAATTAAATGACAAGAAAGTAAATGGGACTAGAACTTGGAAAAATTCTAGACTAGTTTTCAATGATCTTCACTGCTTCTATTTATACAAAAGAAAAAAGTACTAAAGTCTTCAAATTTTCTCAGTTGTGTTTTCTTTGTGTTGATCCAAGCCATCCAAGAGTTAGGTACTCTTCAAAAACAATCCGAGCCATCCATGGGGTTGAGTATGTCAGGAGAAGGAAGAAAAGAGGAAGGAAAAAGGTGGGCAGGGGTCGTGGGTATGTGAGGAGGGTTGAGTGTTTCAAAGAAATGATATTGTTGTCTGGGACAGGGACAGGAGGAGGGAAGTGATGGGTTGGTGTTGTGTTGGGTTTTTTTTTTTTTTTTTTTTTTTTTTTGTATGTCTGGTTTGGATTTGGAAGGAGGAAAAAGGGTAGTGTGGGATGGGGTTAAATGGGTTGGTCAATGTGAAGGTTTATGTTTTTCTTATTTGTGGTCCGGTTTTGGATTTGGAATTAATGCACAAGGACCATTCTTGTAATTTGGCAAAACTTGAGTGACCAAAACTGTAGTTTTCCAAAATTTTATTATAAGGACCACTTTTGACAAGTTTAAATTACCAAAGGACCAAAAATATTAATTTTCCAATTTAAAATGTCCAGGGGTAAATTCTGTCAATCTTTGAAACTTCAGGGACTAAAGTTGCCATTTTGCAAAACTGAGCTTTATAAGGCTAATTTTGACAACTTAAAAATTCCTGAGGGCCTTTTATGAAAAATTACATGTTTTGAATAACTAGGGACTAGATTTTGACAATTATTGCATAAAATACAGTCTAAATATTTTTTCTGTCTTTTTGAGACTTTTCAAAGTGTTTTTGACTGTTTTTGCAGTGTAGAAGGAACAAAAATGATGAGTATTTAGACACTCATCAGGGTCACACATGACACGCGATTGTTTAGATTTTTTTTACTATGTGTGTAATTGAATTGTTTATGCCCAAGTTTTTAAGAAAGCCTAATTTGAATGAAATTCAAAATTTATATAACGCACATAACACGGTCCACGGGTTTCCGGGAATGCTTGGAAGCATTGATTGTTTGCACTCGGAATGGAAAAACTGCCCCGTTGAGTGGCAAGGGAAATTTCATAGAGGTGATAAAAAAATATCCAACTATTATGCTTGAAGTCGTTGCGTCATACGATTTATGGATTTGGCATGCATTTTTTGGGGTAGCGGGTGCGAATAATGATATAACTGTTTTGAATAATTCACCGTTATTCGACGACCTTCTTGATGACATCGCCCCCAAGGTTCCGTTTCAAGTAAACGGAGTAACATTTGAAAACGGGTATTACCTAGCTGACGGGATTTACCCAGCTTGGTCATCTTTTGTCAAATTATTCTTGACTGCATATTTGTAGAAAAATGCCTTGTTTAAACAAAAACAAGAAAGTGCTCGCAAAGACGTTGAAAGAGCTGTCGGGGTCCTCCAAGGACGTTGGCATATTATAAGCCAACGGGCGCGTGCTTGGACTATCAACAATCTACGAAGAGTCATGTACACGTGCATCACATTGCATAACATGATTTCGAAAGATCAAAAGTTTTGTGATATCCGAAATGAACGATATTTATGTTTGTCCGCGATCAAATATACAACGGACATGGGTTGAGCGATGCGATTTACAACGGAAGAATGCCAAAGAACTCCGTGATAAACCAACACAAGCAAAACTTCAACGAAATATTATTGAGCATGTTTGGCAACTACATCAGCAATAACAAGATAAGTTTAAATTTCATATGTTTTTTTATTTCGCAATGTATTTTAAATTTCGTATGTTTTTTTATTTTTACTATTGTATTTTGTAATTTTATTTAAATGAAATAAATTTTATTGTGTTAGAAAAATATGGAAAAGAAATAAAATGAGGGTGGGTGGGGCCCAAATGAAGAGGTTTGAGTTAGTTGTGATTGTGGGGTATTTTTAAATGAGTGTGTTGGAGTGATGTGAAAGTGATGTGGCACATGTGAAGCCCAAATGAATAGAAGTGGTGATGCCGTGACACTCTATGCTCTAAAACAAAGAATATCATAATGACACTTCTCAAGCATTATTAAATGAGTTACATTTTTTTTTTAACAGAGATAACATTTCATTTCACACCTCACAAATGGAGGTAATTTGAACACAACAAGCTACATCGAATATAATGGGCAAAATTGGAACCGACTTGCCAAACAAAATACACAAGGTAACAAGTTAAGCCAAAACAAGACATACACCATAATAGTTGTGACAGACAACAGCAACACCATACAAGGATGGGGGGAATCACCAAAGTGAGCTTTTGGTAGACACAACCATATGAAGATGTAGCTTGACAAAAGTACATAAAAGATAAAACTGAGCATCCTTAAAGGAGCCAGACCTAAACAAAACAGATCTAAAGTCGAGACCCAAGGCAGCAGCAAGCCATTGATGACGAACCACAACAGATCTGAGCAGAAGAGACCAGATGGTAACGGGTCTGAGCAGAAGACAACAGTGGCGCCAACAACTACAGCGGCAGCGGCGAAGATGGGAGATGACAGATCTGTGAGTAAGGGCATTTATTGTGGGAAGGAAAATGTACAAAAAAGATGAAGAAGGAGGTCCAGACGGCCGGCCAAAACCGACCGCCGAAAATTTTTGAGATTTATTTGAGCTTTTAGAGAGAGGTTGGAGAGAAATTACTTTTAGAGAGAGAGAGAGGTTTTTTGATTATCACAAATGAGTTACATTTAATTTCTTTTTATTAAACAAATTGATATCTTTTCTCATATAACCCCACGATTGAGAGCAAAAGGAATTGGATTGAGCTTTTTATCCGATTTGGACTGGCCTTGACGTCAAAATGAATAAATTGGAATTGGGTCATGAAATTTTGATTTGATGATATTAGCTCAATTTTCTTTTTCTTTTTTTTCCTTACATTCGCGAGAATTATTTTTAGTTTTGCGAATTAGATACAACCCGTGTGCATCGGTAAATTGTCTTAACATTATCTATACTTTGGTTATTAATGATTTATTAATATATTTAACAAAAGCAATTAACTTAAGCTAACAAAAGTACCTTATAAATGTAACATCCCGATTTTTAAATAAAGTAGTAACGGCTATATTTATTATTTTAGTGGAATAAATAGAAAAGTCCCACTATTGGCGGAATTAATAATATAAGTAGTCGGGACTTAGCAACTAATATGAGTTATATAGTTCGGATTCAGTTTGTAACACAATTTTACTACGAGGGCTAAATGTGACAATTAGCTAAACTATAAAAATTATTAAAAAAATTCCAGATATATTAGAAGGTTTACAGGGATAATTATCCCTCCCTCTCTCTCATTTACGCTTCACAAAAAGAAAAGAGCAGGAGACATTTTCTTCACTTTGAAGAATCCTTCAATTCTTAGCTAATTCCATCAAGAGAAGCAAGGACTAATTAAGAGAAATCAAGGGTTAATATGATTATGATGAATTAAGAGCTTCAAGTGGTTATTGTGTTCATCCCTAAAATTCAAGGTATGTCAAATTATGTGTTATATCTTGTATTCGAATCAAAGGAGATATGGGGTCACGTTATATAAGTGTTTTACATAGTTATTACATGAATTCAAGAATTATGGATCATTGGCCTTGCGTATAATGATTAGGGTTTATGATGGGATTATGTTAATCATCAATTTATGATGTTTAGGAGGTGTTTATGTTGATTATTGAGTTGAACCAAACACCCCTTTATGTGATATATGATGTTAAACAAGTTGCTGAAATTTTCAGCAATGATTAATCATGTTAGAAAAATCCTATAAAATTGATAGAAGCTCGGATTGAATCATGGCCAGACTTTCTAGAAAGCCTAAGGTGTCTACTTCAGCTGTTATTCATAAATATTTTGCTCATTTAGTACTTAAGCTGGTCTAAAACGTGATTTGGTACAGCAAGGGCTGATCCTGAAATGTGCAGCAAACCGGACTTTAAAAATTCATACCGGATAGACCGTATCTCCGTTTGGAGCGTTCCATACCTTTTCGGAAATGGAAAATAGTGTAATTTCATGGAAAAATATCCTCACGACCTGTTTTAGTAGTTAAGTGAGTTAAAATGAGGCATTTGCAGGCTGCTACAGAAAATCAGCAAACACTTTCTTAAGTGTTTTGATAATTATGACATAATAAGATGTTTTTGCAAGTCCCGGGTGATTATATGCTATGATAACTTATGTTCTCAGCCCATATGGTTATAATTCATGTTATGAAAGTATAGAACCAAGTGACAATACTTGGTTAGCTTAGCTAGAGTTCGCGAGCATAGTAGTGCATGTTTGGCGAGATTTATGCCATAACTAGTTTATGAGTTTATGCATTATAGTTAGTTTATGTGTGCTTAGTTGCTCTTATAGTTGCATTATCATATTATATTCATTCCTAGTTGTTATGTGTTAACATTATACGTGTACATCTATCGTGATATAGGTTTTCGAGGCATATTCAAAATCATTCATCTTGCATTATACGGCCCAGGTGAGTAACGGATTTTCAGTTAACATGTTTAACAGATTAAGCGTGTTTAGTATATATATGCCTTACTATATCTCAATTACTATACAAGTTATGTATCATGTTGACCCGTGAGGTCATATTAGTATCATGTTGACCCGTGAGGTCATATTAGTATAATGTTGACCCGTGTGGTCATATTAGTATCATGTTAACCCGTTGGGTCATATTAAGTAGTATGTTGACATGTTTGGTCATATTAGTATCATGTTGACCCGTTGGGTCATATTAAGTAGTATGTTGACATGTTTGGTCATATTAGTATCATGTTGACCCATGTGGTCATATTAGTATCATGTTGACCCGTTGGGTCATATTAAGTATTATGTTGACATGTTTGGTCATATTAGTATCATGTTGACCCGTGTGGTCATATTAGTATCATGTTGACCCGTTGGGTCATATTAAGTATTATGTTGACATGTTTGGTCATATTAGTATCATGTTGACCCATGTGGTCATATTAGTATCATGTTGACCCGTTGGGTCATATTAAGTATTATGTTGACATGTTTGGTCATATTAGTATCATGTTGACCCGTGTGGTCATATTAGTATCATGTTGACCCGTTGGGTCATATTAAGTATTATGTTGACATGTTTGGTCATATTAGTATCATGTTGACCCGTGTGGTCATATTAGTATCATGTTGACCCGTTGGGTCATATTAAGTATTATGATGACATATTTGGTCATATTAGTATCATGTTGACCCGTGTGGTCATATTAATATCATGTTGACCCGTTGGGTCATATTAAGTATTATGTTGACATGTTTGGTCATATTAAGTATCATATTGACCAATTTTGTCATATTAAGTATCATGTTGACCCGTTTGGTCATATTAAGTATTATGTTGACATGTTTGGTCATATTAAGCATCAAGTTGACCCAAGTTGATCCGTTTGGTCATATTAAGCATCAAGTTGACCCGTTTGGTCGTACTAACTATCATGTTGACCAGTTTGGTCATATTAAGTATCATATTGACCAGTTTTGTCATATTAAGTATCATGTTGACCCGTTTGGTCATATTAACTATCATGTTGACATGTTTGGTCATATTCATCATCATGTTGACCTGTTTGGTCATATTCATAGTCATGCTGACCTGTTTAGCAATATTCAGTATTAAGTAGACCCGATTGTTTTTACTAAGTAATATGTCATGGTCAACCTCAGTATTATTTATAGCGCAGACTCAGTTATATGTTATAGTTGGTCTCAACGTTATGTTTATAGTAGTTTTGCTTTATATTATAGTTTAGCTTTATATTATAGTTTAGCTGTAGTATCAAGTTATAACTCAGCCTTGGTTTATGTTATAGTACAATTTTAGTATCATATCTTAGTTTGACCTCGTAACCATATTATTGTTTAGTTTCTATATTCAGCTTAATATCAGTTCTAGCTCAGCTTAGTATCATGTTATAGTCAAGCGTAAGTATTTATCTTAACCTTAAATTATATATGAATGTTATATGTGTGTAGTAATGTGTGCAAAATGTTTTATGCACTTCTGGCATGCAATGCGTTTATATATATGCATGTCAGATTCTATTAGGTATATGCTTATGCAGGTTTTAAGGCGCGCCAAGTGCTTTATGCACTAAATTAGTCAGAATGGTACTTTATGCATTACTCAATGTATTTAGTACTATCAGTATATAGTCAGTTATGTGATCACACATGTGTTCCAGACAAAGTTGGAACTTAGACCTCCTTAGTGGAGAATCGAGCCTTAGAATAGTGAATGTTCCAAAATTGGAACTCAGACATCCTATATGGATGATTACATGCTTATATGGCTCGTTAGTTATATTCAGCGAGTATAGTACTATAAGTACTCAGTCAGTATGTGCTTATGCACTTAGTCAGTATGTGCTTATGCACTTAGTCAGTATGTGCTTATGCACTCAGTCAGTATGTGCTTTAGGCACTCACTATGTGCTTATGTACTCAGTCAGTTATGCACTAAGTATGTGCTTATTTATGCAGGCAGTTATGCACTTAGTATACTTATGTACTCGGTCAGTAACATGGTGTATCATGTATTTAATCAGTCAGTGTCGTTCTTATGCAGTTAGTTAATATTATGATTCATGTAGTCAGAATAGTACTATATATACTTATTCAGCAGCATGCTTATGTTTAGTTTATGATTTAATACAGTTATGTTATATCACTAAGTCTTATATACTTACCGTTCTCAGTTTATATTTTTGTAGGTATGCAAGATGAGACCATGTACATGCTAAATGGGGCGTAATGGGTTAAAATGGTGTAGCTCGCGGGTTAGGTAACGAGCTTCTCATTTCCATCATTTGTTATCAGTTTGGAATGCCCCTAAGTCAAGAACCGGCTTCTTTACCAAGTTTAAAGAGTCATTGTTACGTATTTTTCAAAGTTTAGTATTTTAACGGGACGTTTGGAATAAGCCCGTATGTTGTAGAAAATACGCTTCCGCTAGTTTTATCAATGTATACAGTTTACAGATTTAAAAAAAAAGTATGGGCATTTCTAGCTGGTATCAGAGCGATGGTTTGAGAGATTTAAGTATCCACCATTAGTAGGAGATGCTTAGACTTGAACCTTTGCTCGGTAATTGCATTGAGAGTTAAATTGCATCGCTTGTTTATACGTTTATCAGTTATTCAGTCACGTTATTAAGTATATAGTTCATGTTTATTAGATAATTAGTGCATGTCTAGCGATGCATACCAGTTTGTATGATTAGCAGTATATATCAGATTGTATGAATTTACTGATATAGTCGTGTAATTCATAATGCATTTTCAGATATCAGAAAAAGTTCAAAACGTGAATCAGATACTCACGATATAGTAAGCATATGGAATTAGTATGCATTATCATTATAGCACTATATAGTTAGCATTTACATCAGCTTATGTGCAGTATATGATACGTTTTAGTTCAGTGACTTGGGATAGATTATGATAGCGATGAGTTCATGATTATATGGTGTGACTATTATGACGCCTGATCAACGTACTAATATTCACATGATATGGCATGAACTTATCGAGATTATGAGATACCTCGTGGAGCTTGCTAAACCGTTATGTGTTAAATGCATCATGAATATTGCATTAGATCATGTATAGTAGTTTCAGACATGGTCATTATAAAGGGCATAACTTACATACTCTAGCATGTAAAGAAAGATTATGATTTAGAAATGCTACAGAATATGACAGAATAGATATGAAATATACATTTCAGCATTTCTGGATTTGAGCAGTTAACAGGAAAAAGGGCAAAAGAATTAAAATGAAAATGTGTCAGAATGGATACGGATCATTCAATAAGAAATATTCCTTATCAGAGTTGTGAAACAAAATTTTAGGATGTGACATTTTAGCGAAAATTATGCGAATTCAGGTAAATAAATCCTTTCTTTTAACGCCAGCTTATGAAATTTTGAGATATTTTCAGAAAATAATCAAGATGAACATCAAGAATACAGATGATTATGGATCTATCGAGTTATTTTCAGAGGATAATCAAGAAAATCTCAGAGTTCATATGATCAGGTGAAAGGATTTCAACATGGATAACAGGTACTGTTGGGATATGAAAGTGCTAAAGATATGAAAGTACTGTAAGCTGCAAAGTACTGGAAAGAGTCAAAGAGTCAAAGTACTGCTAAAGACAGAGTCAAAGTACTGCACTACGAAGTCAAAGTACTGCAAGAACAAAGAACTGTTATATTCGTTTATGGAAAGTATTGTAATTCTATGTTTAGATTACTTGTCATACAAGGATACAAATTGTAAACCGACTAGGATATCCTTGAGCCTATAAAAGGACTCCTAGATTGGCATTAGAGGTACGAGTCTATGAGTTTTAGAGTTTACGAATTCACAAGTTATTTAGTGTTTTAGAGAGAAGTTCGATAATCTTAGAGTTGTTTAGAGTATCTGCATAATAAGCAGATTTAGAGTTTATAATAAAAGTTATTCTTCTTAGCTTTGTTAAGTAAATTCCGCGTACTTAATAAAGATTGCTCAGTGTTTCTTTGTTAATAACTTAGGATTTATCCGAGGTTATTAAACCTTAACAAGCTAGTTAAAGTTAGTTTGATTAAAGTATATCGATCCAACAAGTGGTATCAGAGCTTGTGTGGAAACTCTGACTAGGAAGACACCCTACTTCAACAATATTCAAGATGTCAACTGAAGCTGTTCCACCACCCTCAATCACCTCACTCAGAATTCCAATAATCAAGAAGGGAGAATATGATCTCTGGTGCATGAAGATGAGGCAGTATATTGCCATTACAGACCATGCTCTATGGAATGTAATTGTTAATGGCAATGAAGTAGTTCCAGAACCTATTAACATTCCTGGACAACCAATAGCACCAAAGGCAGTCTTACCAGCAGCAACCCTAAGGAATCAAGAAAAGGCACTAAACATTCTCTTATCTGCCATTCCAGATGGTCATCTTCTCAAATTTCATGATGCTAAAGATTCTAAGCAGCTCTGGGCTGCTCTCAAGACCAGATTTGGAGGGAATGAAGCCTCTAAGAAGATGCACAGAAATTTGCTGAAGCAACAGTTTGAAACTTTCACAGTAGGTGAAAGAGAGAGTCTTGATGCTGCATATGATAGGTTTCAAAATCTCCTTAACATGTTGGAGTTATACAAGGCAGAAGTGTCAGTTGAGGATGCTAATTTGAAGTTTCTAAGGAGTTTGCCATCTACATGGCATGTGATTGCTACTATGATCAGAGGACAACAAGGATTGCATGTCATGGACTTTGATGATCTCTATCATCAACTGAAGGTGTATGAACATGAGATGAGTGGTCAACCAAATTCCAAATTTCACAGTATTGCTTTTCTATCATCTGAAAAGAAGAGCAGTACTTCCAAAAGTACTGCTTCTCCTCAAAGTACTGCTGTTTACAACCCTCCTTCATATTCTCAGCAGGTCCCACCACCTACCACTTTGCACTCAGATGAAGTTGTGTGCTCCTTCTTTGCACAACAAGCCAGTTTACCTGTCACTTATGAAGAGGATCTAGCACAGATTGAATAAGATGCACTTGAAGAAATTGATATCAGGTGGCAAGTTGCTATGATCACTGCAAGGATCAAAAAGTACATGAAGAAGACAGGCAAAAGCATTGATTTCAAACCAAAACAAGGAATAACTTTTGACAAATCCCAAATTGAATGCTTCAATTGTCAAAAGACTGGTCACTTTGCAAGGGAGTGCAGGTTTGCTAAGTATCAAGCAAACAGAACATCTGAGAAGCCAAAACTTGAGCTCAAAGAAATTCCAATTACTGAAACAAAGGCTTTGGTTGCTCAAGAGAAGTTATCAGAAGTTGACTGGAGTGAAGAGTTTGATGATGAACCAGTGACTTACTGTATGGTAGCAGTGGAAGATGCAGTTGAAGAAACAGTGGAAGCATTGGACTGGAGCACTGTTTTTTATGAAGAACCTGAACATGCTGCTTTGGAATCTGATGATGGCTTTGGAGGATTTGATTGGAGCAAAGAAAGTGAAGATGATCCTGTTCTTCTTGCTATGGTGGCTACTTCACCAACTCAGTCTCCTATCTCTGAGGTATGCTCAAACTGTTATGAGTTTTATCAAAAATTACTTAACAATTATGTGATTGAAAGAGATAATTGTGTTAGGGCTAGGTCTGAGGTAGCAGGTTATCAAATTACTTTAGAGTCTATGGAAGCTAAAATTATAACACATGAAAATAATGAAATGGCTTGGGCTGAAAAGTATGAACAATAGGATTACCAGTTAAAACTTAGTGAATGGAAACTAAACTGTAAAATTGCTGAAATTGAGAAATTAACTAAGGAGAGAGATGATCTGTTAGAAAAGTTTGCTGCCTGGAATGAATCTGGTCTGTCCCATGTTACTTATGTTGAAAAACAAAGAAGAGCATACATTAGAACTGGATTAGGTTTTGGTATGAACTTTGATAACATAGAAGAAAAACAACCTAGTGATCAGGATGTAGGTGATTTTGAGGACATAACCACTAGTGATGATGAACTCATTAACTATGTAGATACATCTAGTAATGAGGGCTCAATAAGTGAACCTCCTCCTGAGTATAAGAAAGACAAGGGATATAATGCTGTCCCACATCCCATTAGTCATCAACCCATAAGGCCTGATGTTTCTCGATTTGGAGTAGACAGTCTAGAGTTTAGGAAGAAGCTTGTTGCTCAATCTAGATCTGAAAAACCCAAAGAAGCTGTTGAAAATAATGTTCAAAATCAAGGAGTACCTTCAAATCAAAGTACTGATCCACAAGCAGTACCTTCTGCAAAGTCTTTTCAAAACCGTACTGCTAAACCTTTTTGGGATAATTTTGGTCAAAACAGGTTTAATCATTCACCTAGAAGGCAAAATAATTTTGGGCATAGACATAGAAGAAATCACTTTGGACATATGGGTCAAAAATTGTGTTTTGTGTGTTATAGTCCTCATCACTTAATCAAAGATTGTGATCGACACTCAGAATACCTTAGCAAATTTCCAAAAAACAGATCTGTCAACCACAAACCTAGAGAGCACAAACCATTTTGGAATAATTCAAATAGGATTAATCACAGAAACTTCACACCCGATCACAGATACCCACATCAGAGAAGACCTTTTTCAAAACCTTCAGTATCTCACAGTACTTTCCAAAGTACTGCTCAGAAACAAGGTACTGATCATACTACTTGGAATAGGAATCCTAGGAGATCTCACTATCAACCTAGAAGGTATTACAATTCACATAGGGGATCTAGATCACAGGAACCACGTGTTAAACCAGAATGGGTTAAGAGGGAAGCTACTGCTGAGGGACAAACAGTACTTTCAACAAAAAGTGAATCTGATGTTTTTGTGACACAAGAAAAAGCTAATAATCTTGTAAAAGAGATTTATGTTGAAAAACCAGAAAGTTTTGAAAATCCACATGCTAAAGATCAAAAGATAATTTTGGATCATCATTTGAAAGATAGTGGGAATTACATACTCAAAGAATTTGAGTTTGTAACTCCACAAGGGGAACACAAGTCAGTAATGGCTTGGGTTCCTAAAAATCACTAACTCTTTTCTTTGTGTGTAGGGCAACCCAGAAGAGGAGCTTAAAGATCATCTAATTGTGGATAGTGGTTGCTCTGGAAGTATGACAGGAGACAAAGAGATTTTGTCTGATTTTAGAAATATTAGTGGAGGAAAAGTTGCATTTGGGAATGATCCCAATGGAGGAAAGATTACTGGAAAAGGAACTATCAAAGCAGGGCTTATCGACTTTGAGAATGTTAGATATATGAAGGAGCTTAAGTTCAACTTGTTATCAGTCTCTCAAATTTGTGATAAAAAGCATCATGTGTTATTCACTGACACAGAATGTCTCATCCTTTCCTCTGATTTTAAACCTGTTGATGATGACATGGTAGTACTTAGAGTACCAAGGACTAATGATGTGTATAGCTTAGACATGAAGAGTCTACATTCTTATGGAAGAGCCACATGTTTGGTGGCTAAAGCAACATCTGAAGAGGCACATCAATGGCATAGAAGATTGGGCCATGTTAATTTCAAGAATATCAACAAACTGGTCAAAGGCAATCTAGTTAGAGGTTTACCTTCAAAGACTTACAAGAATGATCAATCATGCTTGGCATGCAAGAAGGGTAAACAACACAAAGCTTCCTGCAAGAAGCTTGAGGAAAGAACTATTAGAGAACCATTGGAGCTGTTACATATGGATTTATTTGGACCTATCTCTGTGGCAAGCCTAAATAAGAAAATGTACTGTTTGGTTGTTATAGATGATTGCAGTAGATTCAGTTGGGTTTTCTTTTTGGGTTTTAGGATGATACTTCTGATGCTATTCAGACACTGATTATAGCACTTGAAAACCAATTAAGACTCAAGGTTAGAGGTATTAGATGTGATAATGGGACTGAATTCAAGAACAAGCTTATGGATGAATTTTGTGCCAACAAAGGCATAAAGAGGGAGTTTAGTATTGCTAGAACACCACAGCAAAATGGTGTTGCAGAGAGGAAGAATAGGACTTTGATGGAAGCAGCAAGGACAATGCTAGCAGATTCCCATCTACCTATTCAATTTTGGGCAGAAGCTGTAAGTACTGCATGCTATGTACTTAACAGAGTCTCTGTCACCAAACCACAGATGAAGACACCCTATGAATTGCTGATGGGCAATAAACCCAACATTCTTTTTATGAAGCCTTTTGGATGCCCTCTCACTATTTTAAACACTATTGATAATCTAGGGAAGTTTGATGGCAATTCTGAAGAAGGATACTTATTGGGTTATTGCACTAACAGTAAAGGATTTAGAGTCTACAACAGAGTTACTAAGAAGATTCAAGATTGTCTTCATGTTGAGTTTTTAGAAGATCAATCCAATGAGAAAGGTAAAGGTCCTGATTGGATGTTTGATCTTGAGGTTTTTGTTGGAATCACTCCTAAACAGTATTTCAAGTATTTATATTTCATATGTAATAGGTAGCTTTATTATGGCCTTTATGTTTGTTTAAGGCCAAGCTTATGTAGAAGGCCCATAAGCTTAGGCCCAAGCCCAATAAGGTATAGGGAAGGAGAGGGAGTGTTGCCCTAGCTCCTTGCCTATATATACATTGTAATAACCCTCACTTGAGGGTTGGTTGTTCAAGTTCTTTTCTTTCACATATGCCTCACGCCTAACCGTATACTATATTGTGTGTGTGTGTGTGTTTGATACTTGTTCAATCGCCTTCATCTCTTTCTCTATAACTTGTGTTTGTAAAACTAGTGACCTAACAGTGGTATCAATCGCCAAATAGTTGGGTGTACTCGTTTGTTTTTGAAGTTTTGGTTTTGGGTCTTACGCGTAAAGATAACGCAATCTTTGGTTATCTTAGAAACTCGTTTTTTACACTTTTTAATCCAAGATTCTTGTACTTTCAATGTTTTGAGGTGTTAAAATACTTGTTTTTGGCAAAAAGTTTCAAACTTTACGCGTGGATTTACGTTTTTAAGCTTGTTTTTGTTCGTGGGTGTCGTTCTACGCGTAACCTGTTTAGCAGTTTTGGTACATCAAAATTCACACTTTTGTGTTCTTTTGGTACTATTGAAGCTATTCCATAACAAAATCTGGTTTAGAAACACATTTGAGCAAAATCAAAGTTACGAGTAATCCTACGCGTATCAAAACCCTAATATTACGCGTAAGATTTATCCTTGGTTTGATCTTCATTTTTCTGGTTTATTCTGTGTTTTCTTACTTGGATAAGTCTGAAAATACGTCGACATTGGATATCTTTTGCACTGTGAAGTGTAAAAGATCATTTGGGCAAAAACCCTAAAATTACGCATAAGCATAAGCTTACGCGTAGAAATCCTACGCATAAGATTCACTTTACGCGTAAACTAAGGTCTACGCATAAGGTAATCCTACGCCTAACTTTCTACGCCTAACTTTTGTCTACGCCTAACTTTAGTGCTTTTATCCTACTTACGCGTAAGCTAAATCCTACGCGTAACTTTTTATTGTTACGCGTAACTTTTGGTGTTTTTACGCATAAGTGCTACTTGGTTTCTTGTCTTTTCTACGCCTAAGGACACTTCATCAACAAAGGTTCATTCGACTACAAAGATCCATTTTTTACTACACAAGTTCATCAACATGTCTCAACCACCATACTCTAACTATTTCCCTCACACTTATAATCATCAACAACAACAACAATTAACTCCACAACATCAACAATGGAATCAACAACAAGCTATTTATCAACAACAATTTAATCAGCAACATACTCCACAACTTGGTGCAATTCCACAACCACAAATGGTTCAACCACCACCAAGCCTTCAAGTTCAAACCTACACAAATGATTTCAATCAACATCCATCTAGAAACACTATGAAGGAACCCACTTGGTTTGCAAAGATGTGTGAAGCTTTAAGCAGCCAACAATCAATTCATGAAGCTGGATCACTTGATAGACCTCCAATGCTCACTCCAGGAAATTACGATCAATGGGTGATAAGGTTCTTTAGGTTTTGTGATCTGAAGAAGCCACATGGAAAGTTTTTAAAGAAGGTTATCTTGGAAGGTCCATTTGAGATGCCTACTGTCATTGTACCCGGAGATCCAACTGCTGTTCCACCAAGAGATGAACAAACCAACATTGCTACTGTTGCAGATCTCAATGCTACAGAACTTCTACACTATGAAGCTGATGAACTTGCAATGGAATACATCCTCTTAGGATTACCAAACCCAATTCTTCGTAGTGTTGATGCTCAAAAGACTGCACAAAAAATGTGGGATCATATTCGTCTTCTAATGGAAGGATCTGTACTCAATCAGGAGGATTTGGAATCCAAAATTTACTTGGCTTATGAACACTTCATGATTGAACCTGGAGAGACACTAGAGTCCTATCATCATCGATTTTCAGACATCATCAATGACTTGGATAAACACAACATCATCATGCCAAGAATTGCAGTGAATACTAAGTTCCTAAGTAGTCTTGGTCCTGAATGGGAGAAGTATGTCATCTTTCTTCGTCAAGCGAAGAATATGCATCATTCTACTTATGGATTGTTGTACGATTACTTGAAGCCTCATGAAAAGGAAGTTGATCGGGAAAGGATTCTCCGTGCTCAAATTGCTAAACAGTCACAACCGGATAATCAACAACTTGCCTTGTATGCTCAACAGAATTATCCCTCTCAACCAGCAACTCAACCAACTGCTTCAAACACACCTTCACAGCAACAACCTCAACAAAATCAATTGGTTCCATACAGCAACAATGCTCAAGCATATGTCAGTGAAGCGACTGAGGAAATCGATCCATTCGAAGCATTGCAACAAGGATTTGTGATGATTGCTAATGCTTTTGGCCGTTACACCAACAAATCCAACAATCGTATTCGTTCCTCATCCAACACACGGACTCAAGCTGTTGTGAACAATGGACGTGTTGAAGTTCATAATCGTGAATATGGTCGTCAGATGGGCGGTGGTCAAGGGTTTAATGTTGTGGGTAGGAATAACAACAGAGCTCAAGTGGTGGAACAGGGAAATGCTCAGAATCGGTTAAATGGTCTTAGATGCTACAACTGCAATGAAAAGGGACACCTGGCTAATGCATGCCCAAAGCCAAGGACTAGGGGCAGTGCTTATTTCAAAGAGGCTTTACTTTTGGCTCTTAAGGATGAAGCTGGTGGATCTCTCACAGACAAAGAACAGAGCTTTATGGCAGATGCAGACTCAGATGATGATATGGAGGACTTGCAGGCCAATGCAGCTGTTATGTTGATGGCTAATATGCAAGAGTTACACATGAGTGAAACAGGCCCAGTGTATGACACTGATGGCTTGTCTCAGGTACCCGAACAAACCATCATCATATCTGAACTAATATCTCCGTCAATATCTGAATCCGGCACGGCTCAGAATGTTCAAAATGAGTCATCTACATCTCATTCTGACGATTTTCAAATAAACCCCGTAGTTACATTTGACGATCCAGATGACCTTATGGTTTCCCTTGATAATCAAATTGACTCCGTGGTTATACTTGAGGATCTAAATAATGATCATGTTGTGACTCACGTTGAACAAGATGAACCTTTGCCCCATCCAGATCTTGTTCTGTTACTTAAAGACCAACAATCCCAAATTGCTGCATGTGTTGCATTAAATCAGTCCTTAAAAAGTAAAAATGCACTGTTAACCAAGGATTTTGAATGTTTACAAATGCAACTCAACTTTTTCAAAACTCAAGACAACCGTGAAAAAGGTTTTGAAGCCGCTTTTGCAAAATCTCATCAAAACGAAAAATATTTAGAGAGACAGATGCGTGATCTAGCCGCCTCGAAGAATGCTTTGTTGTCTGAATTAGAACAACTGAAACACGAACATAAAAAGCAAATTAACGCTCTCACCTTGGAAAATCAAAAAGCTAAGGCTGAGTTGTTAAATTGTCAAAAACAGTTCTCCGCATACAAAAAGCATTCAACGAATCGGGTAGATGACCTTCTTGAAGAAATTATCGGCTTGCAAAACAAACTTAAAGAGTTTAAAACAGTTGTTTACAAACATGGTGAATCAGTAACAGCTATTGAAAAGTTTACCTTAAAACCCAATCCAAAAGGATATGGAAAAAATCTAGCTGATTACAAACCAAAGCTTTCACTAAAAACATTCAAGACAACTCCTGAAGTTTCCAGTGCAGAATACAAAATTGATAATACTATCATGAATGTTGTTGAATATCATCGTCAAGAGGAATTAGATGCAGAAGACGAGAGTCGATCAAAATTAAAAAATGTTGTTTACAACAAACCTTTTAATTATAAAAACGCGGTCACTTTCGTCACACCAACTGTAACACCCCCAATTACGTGATATGCAGCGGAATTCAAACTGGGTATTACTTGATGGCACAACAGTCATAATAATAGAAAACGATCTCTAAAAGAGTCGTTTTAAAAAGGCTTTATCATTCAAATATATCAGAGTTTACAAAATAGGTCCCAGTTGGTTCCATTGATTACAAAAGACATCAATATAAAGTTTTTGATGCTTTGTGAATGATAAATTATTTATGTATAGCCTTCTTGATCTTGCCCTTCCGTGCCAGCTTCCGACTTCATGGACCTGAAATACATGCTTAAAACTGTCAACACAAAGGTTGAGTGAAATTCATAGAGTTTGTTTGATGGTTGAACACATTATGTTGGTAGTGTGAGTTAATTTGACTCATACCAAGGTTTTGAAAACAAAACAGTTATTATTGCATTAAGCTCATGATACCGAAAACGTTAACAGCTGTCATAAAATAGTAACCGATGCCCTAATAGGTAATTTGCCAATAAACCTATAGATGTTCAAATATAGTGCGTTTGTTTGCCTATCCGGTCAACACAAACGGGATTCGTCAATCCCAATAGGCCTATCCACAATATTCGCGTTCACTCGCAAGTGATTAATGGTTCATGATAGTAGGGACTTAAGATTGGCAATAGTAGTACTTAATGCAAATAATACATTCAGATAAGCATACAGTTTGAAAGTAATATGTTCGGTTTGAAATAAAGCATGTATCTCCCCCAAGGGTTTGTAAAACAATTTAAGTAATAAAAATGGGGCTATGAACTCACCAAGAGTTGATGATATTAAGTACTTTAACGGATGATGGATAAGTCGGAAGACTTCTACGTGCAACCTAAAAATGAAATGTTGCGACTTAGGTTTGGAATAATGTTTAAGGAAACATAAACCATCCTATATATATTCCTATGTTGATCATGATGTAGTCAATTTTCATTTGATGTTTATAGAAAGATCTTTAATATGTGAAAACGTATTTAGTTTATAGATATCATACTACCGTTCGGGCCATCATAATTCAGAGGTCATGCAGTAAACGTTCGAGGAGCTAGGACACTTTAATTCGTAAATCCAGCAACTCGTCGATACGTTTTACTCAAATGAAACCCCTCACATGAAGCTCCCTACTATTGTAGCACTTAGTAAATACAACATATGTTTTGAGTGAAGATTGTTATAACATAAAGTTTATCATGTTTTAATAACTATCTAGTTTTTACAAGTTCTCGTCGTTTCAAACAAGCCTCGAGGCTTTAGCCATGGCCTTGCCGTGACTTTGGTCTTGACTTCCATGGTCTTGAGACTTAGCTTTGGCCTTAGACGTAGCCGTGGTCTTGGCTAATGGCCATTAGGCCTCTTGGTTTGCTTTTAGTTGTGACAAAAGTATAGTTATGAGACTATATTTACGGCAGTTTCTGTTTTTGAAATATTTTGGCCTATTTATGCGTTTTCAAGGTCCGAGCTTCTTTGATATTGAAGGAAAACATCGTTTCGGACAACTTTCGTGTTTTAACTTTTTGATGATTCGGACCAGAAGTACCATTTTAAAAAGGGCAGAACTCAAAACAGAAAGTTATGGGCAGTTTCGGCGTTTAGGTTTCGCTAACTTCTTTTGCTTATAACTTTTGACTCGTTTGTCCGTTTCGGGTGATTCAAATTGCTATGTTTACCTTTTAATCTTTTCTACCATATTATGTAAGTTATAAAGTCCTTATGTTACTTTTTTTAATAGTCTCACATGTGTAGAATATGACTAGTTTACTAGTTTGTTACTTTTATGACAATATGTGAATTAAAACAAGTGATTGAGTATATGTACATCATGAATCAACATAGTAACTATATATATAGCATGAAATAGTTAAGATTGTGAATAATAAAGATGAGATGATGGTGGTGATAAGTTGCTTACAACTTTTGGCTTTCAAAATAGAAAGGAGTAACTTAGTAAGGATAGGACTTTGATTGATCGCGAAAGATTTCGGATTGAGCTAGCTTTCCACACCTTGGCACCCTTGCAAACTTGAAGAGTTGGTGATGAAGTACTAAGTGACTTGAGTGGATCTAAACTCAAGAGGATCACTTAAACTTGCTAGAGATTTGATGAAGTAGCTTGATCTTTGGAACTTCCTTGCATAAACTTGGAGTTTATAGATCAAATGATGGAAGATGTGAGTGGTTTAGGGTATGAACGACCAAAATCAGTTTGTGAGGGAGTTTATGATGTATTTCACTTCCTATTTATAGGAGGGTAAGTTTGGTTAACCATATATTGGGTTAAATATTAACCATGGTTAAGTTAGGACACTTGTAAAGATCTAAATGAACCATGGTTAGGATGATGCCACCAAAATGATGACTCCCCACCCTTAGGTCGGTTTAGACATGATAAGATGACTTAGGTGGTTATTTTTGATCTTATCTTGAGTTTAGAGTAAGTTTTGGTTCGGTTAAATGCCAACCGTAAGTCGTTAAGCCATAAAACGTAAAACCGGGTATCGTAAAAATACGAAACTTGTAGGAATGATGAGACTCATCATTATACTCCATCTAAAAATATAAAATGAGTGATAAGTCTCATTGGGTGCAAAAACGCTGCTTAAAGCTGGAAATACGGGTCAAAAATGCGTAATTCGCGTAAAACGCAGAACTGAAAAACGTAAAATTCCAAAACTTGTGGAATTGTCATAAAATGGTAGAAATACATATTTCTAATGTTTATATGGTTTACTGGACATATCGGGATGTCCGAATGACGTTTTAACCCTAAAGTAGTTCTCGGACACGGTTTCGTGAAAATGGTTCTGAATGGATTCAACGTGCGCCGTCAGGACGACTTGTCGAGATTATTTATCTTGTCATGATAGTAAAATAAAAAAAAATATTTACGATATGAATAGTGAAAATGAATAGTAAATGTGAATAGTAAATTCTCGAAAATGAAAAGTAGCCTGAAAATGCGGGTGGTTACACCAACGGATTCTTCAAACACACCAAGGGTTATCATCAAAACACCTGAGTCTTCTAATGTTAATCCCAAAACAGACTTTGCACAAACTTATGGTCCTTTACCTTCCATTAGTGAAGTAAACTCACAACCTGAAAATCGAAAAATTCTTCGATATTTTGACATTTTCATGGCTGACCTCAAAATTTTACAACATGAGATAGAATATCGATCTGAAATCAAAGTTGAACATTTTCAATCGCCTCTGGCGCGAGAACAAAGAGACATTTTTCAGAAAAATCTTTTACCTAATGTTAAAAACTTCAAAAGTTGTGCAATTGCCTGGGAAAAGGATTTTCATAAGGAACTTGGGGTCATGAAAAACGTTTTCGAGAAAACAGAAACATCCATTTCTAATACTAAACGTAAAAAGAAACTCTTGAGAAAAGATGTTGATCGACTCTTGGAAGATGTTATCTGTGCTGACATCCATAATGTTGTGTTTTTCTATTCTTTGCCATATGCATCTGATCATACCTCTGCTGATACTGTTGTTACTGTTGAGAACACCGATAATGTGCTTCAGATCGAGTCTTTAAAAGCTGAAAATAAACGATTACTCACTGAAATTTACAATGCAAAACGTCGTCTTCATTGGTGTGAAAAAGATATTCACAACCATCAACTTAGTTTTCAAAAGAAAATCGCTCAGTTGAGTGCAAAATCTTCTGATCCTAAAATTGAGCAACTGGATGATCAAAACGTGTCTTTGAAATGTCAAATCTCAAAATATGAACAAGAACTTTTAAAAGTTAAACAGGAATATGGTGTCATATTTGATTTACTCAAAATGACTCGACTTGAAGCATCAAACGAACTTGATCACTATCTTGCCCATACTAGTGAAGTCATGAATTTTGCTGGTAATATTCGTTCTGAAAATCAAGATCTGATTCACACCATCTCTAAGTTACGGGAAATGTTAGGAAAGTATGAACAACTTCCGCCTACTGTGATTAAGAGATTAGCACCAGTCACACTTAGTAATCGTGAACCTAGAATTCCCACTGCCAAATCACAAGTTGCTAATGTGTTTCCCTCTACTGAAACAGGAATAGTTGCATCTTTTCCAAATGTCCGCACTTCACAGCCTAGGAGCACTCAATCGAAGAATAGGAAGTTGCGACCTAAGAAAAGATCAATAAGGAATGCTAAAGTAGAAGAACACCCTAGGACTCTGAATAAAACTAATGTTGCTTCCACTATAGATGTTGCACCTGGCAAATGTAATAGAAATAGTGATGTAACGAATGCTAAACCGTTGAGTACTTTTGATATTCAGTCTGATGCACCTTGCGTTATTTGTCGGAAGAGTATGAATTCTGATTGTCATGATAAATGTGTTTCTAATACTATAATCTCTCGATTACAGAATCCTAAGAATCGGAATACCTCTAGGCCCACTAATCATTCTAAGTCTGTGCTTGGTAGACCGCCTTCTTCAGATTCTAAGGCAACCATTGCTATCACAGTAGCTCCCGCTTCACCTCCTAAGAATATAGTACCACCTAGTGCATTCACTAAGACTAAAGCAAAGAGTAGTTATAGATGGCAGAAATGGATATATAACACACTAGGATTTAAATGGATGCCTAAAATTATCAATGTGTGTATGTCTAACATATCTGCTTCGGAACCCTCTAACAATTCGGGTTCCACATCTACTTCTATTCCATCTGTGTCGTCTGTGTGTAATGCAGGTGATATAGATTATTCTCTGGATTGTTGATAGCGGATGTTCCCGACACATGACAGGCAACCTTAAACTGTTATCAAAATTTATTGCAAAGTTCATTGGCACTGTCAGATTCGGGAACGATCACTTCGCAGCCATCATGGGCTACGGAGATTATGTCAATGGGAACATCGAAATTAGCAGGGTTTACTATGTGGAAGGCCTCGGTCACAATCTGTTTTCAGTAGGTCAATTTTGTGATGGAGATTTGGAGGTTGCTTTCAGGGAGAAAACTTGTTTCATTCGTGATCTACAAGGAAATGACCTTATGTCTGGCTCGCGTAATTCTAGTCTCTACACTATCTCTATGCAAGACATGGTTGCTTCATCTCCCATCTGCTTACTTTCTAAGGCAACATCAACAAAATCCTGGCTATGGCACCGTCGTCTATCACATCTAAACTTTCAAACCATCACCAACCTTGCTCGACACAAACTAGTTGAAGGACTCCCACGATTCCGGTATTCAAAAGATCACCTTTGCTCAGCATGTGAACAAGGGAAAAGCACTCGTGCTCATTTTCCTTCAAAGGTGGAACACAGCTCTCAGCATGTACTACATCTTCTTCACATGGATTTGTGTGGCCCGATGCGTGTGCAAATGATCAACGGCAAACGCTACATCTTAGTAATTGTTGATGACTACTCACGCTGGACTTGGGTCTACTTTCTTCGTAGCAAAGACCAAGCTCCACAAATGATCATCACCTTTCTCACAAAAATACAGGTTCAGCTCCGCAACACCGTCAGAATCATCAGAAAAGACAAAGGAACTGAATTTGTTAACAAAACCCTTCGTAAATTCTATGAGAAAGTGGGAATTCAGCATCAAACATCTATTGCACGTACACCTGAACAAAACGGAGTTGTTGAAAGACGAAACCGAACGTTAGTGGAAGCTGCAAGAACAATGTTAATCAATGCTAAACTTCCAGATTACTTATGGGCAGAAGCTGTATCTACTGCATGCTATACTCAAAATCGTTCTATGATCACAAAACGCCACAACAAAACACCTTTCGAGCTTGTCCACAACTATAAACCGAACCTCAAACATTTTCATGTATTTGGATCCCTTTGCTATCCGAATAATGATCGTGATGATTTTGGAAAGCTCAAAGCCAAAGATGATATTGGAGTCTTTATTGGATACTGTGACAATTCTAAAGATTTCCGAATCTGGAATCGTCGAACTAAGGAGGTGATGGAAACGATTCATGCTCATTTTGATGAACTCACGGAAATGGCTTCTGAGTATAACAGCTTAGAACCCGGTCACAACCGTCTAAACTTCCCTCAACCCCCATCATCAGCTGAACAAAGCCCCCAGCTAACTCGTCAACAAATGGAAAGGTTATTTGCTCCTCTGTTCTGTGACGATATTGATGAACGTGCTCCAGGTGTATCCGCTGTTTCCGCTGCACAACCTGATAATATTCCTATACCTGATACACCTGCTACAACAACTACTGTTGAAGATGCACCTACACCAGTTGACTCCAACACAACAGTTGAACACACCGCTTCCAACAATGATGAACCAGCTGATGATATTCTAAATGAAGTACCCCCACCTGCAGATTTTGATCCAAATGCGTTCTTCAACCCGTTTGCTAATGAGACTGCTGCACCAGATGTCGCGGAATCTTCAACAAACCATTTGAATCCTCAGAATCTGCACAATGTATACCAACATCAACCCTCTACACATAGATGGACAAAAGACCATCCTCTGGCTAACATTATTGGCAACCCGAATCAACCAGTCGTTACGAGACAACGTCTTCACACAGACGGTGAACATTGCATTTATGCACTCACTGTCTGCCAATCTGAGCCTAAAAACATTAAAGACGCAATGACAAAAGACAACTGGATTGAATCCATGCAGGAAGAACTCAACCAATTCAAACGTCTTGAAGTATGGGAACTGGTTGAAAGACCAACAGGGGTCTACGTCATTGGTCTAAAATGGATTTGGAAAAACAAATTGGATGCTGAAGGGAACGTCATCCGAAACAAGTCACGTCTAGTTGCTAAGGGTTATCGTCAGGAAGAGGGAATAGACTTTGAAGAATCTTTTGCTCCGGTTGCTCGTCTTGAGGCTGTTCGGATATTTCTCGCGTTCGCTGCTCATATGAATATGACGGTCTATCAGATGGATGTCAAAACGGCGTTTCTCAATGGACAACTTAAAGAAACGGTCTATGTTAGCCAACCAGATGGATTCGTTGATCCTGAGTTCCCGAACCATGTCTACAAACTGAACAAAGCTCTTTATGGTCTCAAACAAGCCCCTCGGGCATGGTACGATAAGCTATCATCTTTCCTCATTGCCAATAATTTCACCAAAGGCTCGGTTGACCCAACTCTTTTTATACAATATCACGGGGCACACATCTTAATTGTTCAAATTTACGTGGATGAAATCATTTTTGGGTCTACACATAAAAAGTTTTCAATCGCTTTTGCAAAACTAATGAAGAAAAATTTTGAAATGTCCATGATGGGTGAACTTACGTTCTTTCTAGGATTGCAAGTTCATCAATCACCCCGTGGTATTTTCTTGAGTCAGTCCAAATATGCCCTTGAACTGTTAAACAAATTTGGAATGACAACCTGTGATACTTATGCCACACCAATGGCTCATACCAAGAAGTTAGATGCTGATTTACATGGGAAATTAGTTGACCCCACCAAATACCGAAGTATAATTGGGTCTCTCATGTATCTAACAGCTAGTAGACCTGATATTGTCTTTGCCGTTTATCTATGCTCTCGTTATCAGTCGCGACCAACTGAAACCCACCTCTCTGAGGCTAAAAGAATCCTCCGATACATCAAGGGAACCATTAACTTGGGGATCTGGTATCCGAAGGATTCTGGTTTTGAACTAATCGCTTTTTCAGACGCTGATCACGCAGGATGCCTAGACTCAAGGAAAAGTACTTCAGGAGCACTACAATTTCTCGGTGATAAACTGGTGTCTTGGCAATCAAAGAAGCAGGATTGTACATCGCTGTCATCAACCGAAGCAGAATATGTAGCCATGTCCGCGTGTTGTGCTCAAGTCATCTGGATGAGAACACAACTCAAAGACTATGGTTACGTATTTGACAGAATCCCGATGTACTGCGACAATCGGAGTGCCATTGCCATCTCGTGCAACTCAGTTCAGCACTCGAAATCAAAGCACATCGATCTACGCTATCATTTCATCAAGGACCACGTGGAACAGGGTACCGTTGAATTATACTTTGTGGGTACTGAATACCAATTGGCAGATCTGCTCACCAAAGCCTTGCCTCCCGCTAGGTTTAATGAGTTGGTCCACCGGATTGGTATGAGGTGTTTGACTCAAGAGGAATTGGATGACCTCTTAAAACAGTCTTAAAAACCTGTCAAACACCAAAACATCTTCTGTAAATATCTTTTCAAAAACAAAATACAAAAATATAAAATCCGATAAAACAACAAAAATATTCTTCTAATCTATATTTCTTTCAACATGGCAAGTACATTTCTTCCGTCAACACTTCAATCTTTCAAAATTCAGTATTTTTCCGATCAAGTGTTGAGGGGGAGAAAATAAACTCTTAACTGCTTCAAAACATCTGTGTACTTGCATGTTATCATATATCGGTTGATTCTGTTATAAATGGTGGCACATTTCCTGGTTCAAAGACACTCCTCGGACTTTAATTAATAACCTTTCATTATTTTATCAAGTCGAGGGGGAGTGTCGTCAAGTTTCTTTCCTAAAATCTTCGTTTGGTAACCAAAATGGAAGTTAAAAAGCTTTGGATGAAAATGGAAAAGGTGGAGGGACTAAAATTGCCAAAAGCTTAAAGTTACTTCTAATAAAAACACCTCCACCTAACCTAATCCTCACATTTATTACTCATAACCATACAAATCCTACGCACAAAAATCATTCTTCAAATCCGGTTATCTGATCTTCAATTTGTAAGTGGTTTTGTGTTCTTAACTAGTTTTTAAACAATGGTTTTAAATTTCATGAGAATCCAACGGTTAAAACTTAAGATTCAATGACTTTTGTGTTTTACGCATAAGGATTAGAACACATGATCATATTTTGTGTGTTTGTGGCTAAAACGATAGTGTCAAAATGTTTTAACAACATCACTGATACTTTTTCTATCCTCAAAACGAACCCAGAAACACGAATTGATGATTTTTGAAAATTAGGGTTTATGAGTCGAATTGGGTATTTTTCGAATGTGAAGTGATTTGGTCAAAAAGATTGTTGTGTTATGCTTATGTGATGATGAAATGATGATATCCATGCCTTATAACCACCCAAAAACCTTAATTGATTCAGAATTAGGAATTAGGGTTTAATGTTCTAAAATTGGGTATTTCTGATTCACTGCATAAAAAGTGTTAAAACTTGGTCTACATGCTCTCACAACATCTATGATATACCAGAAAAACTTTGGTGCATAATCCATGGCTAGATTTCTTACGCGTAGAATTAGGGTTTAGACTACGCGTAAGATTTTCTACGCGTAACTGTTAAACTGTGTAAATGTGTTTTGATTTGTCATCAACGAATGTTATGTGTTTAACTTTGATGATATGATGCTTTATTTCAGGCTTGCAACACGTAAATTTCAGAATCAAGGTTGTTGTTAATCTACGCATAAGGATCACCTTACGCGTAGCTTGTTATGCGTAAGATTAGTCTTACGCGTAGCTTCTACGCATAAGGTTCTACAATGGACTACGCGTATCCTGTGAAGGATATGCGTAAACAGTGACCTCTACGCATAAGGTCAACTCTTACGAGTAGCCTTACGCGTAAGGTTAATATATGCCTACGCATAAGCTCTACGCATAAGGCCTCCTTTTCCTACGCGTAACACTTCTTACGCGTAAGTTAGGACTCTACGCGTAAGTTTACGCCTAAGCATATATCATTCCTGTCTACGCATAACTTTGCCAAAACTACGCTTAACCCTGGATTGACCTTCATGATGAATTGTTACGTGTACAAACTTGTAAATAAACTAATCATAACGTCACGAATCCAAAAAATGTCACTAATAAACTTAATCGTCTAATATGCTGTGAACAATAAGTGATAACATAAACTTTAAAACTTAAAGTTAACTAACTCACGAAACATTTCACGACATCATTGAACTATTGAACATACAAGTGACTTAGGACTCGTAACAATCACTATCACTGTACATTCAATAACTAGACAATAAGACCTTCTGTTGACTAATATTATGTCTTTCGATATGTTGGTTCTTTTGGCTAATGTTATTTCAGATCACGACATGGCTGAACAAATGAATGTGGATGCACCTGAAGTTCTCTCCATTGCTGATATCTATCCTCATGGCTATCCAATGAAGATAGGAAAGAACAATCTCCGTGTTGACTTTGACACCCTCACTTGCTCTGAATCTTCGTGTTTAATTGCTATTGACATTCTGAAGACTCATCCGTATCAGAACATGCTTACACACTCTGCAACTGTTCCTGAGATCTACATCCAACAGTTCTGGAACACTATGGAAAGGGTCAAAGGACAAACTGCTGTGACGGTGACTCTGAATCACAAACAAGTCACCATTACACCTGCAGACTTAAGGGCTGTTCTCCTAATTCCTGATGTCGATCCAACCAAACTATATGCCACACCTGCTGAAGAGCTCACTCTCCAATTCTTAATCAATATCGGTTATGACGAGGCTACAGGAATAATCACCAAGCATTCTCACGTAGAGCTTAAGAGTATTCCTCAACCCTGGAGAACTCTCTACATGATCATCACCAAGTCTGTTTCTGGTCGTGACAGCGGATATGAGCACCCTAAGCTCATGGAACTGCAAATATTCTGGGCATTGGTCAACAAGAAACACATCGCTATCGAAGCTCTGATTTGGGATGACATGATGTCATTTCTCAACAAACTTGGCTCAAAGATTCCCTACATCAGATATACTAAATTGTTGATCCAGAGAGCACTTGGACTTCATCCTGACATACCCAAGAGGCTCAATGACCCCGACAATCACGACATGTTGACGGAACCCATTCTCTCTGTCAGAATCAAGGAAACGTCTACAAAGAAACAAGGTGCTGTGTTGCCAGATTTCCTTCTAACTGAAGATGTCAGAAAGCTCGACACGTACAAAAGGTATCTGGAAGCAGTCAAACAAATAAGATTATCAGTGGTTCATATCGAGTCCTTCACAGATCTTAGCAATCTGTCGAGAACATTTATGAGAGGTTCACATCTGTGATCCTCAGTGATTGAATGGAAAATCCTGCCAGGGTCAACATCAAACAGCCCTGACAGCAGGTCACTTCGGTAACTCCCCGTGGATTACGCCGAGTGTGTCTCAAACGGTCTACAGTCGTGAGGTGATGCTTCGGTGTACCTCAGCGACTCATCTGAACTGTAGATGTACTTCGGCACATCGCGTTATCTTACTTGTGGGACTCCAGTTCAGGAACGGCCTTTGTAAGAATTAGAGTTGTGTTTTCACACTATGCTGTTAACACTCTCGAAGTTCAAACTTGTAAGTGCCGGAAACCGCTTATTACTAACCGTTTGAAATGTTTTCTTCTTATGGAAGCTCCGGAGCGGAACGATCGTGCTGATTCTTCTCATGCTCACGCCAACATCATCACTAATGGAAGTTCTATTCAGATGCAACACAACAGTCAGAATGATTCTTCGTCAAACCAAAGAATCTACAAAGTTAAAGACTTAAAGAACTTCATCAGTATTGAATTCCAACGTCAAAGAGCGTGTGAGCATGTTGAAGAATGACGTGGAGACACTGGAGCAGCGAAGCAGACCTGAGGCAGACTGATGCAGATAACAACATACTATCACTTTCACCACAAAGAACAATGATCAAAGAACAAAGTTAAAGATGACGTCAAAGCATAACTGTTCAAAGATAACTATCTCTCTACACTGGGGAGATTGTTCGAATCAAGGCAATTCTTCTCACAAGAAAGAAGAATGTCAGAAGACGTCACAGCTACTATTACATCAACGCCTTCACCGTTTACATTCATATATACTTGAGGGGGAGATTGTTGGAATCACTCCTAAACAGTATTTCAAGTATTTATATTTCATATGTAATAGGTAGCTTTATTATGGCCTTTATGTGTGTTTAAGGTCAAGCTTATGTAGAAGGCCCATAAGCTTAGGCCCAAGCCCAATAAGGTATAGGGAAGGAGAGGGAGTGTTGCCCTAGCTCCTTGCCTATATATACATTGTAATAACCCTCACTTGAGGGTTGGTTGTTCAAGTTCTTTTCTTTTACATATGCCTCACGCCTAACCGTATACTATAGTGTGTGTGTGTGTGTTTGATACTTGTTCAATCGCCTTCATCTCTTTCTCTATAACTTGTGTTTGTAAAACTAGTGACCTAACAGTTTTAACTCCTTCAATGAATTATGTACCTGTTAGAGAAGAAAATCAACCTGTGCACAATGGAGAAGATTTACAATATGTTGTTCATGGAGTCCATATTAGACCTAATGTTGTTCCTGATGAAGATCATGTTAGTCCAAAACAAAGTATTGATGTTCCCAAGCAAAGTACTGATTCTCCAAAACAACGTACTGTTGCACCACAATCCTCATTATCTGCTGAGGATCAATCTATTCGAGAGGAACTTAATCAGATGCTTCTTCAAGATGTATTAGCACACTCTTACACTGATGAACAAAGGAGAGCTTATGAAGAGGAAAAGAAGAAGAACAAGACTGCTGAGTACTCTCACAGTACTTTTGACAGTACTTTCGACCAAAGTACTGCTACACCAGTTGACAGTACTTTAGATGATTTGGATGATCCTACCATGACTGGATTAGAGGAAACTGATGATGAATTTGCAGATGAAGGTATTTTCTTAGATTCAAATAAAGATGTTGATTTAACTAACTTGGATGATGCATATGGAATTCCACAGTCTCCAATCTTAAGAATTCATAAGAATCATCCTACTGAGCAAATCATTGGTCCTTCTACTTCTGGAGTGATGACAAGACACAGAGCTAAGAATTTTTCTAAACCTCATAATGCTTTACTTAGCTTTGTCTACAAACAAAACAGGCTGAATCATAAGGACCATCAAACCTGCCTATTTACTTGTTTTATCTCTCAAGAGGAACCCAAGAATATTGCTCAAGCTTTGACTAAAGAAAGCTGGGTTGAAGCTATGCAGGAAGAACTTCTTCAATTTAAACTTCAAGAAGTTTGGGTTTTATGTGATCTTCCAGATGGGAAGAGAGTTATTGGAACCAGATGGGTCTTCAGAGTGAAAAGAGATGAAAGAGGCAATGTTATCAAAAAAAAGGCAAGGTTAGTAGCTCAAGGCTACAGACAAGAAGAAGGTGTAGATTATGATGAAGTATTTGCTCCTGTCGCAAGGATTGAGGCTATTAGAATATTTCTTGCTTTTGCTTCATACATGGGTTTTCAGGTTTACCAAATGGATGTCAAGAGTGCCTTTCTCTATGGCACTATTATAGAAGAGGTGTATGTGAAACAACCTCCAGGTTTTGAAGATCCTAAACACCCAAACAAAGTCTACAAGGTGGTTAAGGCTCTTTATGGCCTTCATCAGGCACCTAGAGCCTGGTATGAGAGGCTCTCTACATTCTTATTACAACATGGATACAGGAGGGGAGCTATAGACAAGACTTTGTTTATCAAGAAAGAAAAGAAGGATATCATGTTAGTTCAAGTCTATGTTTATGATATCATCTTTGGGGCTACCAAACAGTCCATGGTTAAGGAGTTTGAGCAGCTGATGCAGAAGGAATTTCAAATGAGTTCAATGGGAGAGTTAACTTTCTTTTTGGGACTTCAGGTCAAGCAGTCAAAGGAAGGAATTTTTATCAGTCAGGACAAGTATGTTACAGACATACTTAAGAAGTTTAATTTTGATGATATGAAGGTTGTTACTACACCTATTAAATCTATCAATTCATTGGGCAAAGATGAAGATGGACAGCCTGTTGAAGTCAAGTTATACAGATCAATGATTGGCTCTATTATGTATCTTACTGCATCAAGGCCTGATATCATGTTTGCAGTTTGTTTATGTGCAAGATATCAAGTCTCACCAAAGATCTCTCATATGAATGCAGTAAAGAGAATCTTCTGTTATTTAAAACCAACAACCAAAGTTGGGGTTGTGGTATCCAAAAGAGTCACCTTTTCACTTAGAAGCTTTTTCAGAGAGTGATTATGCAGGTGATAATTATGATAGAAGATCAACAACTGGCGGATGCCAATATCTTGGAAGAAGGTTAGTCTCCTGGCAATGCAAGAAGCAGACAATTGCAGCAACATCATCTACTGAAGCTGAATATGTAGCTGTTGCAAGTTGTTGTGGACAAGTTTTATGGATGCAGAATCAACTCTTGGACTATGGGTTCAATTTCAAAAATACTCCTATCAACATTGATAATGAGAGTACCATTTGTATTGTGAAGAATCCTGTTTATCATTCCAAGACCAAGCACATTCAGATTAGGCATCACTTTATCAGAGATTGCTATGAGCATAGGCTCATTAATGTGGTTAAGGTTCACACAGATGATAATGTCGCTGACTTACTCACCAAAGGCTTTGATGTTTCAAGATTCAATCACTTGGTGGTGAGTATTGGCATGATTAACTATTGAGTTACATTTGAGGGGAGGACTATAAGGTGTTAGTATAGTCCTGTGTATTGCTTGAGGGGAGAATATTTGTGTATACTTAGAATATACAGAAGAATTTGGAAAAGTACTGTTTTTCCTGAAAGTACTGCTTGGAAAGTACTGTTTTGGGAAAGTACTGCATACGTGGAAAGTACTGTTTGTCGTATTAAAGTACTGTTCCAACGGTTATCTTGAGGGGTAATTAATGCTAACGGTTGTTTTATTTTGGGCAGTGATTTTTCAAATCTCACCTATAAATAACTACTTTCCGATTTTCCCTCTTATATTCATGCCTTAGCATCGTTTCCATATTTCTCTCATTCTTATTCGATTTAAATTCTTATTGTTCTTACATAATCACTCATGGTGAATCGACCTACTGTTTCAAAGCACAATATGGTAGCCAATTTAGACAAGACTGAAGACAATGAGGCGTTTCATGATATTATTGATTATCTAACTGGGTCGCCCATCAATTATGCTCTTTTAGTGGAGCCGGATATTATTGAGCCTTGGATTCAAGAATTTTGGGCTACTGCGAGAGAAAACATGGAGAATGAAGAATTTTATATTAGGGCTACAGTTGTTGGAAGAACGGTGAAGATTACTGAAGCATCTATTAGAGAGGATTTGCTGTTTAATGATAATGATGGTGCTATTCGTTTTGCCAAGGAATTGATTTGGGAAACTTTTGGGCATATTGGTTATGAAGGTTCTTTAACAGAACAAACATTCAGGAAACAGTTGTTTTGTCCTCAATGGAAGTTTTTAATACATGTATTGTTACATTGTATTAGTGCTAAAAGTACTTCTTGGGAGCAGTTTGGGTCTAATATAACATCTGCTATGGTGGGATTAGCTACAGATCGTATTTTTAATTTTTCAAGGCTAATTCTTGATGGCATGCTTTCTCACATCAATCATGGATCAAAATGGTTAATGTATCCCAGGTTTGTACAAGTTTTTCTGAACAAACAACTTGTTGATGTACCTAAGCCTACAGACTTATTGCCTGTTATTGTTCAACAATCCAAGATTTTTACTTTTATGGCTAGAAGAAGTGATCTATTTAGAGGTCCAGATACACCATTAACTACTTCTATGATGGAAGTCGTTCAGGCTGTTAGAGCAGATGATGAAGATGATGCAGCAAGTGAAAGTACTGCATCTGAAGGAACTGCAACTGCAGGTACTGCATCTGAAGGTACTGCATCTGCAAGTACTGCTTCTCAGGAAGGTACTGCATCTCCACAGGATACTGTTTCCCTAAGCCCTGAGGTTCAAGAAGAAGTTGCAAGATCACCTTCTCCATCTCCACAACGTTTTGTTCCTGTTTCACAATCAGAGGAACATTCACAAATTCAAGGTGATGATCCATATACTATACCTCGTGAAGGTTTATCTTTGGATAATTATGCTTTGACAAGGGAGATTGTTAAGTTGCAAAAGACTACTAAGGTTCAAGCTAAGCAGATAAAGAAATTGAAGATAAAATTTAGAAGGCTAAAAACTTTTGTCTGGCCTTTGATTAAAGAATTTCGTATCTGGGACAAATCAAAGAAGAAAGCACAAAGACAGTCCAAGACAAGTAAACACCAAAAGGTTCATAAACCATCTTCTGTCAACTTGGGGAGGAATCTAGAAGAACAGAACTTGAAAGAAGATATGGTTAAAGAGAATGAACCTGAAAGTTCTAAAAAGTCTGAAGAAAAGATCATTCAAGATACTGATGAGCATGTTCAAGTTCAAAGTACTGCTGATGATCAAGGTACTGAACAACAAAGTACTGGTTTTCAAGATACTTTGAGACAAGAAGTAATTACTCCAAGAGTGTTAAATTTTGAAGAGGAAGCTGGACCTTCTACAACAGTTATACAAGAAGAGGAAGCTATTCTCAAACCTATTCATTCTGCAAGTGATGATGAGTTCATTGCTACAATTCTTGGAGATTTATCACAACCAAGAAGTGGAGTTACTATTCGAGATGTACAAGAAAAAGAACAACAAAGAACTTCTCAACCTGAAATTGATCCTAAGGATAAAGGGAAGGGTGTTTTGGTAGAAGTTAAGAAGAAGAAACCAACTTTAGCACAGTTAAGAGCTGCTCAAGATGCTTTGAATGAACAAGCAGCTAGAAAGATTCAAGAAGAGTTAAATGCTAAAGATAGAGAAGCTCAGGAAGCTCAAGAAGCTCAGAATAGAGAAGCAGCTCAAAAGGTACAAGATGAATTAGATGCTGAAGCTGCTGAACCATTACAGTCACCTGTTCCTGTTAGATTTATGCCAAGAAGACTTAATAAAGCTAAAGACAGAAATGCTATGATGGCTTATCTTAAAAGTCAAGGGTATAAAGGATTGCAGAAGTTTAATTATTTTGAGATGAAAAGATTATATGATGCTGCTAGAGAGGATTATAAGAAGGATGTTGCAGGCATTAAAGACTTTAGAGAAGAAGCTACCTGGACTGAAGCTGAAAGAAAGAAGAGTTTGAAAAGAAAAAGGAAAACTGAAGTTACAGATGTTCAGTTCTCAAAGAAAGAAAAAGTTGAATTAAGATCTGAGACTAGTGATGAATTAAGGAATTATCTCAGAGTAGTAGATTTTGATTATTCAAAAGAAGATAATGACATGAAGATGAACAGATAAAAGATTAGTGCTTTTGAAGTTGTGAAATCCAAGGATGGAGATTATATGATCTTTCATAAAGAAGATGAAAGCTTCAAAGTTTTCAAAAGGCTATGGGACTTACTGCACATTATAGATAGAGTAGACCTATTCTATTTATATCATGTGGTGAAAGCTTATTTTGAACATAATCCATTAGAAGGGATTGGTTTAGTTTTACATGGTGATCTCATAACTACATGGGAAACTGAAGAAGAGAGCACTGATGATATTTGGAAGAATCAAGAGAGCTGGGAAATTGTTTGTTGGAGATTCTTTGAAGAGTCTGGAGTTCATGTTTTAGAGCTGGAAAATGGAACAATGATACACATGTTTGCAGAAAGAAGATATTCTCTCACAATCGAGCTTATGAGAAGGATGCTAGAGCATGGAATGGAAGTAGAAGAGGATAATGAAGCTGCTTGCATGGTTATCAACTTGTCTATCAACTGGATTACTATTGCTGAGGATGATCAATAACTGGTATGAATTTTATTTGAATAAATACTTTTTGATATATCAGTACTTTTATTCAAAGTACTGATTGATCAGACAGTACTTTCATCAAAGTACTGTTTGAAGAAATAAACCAGTTAAAAGAATTTTAAATGAAACCTTTTTGCTAAGTAATAAATATTTTGAAATAAAGGTTGAATAAATGGTTTTTGTGATGATAACATCAATAGGTTATCAATCCACCATGGTTACAAAAGGATTGACTAATCCATGAGCAAACGGCTCTGGTAAAGATATATCAAATCCGTTTTTAGTTGACAACTTGCTAATAAGTTGGATGGTAATCAACTCACCATATCAGTAATGTGAAGAGTTGGCTAGCCCACAAGAAAATGGCTTGTGGTAAAGGCTGTGGAAAAACCATTGTTGGTAATTAGTTCACCATAAGATAGAAGAACTAACTAGTCCAGAAGGGTACAGCTTTTGGTAAAGACAAATCAAATCTGTTGATAGCTGGTGGTTTGCTAAAAACCATATGGTTATCAATGTACCATGGTCTTACACACCAAAACATTTGGCTACTCCAAAGTTAATGGCTTTGGTAAAGAGATCTAAATCCATTAAGTTTTCAATGATTCACCTCTCACAGGAGTTAACACATCTGGAAGTGATGTGAATAGTATGCAACTTAAACTGAATTAATGTACAAAATTGTCATATGTTGCTGTGTTGCTGAAAAGATGGAGCTTGATGGATGCTGCTGTAAAAGAATAATTCTAAGAGATACTTTGACAAGCACAGAAACTACAGAGATATAATCTAAAGACTAAGAAACAATCCGTTTTTTAAAGATGAAGTTGTTAAAGATATATTCACAAAGGAACTTGTCAAGCAAGTAGAATTCAAGTTATGGGAGGATTGTTGGGATATGAAAGTGCTGAAGATATGAAAGTACTGAAGATATGAAAGTACTGTAAGCTGCAAAGTACTGGAAAGAGTCAAAGAGTCAAAGTACTGCTAAAGACAGAGTCAAAGTACTGCACTACGAAGTCAAAGTACTGCAAGAACAAAGAACTGTTATACTCGTTTATGGAAAGTATTGTAATTCTATGTTTAGATTACTTGCCGTACAAGGATACAAATTGTAAACCGACTAGGATATCCTTGAGCCTATAAAAGGACTCCTAGATTGGCATTAGAGGTACGAGTCTATGAGTTTTAGAGTTTATGAATTCACAAGTTATTTAGTATTTTAGAGAGAAGTTCGATAATCTTAGAGTTGTTTAGAGTATCTGCATAATAAGCAGATTTAGAGTTTATAATAAAAGTTATTCTTCTTAGCTTTGTTAAGTAAATTCCGCTTACTTAATAAAGATTGCTCAGTGTTTCTTTGTTAATAACTTAGGATTTATCCGAGGTTATTAAACCTTAACAAGCTAGTTAAAGTTAGTTTGATTAAAGTATATCGATCCAACAGGTACCTATAAACCTGTTGATAAATTTGATACATATATAGAGGAAATGAATTCTAGTTTGATCCTTATTAGTGGATTATCAGTTTTATTGTTAGAATACAGACATGATATCAGTCCAAGTGGGGGAGTAATTACATGTGACCCTGAGTAATTTAGAGGATAATTTTAGTTACAACAACAGTAATTCGTGAGGACACGAATAGTCCAAGCGGCGGAGAGTTGTATCATCCCGATTTTTAAATAAAGTAGTAGCGGCTATATTTATTATTTTAGTGGAATAAATAGAAAAGTCTCACTATTGGCGGAATTAATAATATAAGTAGTCGGGACTTAGCAACTAATATGAGTTATATAGTTCGGATTCAGTTTGTAACACAATTTTACTACGAGGGCTAAATGTGACAATTAGCCAAACTATAAAAATTATTAAAAAAATTCCAGATATATTAGAAGGTTTACAGGGATAATTATCCCTCCCTCTCTCTCATTTACGCTTCACAAAAAGAAAAGAGCAGGAGACATTTTCTTCACTTTGAAGAATCCTCCAATTATTAGCTAATTCCATCAAGAGAAGCAAGGACTAATTAAGAGAAATCAAGGGTTAATATGATTATGATGAATTAAGAGCTTCAAGTGGTTATTGTGTTCATCCCTAAAATTCAAGGTATGTCAAATTATGTGTTATATCTTGTATTCGAATCAAAGGAGATATGGGGTCACGTTATATAAGTGTTTTACATAGTTATTACATGAATTCAAGAATTATGGATCATTGGCCTTGCGTATAATGATTAGGGTTTATGATGGGATTATGTTAATCATCAATTTATGATGTTTAGGAGGTGTTTATGTTGATTATTGAGTTGAACCAAACACCCCTTTATGTGATATATGATGTTAAACAAGTTGCTGAAATTTCAGCAATGATTAATCATGTTTGAAAAATCATATAAAATTGATAGAAGCTCGGATTGAATCATGGCCAGACTTTATGGAAAGCCTAAGGTGTCTACTTCAGCTGTTATTCATAAAGTTTTTGCTCATTTAGTACTTAAGTTGGTCTAAAACGTGATTTTGTACAGCAAGGGCTGATCCTGAAATGTGCAGCAAACCGGACTTTAAAAATTCATACCGGATAGACCGTATCTCCGTTTGGAGCACTCCATACCTTTTCCGAAAGGGAAAATAGTGTAATTTCATGGAAAAATATCCTCATGACCTGTTTCAGTAGTTAAGTGAGTTAAAATGAGGCATTTGCAGGCTGCTGCAGAAAATCAGCAAACACTTTCTTAAGTGTTTTGATAATTATGACATAATAAGATGTTTTTGCAAGTCCCGGGTGATTATATGCTATGATAACTTATGTTCTCAGCCCATATGGTTATAATTCATGTTATGAAAGTTTAGAACCAAGTGACAATACTTGCTTAGCTTAGCTAGAGTTCGCGAGCATAGTAGTGCATGTTTGGCGAGATTTATGCCATAACTAGTTTATGAGTTTATGCATTATAGTTAGTTTATGTGTGCTTAGTTGCGCTTATAGTTGCATTATCATATTATATTCATTCCTAGTTGTTATGTGTTAACATTATACGTGTACATCTATCGTGATATAGGTGTTCGAGGCATATTCAGAATCATTCATCTTGCATTATACGGCCCAGGTGAGTAACGGATTTTCAGTTAACATGTTTAATAGATTAAGTGTGTTTAGTATATATATGCCTTACTATATCTCAAGTACTATTCAAGTTATGTATCATGTTGACCCGTGTGGTCATATAAGTATCATGTTGACCCGTGAGGTCATATTAGTATCATGTTGACCCGTGAGGTCATATTAGTATCATGTTGACCAGTGAGGTCATATTAGTATAATGTTGACCCGTGTGGTCATATTAGTATCATGTTGACCCGTTGGGTCATATTAAGTAGTATGTTGACATGTTTGGTCATATTAGTATCATGTTGACCCGTTGGGTCATATTAAGTAGTATGTTGACATGTTTGGTCATATTAGTATCATGTTGACCCATGTGGTCGTATTAGTATCATGTTGACCCGTTGGGTCATATTAAGTATTATGTTGACATGTTTGGTCATATTAGTATCATGTTGACCCGTGTGGTCATATTAGTATCATGTTGACCCGTTGGGTCATATTAAGTATTATGTTGACATGTTTGGTCATATTAGTATCATGTTGACCCGTGTGGTCATATTAGTATCATGTTGACCCGTTGGGTCATTAAGTATTATGATGACATATTTGGTCATATTAGTATCATGTTGACCCGTGTGGTCATATTAGTATCATGTTAACCCGTTGGGTCATATTAAGTATTATGTTGACATGTTTGGTCATATTAAGTATCATATTGACCAATTTTGTCATATTAAGTATCATGTTGACCCGTTTGGTCATATTAAGTATTATGTTGACATGTTTGGTCATATTAAGCATCAAGTTGACCCAAGTTGACCCGTTTGGTCATATTAAGCATCAAGTTGACCCGTTTGGTCGTACTAACTATCATGTTGACCAGTTTGGTCATATTAAGTATCATATTGACCAGTTTTGTCATATTAAATATCATGTTGACCCGTTTGGTCATATTAACTATCATGTTGACATGTTTGGTCATATTCATCATCATGTTGACCTGTTTGGTCATATTCATAGTCATGCTGACTTGTTTAGCAATATTCAGTATTAAGTAGACCCGATTTTTTTTACTAAGTAATATGTCATGGTCAACCTCAGTATTATTGATAGCGCAGACTCAGTTATATGTTATAGTTGGTCTCAACGTTATGTTTATAGTAGTTTTGCTTTATATTATAGTTCAGCTTTATATTATAGTTTAGCTGTAGTATCAAGTTATAACTCAGCCTTGGTTTATGTTATAGTACAATTTTAGTATCATATCTTAGTTTGACCTCGTAACCATATTATTGTTTAGTTTCTATATTCAGCTTAATATCAGTTCTAGCTCAGCTTAGTATCATGTTATAGTCAAGCGTAAGTATTTATCTTAACCTTAAATTATATATGAATGTTATATGTGTGTAGTAATGTATGAAAAATGTTTTATGCACTTCTGGCATGCGATGCGTTTATATATATGCATGTCAGATTCTATTAGGTATATGCTTATGCAGGTTTTAAGGCGCGCCAAGTGCTTTATGCACTAAATTAATTAGAATGGTACTTTATGCATTACTCAATGTATTTAGTACTATCAGTATATAGTCAGTTATGTGATCACACATGTGTTCCAGACAAAGTTGGGACTTAGACCTCCTTAGTGCAGAATCGAGCCTTAGAATAGTGAATGTTCCAAAATTGGAACTCAGACATCCTATATGGATGACTACATGCTTATATGGCTCGTTAGTTATATTCAGCGAGTATAGTACTATAAGTACTCAGTCAGTATTTGCTTATGCACTTAGTCAGTATGTGCTTATGCACTCAGTCAGTATGTGCTTTAGGCACTCACTATGTGCTTATGTACTCAGTCAGTTATGCACTAAGTATGTGCTTATTTATGCATGCAGTTATGCACTTAGTATACTTATGTACTCGGTCAGTAACATGGTGTATCATGTATGTAATCAGTCAGTGTCGTTCTTATGCAGTTAGTTAATATTGTGATTCATGTAGTCAGAATAGTACTATATATACTTATTCAGCAACATGCTTATGTTCAGTTTATGATTTAATACAGTTCTGTTATCTCACTAAGTCTTATATACTTACCGTTCTCAGTTTATATTTTTGTAGGTATGCAAGATGAGACCATGTACATGCTAAATGGGGCGTAATGGGTTAAAATGGTGTAGCTCGCGGGTTAGGTAACGAGCTTCTCATTTCCATCATTTGTTATCAGTTTGGAATGCCCCTAAGTCAAGAACCGGCTTCTTTACCAAGTTTAAAGAGTCATTGTTACGTATTTTTCAAAGTTTAGTATTTTAACGGGACGTTTGGAATAAGCCCGTATGTTGTAGAAAATACGCTTCCGCTAGTTTTATCAATGTATACAGTTTACAGATTTAAAAAAAAAATCTGGGCGTTTCAATAAAATTCTAAAAATGTGTGTTAAAAAAATGGGCCGAAGAGTTGGGATATCCATAACTTATACAAATAATTTTCATCTTTTTAATTAGTATTTGAACATTCTATAATTTTTGAATTTAAAGGTTTGAGATGATATTTAGAATATCACGCTACGTGAAGTGATAAAGTCAATATGGGGCTTAACACTTAATGATTATGTTAGATAAAGTTTCCCTATGACTAAAATTAATGACGAACATAACGCAAACAACAATTAGATCAAATCAGTGTGCGACGCATGGGTCTGAATGACTCGTTATTTTAAAGATTGATCTTGAGTGCCTCACAATTTGTTGGAAGTTATTACTCTTTAGACGTTTATAACTTTTAATTTGTTGTGCACCCTGACTGTCTGACTTAAACACAAAGGTAGTAGAATAACTTGGTCCGAACCCATGTATAGAGAGCCCACTGAGAGCCTAAGGCCCATGAACCTACTTGAACTCCTTGTGTACCAAACTGACTCCTGGAACCAACATATAGAATTGTAGTCGACGTAACCTCAAACACTTGACCCCGATTCAGTAAAACCAAATCAAAGACTAGGTTCCACGTAAACACCATTTGAGTTGCTCTCTATATTACGGTCTAAATTTTCTACAAAATCTTTCTCGGAATTGTTAACAATTAAAATTATGCCACGGAGGTCTTCGATAAAATGTCACAAACACGACGTCTACCTTCCGTTGTTAAGTTTAATCAGTTGTTAAATGATGTTACTAAAATTATGCATTTATCTTCTCTTTATCTTTTAAGCAAATGTGTTCACTTGGTGTTGGTGTTGATGATTACACTATGAACATTGTTATCAAGTGTTGTTGTCAATTGTATCGCTCAAAAGCAGGTTTCGTGGTTTTAGTGTGTTGCTTTAAGCGAGCTATCCTACCAAATGTTTTCATTTTTAGTACTCTTATAAGTGGACTAGGTTTAGAAGATGGGACTAAATTTTGACCCTAATGTTACTATTTTTTTGATGAAATTTTTGTTCACACACTATATACCACATATCTCACAAATGTCTTCCGCGAGACTTGAACCACAACCTCTTTATTGGTGGCAAGTGGCAACTCACATAACACTAGACCAAATACCTTTGGTATTGAACCGAACGCAGTTATTTACTCTGCAATGGTTAAAGGCCTTTGCAAGATACGTTATTATGTAGCAGACGCTGAGCTGCTTAAGTTAAGGTTGTACGGTCTGAAGAACAAAAATGATATGAGCTTAATCAGAATACAAATTACGCAAAGGTTTGAGTAAGCTGGTTTTGGATGTTGATTTTCCCAGAGACGACTTACGATACAGCTAAGGCATCCGCACAGTCTAAGTTTTACAAGCACATAAACTAATCATGTATGAAAAATCACGCTAAGTAGACAAAAAGAACATAAAGAAGATGTCACCGTATCTATCAGTAGCCATCTATAAGTGAATTGTATGTCACTATGTTTGGAAAAATACCTTTCCTAATCATGATGTCAAAAACATTCTCAGCATCTTCTACTTTACCTTCTTTACAAAATGCATCAACTAATATACTAAAGGTTTGCACATCTGGAGATATCCCAACATCCAATATTTCTTGTAGCATCTTAGAGGCTTCATCCCAACGACCAAAGTTACAAAGACCATCAATCAAACAGCTGTAAGTGATGACATCTGGTGAGATGCCTTTTTGAAAAACCATTTCTTTGAAAAGCTTGAAAGCATCATCAATCATTTTGTCCTTGCAAAGACTATCAATGATGGTGCTATATACAACAACATTAGGTTAACAACCCTTTTCACCCATAAGCCTAAGCAATTGAATGGCAATAACGTTATTCCCGATCTTATAAAGCCCTTTAATCATTATGGAGTATGTGACTACACTGGGTTCACAAAGTTTCAGTTTAATAAGCTTCTTGAAGAAAATCTCAGCCTCAAGAATCCTATCTTCATGAACCAGTCCATCTAGAAGCGCATTAAATATAAACACATTTGGTACAATACCTCGCCTAAAACAAAAACCTAGGACGGAAAAACCGTCATTGGTGCGATACAACTGGCAACAACACTTGATGGCAATACTCATCGAGTATTCATTAAGAGGAACACCAAGGGCGCACATTTGATTGAAAAGATGAAGTGAATGAGAAAAATGGTTCATTTTGGTAAGAGATTGCAACAATTGAGTAAACTCAACAACAGAAGGCAGAGGGCGTCTTTGAGACATTTGATCGAACAGGTTCAGAGCATCATCCAAATTGGCAACTTTTTGATAAATAGATTTAGAATCATGAGATGAAATAGAATTGGAATGCATAAAAGAAGCTGAAAACGAGTTGAGAGGACCTCCTAAATTAAATTTGAAGAAAGCAGATTTTGAGCGAACATCATCACCTTGGTCGCCATCTCCCACAGAAGAGTGATGTTTGTTTGTTTGGCTTGGTAAAAGAATCAAAAGGGTTAACTGGGAAATCAAAGAGTCAAAGCATGTTTTATTTGTGTTCCACCAAACCCAAAAGTGAAAGCTTTCACTTTTAGTTTTAGTATGTACATGGGAAAGTCCTGTGAATTGAATAAACATTGAAGCTAATAATGGAGAGAAATTTGTCTCAAGTGTCCAAATTTTATGAACGGGACTACATTTTACATTCTACATTTATATGTGATGTACGTAAGTGCCAGCTAGGGATCGAATTGGTAAACAGCTCGAACGAGCCGAGTCTAAACGTGTTCGAGCCCGGGCTCGAGTCTAAGTTGCAGCTCATTTATTAATCGAGCTCGAGCCTGAGCTTTACATACAAAGCTCGTTTGGGCTCGCGAGCCTAAACGAAATTATGATATTTTAAATTTTAAACATATATACGAGCCCGAGCTAGAGCTTATTAATAAGCTCAATAAAGATATATTACGAGCTGAGCTCGAGCTCGAGCCCAACTTTAACTTTTCTTTGCCAAATCGTATAAACAAGCCGAGTTCGAACCGAGCCCGAGCCTATATAACATACCACGAGCCGAGTTTGAGCTTAAAATTTAAGGCTCAAAACGAGCCGATCTTGAACTCGATCTATTTAAAACTTAAACGAGCCGAGCTCGAGCTCTGGCAGGATCGGGCTCGGCTCGGCTCGTCTCGTTTCCACCCCTAGTGCCAGCCCACATTTGTAGTTACCGGTTACAATTTCATTCAAAGTATGCATGAAAAATTACAAAAACAATTGCATGCATCAAGATTACGTAGATTACAAAAAGTAATAGTTCAAATTTTTTAACAAAAAATAATACATTCAAGATGAGGAGGAAACCAAGCTATGAAATATTTTTATGTTTTAAATGTTTTTTAGCTTCAATGTTTATCCAAATTGGTAACTTTTAGTACGAGAATAGGATGAACGAGTAGAGAAACTTGAGGATTCCCTTGTTCTCCTTATAACTAGTCCGATAATCCAACTCTCAACCCATCAAAGCCCATCTTACAACCTAAAACCTGCCGCAGGAAAAGAAATGCGGCTGAGCTTAAAAAGCCCAGTGAACAGATATAACAAAACGAAAGCTAAAAAAATCAGAAATACGAAATGAAACAAAAGAAACAATAACAAGGTCGCAACGGAAATGAAACAATGAGTCGATGAGGATCCTGCAGAACACAATTATACAGATATCCAGAAATAACAGATAACAAGGAGAACGAAGCAAAGCAAAGCATCAATGACATATATATAAGCACATACAAACCAGACATACAAGTAATCAGGAAATCAAACTACATATAAGCCAAACGGAAATCTAAAAGCAAGCGGAAGCAATCAATTAGGAAGTGAGCATGGCAATCACAAAAGTCAAATAACCCATACTTAATAACATGACAGTATCATAACAGATATATAATCATTGTAGATCAACAATTAGCAATAAGAACACTAACAGATAATCATAACCCATGAACATAATTAAACGAAGGTATCCACGATAAACAGATAAATCAACTGAATATACCCAAACATGATCACCAGACCAATCAAAGAGTCACATAACAATAAGATAACATATAGTCAGATAACAACAGTTGAATCATATAATCGCATACTAATCATATCGTAGCAGGGTAAACGGTAGTCACATAAAAACATGTAATAGCATAATCAAATTCAATAATTATATAATAATCCGGTACGTGAATGGAATGGTAGTATGAGGTAACGGAATAGGAGTATGACAGATCAATGCAATGGAATATAGCATGGTAGTAGAATGAGTCACATAAAGGTACAGAGTAATGGACAATTAATACAGAATATGGTGCGTTGGGGAATATAGAAGGTACAATATAGGTATATCAACAGTGTAAGGGCTGTCAGAAATCTATCCCGAGCCAACAGTACAATACAATAATATCAGTAGTGGCAATAGCATCCCAGTAATCAATAGTAACCATCGTATTCGGAGGGGTGACCTCGGAATACCAGACCAATAGGAGGGGAGACCTCAATAACCAATGGAGTAGCTAGTTCCCAGACTGTGAGGGGGTGTATTGCACACACGCACCACATCACCAGAACAGATCAATCAATATCAATAACAGTACAGTACAAATCTAGGATGCATCCATATACCCCTGCAGACAATAGTGGCCATAACAATAATAGTGAAGCGCGCATAATCAATACAGAATAGGGACGGTGTGGAACATCACTCAACCACACTAGAGTCATGCCATTGGTGCATCAATGACACGACCATGTTACCTTCATGGCTAGGGAAACAATATTTGGCTCGGGTATCAATCTGAAGGGTTTAACAAAGGTCCACAGTGTAGCAATATATCAGTCAACATAATCAGAGGTTCAATATCAGTGGTTCACAATCCAAAGGTTCATAGCAACAGTTCAATGTCAAAGTTCAATATCAAAGGTTCAGTAACAGAGGTTCAGGGGTTCAATAACAGAGGGGTCAATAGCAATGGTTCAATATCAAAGGTTCATAGCATAAGTTCATAATCATAAGGTCCATATCAAAGGTTCAATATCAGAGGGTCAATAGCAAAGGTATCATAGCAATGAAATATCATAAGCGAAACAAAGTCGAAGGACCAGAACGTCATGAGAAACCCCTACTGAAAAGGGATAGAATATCTGTACCTTATTCAAAGCAAGTAAACAAAGAAAAGAAAGGTCACAAGATGATCACTCCCGCTTCACGGAACCTATACGAATTATAACCAAATATTACTTTACGTTCATCATGCATTAGGTTACTCATTTTAGTAGGCTTTCCATTTTTAAGTAAGTTTCCCATTTAAGGAATACTAGTCATTTATAGTCAATGTTACCATTTTTTTAAGTTAAAGTATTAAAAGTGACAATCTTTAAAGATTAAGGTTTAATTATGACAATCTAAATAAGTTTAGGGTTTTAAAATATAATTATGATTAAGTTTAGGGATTTAAAAATATAAGTATGACAAGTTTAACCATTTCTTTAACCCACGTATGATCGCCCCTATTTAACCCATTTTACTCTCATTTGATCACCACTGTCTTTCTTTTAAAACACTGTTATAAATTTCCCATGCATGCCCTTTTATGCTTCTACTTGATCCAACACGAAAAAAAGGAGCACACCATGCATACGTAAAATATTTAGTATGTTTTCAAACCAATTTGACTCGACCATCTTATCAGACCCACCAAACTCGACATGCACAAGCTATTTCGAAACTGTTTTGATATAAAAGTCGATTCCTTTTCTCGTTTATAATAAAGTCGATTACCAAACCCTTTGAAAACACAAGTCGATCACACCCCTTTCCCATTTGACAAACTCATCACATCGTGGGTTAAAAGACATTCGACACTAGTAAAACATGTTCAAATCTTGTTTACTATTTGCCTAAAATGTTAGGTTTTAAAAACAGTTTTGTCGAGCCACAAATTATCCGAAAGTTGACACACACACATGATTATAGGTCGACATATATTTTACCCTTTTCAAAATTTTACGTGGCCTTATTGTACCTTTTTTTGTGACGTTATATTAGTGTATAAACCCATACGCATGGTGGACAAGGCACACGACCAAAGCAGGAAACAACAAGGGAAAAGAGACAAGATGGTGCTTGATACCTTGTAGCGTGAAAGAGGCAGAAACAAGATTAATACGAAAACAATCAACCCATCTTTGGCCCTAGGAAACTACGACCAGCAGCAGTCCAAACGATCATCCTTCGAATCCAATGAATCATCATCAATACCCATGTCCCAGCCTCCTTTAGATGCCTTTTTCAGTCCCTTGGTTGCCTTGAATTTCGAATGGGAGAGGATAAGACCTCTTGCCGTCACCTTTGGTGTGACACCCCGCAGAAGGCGGAAACACGAGGTGTAACAGGAAAGGAACACAAGCATAAGATAATAGAACATACCAACGTTTAAGATTTAAAGGAAAGGATACATAATTACAATACTAGTTTAGCCGACATCGGCAAATATAATATAAAGTTTCGTTCCCAAAAGATTGCGTTATAATACATAATGATTAGAGTGACATGTGAAAATTTCATTATGCAAAGACCTTGAAGAAAAGCTTACTAACGATCACCTGAAATGCATGAGAGAAAACGGGTCAACTATGAAAATAGTTGGTGAGTATACACGTTTTATATAATATGAAAACTCTTAAGAGAGGGAGTCAAAGGTTTTTGGTCATCGAGAATAGTCCACAAAGCAAAGGCATTGTAAATCCACTCAGTTCCAAGTTCCGCCCATACAAAACTTGCAACCTGTGTGTTCACAACCCATTGCACAAAATATAGTGTGTCTAGCAGTCAAGTATACGCTGTCATAAAAGTTCACAATATAGCACCACGTATATAATAATGTATGCCAGGCAAAGCCCCTAGAATAAATAATATGCGTTCCGTAACATAGTGAACGAGAGGTTGGCTGACCTCTAATAGCGCTATCCATACTACCTACTAATAGGAGACTAACAATGCGAATGTACGAACGGTACATCATACAACTATTATATACAATTAAGAACACTCCGAACATGGGAGAATTTGCACGCTCCACCAATAAGGCGAGACTTGCTATTGCACCGTTCACATAGGGAGACTTGGTATTGCTCCGTTCACATAGGGAGACTTTTAGGTCATAGCACGTACGGTTCAATAAGTTCAAACAAGTCATAAGTTCGTAATTAAGTTCAAGGATTTGATTCAAGTTCAAAAGTTCAAGTCAAACGAGTTCATAAAAGTAGTAATCAATTTAGTTCAAGTATGGTTCATGCATTTCGCCCTAAAATATAGTAAAAACGGTAAAAAGGGGGTTGTGATTACTCATCTGATGCAATAATTATGATGAAAAACGTTGATACACTGAAATGAGGTGCAATCTCTATCCGCAACCTAATATGAATGATATGCTCTAATATAAGTCATGAAATAATGTTGTGCATGCAAACTCATATGATATCCATACCACTTGTGCATTTGAAAATAAAGTTTATCGTCGAAAAATAAGTTTATAATATCTTGTCAAGTTACAAAATACTTTACAAGTACTTACGTTGAAATGATATCCTATGATGGTCATTTCGTGATTTATTAAGAAATTATAGTTTTTCGTCGTAAAACAATATAATTTGACAACTCATGAAAATGACTAATTTTGAGTGATCGTATATTATTTGGTATACCTTCGTTTGACGAACGGTTGAACATTTTGGAAAATAGAATAGGCGAGCTCACTTTTACTTATAGACATCGTTTTCCCAAAAATATTCTATCGATATGAAAAATAGCTCCAAACACGGTCACTTGCGATAACCATTTTGGCCTAATAGAAAATATATAAGTGTTATTACTTGTGTAAAATAGTTACGATAGCCATATTTAAATGCGTGTAACTTCGTCGTTATAGCTCGGTTTTCTACGTTCTATATATCCTCGAAATCGTGATAATATGTATTAAATATAGTTTAGGAATAGTTTAAATTTCGGATCCGAAGGGCCTATTTTTGGATTATGGCACAGGGCCTCACAATTTCACGGGACGGCCCTGACTGTGTGTTATGTACTTAATAGAGTTCCTAAGTCTAAAAGTAAAATTTCTCCATATGAGATCATGAAAAATAAACCCCCTAATCTGTCATATTTTAGAAGTTGGGGCTGTTTGGCATATGTAAGAATTCCCGACCCAAAAAGGATTAAAATTGCTAGTAGAGCTTATGAATGTGTCTTTATTGGTTATGCCTTGAATAGTAAAGTGTATAGGTTCTTTGATTTAAAATCTCGTGTTATCTTGGAATCTAATGATGCTGATTTTTATGAACACAAATGTCCGTTTAAATCGACAAATAGTGGGGGTACTTCATCGAGTAACTTTCCTTTGACTAAGGTGAACGAAAATCATGATGATTTAGATAATGAACCTAGAAGGAGTAAGAGAGCTAGAATCACTAAAAATTTTGGACCTGAATTTTGCGCATTCACAATAGAAGAAGATCCAACTAACTTACAAGAAGCCTTAACTTCATTAGATGCTGATATGTGGCAAGAAGCTATTAATGACAAAATGGAATCCATTGAATTAAATGAAACGTGGCATCTAGTTGACTTACCACCAGGTTGTAAAATGATAGGTTGCAAATGGGTGCTTAAAAAGAAGTTAAAACCAGATGGTACAGTCGATAAGTTTAAGGCACGTTTAGTTGCAAAAGGATTTAGACAAAGAGAAAATGTAGATTTCTTTGACACATACTCACCTGTTACTAGAATTACAACTATTCGTGTGCTTATTGCTCTAGCGTCTATACATGATCTTGTTGTGCATCAAATGGATGTTAAAACAGCCTTTTTGAATGGTGATTTAAATGAAAAAATTTACATGGATCAACCTGAAGAATTTATAGTTCATGGTCAAGAACATAAAGTGTGTAAGTTAGATAAATCTTTGTATGCTTTGAAACAGGCTCCAAAACAATGGCATGAGAAGTTCGATAATCTTGTGATTTCACATGGTTTTCGGATCTAATTTACATGTTGTTAACAATGTGAAATCCATTTTATGCAAAAACTTTGATATGAAAGATTTAAGAGAAGCAAATGTGATCTTAGGTATCCAAATTACTAGGTCTAAATCTAGAATTTCCTTAGATCAGTCTCATTACATTGAGAAGATCTTAAAGAAATATAATTACTTTGATTGTAAGCCTGCTTGTACACCTTTCGATCCAACAGTCAAATTGTTTAAGAACAATGGTGATAGTGTTAGACAATCTGAATATGCAAGCATCATTGGCAGCCTTCGGTATGCCACTGATTGCACTAGACCAGACATAACTTATGTTGTGGGATTATTATGCAGGTTTACTAGTAGACCTGGTGTTGAGCATTAGGATGCTATAGAACGGGTTATGAGGTATCTTAAATGAACCATTAACCTTAGATTACATTACAATAAGTTTCCCACTGTCCTTGAAGGATATAGCGATGCTGATTGGAACACTTTGTCAGATGACTCCAAAGCTACCAGCGGCTATATTTTTAGCATAGCTCGTGGAGCAGTCTCTTGGAAGTCTAAGAAACAGACTATATTATCTCAATCATCTATGGAGTCTGAAATAATCGCACTAGCCACTGCTAGTGAAGAAGCAAGTTGGTTGAGATGTCTGTTAGCTGAGATCCTTTATGGGAAAAACCGATTCCAGCTGTGTTGATCCATTGTGATAGTACCGCGGCTATTGCTAAAGTTCAAAACCGTTATTACAACGGTAAGAAGCGACAAATTCGCCGAAAACATAATACTATTAGAGAGTTCCTAACTACAGGAGCAATTCGAGTGGATCATGTACGCATGGATAAAAACTTAGTTGATCCTTTCACGAAAGGATTATCTAGAGAGAAAGTCCTTAATACATCAAAAGGAATGGGACTTATGCCTATAGAATGATGAGTCACACATGATGGTAACCCGACCTATAAACTGGAGATCCCATGAAATAGGTGTTGGAAAATGTATATATTTACAAGTACGTAAATGTCCGGATTCGAACTCGTGACTACGGGATTGCACACTTTACGTATGAGACTCGATGTTTAAATAATTAATATAAAATATTATGTTTAATTATTAAATTCACAATAAACGACTAAACGAGCGATAAGCACTTATCGAAAGTGACTATTGGTCGTTAAATGTCAACGGGATATGAAGAAAAGTAAACAAGCCAAGAGACGGTTTTAGGAACCTTCTTTTGGGCTTGTTTTTGGCCGAAACTATGGAATCCCACATCGGAAACCATAGTAAACATGACATCTACCATAAGGCTATAAATACATCCCCATGTATTCATCCTTTGGTACACTTGATTTCATTAGAAGGCCAAACTTCTTCTTTTCTTCCCTCTTATTCTTGGTCGACGAGTGAATCCCCATTGTAAGGGATTTACGAGTGACCTTGAGCATAACAAGGTGTTTGGTTATTCTATTGTGATCAAGAACTAGCATTCGCATCGAATCGCTAATAGTACGTGTGTACAAGAACGTGGTTGTAAGACATTATTCTTACACCAATAAGTACTTCTTTGTTTTGCTTTGCTCGAGGGTTGTTTTGCTTTGCTCGAGGGATTTGAGATTCGCAAGAGGTACGTTACGCATACTTTCAGTTAATTAATTTATTTGTTATGATCTTAAGTCTTCCGCTGTGTACTCTTGATGTCTTTATGTTTTATTGTATTTTATATATCATAAACTCAACAGTGGTATCAGAGCCTTGTATAACAAGTAATTAATTACTGAAACACATAATTAAAATAAACATGAATGTGTTATTATTTGTATGCTTAGATCTAGGGTTTGAAAAACCTAAACCCTAATTTTGAGGGGGGGCGTTTTTTTTTGGTGCCCTAATTAGGGTTTTGTAAACTATTGTTTTAATTGGATTAGAAACCCTAAGATGCATACAACTTTATGTGTATATGCGTAACTTTGATTTAATTGCATTAATTGTTAAGTGTAATTTTATGTCCATGATAATTACATGCATGTTTTATCATGGATATGCTTTTATTGTATGTCTTTCGTGGTTAAGTGATATACACTAATTCTGATAGATCTAAATTTGGGGAAAACCTCAATAATTATTATTTAATCAATTATGTGCTATGTGGTATATATTTAGTTTTGACTTACGCAATCGATGAATCGATGCATGTGGTTCACCTTGTACATAGATGAAAACGGGTGGAAGTCTTAATTAAATATATGCATATTGACAGATCTAGAATTGGTTATTAATAAGATTTATCAAAACCGTTTGCATGTGGCTATTTGATATGCATGACTTTTATTTGTTATGCATTCATTGTTTATTTGTTTATTTTTATAAATACTTGCTTGTTTGTGTTATGTAACAAGGGTATTTTTACAAGAAAAATAAACTGACCTAAACAATGGTGAAACATGTATTTTTAAGAATAGTAATCATAATCGTTTAATTGATGATGACTTTGGTACAAATGACTGAACGGCTCACCCATGAGAATGAACTAATAAAAGGGGTTTAAAGAAGTGCGCACAGTCACACTGAATGGATGTCTAAGGTTGTGCTTTAGCGCGTACCTGGTCCTCTGCCCCCTGTAAGTTCGAGTGGAGCTACTTAGTAAGCCATTAAATGTGCAAGCTCATCTTAAGGGCGAATTAGTTTTAATTCCATGCGCCACTTCGGTGGTAATTATCCGAAACACTAAGTGTTTACACTTATGCAAAAGTACGGTATAATGGATGATAATTAACACTAAATTCCTTGATTGGTGAAACCAATACCTCAATTAAAGTTTGATGATGAAAAACTTAAACATTAAAACAAGATATAAATGTTTTAATAAAACCTATGTTACGAAGATGAATGCATGACATCTTTGTACATATTTGATTTTACATCAAAACTATTACCCTTTAATTTAAGTTATATGTCATCCAACGAAACAGAAACACCTAAGATTATTTTTTATTTGCGTGAGACCGTGACTTAGATCGTAATCAAAGGGTAAAATGTCCACGTGTCGTGAGAACGGGCATGGACGATTTTGCGGTTTCTTAAGTTGGACAACTTAATTGAGTTTTGTAGTGAGAACTGGCAACTCAAGGCATAAGATGGGATAAAACATGTTTACATGGCAATTGAAATTGGCTATATGTAAATCCCATAAATCTAGGAATTGCAATTGAAATTGGCAATTGAGCAAAAGCTCTACCATTTTGTATAAGGTTCATTACTAGCAGATCAACTGATGTGATGAGATTATGACAATTTGGATCCTAGTTTTTCAGTGAAAATTAAATGGTTATATGCTTATGAACCATGGGTAATTAATTTTCTTGAAAAAGGTTAATTATCGAAAATACTAAAATTGAATTTTGTAATTCTTTTGAATGTATAATTGCAACATTTAACCGTAAACAAAGTTTAGTCTTTGATCAGTAAATTGCTCCATTCTGCTTTCAAACAAATGTTTGATCGAGAATAATTTACTGAAAAGACAAACGAAGTCTCTTTTCCATGGGAGAAGCATTAGACTCAATCCTATTCTTTTTCATGAATGAGAAAGGTATAATAGGAACGTTTTGAATTGTCTAAATTCTAATGTAACTCATAGCAATGAATTGCACGTCATATTTTCCATAAAGATTTCATTACCTTCATTAGGTGAATGAATCCTTTTGTAACAAACATGAATGTTGGTTAACTGGAAAACATGTATATGAGTTACTAAATTAGAAGCTAGACTAATTACCGCGAAAATTGGTAAAAGGAAAACTAGCTTAAATTATCTAGTTGGTTTACTTTAACCTTTAAAGGTGCTACATACCAGTATGGGGATGGTAGACCTGTTAAGGAAGAAATTGCATACCCAATTTTTCAAGTTAATAACATTGATGGATAACCCATCATTCAAAGAGTAAAATACACTTTTTAGTACCTTAGTAATGATTACGTATGGTTCTTTAAAGGTGTAAGAAAGTAAAAAGCAAGCAAGTTGTTTTCACTGGTTATGCAACACTTACAATGTTGTCAGATTCAGTGGGAGTATTTGTGTTGCATTACTGAATAAGAAGTTGTTTTAATAATTTCTAATTCAGTGGGAGCTACAAGCCTTATTTCCTGTGTAGTAACCCAGATTATCTTCAAAAGATAATTACTTTCCAATTGTAGGCACTTATGTTTTTTTAAGGATTGTCATGTGCGTTTCCTTACAAATCAATATAGTCCTAAATCTACTAGTTATATCTATGACACAAATCATATTAATCAAATAAACGAACGTGTATCGTGTTGTTTATATGTTACATGATGTTGTTCCATGCACAAGTGGGAGAAATCTTTATTGTGTGCAAGGTACAATACATATTAATATGATTTAAGTGAATTCTCTTGACTGAAAAGTAAGAGAATAACGTTCTAATTGGAAGTATACATTTAAATATGTATGATTGCCCTATTAAGAACATGTGTCAAGATGATAACAAAGACTACTTTATTTTAAATATTTATGTCATTCAATATTTAAGAAACACTTGTAGTTACAATTTATGTTACGTGAGAACGTGAACTAGATTGTAGCCCAAGGTAAAATATCCACGTGTCGTGAGAACGAGCATGGATGATTCTGCAGTTTCTTACATGGAACATTTCATGGAATGACATAATTAAATGAAGTAATCTAATACTACTTTAAATTTAAGTATTCGTTGAATGACTTAAATATATGTAGTAATTATTAACTTGAAATATTAATTGAAACCTGAGGTGGTGTTCATAATAACTTTAATTATAAATGTTTATGATTTTGTAAAGTCACAAACATAAAGTCTTTTAAAGACTTACAATATAAAGTAAGACGTTAACTTGCTATGTTTTAATACATTTGCATGAAGTCAATTAGTTGATCAATGACTTATAACGTATAGTGGGATTACAACTGATATGTCTTTTGACTTGGTCAAAATACTTGTGTTATAATGCATGCAATTGATTTGGTAATTCTATTGTACCATTAAGTTTTACTTTGTTGGTAAATAGGTAAGCCATAGAGTAGATGGTTATCTATAATATTGTTAGATTTTCTTACAATATTAATTCTAAGGAAATACCATAGTTTTATGGTATCTTCAGTTAGAAGAATCAAAATCTATTGGCATTGTTTGATTCAAGATAACTATAGTTTCTTCCAAAAGTTATCAAGGTTAGTAGATTGAGTATAGATTGAATATACTCAATAAGACTCCAACCTAGAAGATTAATAAGACACCATTTGTTTATGGAATGTGATGAATCACATTAAGTCTTATAAATGAAGTTCTGAATTTGTTAAACTACTTATAGAGTGAGTTGTAACAAACTAATGTTAGGAACTGTCAATGTTTTTTGTAATATCCCAAAAGAGAACAATGTATTGTTGCTCTACTTGTTAAACTATTTAAAGGTAATCTTTAAATTTTTAAAGGCAAGTGGGAGTTTTGCTTAGATCTTGAAAGATTGAATTACAAAATACATAATCTTCTAAAATGCACTAGCAAATATCATGATGAGGCTAAACATGTATATGATAGACCTCAATATGATGGAATTGTCATTCATAGATACGCAAGGATATCTCAGATATTTAATATGTTGAGGAATATGAGTTACAGGATCATGGTAAGCCTGTTAATCATAATGATGAATTTACCAAATGTTGAATTGTGGTAAATCAATCATACTATGAATGTAGAGATGCTGTCCATAGAGATAATCAACTTTAGATATTTGGTTTATCTTAATGAGTTTCTTCAAAGGATGGAAACCCTAGTGGTTTAAATCTTTGTGTAGAAATCATATGGACAATATTGTACTCATATTTAATGCATGTCTAGTGACAATAATATTAATCATACTTAATCAATTAACTATGATTGAATATTCTTTTCTAGATACATTAAATAGAAGTATAAAGATTATAATTGTCATACTTAGTTTCATTGATATGAAATTTTGACAATGAATATCAAAACTCTTTGTTGTGGAATTACTTTTGCGAGGACGATGAGTAATACAAAGTAGTTTTATAAATTCAAATAATCTTTGAATATGTACAAACTGCAAGAATCCATGAATGGATATATGCATGCATCTAGGAGATGATTCTTATGTTTAATATTAAATTCATGTTTGATTTAATAAATTAAAATAAGATAGCTCATAAGTATTCCTGAAAGCTAGTGGGAGTATTATTTTATTTTCTTAGATCTTATAAGTTGTATGGGCAACTACATTCCACATAAATTAAGTTTTAGTTGGGAATGAAACTTCGTTTGTAAGATTTGGAAATAAGACATACAACCTTGGAATATATGTTTGTTACTATAAACATATGCGGTAAAAATAAATGAGTCTAATATAACATGATGGATATATAATGAGATCTTAAAGTCTAACTTGAAGATTCATCATGTACATCATGTTGAAAGATTGTTGTGTCATGCTTGATTACAAGATGATTTGACAACATTGAAAGTTGTTAGTGTAATAAATATTTTAAAAGGAATATGTTTGGATTTAGAATCACATTCCACAGTCTGGAGATGCTCCTAGATTCTATGGATGGAAATATGGCAATTATTTCATAATTGTCATTGCCAACAAACTTGAGTTTGGAAGGCACCAACATTACACTATAACTGTTCGAAGTTTACGGACGTTTAAAGAGCATATTGTTGTACACAATGATGCTGGTATAATTGAGATGACACTCAATTCTAGTCATGGTATCCTTGATGATGACCATGTTGACTAGTTATGCTCAACTAGGAGCATAGTTGCATTATACATTAAAGAAAAAGAATACTTTAAAACTTTAAAGTTTTGAAAGATGATTGTCATAAAAGGGTGGTTCAGGTTATCACGCACCTTATGGAATGATATGACAATATCAAGATATGTGTAAACATATACAAGAAATTCACTTATTGAATTTTTGAAATAAGTATTCTCAAAATTCCTATAGATCAAAGTTAATTGGAATTATGCCTTGTCAACAAGTATGATTCTCATGACTTGTGGCAAAATTCATTAACTAGTATTATCATGCATTGATCTATTTAGTATTTGGATAAAGGATGTTAAACAATTATTATTTATAATGAATTAAAGTACGGTATACGTTTAATTTCATTTATAATATTGTGTCCTATGTTTGCATGTTTAAATCCATGAATAACTTAAGTTATTCTAAATAGTCCGTTGTCAATCAATAACATGGGAATGATATTGAATTAAGACAAATATGAGTATTAGTTAGAATATACTTGAAAGTATATTGATGCGTAGCATGACTAATTTCAGATGATATTCAATGAATGGAGTATAGGACTTATCCCACTCACATGATGATACTTTATGGATTTTTGTCATTAAGTATATCATGGATATTTATCCTCTGACTTGAGATACAAGAGATATGTCATGGATGTAGTGCATTTTTGTGAAGCAATTTAACGCTATACGTAACTGGTAGTTATAAGGGTTGTTTTCAGAAGTGTTGCGAAATTTATGAATCCTGCTTGTAGTCAAAATGGGATTTGTTTCCTTCAAATTTATTTTGAAGTACAATACTACTGGGCCCCTCGTAGGGTTGTTAAGATGTTTGCATGGCCATGCCCAAGGTCTTCTGGAATATGTTCAGAAGAATTGGTAATCTTGATCAATCACATAAAGCGAGAAACAGAATAGTTAATTAAGAAATGAGTGAGATCCATATTCTTATTAACATGGTATTAGAAACAAAAGGATGAATATGATGATGAATCATCAAACTTGGTTTTTCTCCAGAAAACCATACACGAGTTGTACCGGGGGCATTGGCGTGTTGCTAGACGCTAACCAATGTCATTTCACGTTTTGTAAACATATCCAAGTGGGAGCTGTTGGAAAATGTATATATTTACAAGTACGTAAATGTCCGGATTCGAACTCGTGACTACGGGATTGCACACTTTACGTATGAGACTCGATGTTTAAATAATTAATATAAAATATTATGTTTAATTATTAAATTCACAATAAACGACTAAACGAGCGATAAGCACTTATCGAAAGTGACTATTGGTCGTTAAATGTCAACGGGATATGAAGAAAAGTAAACAAGCCAAGAGACGGTTTTAGGAACCTTCTTTTGGGCTTGTTTTTGGCCGAAACTATGGAATCCCACATCGGAAACCATAGTAAACATGACATCTACCATAAGGCTATAAATACATCCCCATGTATTCATCCTTTGGTACACTTGATTTCATTAGAAGGCCAAACTTCTTCTTTTCTTCCCTCTTATTCTTGGTCGACGAGTGAATCCCCATTGTAAGGGATTTACGAGTGACCTTGAGCATAACAAGGTGTTTGGTTATTCTATTGTGATCAAGAACTAGCATTCGCATCGAATCGCTAATAGTACGTGTGTACAAGAACGTGGTTGTAAGACATTATTCTTACACCAATAAGTACTTCTTTGTTTTGCTTTGCTCGAGGGTTGTTTTGCTTTGCTCGAGGGATTTGAGATTCGCAAGAGGTACGTTACGCATACTTTCAGTTAATTAATTTATTTGTTATGATCTTAAGTCTTCCGCTGTGTACTCTTGATGTCTTTATGTTTTATTGTATTTTATATATCATAAACTCAACAATAGGTTCAGCGGGTAACAACAAATTATGATGTGATATGAAGTTGATCATGCTATTAAAAATGTGAGGCATGAATTCCTGAAGCGATATTAGGATGAGTTAATAAAAACTCTTAATGACGTCTATACTCCATTTGGAATGGAGTATATAGCTACAGGAGTACTCTTGATAGACTCACCTATGTGAATGTGGAAGTGTGGCCGCTTCCTATGAAATTGTAGGCAAATTTCTAGAGCGTTCACTATACTGGGATAGACGTGCATGGCCATTAAAGCACGGGCTTTTAAAACTGCACTTTGAAAAGGTTGTGTGTGGTGCAATGTTAGAGATAGAGTTCAAGCCCACGAGTCACTCTTCTTTATTCTAAATTGCGCTCACTACGCAAAGGTGCAAGTCGAAAGATACCTTTGTTTATGCTCAATCTTAAATAATGTTGACTACTGCTTGATGGAAATATTTTTAAAAATTCAAGTGGGGGATTGTTGAAACATTGTTTTTTATGAATTATTAAAAACATTATGAAAGAGGAAATTATTCAAATAATTTTCATAAGACTTTTTCCTACTACCTAAGTCTTCTAAAGGCTTTACTACCCATAATTTTCTGAACTACCTCCCCACTTTCTCAGTGAAAATCTCCAGGTACGTTATTCTCTTTGATGGGGCTTTTGTGCCTATAAAAACCTGAGAAAACAAGCAAAGTAAACACACTTTTCTTCTCTTCTTTCACCAAAAATTCTGTGAGTTTCCTAGCAGTAAAAGAGTGTGGTTTTATCGGATCTCTATTGTGCAGTAGAGACCCGTAACAGAGGTGTACTGGGCTGTTTTATCCTGGGGACGTCGGGGTTGATAGTTTGCTTGCAATATATTGGCAGTACCTCGAACGTCTTAAAGAGAGTGACCTAGTCCGCGACTCAACCCAGATTTCATTCGGTGGTTTTTGGTTACTGTTCTATTTTGCTACAACATCATGTCTTGGTAAAAAATACTAATGTAAAGTTAATATTTGTATGTCCTTTTGTTTAATTGTAATCTAATCCAAAATTACGTTTTTAGGCATTGTTTAAAGTGAATTTTGTAGTGAGTGGTATAACTTTTTGAATGATACAAGTGTAATAACTTTTATGTTGAGGTCGTTGCATAGTATGAGAAATGAGTGGTGATCGTAGATATGAACCAACATAAAACTAAGAATATCATAATGACACTTCTCAAGCATTATTAAATCAGTTACATTTAATTTCTTTTTATTAAACAAATTTATATCTTTTCTAATAAAACCCCACGATTGAGAGCAAAAGGAATTGGATTGGGCTTTTTATCCGATTTAGACTGGCCTTGACGTCAAAATGAATAAATTGGAATTGGGTCATGAAATTCTGATTTGATAATACTAGCTCAATTTTCTTTTCTTTTCCTTTTACATCTGCGAGAATTATTTTTGTTTTTTGTTAATTAGATATAGCCCGTGTGCATCAGTAAATTGTCTTAACATTATATATACTTTGGTAAATTAATGATTTATAAATATGTTTAACAAAATCAATTAACTTAAGCTAACAAAAGTACTTTATAAAATTCTAAAAACATATGTTTATAAAAAGTGGCCGAAGAGTTGGGATATCCATAACTTTTACAAATAATTTCATCTTTTATGGGCACACTGGAGAGACTTTATGGAATAAGAGCTCAGGGGTCCGAGTCTTGACTCGTGCTGACTCCAGTTGGTGCCCCACTAGGCCAGGAGAGTTGCCGGAGCTATTCCTTGTGGGGTGGACAATGGCGGGTGTCAAAAGGCACCCAAGGTCAGGGTGTTCCCGCCAATCTACACCTTTTATGGAACACTTAATGATTATGTTAGATAAAGCAACAGTTTTTCCCATGACTAAAATTAATGATGAACATTACGCAAATATCAATTAGATCAAATCAGTGTGCGACGTACGGGTCTGAATGACTCGTTATTTTAAAGATTGATCTTGAGTGCCTCACAAATTGTTGGAAGTTATTACTCCTTAGATGTAAGTCTGTAACGTTTATAACTTTTAATTTGTTGAGCACCCTGACGGTCTTACTTAAACACAAAGGATAACTTGGTCCGAACCCATGTATAGAGAGCCCGCTGAGAGCGTAAGGCCCATGAACCTACTTGAACTCCTTGTGTACCAAACTGACTCCTGGAACCAACATATCGAATTGTAGTCGTTGACGTAAGCTCAAACACTTGACCCCGATTCAGACAAATCAAAGACTAGGTTCCACGTAAACACCATTCGAGTGTCATGCCACTGCTCTCTATATTACGGTCTAAATTTTCTACAAAATCTTTCTCGGAATTGTTAACAATTAAAATTATGCCACGGAGGTCTTCGATAAAATGTCACAAACACGACCTCTACCTTCTGTTGTTAAGTTTAATCAGTTGTTAAATGATGTTACTACAATTATGCATTTATCTTCTCTTTATCTTTTAAGCAAATGTGTTCACTTGGTGTTGGTGTTGATGATTACACTATGAACATTGTTATCAAGTGTTGTTGTCAATTGTATCGCTCAAAAGCAGGTTTCGTGGTTTTAGTGTGTTGCTTTAAGCGAGCTATCCTACCAAATGTTTTCATTTTTAGTACTCTTATAAGTGGACTAGTTTTAGAAGATGGGACTAAATTTTGACCCTAATGTAGTTTTATTTTTTTTACTATTTTTTTGATGAAATTTTTGTTCACACACTATATACCACATATCTCACAAATGTCTTCCGCGAGACTTGAACCACAACCTATTTATTGGTGGCAAGTGGCAACTCACATAACACTAGACCAAATACCTTTGGTATTGAACCAAACGCAGTTATTTACTCTGCAATGGTTAAAGGCCTTTGCAAGATACGTTATTATGTAGCAGACGCTGAGCTGCTTAAGTTAAGGTTGTACGGGCTGAAGAACAAAAATGATATGAGCTTAATCAGAATACAAATTACTGCAAGGTTTGAGTAAGCTGGTTTTGGATGTTGATTTTCCCAGAGACGACTTACGATACAGCTAAGGCATCCGCACAGTCTAAGTTTTACAAGCACATAAACTAATCATGTATGAAAAATCATGCTAAGTAGACAAAAAGAACATAAAGAAGATGTCACAGTATCTATCAATATAGCAATATATCATTTGACCACAACATAAAAATAAAATTACCTACAAACTGTGAACTCGTTAAAATGACATTGTCACAAGACCAAACACATTTAGCCCAAATCAATGTTTGGTACTGTTTCCTAATTTCTACATTTGGTAAGTACACTCTTCATTTCCCCTCCAATATTCACTTTTTCCATCAATTCATTTGGCACAAGCTTACCAATCAACTCAAGTAACGTGGCGTCTAGCGAACCCGATGCAATTTGACGTAAAAACAATGATAGAGTAGAAACATCAAGTGTGTAATGTCTTTCATCCATTTCATGTAAAAGCATCTCTACATCATCATAATGCTTGTTTCTCAGATATCCTTGGAGAAGATTACAGTAAGCAACATTATCCGGCAGGCAACCACTCTCTGCCATTTTATGAAACAACTGTTTTGCAGCAGTCAATTGTCCCCTTTCACAAAACAAATTAATCATGATGGTGTAGGTTCGAACATTAGGCTGCAAACCTTTGTGAGTTAGTTCCTGGAAAAGAACCTTAGCAATATCAGGCTTCCCACACTTTCTTGCACCATCAATGAGGATATTGTACACACTGATATTTGACTTCAGCTTGGAATCACCCGATAACTGAAACATAGATAGGGCCTCTTCCACTTGATGGTTGTAGCAAAGACCCTCAATAAAAATTTGATAAGTGCATTCATCTGGTAATTGACATTTTGCATGCACATCATCAAAAAGTTTGCGAGCATCACCACAACGGCCAACTGTGAACAACCCTTGTATCATGGTGTTGTAAGTGATTGCATTGGGTTTTAAACCTTTTTCATCCATTTCATGAAATAGAAGCATGGCCATGTCTATCATCAATTTCTTGCAATACCCATTTAATAAACTGTTGTAAGTAACAACATTAGGAACAATATCTTTAGAAACCAATGAATCAAAAATTGTCTTTACCTTGGTCATTTCGCCTCGCAAACAGTAACCATCTATAAGTGTGCTGTATGTCACTATGTCTGGAACAATACCTCTTTCAAGCATTATGTTGATGACATCCTCAGCATCTTCTACTTTACCTTCTTTACAAAATGCATCAACTAATATACTAAAGGTTTTCACATCCGGGGAGATCCCAACATCCAACATTTCTTGAAGCATCTTAGAGGCCTCATCCCAACGACCCAAGTTACAAAGGCCATCAATCAAACAGTTGTAAGTGATGACATCGGGTGAGATGCCTTTATGGAAAACCATTTCTTTGAAGAGTTTGAAAGCATCATCAATCATTTTGTCCTTGCAAAGACTATCAATGATGGTGCTATATACAACAACATTAGGTTTACAACCCTTTTCACCCATAAGCCTAAGCAATTGAATGGCAATAACGTTATTCCCGATCTTACAAAGCCCTTTAATCATTGTGGAGTATGTGACTACACTGGGTTTACAAAGTTTCTGTTTAATAAGCTTCTTGAAGAAAATCTCAGCCTCAAGAATCCTATCTTCATGAACCAGTCCATCTAGAAGCGCATTAAATATAAACACATTTGGTACAATACCTCGCCTAAAACAAAAACCTAGGACGGAAAAACCGTCATTGGTGCGATACAACTGGCAACAACACTTGATGGCAATACTCATCGAGTATTCATTAAGAGGAACACCAAGGGCGCACATTTGATTGAAAAGATGAAGTGAATGAGAAAAATGGTTCATTTTGGTAAGAGATTGCAACAATTGAGTAAACTCAACAACAGAAGGCAGAGGGCGTCTTTGAGACATTTGATCGAACAGGTTCAGAGCATCATCCAAATTGGCAACTTTTTGATAAATAGATTTAGAATCATGAGATGAAAAAGAATTGGAATGCATAAAAGAAGCTGAAAATGAGTTGAGAGGACCTCTTAAATTAAATTTGAAGAAAGCAGATTTTGAGCGAATCATCATCACCTTGGTCGCCATCTCCCACAGAAGACTGATGTTTGTTTGTTTGGCTTGGTAAAAGAATCAAAAGGGTTAACTGGGAAATCAAAGAGTCAAAGCATGTTTTATTTGTGTTCCACCAAACCCAAAAGTGAAAGCATTCACTTTTAGTTTTAGTATGTACATGGGAAAGTCCTGTGAATTGAATAAACATTGAAGCTAATAATGGAGAGAAATTTGTCTCACGTGTCCAAATTGACTACATTTTACATTCTACATTTATATTTGATGTACGTAAGTGCCAGCTAGGGATCGGATTGGTAAACAGCTCGAACGAGCCGAGCCTAAACATGCTCGAGCCCAAGTTGCAGCTCATTTATTAATCGAGCTCGAGCCCGAGCTTTACATACAAAGCTCGTTTGGGCTCGCGAGCCTAAACGAGCCTAAATGAAATTATGATATTTTAAAATTTAAACACATATACGAGCCCGAGCTCGAGCTTATTAATGAGCTCAATAAAGATATATTACGAGCTGAGCTCGAGCTCGAGCCCAACTTTAACTTTCCTTTGCCAAATCGTATAAACGAGCCAAGTTCGAGCCGAGCCCGAGCCTATATAACATACCACGAGCCGAGCTTGAGCTTAAAATTTAAGGCTCAAAACGAGTCGATCTTGAACTCGATCTTTTTAAAACTTAAACGAGCCGAGCTCGAGCTCTGACGGGATCGGGCTCGGCTCGTTTCCACCCCTAGTGCCGGCCCACATTTGTAGTTACCGGTTACAATTTCATTCAAAGTATGCATGAAAAATTACAAAAACAATTGCATGCATCAATATTACGTAGATTACAAAAAATAATAGTTCAAATTTTTTAACAAAAAATAATACATTCAAGATGAAGAGGAAACCAAGCTATGAAATATTTTTTATGTTTTAAATGTTTTTATATGTTTTTTAACTTCAATGTTTATCCAAATTGGTAACTTTTAGTACGAGAATAGGATGAACGAGTAGAGCAACTTGACGATTCCCTTGTTCTCCTTATAACTAGTTCGAATATTACCCAAGTTCCTAGTTCACTTCTATATCGCCTTTTTCCCTTTTCTTCCTTTGACAATGCGTCCCACAATGGACAATTCTTTAGATATAAGTGTGAGGATTTGAGTGAGCTAGTGAGGTTTATGTTGGTGATATTTTGCTAAGTTTTGAAGAGTTTTATAAATAAAACCTTAGCATGGTCTTTAGATTAGTTTACTCATAGATTACCTAGGTTCTAGGATTAATAGTCATGTGTTTTGTTTTTGGTCTTGGGCGTGCAATGTGGCAGCCGAATTCCATGGAGGAATGCCATGACATGTCGAATCACAAGTCTTATTATCCCATGGTTTACTAAGTCAAGTGATGGTCAGGGATTAGAGGGGGTTATTATATTTGTAGGGTGGCTAGCAAAGGGGGTTTGTCTCCTTTTCATCTTATACACACGCAAACATGAGGGAACAAAAAGGAATTTGTATTTTGCTTGGTTGGTGTTTGGCTTTGGTCGTTCGATGAAGTCACAGAAAAGATGATATCAAAGTTTTTGCTGTTTCATTCCAAGTGGTATACAAATTTCATCCAAGTCTTGGCATTTCTACTAGACGGCCCAAACATATGAATCGGTTGGGCTTTGGGTGGTGAACGAGGCCCATGAAATGGGTTGGGTAGTAATTGTGAGTCCAATGTAATAGTAATGGAGTTGGGCTTTGATATTCGAGTATGGACCGGACTGAAATAAGGCCCAAGGAAAAACGTGAGGTTTTTTGGGCTCGGTATGGCAACAAGGCCCAAAGAAAACATGGTGATGAGTTGGGCTCGACTTGAGGCCCAATAAGGTTCCTAGGCCCGATCCAATATTAGTGTATTTTGATTTTTATTTATTTTATTTATTTATAAATTTTTTTATACATATATTAAGTGTTTTTAGAATATTGGGATCGTGGGGAATTTCATTCGGATCACAACGGTATATTTTTGAACGCTCAAGCTGCGTTGATCATGCATATGCCAAATGATATGCAAATGTGATAAGTTAGAAAATTTCATGATGATGAAAACCGTGCTTTATTTCTAATTATAGTTTTAAGTACAATGAAATTTTCCGGGAGCTTACAGCCGCCTACATATTTCTTTCAGCAAGCGTTTGTATTTTTTATTTGGAAATGTTGGGTGAATAATTGCGAGTCATAGGGGAAGCGGATGAAGTTCTTGAGTGTGGCTGCTAGCATTGATGTAAATATGAAACATAAAACCCTAAATATAACTACAGAAGCAAATGTTTATTAATAGGCCCAACTTTTATTTATCATTTGGTTAGTTGGTTGTAACCTTTAAGGCCCAAAATAGTAAAACGAAAATAAATTCTTAGGCAACATATAATCAAACGTCGTATTTTGTAATAGTAAATTTAAATATTCATGATTTGTTAGTTGTGTTTTTTTATTTTGTTTATACAAAGAAATTAAAATTGTGGGTGGGTGAGACCTAAAATAGCATGTTATGAGTGAAGGGGTATTTTGGTGTGTGAGTGTTAAAAATGAAGATGCTGAGGTGACACTGAGATGACACTAAAAAGAGAGAAATGACATGCCACCATACCCCATGCTCTTACTATGATAACAAAATAATGGGTAAAAGTTTGCTATTCTACTCCAACAATAATATAATTAATAAAAGTCAAAAACAAAAGAAATTTTGGATATCGAGTCCCCTTATAAATGTGAAGGTTTCTTGTGTAAGTATATTGCTTTAATATTCATGCTTAAGGGTAAGAACCGAGTTGTGTGATAAATGCATTGAGTATCATTCATAGGTCTCATTGATTGGCACTCTTTTATTGGCGGAATGTAATGCATAAAGAGGAAGATGAATAGGAACCGTTCCACATTTACAACAAAAAAGAATGCAAAGCAAGGATTTGATGAGGAAGATGAATACGAACCATTCACAATTACAACCAAAAAAATTTCAACCTCCTCTTTTAAGTATAAATAGCACAACCAAACGAAACCAAATCACCAAAACACACAAAACCAAAAGTAAAACTAAGTCTATCTAAACAAAACACTCTTAGATCTATCACTGAAACAATAAAAACAATGATATTCATCTCCTCAAATCTTACGGCGAACACAAGAAATTCCCACATACCAAACCGAAAACACAACATCAAATGAAAAAAAAAGACGAAAAAGAAGTGGAAGAATAGACTATGAACATAAGTCATATCAAGCAACACAAACATTCTTTATCCTATTTCTCATCCTCCTCACCATCATTCCAACTCTAAACAAAAAAAAAAAAAAAAAAAAAAAAAAAAAAAAAAAAAAAAAAAATACAAGATCTCAGAATCAGTTCAACTTTGTTTCTAGTCTTTAAAGATTTTTTAGTTAAACTCATATCATCACCGATCTAAAATAAAACAAAACATGCAACATTAACCTTACCCGAGACCTTATACCAAGATTTTAAAGACTAGAACGACAACAGCAGATAATTCGTGTTTTATAGTGATTCGTTTTGGGGCTGAAGTAATCAGGAAGGAGATTCATTGGGTTGTGTTTCGAAATGGATAAAACAAAAGAGACAATGAGTTTAATAAACATTTAATGTGTGTTTTACCAGGGAAGGAAGAAGTTGTATAGTTTTTGCCGCCTACATGTTTCTTTCAACAAGCGTTTGTATTTTTTATTTGGAAATGTTGGGTGAATAATGGCGAGTCATAAGGGAAACGGATGAAGTTCTTGAGTGTGGTTGCAAGCATTGATGTAATATGAAACATAAAACCCTAAATATAACTACATAAGCAAATATTTATTAATAGGCCAAACAATTATTTATCGTTTGGTTAGTTGGTTGTAACCTTTAAGGCCAAATTAGTAAAACGAAAATAAATTCTTAGGCAACATAAACGTCATTTTGTAATAGTTAATTTTATATATTCATGATTTATTAGTTGTGTTTTTTATTTCGAAAGAAAATAAAATTATGGGTGGGTGAGGCCTAAATAGCGTGTTATGAGTGAAGGGTGTTTTGGTGTGCGAGTGTTAAAAATAAGGATGTTGAGGTGGCGCTGAGATGACACTAAAAAGAGAGGAATGTCATGCCACCATACCCCATGTTCTTACTATGAGAAAAAAATATTGGGTAAAAGTTTGCTATTCTACTCCGACAATAATAGAATTATTAAAAGTCAAAAACAAAAGAAATTTTGGAGGTTGACAAACCGAGATATAAGCATGTTGAATATCTATGTATGCGATATTTATTTATTTTCATGTCTCAGTAAAGAATACTAATGTAAAATTATTATTTGTGTGTCCTTTTGTTTAATTGTAATCTAATCCAAAATTACGTTTTTGAGGCATTGTTTAAAGTGAATTTTGTGGTGAGTGGTATAACTTTTTGAATGATACAAGTGTAACAACTTTTATGTTGAGGTCGTTGTATAGTATGAGAAATGAGTGGTGATCGTAGATATGAACAAACATAGAACTAAGAATATCATAATGACACTTCTCAAGCATTATTAAATCAGTTACATTTAATTTTTTTTTAATTAAAAAAATTGACATCTTTTCTAATAAAACCTCACGATCGAGAGCAAAAGGAATTGGATTGGGCTTTTTATCCGATTTGGACTGGCCTTGACGTCAAAATGAATAAATTGGAATTGGGTCATGAAATTTCGATTTGATAATACTAGCTCAATTTTCTTTTCTTTTCTTTTTACATTCGCGAGATTTATTTTTGGTTTTGCGAATTAGATACAACCCGTGTGCATCGGTAAATTGTCTTAACATTATATATACTTTGGTTATTAATGATTTATTAATATATTTAACAAAATCAATTAACTTAAGCTAACAAAAGTACTTTATAAAATTCTAAACACATATGTTCATAAAAAGCGGGCCGAAGAGTTAGGATATCCATAACTTATATACATAATCTTCATCTTTTTAAATAGTTAAATCTGGGGCTTAACACTTAATATTTATGTTAGATAAGGCAACAGTTTTTCCCATGACTAAAAGTTAATGACGAACATTTCGCAAACATCAATTAGATCAAATCAATGTACGACGCACGGGTCTAAATGACTCGTTATTTTAAAGATTGATCTTGAGTGCCTCACAAATTTTTGGAAGTTATTACTCCTTATAGATGTAACGTTTATAACTTTTAATTTGTTGAGCACCCTGACGGTCTGACTTAAACCCAAAGGTAGTAGAATTTTAGTCGTTGACTTAAGCTCAAACACTTGACCCCGATTCAGTAAAACCAAATCAAAGACTAGGTTTCACGTAAACACCATTTGAGTGTCATGCCACTGCTCTCTATATTACGGTCTAAATTTTCTACAAAATCTTTCTCGAAATTGTTAACAATTAAAATTATGCCACGGAGGTGTTCGGTAAAATGTCACAAACACGACGTCTACCTTCTGTTGTTAAGTTTAATCAGTTGTTAAATGATGTTACTAAAATTATGCATTTATCTTCTCTTTATCTTTTAAACAAATGTGTTCACTTGGTGTTCGTGTTGATGATTACACTATGAACATTGTTATCAAGTGTTGTTGTCAATTGTATCGCTCAAAAGCAGGCTTCGTGGTTTTAGTGTGTTGCTTTAAGCGAGCTATTTTACCAAATGTTTTCATTTTTAGTACTAGATGGGACTAAAATTTGACCCTAATGTAGTTTTATTTTTTTTACTATTTTTTTTGATGAAAATTTTGTTCACAAACTATATACCACATATCTCACAAATGTCTTCCGCGAGACTTGAACCACAACCTCTTTATTGGTAGCAAGTGACAACTCACATAACGCTAGACCAACCTTTGGTATTGAACCGAATGCAGTTATTTACTCTGCAATGGTTAAAGGCCTTTGCAAGATACGTTATTATGTAGCAGACGCTGAGCTGCTTAAGTTAAGGTTTTACAGGCTGAAGAACAAAAATGATATGAGCTTAATCAGCATACAAAATACTGCAAGGTTTGAGTAAGCTGGTTTTGGATGTTGATTTTCCCAGAGACGACTTATGATACAGCTAAGGCATCCGCACAGTCTTACAAGCACATAAACCGATCATGTATGAAAGATCATGCTAAGTAGACAAAAAGAACATAAAGAATTAAAGATATCACAGTATCTATCAATATAGCAATATTTGACCACAACAAATATAATTACATACGAATTGTGAATTCATTGTAATGAAATTGTCAAGTGACCAAACACAAGAAGCCAAATCAAAATTTGGTACTGTATCCTACTTTCTACATTTTGTAAGTACACTCGTCATTTCTCCTCCAATATTCACTTTTTCCATCAGTTCATTTGGCACAAGCTTATCAATCAACTCAAGTAGTGTGGCATCTAGCGAACACGATGCAATTTGACGTAAAAACAATGATAGAGTAGAAACATCAAGTGTGTAATGTCTTTCATCCATTTCATGTAAAAGCATCTCTACATCATCATAATGCTTGTTTCTCAGATATCCTTGGAGAAGATTACAGTAAGCAACATTATCCGGCAGGCAACCACTCTCTGCCATTTTATGAAACAACTGTTTTGCATCAGTCAGTTGTCCCTTTTCACAAAACAAATTAATCATGACGGTGTAGGTTCGAACATTAGGCTGCAAACCTTTGTGAGTTAGTTCCTGGAAAAGAACCTTAGCAATATCAGGTTTCCCACACTTTCTTGCACCATCAATGAGGATATTGTACACAATGATATTTGACTTCAGCTTGGAATCACCCGACAACTGAAACATAGATAGGGCCTCTTCCACTTGATGGTTGTAGCAAAGACCCTCCATAAGAATTCGATAAGTGCATTCATCTGGCAATTGACATTTTGCATGCATATCATCAAAAAGTTTGCGAGCATCGCTACAACGCCCAATTGCAAACAATCCTTGTATCATGGTGTTGTAAGTAACTACATCAGGTTCTAGACCTTTTTTAGCAATTTCATGAAACATATACATAGCCTCATCTATCTTCGAACTCTTGCAATATCCATTTAATAAACTGTTATATGTAACAATATCTGGGACAAGACCTCTTAACACCAAGGAATCAAAAACTGTCTTTACTTTGCTCATTTCACCACGCAAACAGTAACCATCTATAAGTGAATTGTATGTCACTATGTTTGGAACAATACCTTTTCTAATCATGATGTCAATAACATTCTCAGCATCTTCAACTTTACCTTCTTTACAAAATGCATCAACTAATATAGTAAAGGTTTTCACATCCGGGGAGATCCCAACATCCAACATTTCTTGCAGCATCTTAGAGGCCTCGTCCCAACGACCTAAGTTACAAAGGCCATCAATCAAACAGCTGTAAGTGATGACATTGGGTGAGATGCCTTTTTGGAAAACCATTTCTTTGAAGAGTTTGAAAGCATCATCAATCATTTTGTCCTTGCAAAGACTATCAATTATGTTGCTATATACAACAACATCAGGTTTGCAACCTCTTTCAACCATTAGCCTAAGCAATTGAATGGCAATAACGTTATTCCCGATCTTACAAAGCCCTTTGATCATTGTGGAGTACATAACCACATCAGGTTCACAAATCTTATCTTTTATCAGTTTCTTGAAGAAAATCTCAGCCTCTAGAATCCTATCTTCTAGAATGAGTCCATCTAGAAACGCACTAAATATGTAGACATCGGGTACAATACACCGCCTAAAACAATAACCTAGGGCCGCAAAGCCATCATTGGTGCGATACAAGTGACAACAACATTTGATGGCAACACTCATTGTAAACTTATCAACAGGAACACGAAGAGCGAACATTTGTTTGAAAAGCTTAAGAGAATGAGAAAAATGCTTCATTTTGGTAAGAGAATGCAACAACTGATTGAAGTAAATAATGGAAGGCAAAGGTCGTCTTTGAGACAATTGATCGAACAGGTTCAAAGCATCATCCAAATTGGCAACTTTTTGATAAATAGATTTAGAATCATGAGTTGAAAAAGAATTGGAATGAATAAAAGAAGCTGAAAATGAGTTGAGAGGACATCTTAAATTAAATTTGATGAAAGCAGATTTTGAGCGAACCATCATCACCTTGGTAGCCATCTCAAACTGAAGAGCGATGTTTGTTTGTTTGTTTGGCTTGGTAAAGAATCAAAAGGTTAACTGGGAAACAATGTTTTGAAACCCGGGTTTGTGATCGACCCGGCCAAGTCACCGGGTCAACCGGTTCGACCGCCGGGTCAACCCGGTTAGACCCGGTTTTACGCATATGTCCAAACATCCATTTCTAATTGTCCAAACATAATGTCCAAACACTACTTTTGTCCAAACATAATGTTCTAAACAACTATAAATCTGCATACCTGCAAATCTGCATACGCATACCTGCATAATGTTCTAAAAAGTTTTAAAAAAATGTTAAAAACTAAACCCGGCCGGGTTTTGAAACCCGGGTCACTTAAAACCCGGCGGGTCTAAACGGTTGACCCGTTTTTTAAAACCCGGGTTTTTTTGAACCGTTTTTTTTGTCCGGAACCGGGCCAACCGGTTAACCCGGCCGGGTCGACCCGGGTTTCAAAACATTGCTGGGAAATGAAAGAGTCAAAACATCTTTTATTTGTGTTCCACCAAACCCAAAACCTTTCACTTTTAGTTTTAGGGTGTGTTCGGTATCTCACTATCGGAATGAAACTATCACTATGAAACTTATTAGAGATGTTTGTTTTATGGGCCCAGTAATGAAATAGGTATATGATAGTCATAGATTCATTACACACTAATTTGGTGTCTATAAAATCCATTTCCGCGGCGCCTCTCTTTTCCATTACAAAATTCAAATATTTATACACTTTTTCATTCCATACTTTTATGAACCAAACATAAGCAATCGTAATGATACGCTTTTTCATATACATTATCATTCTACCCATACTAAATCCGATACCCATTGTGATTTCTAGCAATAAACCAAACGGCCCCAAACTATCTCACTGTTTTGTATTTTTTCCAAAAAAAAGTAAACAAATTGATATAATAATAATAATAATAATAATAATAATAATAATAATAATAATAATAATAACAAAAAAAAAAACAAATCAAGTGGTTGTATGTAGGGGTGTTATTCGGGTTGACCCGGTCGGGTTCGGGTCAACTCGGGTCAAATCGGGTCAAGCATTAAAAAAACATACCCGAACCCGACCTTGTTTAGAACTCGGGTCAGCTCGGGTCGGGTCAAGTCGGGTCAAGCATTAAAAAAACATACCCGAACCCGACCTTGTTTAGAACTCGGGTCAGCTCGGGTCGGGTCAATTCGGGTTCGGGGTCAACTCGGGTCGGGTCAATTCGGGTTTGGGGTCAACCCGAGTTTTTTACATTGTAAAAGTGTTGTTGAGCCGGGTTAGTCGGGTTCGGGTCGGGTCAAGGCTAAAAATATATACCCGAACCAGACCTTGTTTAGAACTCGGGTCAATTCGGGTTGACCCGATTGACCCGAATATAATTTTGAACCCGATTGACCTGACCCAAATTGACTCGGGTCGGGTCAGCCCGAATGACACCCCTAGTTGTATGCATGGTTTTTTTAACTCATAACCGAGATCGAACCAGTTTTTTACTTGGTTCTCGGTTTTTTCTGCTCAGAACCGGTATTTTCTGATTCAACCTGTCGGACTGGCTTGATCAATTTCTTGTTCGCTCCGATTTTCAAAACACTGGTGGTACGTGTAATTCTATTTAAGCTAGTCAATATTTGATTTGATTTTTTTTTCTCTCTTTTCATATCTTTACTTTGGTCTAGAGCTTTTAATTTGTACATTGTTTGCGTAAAAGTTATTTTGAATGAAGTAAGATGTGAAGGATACCCGGTGATAGCTCGTGTAAAAGAGTGTGCAAAATATGAGTAAGAATGAAGTGAGATGTTTTCTTAAGTCAAGTATTATATTATAGTTTGCAATAATTAAAGTGTTAAAACGTAAAAGTTGAACTAAACTATGACATGTTTTCTTGGTGGCTACATATGCAAAATAACAATGGAAAACACAATGGTAGAGTAGAAGAAATCAAATCCAGGTTAGTGAAGTTAATTGTGAAACTTGATAATTATAATAGCCTTTTAAAAGAAAGAAAAATAAGAAAGGAACAACAAAAGGAAAAGTAAAAGAAATTGATGTTCTTGAGTTAAAGGAAAAAAATTGATGATCACAGAGCGCATGACAGAAACTATATCGGTCTTCTCTATGAAGTCCTTGATTCCAAACAACCATTTCAGTTGCTCGAGTGCAATAGTAACTGCAGCTCCTCCCATGAACACGACAGTAGCAGCTCGACTACAATAGTAAATACAACATGTCACTATCAAAACCAAACATCTTTTTTTAAAACCTAATAAAAATCCAATCTTGCTCCTACCCTGTCCATAAAATCAAAAATATTTAAAACAAACACTACAGATAATTCCAAAATGCTCATTTATACGCAAAACCAAACAGCCTTTAATTAAATCGTTACAAGGGGTTGTTTGAGATTGCTTATTAGACCAACTTGTAATATTGGATCTTGATTTTGCATTCAACAACCCTTAATTTTCGATTTCGATTAGCAATTCCAGACAACCAGATAACCCCTTTATAAGCGGTTACAAATATGCAATCCCAAAAGAACATCTTTATTGTCATCAAAAAACAAAGTGTTTAGGTAGTAAAATAGCAACGTACTTTTTCAAATATACCGTTTTGATAGGTGTACTATTTATTGTTCCACTTAATGTTGTGTACTTTCATTTTTTTGTTCCATTTTGCACATTTTGATGACGTGTCACATTATAAATGAGATACGTGTTAAACTTTCAGCTGTGACACGTCATCGAAATGTGCAAAATGGAACAAAACATTAAAGTACACAACATTAAGTAGAACAATAAATAGTACACGTACCAAAACGGTATATTTGAAAAAGTACGTTGCTATTTTATGACCTAAACCTAAAAACAAAATACATGAACACTGTCATCATCCAGGTTAAAAAATGTAAGCGAGACAAATAATTATCAAAATAAAATTAATAACCTGTAATTGATAGTACCACGAATCATGCACCAATTAGGTCGCTGGAATCATTTCCCGAAAATAATAGACCCACCTATTCCACCCGAACACACTTCCTTTTAATCCTCAAAACGAAATACGGATATGTGTTTATATGGGATAAAAAACAACTTTTTTTTTGTTAATTTATTTATCATCATCAGATCTTGATTTATGTTTTTCTTAATCAGATCTTGATATAAGGTTGAATGATTTTGTTTTAGGTGTTTTGTTAACCGGATATTTGTTTGAAAGGAGAATTCATTGTAGGCCGTTAGATTTGAGGAAATGCCATGTGTGATTTTTTAAAGGATTTTGAGAAGAGATTATGGGCCTGTTTGGCAGGGGCTTTTAAAGGAGCTATTAGCTTTTTGTTACAAAATAATCTCCTATAAACTAAGTAGATTCGTTTGGATGCATTAGCTACAAACTTTTATTTCAAACAAATAGTTTCAAAATGAAAAGTTGATTCATGAAGCTTTTAAATGTCAATGAGCTTTTAAAACTTTAAATTACTAATGTACCCTCCAAACATTTATTTACAATTATAGATTTGTCCTTTCATGTCATTTTACATCTAATAATTATATTTAACATGTAATTTACCAAACAATGTTATTAAAAAAAGATACAGCTTGTAGCTCATGTTAACACCTTTGCAGTTTACAGCTTAGGGCAAATGACAAAAAAATGCATCGAACTTGACACTTTATGTGATTGTGTGTAGCCAACTATTTTTTTTCTTATTGTATGTACTGAACTTTCAAATTTCGATCATTATGTGCATTTTGTGACTATTCTGCCATGTAAAATGACCATTTTACCCTTCAAATTTTGATAAAATTAAGGGTAAAATGGTCACAAAATACACACAATAATTGAATTTTGAAAGTTCAGTACGCACAATAAGAAAAAAAATAGTTGGCTACACACAATCATAGAAAGTGTCAAGTTCGATGTATTTTTTTGTCATTTGCCCTACAGCTTATAGCTAGTTTTGCCAAACATACCCTATGTTGGAACACTTTAGTTTTATATAGATAGAGTAAACTACATCGTTCGTCCTTGTGGTTTGCGTTGACCGACGAGTTTCGTCATTTGACCCAAAAAAATGCACCATCCATCCTTAAATGCAAAACGTTATGCGTCGTTGGTCTTTCATTTTAACGGCCCTTGTTAACGGCTGTTAAGTTACTCCATTTGTTACCCAAATGAGGGTATATTGGTAAATTTACTATATTTTTTTCTTTTCTTTTTAAACACAAAAAAATAAAGAGACCTGTCACCACCAATCATTTATACTTGTTTATTTCCATCAATCACAACCATACCAACACCAACTGGCAACTACCCACCGGCCACCACCAATCCAAACATTTTTTTTCTTTCCATCTTCATCTTCTCCATCACTAGCCACCACATGCTACTTCTAGTTATCACATTCTTTAAACCAACAAACAACTTCCAATCATCACCAAATACAATACTCATCCCAAATTCCAATTTTCATCCCCATCCTCATACATAAAAACATATAATGAATCAAACCGAATCAATACCCTCAAAATCACCTCAAAAACCACTAACCACTTTCTTCAAAAGCCAAAATTTATTCACTGAAAAGATACCAAAATTTGGAAATTTACGTTTGGCATAAAACATCTAAAATAAACATAACACAGTTGGTATAAACCCAAAAATGTATCACCTCAAATTAAAGAAAAGAAACATAACATCACAATTGATAGCACAATTGATAAACATAACACGGTTGAATAAACATCTAAAATAAAGATATAAAATTATAAACCCGAAATATTTTCAACCCCAAAAACAACTCAAATCAAATCGTTACCACTACCGAAGAAAACAACACCCACATCCGTGCCACCCATTGCCTCCTTTGCCACCAGACGTCGTCGTCTCCACCACCACCAAGGATTGGTGGCTTTGATTTTTTTTTATTGGTGGGTTGAAGATTAAGGTTATTGATTTTAAGGTTTTTGATTCTAGGGGAATTCAAGGTTTTCAAGCTATTGATTTCATGGATTTGTGATTTTTGGATTTCGGATCTTAGGATAACAAAAGTCATAAAGTTATTTATTTATTTATTTATTTATATATTTATTTAATTGATAATATCCAAGGATTGGTGGGTTTTTTTTAAGCTTTGGATTTTCTGATTTGGATTTAAATTTTTTTTCAGGATTTGGTATTTGTTAATTTTTGAAGAAGTCAATATTTTGAAATCTTGGAATGAGATGATAATGGTGATCGGTGAATATGAGTAATAGAATCAGTAAAAAAAAAGAAAAGAAAGATTCATATCTGTGTGATTTCGAGATTTAATTTTGTAATGGCAGTGGGTGAAGCTTGGTAGATGATGGAGTTGCTTGTTATTGGTGGGCCCACAATAAGTCATAAATATTAAATAAAATCATTGTACTCTTATGTGATAAAAGACGAAAATACCCTCACGTGTGATGACTTAACGACAGTTAATGAAGACCGTTAAAGGGAGGGACCAACGGTAAATAACGTTTCGTATTTAAGGATGGGTGGTGCATTTTTTTCGGTCAAAGGACGAAACTCGTCGGTCAACGCAAACCACAAGGATGAACTATGTAGTTTACTCTAGATAGTATATACTATTCGTCGTGTTATATGAAAATATCCGACTAGTATGTTAACGGGTGGAAGCTAAAGATACGCAACATATTTTTCAAATAAACAAGTATACGCAATATACTTTGTAAATTATCAAAGATACGCAATATATTTTCAAATAATCTTCGATCTAGCTAATATGACCGGTTGACAGCAGGTTACCAGCTCACCCTTAATTAAAAGGTACACCGTTGGTCCCCCAAACTGGTCCAAATTCGTGCAGTTAGTCATATTTTGATAGCGCTCGTTAAAATTTAAAAAAAAACTTTTAAATTTTTTTCTTAAAATATACTTAAAATATATATTTTTTAATTTATAATTAAAAAAAATAGATAAATTTTATATACACTTTTTTTACATGAATATTTTAATCTGGTATCTATACACTTTTTTTTACGTTTTTTTTTTCTTTTTTAAAAAAAAAAATCGGAAAAAACTTTTTGTAAATTCAGATTAAAAAAATGTAATTTTTTTAAATCGGAAAAAACTTTTTTAAAAATCAGATTTAAAAAAAAGATAAAGAAAAAACGTGATTTTTTTTTAAATCGGAGAAAACTTTTTTAAAAAGCATTAAAAAAAAAAAAAAGCGTTATTTTTTTAGTCGGAAAAAAACTTTTTTGAAAATAAGATTTAAAAAAAAAATCGTAAAAGAAAGTGTATAAAAAAATTTATCCATTTTCTTTTAAATTATAAATTAAGAAAAATATTTTAAGAAACAAAATTTTAGAGTTATTTTATTTATTTATTTTTTATTAAAAAATAAATAAATAAATAAATCAAAATAGGACTAATTACGCGAATTTGGTCCAGTTTGGGTGACCAACGGTGTAACTTTTAATCAAGTGTGACTGGGTAACATGCTTTTAACCGGTCATATTAGCTAGATCGAAGATTATTTAAAAGTATATTGCGTATCTTTGACAATTTACAAAGTATATTGCGTAAACCTATTAATTTGAAAAACTACATTGCGTATATTTAACATTCACCTATGTTAACAAGCGCAACTAATAATAGTAGTTAGACCCAAGACCAGGTCCACGTACATACAGCCCATTAGGAATGCAAGATCCATGAACGAATTGAACCCCTCGTGTTACCAAACTGAACTGGTTGAACCAGTTGACTAGTAACATATAAAAATACAACAAATGAATCGTTAACTATAATTGACCCCGATTCAACATAACAAATGTTACTAGTCTCTAAAAAAGATCTCTTGGTTTATGTTGAATTCTAGGGATGTGCATGGTTCGGTTTGGGTCGGTTTTTGGCTAAAACCGAAATCGAATCACAATGTTCGGTTTTTGTAGAACCCAAAATCGAAACCATTCGATTTTTGGCGGTTCGGTTTTTTCGGTTTGTTATCGGTTTCGGTTTGTTTTTCGGTTTCTAACCGTTAATATTTCCGTATGGCCAAATTATACCAACAAACTTGTTTTATGTTTCAATATAAGCATAATAATGATTTTTGCATAATTCTACAATCACAAAAATATAAATGAGACATACACATACAAGTGAACAAACACGTAGTATAATTATTATCAAATACTTATTGATATATCCACACAAAACACGCGACACGACAAACACACACATAAATATAAATATAAATGTTAAGATAAATATATTAAAAATCCAATCACAAAATAAATATAAATTTATAAATTTGTTTTATTTAGTTATTTAATCATATTATATTAATTATATATTATTATCAACAAAACCGGTTCGGTTCATTCGGTTTTTGCGGTCTGGTTTTTGGACAAAAACCGAAACATATTTTTCGGTTTCTGAAAAAATAAAAACCGAACCATCGGTTTTTAGTTTCGGTCGGTTTTTTCGGTTTGGTTTTTTCGGTTTTCGGTTCGGTTTCGGTTTTTTCGGTTTGTTTTGCTCACCCATATTGAATTCTATGTGTTGTCTTAGGTTTTTATTAATAAAATATGTCATTTCTAATCTCTTTCAAAATGTTGGCTAGCTCTCCGTGATATCTATTTACTCTTTCTCTCATTAAAGATATGAAAAGTCATTCACCACAACCGATGCAATGGTTTGATCTCGGAGTAACTGACATGTATTATGATTAATATTAAGTTTTATAACCACCTGGGCGTTGCACCGAGATTATAAATTCATAAATATGTAGTCATTCGTGTTATCCGCATTTTAGCTCCAGCAAGATGCCAAGATGTTCAGGATGCCTTTGCTTCTACATCGTTAGCAAGCTTGGTTTAATGTATCCTGCATCATGTCCTTTCTGGATGATACTAATCCTGGATTCTCGTCATTGCCAAGAAAAACAGACCGAGAAAATGCATGAGAACACAATAAACCCTATTTGAATAGAGAACAAACATTGATCATTACAATTTTACAGTTACCAAACGGCGTTATCCACCGGTAGAGTAAGCTGAACTGTGAATCATAGTTATGGAATCAACATTGCCAACTCTGAAGCCGGAATTGTTACTTACCACTGAATAATTGACTAGTTGCAGGTGCTAATACAACTTTCAGTAGGCTTATAAAGAGGAGCAATTTGGACAAGCTGATGAGCAGTTCCCGTGCAGAATGTGAGTGCAAAGCTGTATGGATTGGAAGTTTTGCTTTATCTAGTTTTGGATTTGATGATTTTACAAAAGGCTCAGATAAAGCTGTGACATCCACACAATCAATAAGTCTTACAAGCACATGAAAAATCATGTCTATTTAGGCAAATAGAACATAAAGAAGATGTCACCGTATCTATCAATTTAGCAATGTATCATTTGATCACAACATAAAAATAATTACCTACAAACTGTGAACTCGTTAAAATGAAATTGTCATAAGACCAAACACATTTAGCCCAAATCAATGTTTGGTACTGTTTCCTAATTTCTACATTTGGCAAGTACACTCTTCATTTCCCCTCCAATATTCACTTTTTCCATCAATTCATTTGGCACAAGCTTACCAATCAACTCAAGTAACGTGGCATCTAGCGAACCCGATGCAATTTGATGTAAAAACAATGATAGAGTAGAAACATCAAGTGTGTAATGTTTTTCATCCATTTCATATAAAATCATCTCTACATCATCATAATGCTTGTTTCTTAGATATCCTTGGAGAAGATTACAGTAAGCAACATTATCCGGCGGGCAACCACTCCCTGTCATTTTAAGAAACAACTGTTTTGCATCACACAGTTGTCCCTTCTCACAATAGACATTAATCATGATGGTGTAGGTTCGAACATTAGGCTGCAAACCTTTGAGAGTTAGTTCCTGGAAAAGAACCTTAGCAATATCAGGTTTCCCACACTTTCTTGCACCATCAATGAGGATATTGTACACACTGATATTTGACTTCAGCTTGGAATCACCCAACAACTGAAACATAGATAGGGCCTCTTCCACTTGATGGTTGTAGCAAAGACCCTCCATAAGAATTTGATAAGTGCATTCATTTAGTAATTGACATTTTGCATGCATGTCATCAAAAAGTTTGCGAGCATCGCTACAACGCCCAATTGCAAACAATCCTTGTATCATGGTGCTGTAAGTAACTACATCAGGTTCTAGACCTCTTTTAGCAATTTCATGAAACATATACATAGCCTCATCTATCTTCAAACTTTTGCAATATCCATTCAATAAACTGTTACATGTAAAAATATCTGGGACAAGACCTCTTAAAACCAATGAATCAAAAGTTGTCTTTGCCTTGGTCATTTCGCCTCGCAAACAGTAGCCATCTATAAGTGAATTGTATGTCACTATGTTAGGAACAATACCTCTTTCAAGCATTATGTTGATGACATCCTCAGCTTCTTCTACTTTTCCTTCTTTACCATATGCATCAACTAATATACTAAAGGTTTGCACATTTGGAGAGATCCCAACATCCAGCATTTCTTGAAGCATCCTAGAGGCCTCATCCCAACGACCTAAGTTACAAAGACCATCAATCAAACAGCTGTAAGTGATGACATTGGGTGAAATGCCTTTTTGGAAGATCATTTCTTTGAAGAGTTTGAAAGCATCATCAATCATTTTGTCCTTGCAAAGACTATCAATGATGGTGCTGTATGTAACAACATTAGGTGTACAACCTCTTTCTTTCATTAGCCTAAGCAATTGAATGGCAATAACGTTATTCCCAATCTTACAAAGCCCTTTTATCATGGTGTTGTAAGTGACAACACTGGGTTCACAAAGTTTCTGTTTAATAAGCTTCTTGAAGAAAATCTCAGCCTCACGAATCCTATCTTCATGGACCAGTCCATCTAGAAGCGCATTAAATATAAACACATGTGGTACAATACCTCGCCTAAAACAAAAACCTAGGACGGAAAAACCGTCATTGGTGCGATACAACTGACAACAACACTTGATGGCAATACTCATCGAGTATTCATTAAGAGGAACACCAAGGGCGCACATTTGATTGAAAAGATGAAGTGAATGAGAAAAATGTTTCATTTTGGTAAGAGATTGCAACAACTGAGTAAATTTAACAACAGAAGGCAGAGGGCGTCTTTGAGACATTTGATCGAACAGGTTCAAGGCATCATCTAAGTTGGCAACTTTTTGAACAGACCGGGACTTATTATTTAGTGGCCGGAACTCAGACGCGCCGCCACGCGCCACTGTTCACGTGGCCGGAAATTTATTTTTTCCTGCGATATTAAGCATTTTTAGCTCGGCTCCATTTTTATTTTCGTGTTATTAATTCCTGCATATCCGGAGCTGACTAACCCACCTTTTCCGGTGAGTTTCCGGCATATTTTTTGTATTTTCTGCTTTGTGTGCTCTTTTTCAGGTTGTCGGGTTCCGAGGGACTCACCATCCGACGAGTGTCCTTCTTGTGACGGGAATCACCTTTCTGCCGCCGTCGGTCGCCTCCGGCCGCCGCCACTGCTGACTGGTTTTTTTTCCGGCAGCAGCAGAGTATAGTTATCTTATCCTTCTCCTTGTACTATTTTCTGTATTGTGCCCCTTTTGTGCCCTTTTGCCTTTGCATTTAGTTTGCTTTGGGTCTTTTTTTTTTTTTTTTTTTTTAGAGTCGGTTTGTTCCTAGGGCTGGTAGTCGCCTCGTTTGTAGTTTGTTGGCGCTAGGATAGACTCTGCGGTTGATGATGGTTACCTGAGGTCATGTCTCGCCGGATTGGGAGGGGTAGTTGGGGTTGGCGGTGTAAGGGGTATAGGCGGGGTAGGTGGAGTAGGAGGGGTTAACGGGGTAGGCGAGGTAGATGGAGTAGGCGGGGTTGACGGGCCTAGGGTGAGTAGGGGGGGGTGCTAGGGTTGCTTTCCCACGTAGGATCAGGGTAGGTTCTTGGAATGTTGGGTCTTTGACCGGTAAGTTTTTTGAGCTTGTTGATGCGTTGAGGAGACATAAGGTAGACATTGCGTGTTTCCAGGAGACTAAATGGAAGGGCTCTAGCTCGAGGGAGGGTAACGGGTTCAAGCTTTGGTACTCGGGCTCTAAGATCGCGAGAAACGGAGTGGGAGTTATTTTGGCTGCGGGCCTCAAGGATAATGTGGTGCAAGTAATACGGAGGAGCGATAGGATCATGGCGATTACTTTGGTTATTGAAGGGGAGACCGTTAACGTAATATGCGCTTATGCACCACAGGTGGGCCGAAGTGAAGTAGAGAAGAAGAGCTTCTGGGACTCGCTTGATGATCTTGTTAGAGAGTTCCCGTCAGACCAGCGTATGATTTTAGGAGGGGATTTGAACGGCCATATTGGAGCGGCGATGGATGGTTACGCGAGGGTCCATGGAGGTTTTGGCTTTGGAGAAAGGAACGAAGAGGGTTGTAGGATTTTAGACTTTGCTACGGCTCACGACTTGGTGGTAGTGAACTCCTTCTTCAAGAAGAGAGATGTTTACTTGATCACCTTCCAGAGTGGGGGTCACAACACCCAGATTGACTACTTGTTGGTTCGAAGAAGTGATCTCAGAGCATGTAGGGACTGTAGAGTTTTCCCAAGAGAGACATGCTCATCCCAACACAATTTGTTAGTGATGGATGCTCATTTTGAGAGGAAGCACCCAGGGAGAGTAGCGGCTAGGGCACCGAGGATACTTTGGAAGAATTTGTACGGTGAGGCGGCTGAGACGTTTAGAGCGAAAGTAGCAGAGGGTCTTTCTACGCGGTCGGAAGACTTGTCTGCTAGTGACGCGGATCGGATGTGGAACTCGCTTGCCGACATCATTAAGGACGCAGCAAAGGATTCCCTTGGTGTGACTAGCGGGGCAGTGAGGGCCCAACCAACCAAGAGGGAATCGTGGTGGTTTTTCGAGGAAGTGCAATCCAAAGTTGCTGCGAAACAATCTAGGTTCAGGGAGCTACTGTCGTGCAGAGAAGGCCACCAAGATGACATTTCCGTCGCAGAGGAGAGGTATAGAGTAGCTAAAAGAGAAGCAAAAAAGGCAGTAGCTCAAGCGAAGGACAAGGCGTACGAAGTTTTGTACAAGAAATTGGACTCGAAAGAGGGGGCTAACGATATATTTAGGATTGCTAAAGCTCGAGAGAGAAGAAGGAGGGATTTAGGAAACGTTAAATACATCAAAGATGAAGGGGGTCGGACCATTGTAAACGAAGAGGCTATTAGGAAAAGATGGGGATAGTATTTCGCCTCTCTTTTCAGCGTAGGTACTTCTGAAGGGAGCGTAGGTACTATTCGAGGATTAACCAACCAGAAGTGAAGGTTGCTCTACAGAAGATGGGAAGTAACAAAGCAGTAGGACCGGACCAAATCCCAGTTGAAGCTTGGAGGTGTATGGGCGAGGAGGGGGTAGCTTGGCTGACCTGCCTCTTCAACAAGATCTTCTCCGGTGCTAATATGCCAGAAGAATGGAGACTCAGTGAAGTCATCCCCATTTACAAGAACAAAGGGGATGTGCAGGTGTGTAGCAACTATAGGGGCATCAAGCTTCTTAGCCACACCATGAAGCTTTGGGAGAGAGTTGTTGAGAGGAGGTTGAGAAGGGAGACGAGGGTGTCTGAGAACCAATTTGGCTTTATGCCAGGAAGGTCTACGATTGAGGCTATTCACCTTCTTAGAAGTCTCATGGAGAAGTACAGAGAAAGACAGAAGGACCTACATATGGCGTTCCTTGACCTTGAAAAGGCGTATGATAGTGTCCCACGCGAGTTGATTTGGAGAACGCTGATTGATAAGGGTACACCAAGGAGATTTATAAGAATTATTAAGGATATGTATGAGGGGGCTAGGACCCGTGTTTGGTCCACCGTGGGGGTTTCAGAGTTTTTCCCGGTGGAGGTCGGGCTACACCAGGGATCTGCCATTAGCCCTTATCTCTTCACCTTGATCCTAGATGATTTATCTCTAGGGATCCAAGAGGGCATCCCGTGGAGCATGATTTTTGCTGACGATATTGTGTTAGTAGAAGAATCAGCGGAAGGATTAAACCACAGACTTGAACAATGGAGGGAGGCTATTGAAAACAACGGCCTTCGTGTGAGTAGAGAGAAGTCTGAACACTTGAGATGCGACTTTGGGAGGATCGACCCAAACCATCACGAAGATATTCGTATTGGTGACCAGATCCTGCCACCCAAGGAGTCCTTTAAATATCTGGGATCGATGATTCACAAATCAGGGAAGATAGACGAGGACGTGTCTCATCGGATCAGAGCTGGTTGGGCGAGATGGAGAGCGGCGTCTGGAGTACTTTGTGACAGGAACATCCCCTTTAAGCTTAAGGGAAAATTTTATAAGGTGGCGATTCGACCGGCTATGATGTACGGGTCTGAGTGTTGGCCAATCACCAAAGCACTTGCTAACCGGGTTGAGGTGGCAGAACTGAGAATGCTAAGATGGACTTGTGGCAAAACATTGTTGGACATGATTCCGAATGGAGTTTTCAGGGCAAAACTGGAGGTCGAGAATATTATTCCGAAGATGAGAGAAGGAAGGTTGAGGTGGTTCGGGCATGTCAGGAGAAGGTCACAAACAGCACCAGTTAGAAGAGTCGAAGCGCTCCATGTAGATGGCGTGAGAAGAAGGGGTAGACCCAAACTCAGGTGGGAAGATAGAATTAAGCTCGACTTGAAGGAGCTTCTCTTGTCCGAGGACATGATCTCAGATAGGAAGGCGTGGAGAGATAGAATTAGGATCTGCTGGTAGTCCAGGCTTGTTGGTTAGGCTAGGAGCTCTGTGGTTTTTGTCTTCTATAGGAGTTAGGCTGTCGGCGTCTCTTTGTTGCCCTGCCCATGCTTTTTGTTTTTGGTTGCCTCGTCTTTGCTCTGCCGTAGATTTAGGCTCGGTGCGTTGTTTTCTTTGTTTATGTGTTGCCCCTTTACTTGCCTGTTTCCCTTGCCTCCTGCATGTTTTGTTTTGGTGCCCCGGTGCGTTGCTTTGCTTTGCTCTGTGTTTGTCCTTAGGTTTGTCTGCTGTTTGTGCCTTGGTTCCTTTTGTTTGTCATTTGCTTTTGTGCCTTTTGCTTGGTACTTTCTTCGGGTCTCTTGTTTTTGTATCTGCTTTGTTGGGCTTGTTTGCGCGCTTTGTTTGTTTTGCCTGCTATCTTTTACCTTTTCATGCATGTTGTTTACTGCCTTTTGCTCTCACCTCTCTTTTCTCTTTTCTCACCCGCACACCTGCACTTGCCGGAGGTCTCGTTTGGAAGCAGTCTCTCTACTCTCGGGTCTATCCTGGGATTAGGGGTACGATCTGTCTACATTATACCTCCCCCATACCCTGCCCCGGCGGGATTGGGTTCGTTGTTGTTGTTGTTGTTGTAGACTTAGAATCACGAGTTGAAAAAGAATTGGAATGAATAAAAGAAGCTGAAAATGAGTTGAGAGAACCTCTTAAATTAAATTTGAAGAAAGCAGATTTTGAGCGAATCATCATCATCATCTTGGTCGCCATCTCCCACAGAAGACTGATGTTTGTTTGTTTGGCTTGGTAAAGAATCAAAAGGTTGAAATGAAAGAGTCAACGAGTCGAAGCATGTTTTATTTGTGTCCCACCAAACCCAAAAGCTTTTACTTTTAGTTTTAGTATGTACATGGGAAAAGTCCTGTGAATTGAATAAACATTGAAGCTAATAATGGAGAGAAATTTGTCTCACGTGTCCAAATTATATGAACGGGACTACATTTTACATTCTACATTTATATGTGATGTACGTAAGTGCCAGCTAGGGATCGGATTGGTAAACAACTCGAACGAATTGAATTGGGCTTTTTATCTGATTTGGACTGGCCTTGATGTCAAAATGAATAAATTGGAATTGGGTCATGAAATTTCGATTTGATAATACTAGCTCAATTTTCTTTTCTTTTCTTTTTACATTCGCGAGATTTATTTTTGGTTTTTCGAATTAGATACAACCCGTGTGCATCGGTAAACTGTCTTAACATTATATATACTTTGGTTATTAATGATTTATTAATATGTTTAACAAAATCAATTAACTTAAGCTAACAAAAGTACTTTATAAAATTCTAAACACATATGTTCATAAAAAGCGGGCCGAAGAGTTAGGATATCCATAACTTATATACATAATCTTCATCTTTTTAATTAGTTAACCTAGGGCTTAACACTTAATAATTATGTTAGATAAAGCAACAGTTTTGCCCATGACTAAACATTAATGACGAACATTTCGCAAACATCAATTAGATCAAATCAATGTGTGACGCACGGGTCTGAATGACTCGTTATTTTAAAGATTGATCTTGAGTGCCTCACAAATTGTTGGAAGTTTTTACTCCTTATAGATGTAACGTTTATAACTTTTAATTTGTTGAGCACCCTGACGGTCTGACTTAAACCCAAAGGTAGTAGAATTTTAGTCGTTGACTTAAGCTCAAACACTTGACCCCGATTCAGTAAAACCAAATCAAAGACTAGGTTTCACGTAAACACCATTTGAGTGTCATGCCACTGCTCTCTATATTACGGTCTAAATTTTTTACAAAATCTTTCTCGGAATTGTTAACAATTAAAATTATGCCACGGAGGTCTTCGATAAAATGTCACAAACACGACCTCTACCTTCTCTTGTTAAGTTTAATCAGTTGTTAAATGATGTTACTAAAATTAAGCATTTATCTTCTCTTTATCTTTTACACAAATGTGTTTACTTGGTGTTCGTGTTGATGATTACACTATGAACATTATTATCAAGTGTTGTTGTCAATTGTATCGCTCAAAAGCAAGTTTCATGGTTTTAGTGTGTTGCTTTAAGCGAGCTATTCATTCTACCAAATGTTTTCATTTTTAGTACTCTTATAAGTGGACTAGTTTTAGAAGATAGGACTAAATTTTGACCCTAATGTAGTTTTATTTTTTTTACTATTTTTTTTGATGAAATTTTTGTTCACACACTATATGCCACATATCTCACAAATGTTTTCCACGAGACTTGAACCACAACCTCTTTATTGGTGGCAAGTGGCAACTCACATAACACTAGACCAAATACCTTTGGTATTGAACCGAATGCAGTTATTTACTCTACAATGGTTAAAGGCCTTTGCAAGATACGTTATTATGTAGCAGACGCTGAGCTGCTTAAGTTTAGGTTGTACGGGCTGAAGAACAAAAATGATATGAGCTTAATCAGCACACAAATTACTGCAAGGTTTGAGTAAGCTGGTTTTGGATGCTGATTTTCCCAGAGACGACTTACGATACAGCTAAGGCATCCGCACAGTCTAAGTTTTACAAGCACATAAACTAATCATGTATGAAAAATCATGCTAAGTAGACAAAAAGAACATAAAGAAGATGTCACAGTATCTATCAATATAGCAATATATCATTTGACCACAACATAAAAATAATTACCTAGAAACTGTGAACTTGTTAAAATGAAATAGTCATAAGACCAAACACATTTAGCCCAAATCAATGTTTGGTACTGTTTCCTAATTTCTACATTTGGCAAGTACACTCTTCATTTCCCCTCCAATATTCACTTTTTCCATCAATTCATTTGGCACAAGCTTACCAATCAACTCAAGTAACGTGGCATCTAGCGAACCCGATGCAATTTGACGTAAAAACAATGATAGAGTAGAAACATCAAGTGTGTAACGGCTTTCATCCATTTCATATAAAAGCATCTCTACATCATCATAATGCTTGTTTCTTAGATATCCTTGGAGAAGATTACAGTAAGCAACATTATCTGACGGGCAACCACTCCCTGTCATTTTAAGAAACAACTGTTTTGCATCACTCAATTGTCCCTGCTCACAAAACACATTAATCATAACGGTATAGGTTCGAACATTAGGCTGCAAACTCTTATGAGTTAGATCTTGGAAAAGAACCTTAGCAATATCAAGTTTCCCGCACTTTCTTGCGCCATCAATGAGGATATTGTACACAATGATATTTGACTTCAGCTTGGAATCACCCGACAACTGAAATATAGATAGGGCCTCTTCCACTTGATGGTTGTAGCAAAGACCCTCGATAAGAATTTGATAAGTGCATTCATTTGGTAATTGACATTTTGCATGCATATCATCAAAAAGTTTGCGAGCATCACCACAACGGCCAACTGTGAACAACCCTTGTATCATGGTGTTGTAAGTGATTGCATTGGGTTTTAAACCTTTTTCATCCATTTCATGAAATAGAAGCATGGCCATGTCTATCATCAATTTCTTGCAATACCCATTTAATAAACTGTTATAATTAACAACATTAGGAACAATATCTTTAGAACAATGAATCAAAAATTGTCTTTGCCTTGGTCATTTCACCAAGCAGACAGTAACCATCTATAAGTGTGCTGTATGTCACTATGTCGGGAACAATACCTCTTTCAAGCATTATGTTGATGACGTTCTCAGCTTTTTCTACTTTACATTCTTTACAAAATGCATCAACTAATATAGTAAAGGTTTGCACATTTGGAGAGATCCCAACATCTAACATTTCTTGTAGCATCTTAGAGGCCTCATCCCAACAACCTAAGTTACAAAGGCCATCAATCAAACAGTTGTAAGTGATGACATTGGGTGAGATGCCTTAATGGAAAACCATTTCTTTGAAGAGTTTGAAAGCATCATCAATCATTTTGTCCTTGCAAAGACTATCAATGATGTTGCTGTATGTAACAACATCAGGTGTACAGCCTCTTTCAACCATTAGCCTAAGCAATTGAATGGCAATAACATTATTCCCGATGTTACAAAGCCCTTTGATCATTATGGAGTACATAACCACATCAGGTTCACAAATCTTATCTTTTATCAGTTTCTTGAAGAAAATCTCAGCCTCGAGAATCATATCTTCTAGAATGAGTCCATCTAGAAGCGCACTAAATATGTAGACGTCGGGTAGAATACACCGCCTAAAACAATAACCTAGGGCCGCAAAGCCATCATTGGTGCGATACAACTGATAACAACACTTGATTGCAACACTCATTGTAAACTTATCAACAGGAACACAAAGAGCGCACATTTGTTTGAAAAGCTCAAGAGAATGAGAAAAATGCATAATTTTGGTAAGAGAATGCAACAACTGATTGAAGTAAATAATGGAAGGCAAAGGTCGTCTTTGAGACATTTGATCGAACAGGTTCAAAGCATCATCCAAATTGGTAACTTTTTGATAAATAGATTTAGAATCATGAGTTGAAAAAGAATTGGAATGAATAAAAGAAGCTGAAAATGAGTTGAGAGGACCTCTTAAATTAAATTTGAAAAAAGCAGATTTCGAGAGAATCATCATCATCATCTTGGTAGCCATCTCCCACAGAAGACTGATGTTTGTTTGTTTGGTTTGGTAAAGAATCAAAAGGTTAACTGGGAAATGAAAGAGTCAAAACATGTTTTATTTGTGTTCCATCAAAACAAAAAAAATGTTTGGTGTGTTGTTATGAATCACAGTGAGTGTCGGATTTGGAATAAGAATAAGTATGACAATTTCAAAAGCTTTGTTTGGTTATGCATTTGTTTAGTATTTTCAACTTTAACAACTTTCCGTACTTGCATTATTTTATTTTATTACTATTATTATTATTTTTTTCAAACCAATTTAACATTGTTCATATTCATGGTAATTTTTTTTAGATAAAATCATGAGAAGCACTTAAGACCTTAGCAAATACATACACTGTTAGAAAAAACAACTAGAGATGGCAACGGGGTCGGGTTTGCGAGGAATGGTCGATACCATCCCCATCCCCGAAGTTCAATAGCTATTACTATCCCCGTCCTCATCCCCATCCCCATCGGGTTTCACAAATAAGTCTCCATCCCCGTCCCCGAAAGGAATGGAGATCCCCAATGGGGAATCAGGGATTCTTTCCCGTTACACAGTCGACATATGTAAAACTTTTATGTGTTTTGATAAGCCATATAGACCAATACAAGCCATACTTTCCAAGTTTTCAAAAGTCTACAAATCTACACTCTACACCTTATTAATTTGTTTATAAAGTAAAGCTAACTAATTATTGAATAATGAATTCTGTGTATTTAGTGTTACTATATGATCAAAATAAGTTGGCTAAACATTATATGTTTCAATATGACATATTATCATCATTATTAATCGGGCGATGACGTATAACTTGAACGGTGAGACGAAGTAATAAAATTTTAAAAAACTGTCGCAGACTTGTTAGTTAAAAGACCTCTCAATATCAATACATTTCGCAACTTGTAAATCGTATATTGTCAACTTCGTAAGAATAAAATTTACCAAATGCTCTTTCATAATATATCAGTTACAATCTGTTAAAATTTACCAATATGATCAGCAGGCACCACGGACCACGGAACCCATAAAAGGGTTCCGCCCGTGTATAATTTTGGTGCCGCCGGGGTCTGACATCAAGATCACCAAAATCATACCAAAGTCAACCAAATCTATCCAAGATTGTGTAAGATATGTAGAGTCTAAATCTACACAAAATATCTGGTGAAATCTTCTAGAGATTTCAATGATGCACCACATGATGTCATATATTGTTTTCTATTTTTAGAAATATGTTAAATGTAAATACATATGTAATGTTTTGTTTTTAAGAAACCAAAACATGCTTGATCTAAAAATGTTAACATACATTATGGTTTAGAGGCATATCAACAATATGATTAATCAACATGTAAATGCTTGAGTGATGAAGATATTATTTGATGAAAAACTTATTTTAATATCTATTAAACTTGACAAGCTTTAAGCTTTATAAAAATTAAATTTACTTTTGTCGTTAACAAAACTTAGGTAAATATCATAAAATATAAATAACGTTTAATAACGATATTTGTATTAACACCATACTTTTTTGAGAAAAATACAATATGAAAAGTTTACTTGTTTTTATTTTCATCATAGTCCATAGTAACTCCATACATATCCTTGAAACAAAAATGCCCAACCAAAAAAGAAGAAAGAGAACAAATATGCAGAGTCATTAATTGTGGAGAGAAGTAAAAATCATAAATCCCACCCATGTAGCCTAGTATGGATCTATGGGTTTACTGACAACAATTCAATCCAAATATCACAAAGTTTCGTAAACCAAACATTTGATTTTTAAGATGATTCTATATCCTTCATTCTATAACCCCTTAACAAACGGCCCCTTAGTTTTACAATCTCAATGTTTCCTCTGTTCAGCTTGCTAATGTTGAAGAACTGGTTTTGGGAGAGGGTCATGGTTTTGATCTACCCCTACTTGACACCTTGTTATCTAAAGGGTTACACACTGTCAAGTCTATCCCCTCAGGTGCCGATTGGGATTTTCACCCGTATTGAAGGGAGAACTCGATAAGGTGATCTGAACACCTGATGATATTTCACGTTGGGTTAGTTTGTTAGTATTACCTCGTTGTATCCTTAGAACCTTTTGCCCTAGGAGTAATATGGAGTGTATATATGCTATTAAGCGCCAGCGCCAAGAGGAATTCATTTCCAATGCCATCTGATCATGGAGTACGACGGGTGGTAGCTCCCTACTTGTCAGAGAGGTTTTAGCTGAAACATCCCCATCATGGTCTGATATTGACAAAGATGATTTAGACTTGGGTGAGCGTAATGCCAAACAATGTAAGAAGAAGATTGGTGATGGCCATTACACCACTGCTGTCCGGGTTCTCTTTTCTTCTGGTGTTGCTCCTTATACTGACATTAACCTTGAAGATTTAAAAGCCAAACACCCTTTCAAGTCAGCCCCTTCCTTACCACCCTCACATATTGATCATCATAGCCTCTCTGCATCCCCTGCTTTGGTTCTTGATATGATTAAGAGTTTTCCTCGAGGTACTTCTTGTGTTAGGGATGGTTTGCGTGCTCAACACCTTTTGGATTGTTTGGGGGTGTCGCGGCGGCTATTTCTGATGAGTTTATTGCCTCCATTACTTAAGTGGTAAATATTTTTCTTGATGGCAAATGCCCCAGAATACTAGGTGAGTATATCGCCAACGCTCCTCTTACACCATTGATTAAACCAGGGGGTGGTATCCGTGCTGTTGGTACTGTTTGGAGGCGTTTAGTATCAAAGGTTGGTGCTTCTATGATCGGCCATTCTTTAGATGGTTATCTCAATGACCTACAGTTCAGCGTTGGGGATTCCGGAGGAGGTGAAGCTATTTTTCATGCTGTGAATCGATTTATTGAGGACCGGAGTGATGAGGTTGGTCTTTCGATGTTGTTGGTGGACTTTAAGAACGCCTTCAATTTGGTGGACCGCGAGGTTATGTTACAATAGGTTCGCCTCCATTGCCCCTCTATATCATGTTGGGTTGAGTTTTGTTACTCTAAACCTGCTAGACTATATTATGGGGAACACATTTTATGGTCACACCAAGGCGTGCAACAAGGTGACCCTCTTGGACCTCTCCTTTTTGCATTAGTGCTACATCCTTTGGCTCGCAAGATCAAATACTCCTTTTCTCTCCCCTTTCAAGCTTGGTACCTAGACGATGGAACGATCATTGGAGATACTATATTAGTTGGGAAGGCCCTGGAGCTCATTATGATGGATGGACCTTGTTATGGTTTACACCTCAACATCGATAAAACTGAGGTTTTTTGGCCAAGGGAAGATCCTAGAAGCAGACTTATAGGTGTTTTCCTATCTAATATTGCCCGGCCTCTGCATCGTGTTAAATTGTTGGGCGGGCCAGTTGGTGTAGACCTTGAGTTTAACACTGAGCTTGTTTTAAAACGGGATTCTAAAACCACTGAACTTATGGACGCTGTTGCTAATCTTAATGAGCCCCAGTGTGAGTTGCTGCTCCTTCGGGCATGTGCCGGTATTTCCAAGTTATATTTCTATATGTGCACATGTTCCCCCCCCATGTATTTGAACGTGCTCAGGTTTCATTCGATGCAGCACTTCGCTCTTCTCTGGAGCGTATTGTCACTGCCTATGGCCCAGGTTTGGCAATTGGCAATGGAGACTGGCCACTCTATCTCTTGAATTTGGGGGGCTTGGTGTATACGTTGCTGGTGATGTCTTGCATTATGCCTTCCTTGCTTCTAGACTCCAATCGGCCAGCCTACAGACTGAACTTCTCCGACAGTCTGGCGTTGGTACTTCTAGATCTTCCTTCGATGATGCCTTGTATGTTTTTAACGAGAAAATGGAGACCGACCTCCTAGGTAGCTCTTGTGAGATTGTTGCCCCCAAACTCATGAAGAAATTGCAGATTTATATTTCATACGTGTCACCAAAGAGGCTGAATCCACCTTCTGCTTATCTTCTAGACAGATGGCCCTATGGAGATCGCAAATGTAAGACCATACTTCAGACTGGCTCAAAGTGGTCCCAATATCTGGGTTGGGGCAGACTATGAATGCTAAAACCTACTGATGTGTTTTATGCTATCGACTAGTGTTCCCATTTTCTCCACTCAGATGCCGTGCTCTGCTTGTTCCAAGGTATTTGCGAGTGATATCTACGGAGATCATGTTGTATCATGTGCAGGTATTATTGGTATTAAACATAGACATAATGTGGTGCATGATACTCTTGCTGATATCTGCTCCCTGGTAGGGGTTTCGACCCGTAAAGAAGTTGATGTGTCGGGCTTAGTGGAGAGAGGGACAAACACCTACGCCCAGCTGACATGTTACTTTACTCGTGGGATAAAGGGCTTGATGTATGTGTTGATCTAACAGGGTCATCGCCCTTGACGCACACTGGTTTGACTGATTTTGTACCGGGGCGGGCTGTGATTGAAGCCGCACAGCGCAAACGTGTCAAGTACGAAACCAAATGCGATGATATTGGATATGGGTTCCTTCCCTTCTCTTTCTCTTCCTTTGGGAACTCGAGAAGGATGCGGTGACCCTGCTGAAGCGGATCCGAAAGTTCTTCGTCACCCAAGATATTGGGGCGCGAGCTGCTAACCATATTTTTAGTAGGGTTTGTTTTGCTATAGCTAGAGGAGTGAGAGCCCAACTAGTATCTCGGCTTTCCACTAATTTCTTGTAACCCTTTTGAATTTCTAATGAAGTGATGTTTTTATTAAATAATAATAATAATAATAATAAAATAGTAATAATAATATTAATAATACTAATAATAATAATAATAATAATAATAATAATAATAATAATAATAATAATAATAATAATAATAATAATAATAATAATTCTTGGGATGGCGGGCGTGATGTTTGTGTTGATCTTACAGGTTCGTCTCCTTTGACGCAATCGGGGTTGCTTGATTTTGTGCCAGGAAGGGCGGTTAGTGAGGCTGCACGGCGTAAACGTGTCAAGTATGAGGTTAAATGCGCAGATATCGGATACGGGTTCCTCCCCTTTTCTTTTTCTTCTTTTGGAGAACTTGAGAAAGAGGCCGTAACCTTACTAAAGCGTATTCGACTTTTCTCCTTGACTCAAGACATTGGGGCTCGTGCTGCGGTTCATATTTTTAATCGTATTAGTTTCGCTATTGCTAGAGGAGTGGGGGCCCAGTTGGTTTCTCGGCTCCCCACTAATTTCTTGTAAACCTTTTGAGTTTTTAATAAAATAATAATAATAATAAAAAATAATAATAATAAAAAATATATATATATATATATATATAATAATAATAATAATAATAATAATAATAATAATAATAATAATAATAATAATAATAATAATAATAATAAGGGAAAATGATGCAAATAGACCGCGCGCCCTGAGGCTTATCAGTTTATGGACCACGCCCTTTTAAAATTCGAGAATAGACAGGTTGCCCACCGCTTTTCTTGGACCCAACCAGGGGCTGCCATGTGTCTGACAACTTATGACACAAGTACGTATTTTGAAGGTATATGTCATGTATTGTAACGTATTGTTTTTTGGGAAACTTGTATTGTTTTTTGGGCAACTTGTATTTATACACGAGGATAGTTTTGTCGTTTCACATTTAAAAAAAAAAAAAAAAAAAAAAAAAAAAAAAAAAAAAAAAAACGCCCACACAAAACACAGATTCACGGTACATGTCCTTTAATGTCTTATGTTCCCACTCACTTTCTTCTTTCTTCAATACAATTTGTTTAACAAAATCTTTCTTTCTTCTTTTGGTCTATTGACTTCATATCTTTATCCCAATCTTTCTGCTTTTGTTTAGAAAATATTTCTGACAATATCCCACTGGATGTTCAACTAGATATCATCCGTAGGCTACCTCCTAAGTCTATACTCCAGCAACGTAGTGTTTGCAAGTTATGGAAGGCTAGTATAGATTGTGGAAGCTTCATCTTTAATTACGGTGTTCGTCGTAATGATGAGTGTTTATTTACGCTAACATTTGATATGGGTGACCAAGGTTTTGTGTTAGCTTTAGATGAACAGCTAATCGCTACGCCACTTGATACAGATTTAATGCTTTCATCTATGATTACAGTAGGCAATTCTAATGGTCTTTGGTGTTTTGTCTATGGTTATAATCTAATGACTGTTATTTGGAACCCGACAATCAAAAAATAACTTGCAGTATTTGTCCCGGTTTACACGCATCAAATCGAACGTCAAAAGATTTATTTTGGTTTTGCCGTCCGTCCGGACACTCTTGACCCGACGATCGTGAAGGTCTCCTATCCTGTTTTCGAAAGTGGTTTCTGGTATGTGTCTGTCTTTTCTTTGAACTCTTTACGGTGGACACGACTTGAAAATTTCCACCCCCTCATGAAACAATCAAATTGAAACGTAAAACTCAGGCAGTTGTGGGTCGTTTTATCTGTTGGACTGGGAGTGAAAAGTTAACTAATGAGGACGATGTTACCTACAAGATTTATATGTTGATTTCTTTTGATTTGGTAACCAACCAATTTAAAGTTATAGACCTACCACAGTTTTTAAAAAACGAATTCCCAGTTCCATTCAATGTTTTCGATCTTGGAACCTGTCTAGTAATTTCTGGGACGATCATTGGTGAAGATATTTCATTATTTTGCGGATGGTTGTTGGACGTCAATGGTTCTTCCATAACATCATTTAGAAGCCTATTCGCCATCCCTACCCAATATTCGGTTCGTTTGCTTGGGTTTACAAAGGATCAAGCTCCAATAGTGGAAGCGTACAGAGGCAATCATTTGGGTCAGTCGGTATTTGTGTACAACAAAGAACTTGAATTATTTGTCTGCATGGGAATGTTAGGAGATGCGGGATCTTTCTACATCGCCCCATACAAAGAATCGCTTCTTTTGTTAAATCAACCAGACCATGCTGTTTATAGTATGTTTTATTTTTTAACTTACCATTCTATTAATGTTTTATTTTTAACTTACACCATTATATTCATGTTCAACAGGTTTGTTCGGCAGAAGTTAGGGATCATGCTTAATGGGAATGAAGCTTTGTGGTTTTAGTACGATGTCTGTATGTGAAGGAAGCATGGAGTTGTTAGCTTTTTCTGCGTACTTGCTGAATTTTATAAATCAAGTGGTTATATATTATGTAAGCATTAAACTCATAATTATGTAGTAATCGTAATATGTAGTAGGTTGTCTGTATGAAACGTTGTATGTCAACATATTTACTATTTTCTATGTTCTTTAATCCCATTATACATCTTTGTTTAATCTGGGGAACTAGCAGTTGTTTCCAATTAACAATGTGGCAACTAACTGTTCTACGTAGGGCAACTTCTTTTCCTTATTGACTACTTTTATAAACCAAGGAGTCCTTCTAGTTGTTACAATTCGTATTCTACAATCAACTAATAACTACCAACCAGTGACTATGCACACTTGAAATTAACAGATTTACCATTCAACGCTAGTACAATTTAACTAGCAGTTGTAAGTTTAATACTAGCAGCACTAAACCAATATGTCTCTATTCAGGCCCAGAATAGTAAGACCAACACATACACAAGGGCACCAGAATGGTATCAGCAACACCTACACACGGGCAGCACAAACACGGCCATACACAACAGTATTAACGACTGTGGCATCATTTCGTTGATGTGTTCTATCACAAGCAGTGGTTAAAATAGCTAGCAGTAGTAACCTGTATACTGGCAGTTGTAAGTATACAACCAATTCAGTTTTACTAGCGGTAGTAAAAATAACTATAGCGGTAGTAAAAATGACTAGCAGTTGTAAGTCTACAACCACTTCAGTTTTACTAGCGGTAGTAAAAATAACTATAGCGATAATAAAAATAACTAGTAGTTGTAAGTATACAACCAATTCATTTTATAATTTGAGGTATTTAATTTAAGTAATCGTGCATAAAAGCAGTGTAGCATTTTTTTTACGCTTAGAAATGTCGCATATACCTCAAAATAGTCAACTCCAATGAATGTTACTCTACACATCTGATAACATGATGCCGTTATGTGCTTACGTCTAACTGAAGACGTCATCGTTTTTAGAATAAGTGATGCTAACAGCACATTGATTGTGTAATACGTCCGCCATATTACCATGGCTTACTAAAATATACCATTTCGTAATATTTTACGGACCAAATTTGAAAAGCTTATATCTTGGGCGCGCGAATCAATGAACCAACCCAACAACCACATATAATGATCATAACACACTCTCGTTCTGACCATCAATTGCAAATCAACAACCCTCATCCAAACCCTCCTGTCGAGAATTAAAAAAACCAACAAAATTTCCTTGAAAACCATGTCGTTTCGAGCTAATGTTATCACCATTATGACAGATTATATTAGCAACATGCCAGATATAGTGATCGGTAACATTTTGAATCGGTTGCCAATAACAGAAGCGGTGAGCACCTCTATTTTATCTACAAATTGGAGGTTTAAGTGGACCTTGCTCACCGAAGTCATAATTGATGAGGATTTCTTTTATTATTTAACATATAAGTTTGATGGGAGCCATGTTACTAGACTTTTAAATCAGCTTACGGGTCCCATAAAAAAGTTTGTCTTCTCTGTAGATCCCAAACCGTTGTCTGGAATGGAAGACTTGAATTATGAAGAGATTCATGATTGGCTTATGTTTTTGGCACTGCAAGGAATTGAGGACCTGACAATTAGAAACTGGTATGGACAACCAGTTACATTGCCAACCCAACTTTACAGGCGTATTGAATTAAAACATCTTGAAATTCATTGTTGTAATTTTCCTAGTTTGGTGTTTTTCACTAGTTTTCCAAATTTATTGAGCTTAGAATTGTGTTTAGTCAAATTTCTTACCGGTACAGTTTGGGATTTAATTGCTGGTTATCCCTTACTTGAGTCTCTTACATTGGATGTTGAGAGTACAAACGGGATGAAACTATGGAATCTTGCAAGTCTTAGGAATTTGAAGAAGTTACATTTGTCATTCGGTATTTTGAATGTTGTCACGACAATCATAGCATCCAATATCTTTCACCTGACAAGACTTCCATCTCTTGAGACCCTTACATTGGATTTTGACTATTGCACGGTAAGACCGTTTTGAGATTTACACTTCTAATTTTACAATGTTAAATATATGTGTAACTGTAACGACATTTAATCTTTGAAACGAAACCAAAAGTCGACCTGTTGTAGTTGATGCGTGATGGTAATTCCAGGATGAATGTCCCTTTACCGTTTGTATCCCTCGTTAATCTGAATCTAAAAGGAGTTGATTTTGGCGAGACTGTTATCGTGTCACTCATCGTCCAAATGATTCGCGGATCTCCAAACTTGAAAAAGCTGGAAACCAGAGTAAGTGTGATACTTTATTACTCTATTTCATACGTCTCAAATAAACATCCTTAAACTGCCATGTTTTTCTATCTCAATACTATTTGATTTTCCAGGCTGCACACACGCTTAGTGTTTTACCTTTGGAACAACGTTCATTAGATTTAGACACAACCACATTCAATCATGGGCATATTCAGACAGTGATTTTTCGATCCTTTCCTAGATCACATAATGAATTACACATAATAAAGTTTATACTTGCTTGTTCCACGCCGTTAAATAAAATGTATATCAGGGCCAGCGATTTGATGGACGATGGTTATGATAATATCAAGACGAATTGGGAGTTCGCTAGGAAGCTGTTGAAACTCCCCTGATCTTCCGTCACAGCCGTTGTAAAATTGTTCTAGTGGTTGTAGTTTTATGCATGGTTTGAATACCCTATGTCAATTAAATTTGTGTACAGAAAGTTTGGTGTGTCTGTTTATCAAGGGTTTAGGTACTAATCGTAATATGTAGTAGGTTGTCGTCTGTATGAAACGTTGTATGTCAACGTATTTAGTATTTCCTCTGTTGCCATTATCCATTTTTATTTCATCTCGCCAACTAGCAGTTGTTTCCAAATATCAATTTGGCAACTAACTGTTGAACGTATGGCAACTTCTATCACTAGCAGTTGTAATAATAACTAGCAGTTGTGCGTATAATACTAGCAGTTGTAAGTATACAACCTATTCAGTTTACTAGCAGTAGCCAGTATAACTAGCAGTAGTAAAAATTAACTAGCGGTTGTAAGTATATAACCAATTCATTTTATAATTACAGATATTTAATTTAAGTTGCATAAACCTTAAAATAATCAACTCACTCTACACATCGAATAACATGAAGCGTTATGTGCTTACGTCAAACTGATGATGTTGATGTTTTTACAATGGGACTTTAATTGGTCAAAGGCTAAAGCTGTTTGGCACCGCATGATAAATATTTTCGTCTTTCCTGTTGCATGTTTACCGTTTTCATTTCTAATTTCACAAGAAGCTTATACTAAAATAATAATCAACCAATTAGGGGCATCAACTCTTTAAATATGATCTCGTAAAAAATAATAATAACAAATTTAGATGAAATAATAAATACGTAAGTAAACAAGGTAATATTTGTTTTGTGTTGCTCTTTATAACAATTTTGTGGTATTTTTAAAATCCGTGACCTAACAAAAATTATGTAACATTTTTTTAATCTAACTAGTTATAATACATCACATTTCCGTATCATCAGTGTTCACTTGAATAGTATGTTTGAAAACAAATATTAATGTTAACAAATTAAATTCACACCAATAAGTTATGGTCTATAAAAGACCTACATATATTATTAATACACGAATACTCTGAATAGTATTAGCGATTACAACCTTGGAGTGTATCTAATACAAAACATCCTACCCAAGAAATTCAAGAATGTTACATATTAAACCGACACAATCATACTAGCAGTGAAAAACTACATTAGCATTGGTTTGCTCTTTATTTTATCCCGGCGCCCGCAAGCTCGTCATTTTTACCTTGACCTCAGTCTATCCAACCCGATCTGCCAGGATTGGTAGACGTACACTTGCTTCGGGAAACGGGCTGCAATCAACAAAGGACTGAGACCATAATTTTCAGCCTCTCTTTGCATATTCTATCACTCCTTCGACCCAATACCCATTATATACTTCCTTCTTCCGCTAAGGTAGAGCGAGGTTAAGAAGTAACTGACTGAAATTTGAACATCCGAAATGGGTAATGAGAGTCTAATCGGTTTAAACTCCCACCTTTGGTATGCCATATGGTCTGGGCATGCTTCCACAAACTTCAAAGGACATGGGTTTTGGGTGAAGGAATGTTGTGAATGGTCGCGGGGATGTGTTATTAGTCGTCATTCTCAACAATTTAGAAACGACTAATTGTTATTAGTAGTCATTTAAGAACATGTTTCAGTTGTCGCAGCAACTGCTTTGCGCTTATGTTTTTGTTTTGGGGGGTAAAGGTTTAGGCTATGTATGGGCTTTTTGGAACCGACGGTGCGTGGGCAACCAGTTGTTAACATCTTCAACTTCTCTTTGGGGTTTTTTATTGGTGGATGAATGGTTATTTTTTTTATGTGCTTTAAATTTATTTACCTCGCGTCTTTATAGCGAGGATTTTACTGTTCTTGCACATGGTATCATTAATTTCCAATTACTGTTTTGTGGGTAGGCACGTGCCTAGGCTCCTACCCTTCTATTTTTCCTGCTGGATTTGTCCCAAAATTTCTAGGGAAGGAACGTGAATATTTACTTGCAGATTTTCTCTCCTTTTTTGGTATTTGGATAAGCCTTATCCGTAATTACAAACCGTTTGAATTTATCGGTTTATTATCCTTTTTTGTACTAAAAGTTTGCTATGTCTGGATATACTTTTTTTTGGAAAAATGTAGCTTCCACAGGTGTTTTGGAAATGTTGCTTATGCACGTTTGGCAAACTGAAGTAAATCATTCATATCGGTGCTTTAAATTTCACTTTTAAAATTTGAACTTCAACTAGTCAACCTTTTAATTCGCAAAATAACCATATTGTACTTCAGGGACTTTTTATTTTATTATAACTTATTTGGAAAAACAGAAACAAAGTTGATATTTACTTCGACACTAGCGGTGGTTTGAGCGAACCTAGCAGTGGTTTGTTAAACTGTAGCAGTGGTTGCGTATTCACATATGCATATAATTGAGAATTTGTTCAAACCATGTAGCCTTCTTTTGGTTTTTCCAAAAACGTAACCATGTCGTGAGTTGCAGCAGAAGAGTTGGGCACCATTGATGTTTATTTCAAAATTGATTGCAACAGATTTTTAGGTGTTGCGAATTATGATGTGTGTGGGTCTAAACTATGTTTTGCCCTAGCAGTTGTAACTCTATTTTTTTTATCCCCAATTGAATCAAAATTAATCTGTACTTTCAAAACAACTGTTTTAACTCTTGTAGCAGTTGTTAGTATTTTTGGACGTATTTCTCCCCAAATGTGCTATTCTAATCAGCAAACGCAACCATTATCGTCATCTACTATCCAGACATGAAACCATTTTTTGACGCTTAGAAAAGTCGCATAAACCTCAAAATAATCAACTCACTTTACACATCTAATAACCTGAAGCGTTATGTGCTTACGTCAAAGTGAAGATGTTGATGTTTTTACAATAAGTTATGGTCTATAAAACACCTGGATATAATATTAATACACGAATACTTTGAATAGTATTAGCGATTACAAGCTTGAAGTGTATCGACTCTAAATATGCCTAAAATTTATATCAAACTCTAGCCTGGACCTCCTTTTATAGGCTAAGGAGTCCTTTACAATATACATGATAATTATACTTAGCATACTTATCTAATACAAAACATCCTACCCAAGAAATTCTAGAATGTTACATATTAAACCGAGACAATGATACTAGCAGTGAAAAACTACATTAGCAGTGGTACGCGACTTAATTGTGAGTGTGGATTCCTTCTTGTTTGCTATCATTTTCTTGAAGGATTTCCCGTCGCTTGGTTCCTCCTAGGGCAGCCGTATTTTCATATGGGATTCCCTGCAGAAGTTCGATAGGCTTCTCAACGGGTTTCCCGTGTAAATCCGCCCCTCTGCGCGGTACTGGAAGAGCTTTTAGTGGGGTTGCTTTTCCATCCGCGCAGCTTTTATTTTAGAGCAATGGTTGAACCACAAATAATTTAGAAAAAATACATCCACACGCTGACGTGATAGGTTTGAATTGGAGTGAGGAGAGAGAACTGTAAAAAAATACACCAATCATCCCCTACACGATAGCATGGGATTTGTTTTATGAATTCTTTATGTGGTTTGCTCTAAAATTAATCCCAGTGCCCGCAAGCTCGTCATTTTTACCTTTAACCCAGTCTATCCAACCCGATATGCACAGATTAGTAGACGTACACTTGCTTCGGGGGCCGGGCTGCAATCAACAGAGGACTGAGACCAGAAATTTCAGCCGTGTTGTTTGCCTCTCTTTGCACATTATACCACTCCTTCGACCCAATACCCATGATATACATCCTTCTTCCGCTCGGGAAGAGCGAGGTTAAGAAAGAACTGCCTGAACGTTGAACATCCCAAATGGCTAATGAGAGTCTAATCGGTTTAAACTCCAACCTTTGGTACGCCATATGGTCAGGGCAGGCTTCCACAAACCTCAAAGGACACGGGTTTTGGTTGAAGGAATGTTGTGAATGGTCGCGGAGATTGGTCAATTTTGTCGTCTTAGGAACGACTAATTGTTATTAGTAGTCATTTAAGAACATGTTTCAGTTGTCGCAGCAACTGCTTTACGCTTATGTTTTTGTTTTGGGGGGCAAAGGTTTAGGCTATGTATGGGATTTTTGGAACCGACGGTGCGTGGGCAACGAGTTGTTAACATCTTCAACTTCTCTTTGGGTTTTTTTATTGGTGGATGAATGGTTGTTTTTTTTATGTGCTTTAAATTTATTTACCTCGCGTCTTTATAGCGAGGATTTTACTGTTCTTGCACGCGGTATCATTAGTTTCAATTTACTGTTTTGTGGGTAGGCACGTGCCTAAGCTCCTGGGCATCTATTTTTCCTGCTGGATTTGTCATAAAATTTCTAGGGAAGGAACGTGAATATTTACTTACAGATTTTCTCTCCTTTTTTGGTATTTGGATAAGACTTATCCGTAATTACAAACCGTTTGAATTTATCGGTTTATTATCCTTTTTTGTACTGAAAGTTTGCTATGTCTGTATATACTTTTTTTTTGGTAAAATGTAGCTTCCACATCTGTTGTTGGTTTTGAAAATGTTGCTTAAGCACGTTTGACAACTGAAGTAAATTATTCATATCCGCGCTTTAAATTTCACTTTTAAAATTTGAACTTCAACTAGTCATTTGGAAAACAGAAACAAAGTTGATATTTGCGTCGACACTAGCGGTGGTTTGAGCGAACCTAGCAGTGTTTTGTTAAACTGTAGCAGTGGTTGCGTATTCATATATGCATATAATTGAGAATTTGTTCAAACCATGTAGCCTCCTTTGGTTTTTCCAACAACGCAACCATGTTGTGAGTTGCAGCAGAAGAGTTGGGCACCATTGATGTTTATTTCGAAATTGATTGCAACAGATTGTTAGTTGTAACTCTATTTTTTTATCCCCAATTTAATCAAAATTAATTTGTACTTTCAAAATAACTGTTTTAACTCTTGTAGCAGTTGTTAGTATTTTTGGGCGTATTTATCCTCAATTGTGCTATTCTAATGAGCAAACGCAACCGTTATCGTCGTCTAGTATCTAGACACGAAAATTCTAACAATCAAGTTTAAGTTATTGGGCAATTTCGTTTGAACCTCAGGCCACCTTCCAATTTGCAATCTGGGCAACTAAATGCCATAATTGGGCAATACTTGTTGTACGATGGGGCAACCATAATTCTTAACCATATGATCATAAAGGATAGACTTAACAGCATAAACCTAACAGCACTAAGTTTGGCATAGAAGCACTATCGCATGGTTGGCAGCATAAACTCATAATTATTTTTTAAAGGCAACAAACATTCATAACAGGTGGAGCCATTCCTTGTGCACTAGCCCTTTTTTCTATGATCTCGAACCCTCTTTTAGTTTTCGTGATAGAAACACACTTTGTTAGCTTCCTTCTTTTGAAAGGTGTTGCACTACCGCACCGCATGTCAGCGTCCTCTTCCTGCCATACCATGTTTTTGAAATAAAATTGTGACAAAGGCTGTAGCTCATGCACAATGTAGACGTCCATGGATCCATTCTCATCAGCAAGGTCATACATTCGTCAAACATCATTGTCTGTGTGCAACAATGTTAAACCATCTTCTAGTGCCTTATTTGGTGCAGCATAAAATAAATCCCATTTTTCCCCTCCAATATCATTCAAAACATGATCAAGCACGCTGGTAAATGCAACCCTGGTGGAGCTAAAACACACCAGACATCAGCAAGGCGACCGCCTACATAGCGGAGTGGCTGAAATTCAAATTCCCCATTGTGGTGCACTTTAAATATGACTTCTTTGGTTTCCGCCATGTCCTATAAAACATAAACCCTAATAACAATTTCAATAACTTTTAATTAAATAAATATTTAATAATAGAATATAAAATATAAAGCTGCACAGTTAGTTATATTCATGAACGAATAAGGTAACAAAGTACATACGGGGAGTACAACAAACCTGGATTTGTTTATAAAAAAGAAGAAAATGACAACGATTTTTTTATTTGGATTCTTCGATGAAAGTCAGCCAGGGTAAGCATCCGCAATGGCAACTTGGTGAAAGACTTTTTTACTATTCTAATAAGATATTCAAATGACTTGTTCCATTGTGGCAATAACTTTGAAGAAGACTTTTTACAAAAACACTTGTAAAGACTTCAAGCGTTTGAAGCTATTGTCAAAAAGCTTTTGTATTTATAAAATTTCATTTTTCACCCAACATTAAATATGCAAAAGCTTTTTGCAGTGGAGTAGTTGGTTTTGCAAAAGCTTTTTACCTCAACCATTTAATTGTGTTGAATGCGTCAAGTCTTTTATGACTTGATATGGGAGATGATTTGTACACATTTAGATTTGATTTGCACACTCAAATGATAACTTTATAAAGCAGAATTGATAAATTGTACAACTGTTCAATGCACAGGATGGAGTGTGCCAATCAAAAAGTGGGGTGTACAAATCATTTCCCATTGGTAATGCTCGAGGAATGTGTGGATGTTGATAGTTGAAGATTATTAAATTGATTTAAAAATACAAAAACCATGTCCCAAAAAGCAACTGACATCCTTACCAGTAAACAGGCGAAAAGCGAAAACAAAATAGCCAAATGCTAGAGTTCACAAAAAAAGTAAAAAAACGTAAAATGTAGAGGCCACTGATACTCTAACTCTTAGTGACCACAAAAAACCCATTTGCAAACACCAATTCTTACAGCTAGTTTGGATTATTCACACTATATACCAATTTAAATTGTCAATAAATAATACAGCTGTCTACACAAAAACTAAAAACACCTTTTCATTTGTGAAATTTACCTTTCACTTATACTGTGATATTTTAGTCAATTGACATTTAGATCAATTAGATTATCAATCATCACAATCATTTACGAAATGCTGTGTTCTTTGTGTCAAGATGGTACATGCACTCCGAATTGTACTAATTTGCACGATTCTTTATTTAAAGACATGATAGACCGTTTCAAGAGAATGATAATTGCTTGTGAGCCGGGAAAGACTTTCCCAATAGAAGGAAATTTTAGAGAGAAACAAGAGCTGATTGATAAGAGGAAGAGAATGATTGAATAACTTCCAGAGTATGAATGTGAGTATGAAGATATGAAAGCGCGTTTCAAGAGGATCGAAGATGATAATGCTAATTTGGAAGCAACGTGTGAAGAGGCGATAGCTGATTTTAAGATTTACAAAGATTATAATGCTGATGCTGAAGCGAAGTATGAAGAGATGCAAACCAGTTTTAAGAATTTGAAAGATCATAATGCTGTTGTCAAAGCTAAGTATCAAGAGATGGTTGAATGTGCCTAAAAGCTTATCAACATACTCAAAGAAGTTGCAGCTGATGCTGATGATTTTTAGGATTATGAATGTGTTTTGTATATGTTTAAGAATGTGCTATTTTGGACTGATTAGGTATGTAAGGTAATAAGTATTTATCTAATTAACAAGGTACTAGATTACTGCATCAAATTTTATGTTATGATTTTATGATATCATTTGTGAAAACATAAATAATCAAAATAATAGCCAATCTCGATATTTTTCACATGCGAATATACTCTAACTAGACTTAAGTGCAATACTAAACTCAAAATTCCATTAGTTATTGATATTATTCACTAGGAAACATAAATTTTCCAAACCTCAAGAGTCAAGATGATTCTTTAAAAGCTGCCAGTATTGCTGCATCCACTGCTAGTATTGGAGTAAGCACTGCTGCTATTATTATACCCACTGCCAGTTCAGACGTTTCCACTGCATAGGCAACCATTGCTACAATTATAACCACATCAATAACACCAACACCAAAACCAAAAAAGGCTGACAATGAGATTGCCATACAATTGGTCAACCAAAAGCAATCTCACCCTATCCCTGCACCTAGACCTATTGCTAAGATATAAACATTGGTGAACCTGTGCAGAAAGATGTAGTTACTCAAACTGATATTGGAAAGGGTAAAGGGATTGCAGATACAACTTTGGTGTTTCAAAGTACAGAGGATCAGATAGCTTTTGATGAAAAAACCACTCCTTATTAGTCTACAAACTGCCACTAAATTTTTTAATGAACCAAGTAATGTTACATCTTAACTAACGACATCTAAGGTATCATACCCAACATAATTACGAATCAGATACACATAAAAAAGAGCAATGGATTATAAAATGGAATTAACACCTATCTAACATAGGTATTCATCGAATAACAAAAACGATTTATTATAACACAGAACCAATTGGAAATAATCATATGTAATAAACAACGAGAAGAATATTTACGTACCATATTTGGGAACATTTTTTTAAAACTTGATCAATCGAATGTGGTTTGCAATCAACACTGTAGCTTTAAAGATGGTGACATAACTGACGTTACAAGGAAGACAGGGGGCTGATGAAGAAGACGGTTTGATTTGTGAAAATAGTACTGCGAGAAGCAAAAACAGAGAAAACCGATAACTATGGATGCTTTATTGGTCAGTGACTTTTGGATTTTGAACTCTCTTAATTAATGGATACTGTACTTTTACTATTCAAATGTGTACTTTTTTGTCTAACGTAAAATGACGATAGAACCCTTTTTAAAATTATACGGTTGCCCACCGCTTTTTAGTTGCCCAAAAAACAATACCTTACACATACGGGACACTTGTCGCAATGTCGATAAGTTGCCCAATGACAGCGGTTGCCCTCAGTCTATTTTCAAATTAAAAATAAAAGTGGTCCAGAAAGTGATAAACCTCAGGGCGCGCGGTCTATTTGCATCATTTTCCCTAATAATAATAATAATAATAATAATAATAATAATAATAATAATAATAATAATAATAATAATAATAATAATAATAATAATAATAATAATAATAATAATAATAACGGCAAATACAAAATAAATGGTTGTATGCAGGGATTTTTAAACTCAAAACCAAGATCGAACCAGTTATTTACTCGGTTCTCGGTTTTTCTGCTCAGACCCGGTATTTTCCGGTTCAACGTGTCGGAATGGCCCGATCAATTTCTTGAACCGGCAGGTTCTATCTGATTTTCAAAACACTGGTGGTACGTGTAACTCTATTTAAGCTAGTCAATATTTGATTTGATTTTTTTCTCTCTTTTCATATCTTTACTTTGGTCTAGAGCTTTTAATTTGTACACTGTTTGCATAAAAGTTATTTTAAATGAAGTAAGATATGAAGGATACCCAGTGATAGCTCGTGTGAAAGAGTGTACAAACCTAAAACGATCAAAACTAAATTCTTCACTTTCCTTCTCCCCAAACAGACAACAGTTAAGCCGTTTTTTTATAAATCACATACCTTCTCCACTTTCCATCTCCCCAAAACTCAAACGACCAAAACTAAATTCTTCTCATCCTAGGGCTTCATCATCCTAAGCATCTCATTCCTAAACATCATCGTAAATGATTGTAATCATCCTTCCTATTCTTTGTCATCTCAATCCTAGGGTTTTATGATCATAAATTTTCTTTATTCAATTGGTTTCATGTTTTTCTAAAAATTATACCATCAATTGGTAATTGTTTCTTATAAAAGTGATTTCCAAACAAAAATCCCCATATGAATAAGGTTTTTCAAAAAGGCATTGTCAATAGAAAATAAGTTCATAAGATCATAAACCCATCTTGATCAAGTCATCCATTAAAATATATATATATATATATATATATATATATATATATATATATATATATATATATATATATATATATATATATATATATATATCCAGAAGTAGTTGTATTCCCGGGTCGTTTTGTCCCAACGAAGTGTGAAATAGAAAATCGGATTAGGTTCGTGATCGGGTGATTGAATGGTTGAGATATTTTGGATTTTATGACAAAAAATAGAACACATAAACTAAAAAGAAAATATTAAGCATATAAAACAAGAAAACGAAGGACAAATAAATTCTAACGCAATCTAAACCAAAAACGAGCACTTAACGGGAACGTAACGGGCTAGAAACATAAATTATTAAATTTTAACCCTAGAAGTGCAAATTTATTTTTCTAAAGTCCTAAATGATTAAAAATAATTTTAGAAAAGAGATTTGTATTTTTTTTTATTTTTATTTTATTTATTTTGAATTAAAAACACTTTTAGTCTAAAAATATTATAATAAATACTAAACGATTTAAGAAAAATCTAAAAAAGTAAGGAAAAGTGCCCAAGACAATGAGGAATCTTGGAAAAATAAGAAGGGAAAAACAGCTTATTCAAATAAGCTGAAAATAAGCTATGAAAAGCTGAAAAGCAAAACTGAAGAGATTAGTGAAGAAATAAACTAAGGGGGTGTTTCTTTTTTTCCTTAGCTAAGGGACCATGTGGGTCCTACATCTATATAAGCCTCTTAGTGGGGAATGCATTAAAATGTATGCCTTGGGGATATAAACCAATTAAGAGAAATAGTGGGTCTCACTTAGAAAAGAAATAATATTAAATGGGTTTGTGGACCCAATCTCTTAGCTAAGGGAAAAAAACCCCCCTAAGCGTCCTTAGGAATGTAAGTACCTAGGGCGCAGTTGGGTGAGGTGTATGTGGAAAGGTGTTGAGATTGGTTGAGGTCAGGGGTTTGAGCCAAGCTCACCCTTGGCCTCCCAGTTTCCACTTTTTTATTTTTTTCGGCAAAACTAATTTTTGAAACTTGAAAATAAGAACTTTTTGTGAAAAAAATAATTTTATTATTTAGAAAATAAGTTGGAATTTAGCTGAAAAGGCAGTAGCTAACTAAACTAGGATAAAAGCAAAAGTGGCAAAACTGATAAAAAGAATAAGCTGCTACAAGCTTATGCTAAACTCAAATAAGCTTCTCAGGCCTAAAAACTATCTTAAAAAGCAATTATAAACTCAATTAAGCAAAAACAATAAGCTATAAACTTAAAAATCCCTGATAAGCTCCTAAGTGAAAACTGATATAACAAAAGCCTAAAGGGGGAACTTCAAGCTACTAAACAAGCTACTAAAACAGTAAGATCAACCTTAAAACAACATATATAACAATGATCAACCTTAAAACCTGAAAAACAACATAGCTTATATAACAATGATCTCCCAAAATCAATTTCAGTTAACTTTGAACTTAAATGAGCTTAAAACTAAGCTGATAAGACAGACAGTTTAAGGACCTTTGTGTACTTTATTAATGATATGTAGACCTGAACCCCTATATTTAAGACTGAAAATAAGGTATCAAAAGCTAAAGCTATTATGCAAATCCTAAAAAAAGATAAAGTTAAACAACTAAAGAAAACATAACATAACTTTTTAAGGATTCTTTACTAAACATAAGCTTGAAAATGAGCTGGAAAAAGTAGACAGATACACTACCTGTTTTTGGCTTTTTGATTTTTATAAAAATGTTGCAGAATCAAAATATTGATTCAAAACTTGACTCCAAATATTAAACTAACTTATAAAACTCAACTAGAACTCAGAAAACTACACCTGAATGGTTTATTTAAAAATCTATCTAATTAAGCTCACTCAACTGTTTTAAGCTATGAGAATGTAAAGATCTTATCTAAAACATATGAAACTTATAAAATATCTTTTAATTTCTGAATTACTATTGAATGAACTAATTTAGAGCTAGATAAATATGGCTTATGAGCCAAAACAAGTATAAGCAGATTTAGCACTTGGCTAAATCTGCTGTACCAAACACCCTTTAAAATTTTTAAAACCAATTTAAAAACTGATTTAGACTAGAAAGCTTATAAGATTATTGATAAAAACTTAATATTATGACTTAATGACCAAATAAAAGCAGTTTTTGAAACAGATTTTAAGCACTAAGTGACAAGCTTATAAAAATAAGACATATTTTTGGATTTTTGATATTTTACTATGAAAACTTAAACTAAAGAGCTATAAACTTCAATTAAGCAAATAATAGCAACAATAGACAATAATAAGCAGATTAACACAAACAATAATCAAATAAGCACAACCAATAAGCAATAAGCAGTTTATAAGCTAAAATGGAATTTGGAAACTTACTTAAGCCTTAGCTTAACAAAGGCTAAATAAAGCTCGAGGAGCTACTCAACAATAGCAGCTTATAAGCCCTTCCATTATTGGCTTATCTTACAACCAAAATAGCTTATCTAGAGCTTATTTCAACCATATTGAAACATTTTAAATGCATAAAAGTAAATGAGACAATTATTTAAAGTAAAGCTGAACTTTTATTAAAAACTTAAAGAGTACAATGCTTTAAAAATAGAAATACAATATTGAAACATAAAAAAGCTATAATAAGCACTAAATAAGCTAAAAAATGACTAAAAAACTAGATGGTCTTATGTGTTTATGAGAGGCTCTATTTATAGTTGGAGTTGGATGCTTCTAGGTCTTGAGGTGTGCTTTTGGATCTCTAATCTCTGCCATCCATTCATTCCTTCAATCATAAGCACCCTTAGATTGCTCACACGTCCCATCAACCAATCAACTTGCCCCGGATTGCTAGCGTGGTCACTTATGTCAGATGTGTCAGGTTGCCAGCTTTTAGAAGAGTGAGATAGATTGAGCAAGGTTAATGTGGTTTGTGTGAGTGTGTAGGTAAAACTGGGAGGGATGAAGGTGAAGAGTAAAAGGGTGCGTTTGTTTTTTTATCATTGTTTGACTTTGTTTGACTGAGAAGGGGTGGACTGGTCAGGTTAATGTGGACTGGGGGTTTTATTACTTAGGGTAGGGGTCAATTGGGTAAAAGGTTTATATGGACTGGGTAAGTGTAAATAGGCAGATTTACTTTGACATGGTAAAAGGGGTTAAGGGTTTATTAATTTTATGATTTAACACTAGTTAGTATAAGGACTAACTTTACATATATATAAGGGACTAATAGTGAAAATGTTTTATCATTTAAGGATTACGCTTGACTAAAAAATGTAGAATTCATTCCCCCGGCTCCATATTTTCACGCTCGTTCCAATCTCGTGCTAGTTTTCGTCCGTTTTGCCTTTATTTTTGTCCTTTTTTAATATCCGATACATGCACATGCACAAACAAAAACAAGCATATATTTGGCTTTTTTGATCATTTTTTTTGGTCTTTTGAGTCCGTTATTTATAAAGAAAATGTATGTGAAAACACACACACCAAAAGCCAGTGGAAGAAAAAGTTGTTGAAGAGCCAGTTAAGACTGCTAATGTGGAAGTTTCTACTACTAGTGTTGAAGTTGAAGTTACTACGATTAGTGGAAAGTTTACAACTGGTAGTGAAGATGTTACAATTGCTGCTGTTGATGAAGACACAATTACTTTGGTTAAAGCTCTTACAACTCTTACAGATTTAAAGAAGTCAAAACCCAAGGCAGATTTAAAAAAGACAAAATCCAAGGCTAAATCGGTTACTACTAGAGAGCCAGAGCCAACAACAACAACAAAACCACAAGATTCAAAACAACAACTAGGCTTAAAGGATAAGGGCGATGGGATTTTAATGGAAGAACATAAGCCTATGAAGAAGTATGAGCAAGAAAGGCTTGATGCTGAATTGGCTGCAAAACTTCATGCAGAAGAACAAGCTAGGTTTGATGAAGAACAAAGAGTTGCAGCTGAACAAGCAAGACTTGCTGAAGAACCCAATATTGCTTTGATCGATGAATGGGATGAAATTGAAGTAAATACTGAGCAAGAATATTTTGTTAATAGAAGAAAAAGCCAGGTTGTATGTTGAATTAATGAATGAAAGAAGGAAGTTCTTTGCAGTTAAAAGAGCAAAAGAAAAAAGGAACAAGCCACCTACCAAAGCTCAACAAAGAAAAATCATGTGTACCTATCTTCACAACATGGAAGACTAGAGTCTAGAAAAGTTGAAGTACAAATCCTATGAGATCATCCAGGAGATGTTTGAAAGGGCAATGAAGAGGGTGGATGATTTTATTGATATGAATACAAACAAGGAGGGATAAAAAGTGGAGGAAAGTTATAAGAGATTAGTTGATGAGCTAGAGCAAGAAGCACAAAAGAAGCAGAAGGTGGATGAAGACAGGGATACATCTGAACTTAAACAATATTTGGTAGTGATTCCTGAAGAAGAAGAAGAAGTACTAATGGATTTTGTATCTTTGGATACTAAACCTCCAAGAATTGTTGGCTGGAAAATATACATTGAAGGCACAAAGAAAATAACCTGAGAGATTATCAGAGCTAATGGGAAATTTAGCTATTTAACTTCTTTGGTCAAATGCTTAAGAGTTTTGACAGAGAGGATTTGGAAACTCTGTGGAAACTTGTTAAAGCTAAATATAGGTCAACAAGTCCTTTGAAGCAACCTTGTTCTGATTGTGACTATGTGCTTTGGGGAGATCTGAAGACAATGTTTGAACCAGATGTTGAAGATGAGATATGGAAGATACAGAAGTGCTATAAGGTATTGAGTTGGAAGTTATATGACTTTTTTTGGAGTTCATGCCTTAATGATGTAATCTGGTATTATATACATGTTGGTAGAGAAGAAATATCCCATTTGGCAGTCTATAATTCAATTGATATTGAAGGAAAATCTTCAAATAGAACACGACAGTGAAATAAGTTATGATCTTCTTTGGTTCATCATACAATAGAAGAGGTGAAGAAGTGTTTGGAAGAATCCTCCTGGTGATGGTGAAGCTTTAACTAAAGAAACTTGATGATTTTGGAATGAAATATCAAGTTTAGGGGAGGATTTTTAGGATTAAAAGCTTCTTCATGTTTGGTTATTACTGCTTCTCTTGGTATGTTAAGACTTATAGGATCGTAGGAATGGTTGATATGGTGATTCGGGAGGTTGGGGATGATGGTAGAATACCATATTCATTGTTAGAAAGATGAAGTAAAGAGAGAAGGGAAAAACTATGTGTTTATTGATACTGAAAAGGAAAATACACAAAGAGTCTCACCCTCCTAGTGAAGTCTAGGAAGGTATTTATAGCCTAGCACATACATAACTATTACACTGTGACATAACTAGTCCATGTGTTGTCTAAATAAGATAGATAATTTAATCATGTAAATGTCGTTCCATTTACGTGTTAGGAGCGATCCCAAAAATCTTCCCCCAATGGGACGACATAAGGGATTACTTACAACATTCCCTACTAGTGCAAAAACAAATAAAGAAAAGTCTTCATAAGCTATTCAAATGTTGAGGATGACGACAGTTGACGCTCTTTTTCTTCATCTTGTACCTCGACTTGAGAACTTTTTCTTCACTTGTAGGAAAATGATGTAATATGCATGAATTGGATTAACTTCCCCCCAATTCATGCTGCATGTCTTTAGTAGCTTCTCTGTACACTTCTTTTTGGTGAAGTTTCTGAATCAGCTTCTCCCCAAACTGACAACCGTCTTCAGCAGATTCGAAACTTTGATGTAGTAGACATATCTTCTAACTTTTGATGTTTTCAATGCACAGCGGAATTTATAGATGAGAAGTAAACCACACCAGGCAAATCTGCCTTGTCATGTAATCACAGTTGTACACAATGCGGAAAATTTGTTCGAGGGTAACATGCAAGAAATCAACAAGATCTTCTCACCTGTGTAGATGCTTCACACCAAACAAACCACGAAAGATGAAATAATCCAACTTCCCCCCTGATTGTTGCGGTCTATCAGAATAATAATCACATGCGAATATGCAAATACTCGATAAAATGACCGTGTGTGAGGCATCATAATGCGGTTAAGACCATCATATGTAGGTAACTTCACACAAAATAACTAGTGAAAGTTAATACAATAACACCAAAGTAAGACATTTGAGCCACAGATAGTCTCATTTCTTCCCCATGATTGCAGAAATTATTGAAGGGAAAGGGTTTCCGCAAAGAAGCCAAAGAAAGCACAGTATGACCACACTCTCTTCCCCCTGATGTTTCAATGAATCGGAAACATCACCACGTATGCTGGTGATGAAATTGGAGACATCGCAACCGTGTATGTCCAATTAATCGAACAAGTGTGAAGTACCATAAATATCTCGTGAGAATCAACTGCTGATAAAACTTCTCTACTTTTTTATACTCCACTCATCTAACTCTTTACCGACCCCATTATCATTCTGACGGCTCTTAGTGACTACTGTGGAGAAAACCCAATATGACGAACTTGAGACTGAAGTAAGATAACCCGAACTTGTGACTTAAACTTGCACTAATTTCTGACGAAGAACCAATAGTATAGTAAGCAAAATCCTCTTAAAAGAAAAAAGGGGGATACAAAATAACCATAGCGGATGCATCCGAGAATTTCAATAAAGGTAGAGTCATATACCCGTCCTACCATCCTTAAACGTATATGAACTTCTCTCGAATTATCCACAGCTTTTTGTGACACTTGAGCACTACAACGTAACTCCTTTAAAGTGATAGCTATACGCTGTGAGCACAACAACGTAACTCCTTACATCATATATAACTAGACAACTCAAGTCTTTATCATTCATAACGATTAAAAGCTCGAACAAGGATCTCGAAGAATCATGCATCCAACCAACTCTGATATCTTTAGATACTAAGTGCACGCATCCGTGATATCCCACTTCAACCTCAAAATAATAATAAAGAATTAACGCCGTAGTCACATCTTGCAGTTACATGTCCAAAACTAGCCTTCATTACTTTGGTTAAAGTGAACTATGATAATGGTTTTTCCCGATCTTGTCAAAAAAAGCGTAACCCGTTGAAGATTTTAATAACCAAAATACTACTCTTAAAAAATTGTCCAAAAAAGTAACACTTTGTATTTTTTTAAATACATTTGAGTAAATAAAATTCAGCCCCATGTGTTAAATTCGGATCCAAAAAAATATAAGCTCATTCCCAAACTTGTGAAATATAACCGATTATCCAAATCCGGACCCAAAACTAATCCAATAGCCAAGTCCAATCCACAACATTTATATCCAATCCAACCCTTTCATGTAGTATTTCTGTTCGGCCCAAAGAATGCAACCCTTTCATATGTGAACGTTTGACTATGTTCACTACGAAAAGTATTTCTGAGATCATACCAATTAGATTGGTCGTAATTGGTTGTTGTTGGATTTGGTCTTGATTGAAATGTATCATGAACCTGGTCTCACTTGTTTTCACTTAGTTGTAAGTTGTAGTTTTGACTTTTCTTGACCAGTGATGAAATTAGATTCTAAGGTCATAGCGAGTCTTAGGTCATGTTTTCATTTTCATCATCATCTTTTGTTTGGTCTTTACGAGTAAGGATCTTCTTATACGTAGCATACCTTATTCGTAAAACTAAGTTCTTGTTCGTAAATAGTCTAGTCTTGGTCGTAAAGTCTTAGTCGTAAGACTTATACGTAAGGCTAATTCGTAAACCAAAACCTTACTCGTAAAAATTCTTACTCGTACAAGTTAGGTTCTTAGGAATAAGCTTACTCGTAAACATATTACGAATAAGTCTTATTCGTAAAATTAGGTTGTTACGAATTTCTTTCCAAGAAATTCGTAAATGTAATTGTAGAAGGCTCCAAATTCGTAAGAAAAGGGTTTTGACCCATTCTTTGTTGACTTTTTCTAATTCCGACCATTAATCCGACCAAGTTTAGATGAAACTGCAAACAAAAAGACTGAGAAGATGGTACCAAAACAACATCATATTTGACCATTTTGACCACAGGTTCATGAGATGGTACCAAAACAGAACTGATAACAACTTTTAACAAAACTGATAACTTGAAAAGTGAAAGATAACAACTTTGGCCCATATTACAAACTGTTGAAACCAGAAGGTAATAAAAACTGTGAAAGAATGATGTAAAACAGTTTGAAAATTTTCATTTTTGACAAGATACAATACCACAAAAATCAACCATAGTAGTAAAACATTGGCTCCGATGCCACATGTAGAATCGTGTGTATGATTGATATTGTGAATCGGGAGGTCGGGGATGATGGAAGAACATCATATTCATGGTTAGAGTGAGAGTAGAGAGAGAAATGGAAAACAAGTGTTTTATTAATAAGATGAAAGTGAAAATACACACACAAGTCTCACCCTCCTAGTGAAGTCTAGGAGGGTATTTATAGCCTAACACATACGTAACTATTACACTATGACATAATCAGTCCATGTGTTCTGGCTAAATAAGATAGATAATGTAATCCCGTAAATGTCGTTCCATTTACATGTTAGGAGCGATCCCAACAAGATTGCGCTTGAAGATGTTAAAGCTGCTTAGAAGATTTGGAGGAAAAATTGCTAAGTCTTTACAACTGCTGGTTTAAAAGTTAAGACTGCTGGTGCAAGTTACTGCTGTCAGTGTTAATGGACTTCAAGGAAAATACGCTAAGTCAAGTTATTGTTTCTAGTGTAAAGTTACTACTGCTAGTACAAACTTAGTGTTGCTGGAAGTTAATGTTGCTGGTTATTGAGTTACAATTGTTAGTTGGTTTTGTTAGTACTGCCTATTAAATATGCATGTAATTGGGTCTATAAAATTGTACAAGTAATTTATGCATTAGATATATATTTAGGCATATATATGAAGCGTATGAGATGTAGTCAAAATTCAAGTATGAGATGTAGTCCAAATGCAAGTGTAGTTTAACATAAATTCGATAATGTCTGATTTGAAATACATCAAAATACAACATTGTTTGATTTGTGATAGATTGCGTTTGAGGTCTTTTAAGGGTTTCTTTTTTTTAAATCATGTTCTAGTAGCTTTAAAGATTTGAAAAATGAATTTTATATGTAGATAATGTTATGTGATTGGGGTAACATCGAGTCGAATACTATGAAGTTTGACTCGCCAACCAAATTCTAAAGCAAAACTTGACTCGGGCTCAACCAAGCTATATTAATGACCGAGCTTAGAACTCGACCTTAATTTAATTGTGCTTACCTTTTAAACTCCATCTTGAATAATCTACACCTCAAACTTGTATACATATTAGGAGGTGATTTGCACACTGTAAGATCTTGGTTTAATACCAACACATGTTATGCGGCGTTAGGTTAAAAGTTTAGAGAGAGAAAGAGGGAGAGGATGGGAACCCTAGAGAGACAAAGAAAAATGTATTATGAAAAGTTCCAACCCTTTGCCTTGGAGGGCAAAGGGTATTTATAGGGTACAAGCTTAGACGCCTCTAATAGGCTGTGGATCAAGCATACAGTGGGTAATCTAAATACTAATATTGAATAACTACGACTACGAGCTTTCTAACGAGTATACATACTTGAGGTGACCGACACTTTAAGTACTGGATTTAATAAATCCCAACAATCTCTCCCTAAGGGAGGTCACCTCAACTTACAATGATTACAAACTGATATAACATTTCGTTGTTCTTGGTTTCTTTGATTAAGCACTTTTGTTCTTTAGCTCGTAGTCTTTGATTCATCAAGTTCTGCATGTTTTGGAAAATCGAGTGGAGGTCTTAAACTGATCCACGTGATGATAGAGTATTTGAACCAGCTTTGAGATTATCAGTAACCATAAATCTCTGACTCTTCCTTTGTGGTGTTGATAGTATGTGATGTTGTGACTATTGGACCGACATGCTCACATTCTGGATCATGATATCTTCTTATCAGAGTAGTGGAAGCTTTAGCAGATTCATGATATTTGCAGCAGCGTAGCAGAAGCATGGAGTGAAAATATCAGAGTCATTGATGCACTTATCATGATTTCTTTAGAGATGAATGTATTGAGTGAGCATGTGGCTATCGATTGACCGCATCATTCTGATCAGCTGCAAACGTCGGGCGTACCTGCATACAACAGTTAGCAATAAAGCGCACGAAAGTGTCTTTGACCACTTTCGTTGAATTGAGGTACACGGCCCACGGTTCTTCGTTGATCAGTACAAGTACTGCCTGTGAACAGGTATAATTCTGAAGAATTTCCTTGACAGGGTTTCGCAACTGTTCTAGCTGTTCTCAAACCGGAGCGTCTCAAAGAAGACAACACGGAGTGAGTGAACCAGCGAATATAAATCCACTGATTGATGAAAAGAGATTTGAAAAACAATCGTGTATTGCTCAATAGAAATTGTTTTTGCAATACAATGAAGGTTTTAATGAAAATCAATTATCAATCATAAAACACCTTTTATTTTGAAATGTTAGTCCACAGTCGATGTAACACCCCAACCCGACGAGGGTAGAAGTGTCACATTCTGGTGTCATATCAGAACATACAATTAAAATCTTACAAGCGGAAGTCTTAAAGAATAATGTACCAAGTCATTTAAACAAATGACTTACAAGGAAAATTACAAAATCCAAAATTTCTAAAATAAAATGAAATCTCAAACAATAGCCCGACAAAATAAGTCCAAATAATAAGGTAACTAGGGTTGGTCCACTCAGATAATCCAACTCTCAGCCCATCAAAGCCCATCTTCAAACCAAAAACCTGCCGCACGAAAGAAATGCGGCTGAGCTTAAAAAGCCCAGTGAACAGATATAACAAAATGAAAGCTAAATAACAAGGTCGCAACAAAATGAGAATACTGAGTCAAAGAGGATCCTACAGAACATAATTATACAGATATCCAAAAAGAAAAGATAACAAGGAGAACGAAGCAAAGCAAAGCATCGATGACATATATACAAGCACATACAAACCAGGCATATAAGTACTGAACATAAGCAAGCATAGCAGACGTCGTATCCATACAACATACATATAGCATACAAACAATTCAGGAAATCAGAAGACATACAAGTCAAACATGAATCTAAAGGCAAGTGGAAGCAATTAATTAGTAAGTAAGCATGGCAATCACACAGGTCAATAACCCTTAGTTGAAAACATAACCAGTATCATAACAGCGGAAGTACTAACATCAGTCAACACATGGCAGTCACACGTAATAAGTAGGAATACAATATAAATGATATAATTAAATGAATTAAAGACATAGCAGGGCAACTAAACAAATTAACAAGCCAGACGTCACAAGATAAACCATTTACCCAATCAAACCATAGCATAAAAAGAAATGCAAACATGGCAGGTCAACAATAAGCAGACAAGGATACAACGAATACTCATAGTCCACGAGATTAACTGAACGAAGTACACATAATAAACAGATAAAACTATCGATTACACATTAGCATGGTCACCAGAAATTACGAGGGTCACATAACAGTGAGATCACATATCATCAGATGTCAACAGGTAACTCAGATAACCGCATATTAATCACATCATAGCATGATAATCAGTAGTCACATAAAACATGAATAGCATAATCAAATTCAATAAACTTATAATAACCCGGTACGTGAATGGAATGTTAGTCTGAAGTAACGGAATGAGAGTGTGACAGATCAAAGCAATGGAATATATATATCTTTGTAGTAGAGTGAGTCATATAAGGGTACTGAGTAATGAACAGTTAGTACAGAATATGGTGCGTTGGGGAATACAAAAGGTATAAGATAGGTATATCAAAAGTGTGAGGGTTGTCAGAAATCTACCACGAGCCCGGAACATATCATATCATATCATATCATAAGTAACCATTGTATTCGGAGGGGTGACCTCGGAATACCATATATAATAGGAAGGGAGACCTCAGTAACCAATGGAGTAGCTAGCTCCCAGACTGTGAAGACGGGTATTGCACACGACATCATTCACCATATAAATCATATCATATCATATCAAAACATATCTAGGATGCATCCATACGCCCCCCGGAAACATAGTGGCCAAACATATATCTGAGCTCATAATCATATAACATAATGGGGACGGTGTGTAACATCACTCGTACACAATGGAGTCATGCCGTTGGTGCATCAATGACATGGTCATGGTACCTCCATGACTAGGAACACATATTTGGCTCGGGTATCAAACTGAAGGGTCAAAGCATAATCATATCATAAGGGTTCATATCAAAGGTTCAGAAGTCAAAGGTTCATATCAGATTTATATAACATAAGTTCATAATCAGATGATTCATAATCAGAAGGTTCATAATCATAATTTCATAATCATAACAAAGGAATATCATAGCGAACAGAATCATATCAAAGGATTATGTCGGAATCATATCAAAAGGATCATAGCATAAGGAAATCATAGCAAAGGAATATCATAAGTGAAGTAAAGTCAATGATCGAAAAGTCATGGGAAATCCCTACTGAAAAGGGATAGAATATCTGTACCTCAATCGACGCAAGCAAAATAGAAACGTAAGTCACACGATGAATCAATCCTGCCATCCGGAACCTATATGAATTAGGTAACGCTTATTAAGATCAGATTACTCATTTTAGAAGGCTTTCCATTTTTAGCAGGTTTTCACTTTTAGTAACTTTCCATTTTAGGCAGGTTTACTCATAAGTGTAAATATTGTAAGTTTACATGTTTTATTCATTTAGTCTATTTATCTCACCATTTAACGAATCACCTTCATGATCTATAATTTACAAAACGAGTCCTTTTCCCTTTTTAATGTCGTTGACATTTAACATGATTCAAGACGTATTCGTATATACATTTATTCCATTTTAATCTCGTTAACAGTCAATAAACATATGCATGGGTCGAATGGTGCATGAGTCGAATAAACACAAAATAGATAAAACATGGTCGAATAAATATGTCCTACTCCACTTCTTATTTCATGTGTTCCAAAAATAACTTTATGTAATATTCAATTTGTGCCTATGCCTCATTTAGTTTGAAACAGGAATAAAGAATCATGCATGTCGTGTAAAGTGGGTCAAGGCAACATGTGCATGGTCAAAAACAATGGCTTCTCATTTGCTATATTTTAACGTGATGTATGCATATGATTATGAGACCCTTTTATTCTTCATGTGATTACTTATCATGCATGCTTCTCAAGGTCCCACGCCAGAACATTAAACGATAACAAGGAAAGAAAGAAAAAATTGAATTGAGAAGTGATGATACCCTAGATGCGTCGAATGGAAGAAGAACAAGAAATCGAGTACTCAAACCCACGACAACCGAGACCAACACAACCACTACCACTGCTCTAACAGCCCTCGAGAAGGCTAAAACGAAACAGCCACACATGCGAATCCAAAACCCACGACCAACACCACTTCATCTCGAATCAAAAACCCATGACCACGATCATCTTACCACAACCCACGACCCATCAGCTTCGAACCAAACTCACAATCATGACAGCCTCCTTGGACACCTAACGATTCCCTTGTTGCTTGCTTTTCTGCCTGAATGAAATAAGGACAAAAACTAGGTGTGCCGTCCCTTTGAGAACTAGGGTTTGAAGGTGATATTTTGAATGAGTAATGATAGGTTATAATGAGAAGTAAATGGGATTAGATGGAAGGTATAAGGGGCGAATAAATGGGGGTATATTTGGGTCGTTATTTTGGACGAGATTAGGGAAATTGATAGGCCAATTCAAGAATGAGTCAAACTTCCAACTTAAATGTGTAGGTTACCAACTTATTTGAGAAATAGGATATATGAAAGTAAATGGCTTCCGAAAACAAAAAAAGGGAAATCAAAACAGTAGAAAAAGAAAAATACTTTCCAATTTCAAATCAATGGGCTTTAGAATTAAGTGTAGTATTAACTTATAATTTGCATACACATTTTCGGTCCATGCACTAAATTAACGAAAAAAATGCATCTTGAACGTAAGCATGGTGGTTTCATTTATCTTGTACTAATTACATATTTTAGGTTATAAACGTATGTAATGAGCTCGACATATTTTTCGTATTTTATAAATGTTAAATTTGAGGGGCAAAATAGTCTTTTCTCACATTTTAGATTTTTAGGGTTTTACAACTCTTCCCCTCTAAAAGAAAATTTTCGTCCTCGAAAATTGAAGTCGCAGAGGTACACAGAGACGAAGGAGTTTAAGGCAGACATAGCAATCCATAATTTCACACGGAACATAAAGATTTTGGTTCCAAAGCGTACAAATCTTATACATAGCAGATGTCAATGAGAATCTCGCAAAGAGGTACAGACTTCCAAACGTACATGAGGATCGACAATTAACGGATTTAAGTCATAGTCCATTCACGTACCAACCCCAGGCATTTCCCAAGATGTCGTATGATTTTAATAAGTTCAAATTATATGATCTCGGTATTATCACGTTGATCAGGCGTCATAATACTTGCATCACATAACAAGTCCTTATTGTCATCATATTTTGTCTCGGGTCATGACAAACCAATATCACAACAAAACAGATAACTTACAGGTAGCAAATAACATACCAAAACAGACCATATTCACATACATGCAGTATATAACACATCAAACCAACTTACCATAACACCAAAGAAGGGAGGCCACCAACTTGCACAAAACGGCTCCTCATGACTCATTACTGACTATCCGAAATAAAGTTGAGATATCACCAAAATGCTAAATGATAAAACTTCACGATTCAAACCGAGTTCTGAACAAATCAAAGGAAAGCAATACCGATCAAAATCATTTAACAAAATATCAAACCGCCTCAAAACGCATGAAAAACGAATCGGAGTAACATAAGTCGCGCCCAAATCATATGAAGTAGATGAACCTTCTCGGCCACTGGTTGAATCTTGTCTTCGTCTTCTGCGTCTTTGGTTGATCCGTCCAGCTTCCTCCAGCAGCATGGCAGTCGGGTGTGGCTTCTACTCAGCTCAGGGACTGTTGTAGCAACGCAGGGTCGGCACCATCATCTTCGGCTCCGCGGGTAGTCTCCATCTAACGATCGACAAACGGATGTGCAAAGACAAAATAACAAAATTCGATGCGAAGAGAGGAAGGCCAAATTGGTGAAGACAAACGAATATCAAAGTCAAATCTGAACAATAATCAAACGAACCGGAGAAGATCAAAACAGACGGAAGCCTAGTGTCTACCCAATCCTCACAGGTCAATCCTAAGGTCAACTAGACGAAACCTGGCTCTGATACCATAATTGTAACACCCCAACCCGACGAGGGTAGAAGTGTCACATTCTGGTGTCATATCAGAACATACAATTAAAATCTTACAAGCGGAAGTCTTAAAGAATAATGTACCAAGTCATTTAAACAAATGACTTACAAGGCAAATTACAAAATCCAAAATTTCTAAAATAAAATGAAATCTCAAACAATAGCCCGACAAAATAAGTCCAAATAATAAGGTAACTAGGGTTGGTCCACTCAGATAATCCAACTCTCATCCCATCAAAGCCCATCTTCAAACCTAAAACCTGCCGCAGGAAAGAAATGCGGCTGAGCTTAAAAAGCCCAGTGAACAGATATAACAAAATGAAAGCTAAATAAAATCAGAAATGCGAAATGAAATATGGAAACTGATAACAAGGTCGTAACGAAATGAGAACAATTAGTCAAAGAGGATCCTGCAGAACACAATTATACAGATATCCAAAAAGAAAAGATAACAAGGAGAATGAAGCAAAGCAAAGCATCGACGACATATATACAAGCACATACAAACCAGGCATTCAAGTACTGAACATAAGCAAGCATAGCAGACGTCGTATCCATACAACATACATATAGCATACAAACAATTCAGGAAATCAGAAGACATACAAGTCAAACATGAATCTAAAGGTAAGCGGAAGCAATTAATTAGTAAGTAAGCATGGCAATCACACAGGTCAATAACCCTTAGTTGAAAACATAACCAGTATCATAACAGCGGAAGTACTAACAGCAGTCAACACATGGCAGTCACACGTAATAAATAGGAATACAATATAAATGATATAATTAAATGAATTAAAGACATAGCAGGGCAACTAAACAAATTAACAAGCCAGACGTCACAAGATAAACCATTTACCCAATCAAACCATAGCATAAAAAGAAATGCAAACATGGCAGGTCAACAATAAGCAGACAAGGATACAACGAATACTCATAGTCCACGAGATTAATTGAACGAAGTACACATAATAAACAGATAAAACTATAGATTACACATTAGCATGGTCACCAGAAATTACGAGGGTCACATAACAGTGAGATCACATATCATCAGATGTCAACATGTAACTCAGATAACTGCATATTAATCACATCATAGCAGGATAATCAGTAGTCACATAAAACATGAATAGCATAATCAAATTCAATAGACATATAATAACCCGGTACGTGAATGGAATGATAGTCTGAAGTAACGGAATGAGAGTGTGACAGATCAAAGCAATGGAATATATATATCTTGGTAGTAGAGTGAGTCATATAAGGGTACTCAGTAATGAACAATTAATACAGAATATGGTGCGTTGGGGAATACAAAAGGTATAAGATAGGTATATCAAAAGTGTGAGGGTTGTCAGAAATCTACCACGAGCCCGGAACATATCATATCATATCATATCATATCATAAGTAACCATTGTATTCGGAGGGGTGACCTTGGAATACCATATATAATAGGAGGGGAGACCTCAGTAACCAATGGAGTAGCTAGCTCTCAGACTGTGAAGACGCGTATTGCACACGACATCATTCACCATATAAATCATATCATATCAAAACATATCTAGGATGCATCCATACGCCCCCAGGAAACATAGTGGCCAAACATATATCTGAGCTCATAATCATATAACATAATGGGGACGGTGTGTAACATCACTCGTACACACTGGAGTCATGCCATTGGTGCATCAATGACATGGTCATGGTACCTCCATGACTAGGAACACATATTTGGCTCAGGTATCAAACTGAAGGGTCAAAGCATAATCATATCATAAGGGTTCATATCAAAGGTTCAGAAGTCAAAGGTTCATATCAGATTTACATAACATAAGTTCATAATCAGAGGTTCATAATCAGATGATTCATAATCAGAAGGTTCATAATCATAAGTTAATAATCATAACAAAGGAATATCATAGCGAACAGAATCATATCAAAGGATTATGTCGGAATCATATCAAAAGGATCATAGCATAAGGAAATCATAGCAAAGGAATATCATAAGTGAAGTAAAGTCAATGATCGAAAAGTCATGGGAAATCCCTACTGAAAAGGGATAGAATATCTGTACCTCAATCGACGCAAGCAAAATAGAAACGTAAGTCACACAATGAATCAATCCTGCCGTCCGGAACCTATATGAATTAGGTAACGCTTATTAAGATCAGATTACTCATTTTAGACGGCTTTCCATTTTTAGCAGGTTTTCACTTTTAGTAACTTTCCATTTTAGGCAGGTGATGAGTGTGTAAATACTCATCATTTTTGGTCAAATCTGAACTGCAAAACGTTTAAAAATGCTCAGAAATGCATCAAAATACTGAAAATATCTCAAAATTGCATTTTATATGTTTCAGATGCAAAATGTTTAAAATCAGATGAAAAATGAGCTAAGTTTGCATAATTGGCAGTTTCAGTCCCCCAAGTTTCAAAAGTTGTCAGAAATAGTCCCTGAGCCATAAATTCAAAAGAAAAATCACCAAAGGAACTTGTCAAAATTAGTCCTTTGGTGAAAAATATCAAAAGTTTTGAGAAATTACAAGTTTGGTCCTCCAAGTTTAAATATTGGCAAAAATGGCCCTTGGAAATTTGAAAATGTCAAGTTTGGTCCTTGTATTATTGAAACTTGTCACTTTTAGTCCCTTGGAGCAACTTTGTGCAAATGGCAGCAGTGGTCCTTGTATTTTCAGAAAATGGCAAAACAAGTCCTTATTAATACCCTTTAAACCATTTTGGACCTCGTCATAAACCCTTGACCCCTGCCTATCTAATTGGACCCCTGTCAATATCTATTTTGGACTCCCTTCTATAATAATCCAATCCAGTCAAACCACTGGTCAAATAAACACCCCGCGCCAAATCTCTTCTTCACCAACTGCCTCTGCAACACACTACCACCCATCCCCCCAGCTCACCTTTCCACTCCCCTTATCCCTCCACCTCCACCAAACTCCAAATAGCATTAAATGCTTCTCCAATCCCTTCACTCAACCCTCCCAGTTGATAATCTCATTTTGGCGCCAAAATGAATCCAACGGCCAAGAGTATATCAAAGCTATCCAATGGTCAAGAAAATGATGGGATTAGCTCAGAGTAGTGAGAGAAAGCATTTGGGTATAAAAAGGAGGCAAGAGAAGAAAGAGAGGAGTAGTTTTTAGTTTTGTAAAATTTCTTTCATGTCGTTTTTAGTTTAAATGTGTTAATTCAAGTTCAAAGCTGTTATCTTTTGTTCCAATGTATTAAACTCAAGTTACATTATCAGTATAATCAAGTTTTAATCATCAATTCCAAAGTTTTATCTAGTTTCATATTTGTGTATTACTGTTGAAAATTTCAGTTTCAGTTTCTTACATTCAGGCTTCAAATGGCTTATTTATAAGTTCAAACAAGCTCACATAAGCTCCTTATAGCTTTTGATAAGCTCACAATTCATTTTCAAGCAATTTTGGATTCTGGTCAACAAAAGTCAACTGAATCATCAAGTTGAAATGGAAATGGAAAATGGTGTGGCAGAGCATGGAAATGGGTTGAAATTGAATGATTTGGGTTGATATACTTAGGATAGTTGGTTCTGTGTTTGATTCATCTCAAGCCATAGTGGCTAGGATAAATGTGAGTCCATTTTTAATATTACTGCAAAAATCTATATCTGTGGTTAATATTGGTTCTTGCCTGTTTATTTGGTGTTAAGTAGTTAAATTAGACTCAGTTTGATCATTAATGTTAGCTAGTTAAGAGTTTAGCTCAGTTTTTATTGCAAAACAGTCATATTAGGTGTGTTTGGATCAGTTGCTTGGTTGAGATTGAGCATTGGTTTGTATTTGATATCTGTCTATTCAGTTTCAAAATCAGTCATTTGACTCATTCAGTCATCACTTTGCATCTGTTTTAGTCCTAAGTCAAAATCATCAATCCACTGTCTTAATTACTTAACTGTTGAATTTTTATAAAAGCAAAGTCTTGATTTGTGTTTAGAATTCTTAGACAAAGCTTGCAGTAGCTTCATTTAATCATATAACATCATTTTCAGTTGGGAAATTAAGATCAAAACTCATGTAAGTCAAACTTTCAAAAACTGTTCAAAAGTCAAAAGTTGAAAATCAGTTTTGAGCCTATCTAGCATGATTTTTCATTGATTCATCTCTAGGTCAAACTTAGTGAAATCATGGGTTTTTAAAGTTCAACTGGTCTACTTGCTTATTATCATTTTTGTAGAATTTTGTCATTTTTTTAAAAGCTCCAAATGAGCTTGTCATTTGGGCCTTATATGCCCTGTGCACACACTCAGTATTAACTGAGTGTGCACAGGCCATTTGCAGGTCTTGCAACAAGCTCAGTTGAGCTTTTCCAAGTCTCAGCTGTGGATTATAGATAGCCAACCAGGTCTAGATTAAGTTCCAACGATTGCTTTTCATTTTCAGCTTATTTTGTAGCTTGTGCTTAAGCTCAAAGTAGGTCCCTTAAACCTGTTTTAGCACATAAGCTCAAAATCATCAAATCATGGTAGTAAGTGTTTTAGAGGTTTAGGACAGTTGTTATTAGTTTATTTTGAGTACTTTTAGTATATTGTAGCTTCTGAATCATTTTGGTGCTCAGTTGTAGCTTTTAGCTTATCCTAAGTGCTTATTTATAAGCACATTGTATTGCAGCCTCATTTCCTTCACACAAGCACCTGTTTTTCCATTTTTCCTAGATTCTCTATATTATTTTAGACTTTTCTTGAATTTTTCAGATTTTTACAAGTCAGTTTGCTATTTTTCTGCATTTTAATCTCTTTTTAGTACTTTTTAATTAGCATTTAATACAATTAATTAAGAAAAGTTTCAAAAAAATAATTTTTCATTTTTCTTAGGATTAGCTAAATATAAAAAGTCAAAAAAATATTTTTCCAGATTTTTCTTAGTTAAATTTGTATTTTTAAGCAATTTAAGTAGTTTTAAATAGTTTTTAATTCATAAAAAATACAAAAATAATCAGAAAAATACAAAAATAGTTTTGAAAATTCTGTTTTGTTATTTTAGATTTTTCTAAGTCATAATTTCATTTTTCTAGCTTTATTTCATATTTTCTTGTATTTTAGGTTATTATTTAATAGTTAAAAATAGTTTTTAATTAATAATAATTAGATAAATAGTTATAAAAATAATTTTCTTTTTCTAAAAATTTTATTTTATGATTAGGTTTGTAAAAATGTCATTTTCATATTTTTAGGATTTATACTGCTTCAGTTTCATATTTTCATTTGTACGTTACGTAGTTTTTAATTTAAGTTTTATAGAAAGAAAAAATCAAAAACATCATTTTGCAAATAGTGATAGCATTTATTTAATATATTTTATCTTTTTAATTTTCTTTAATTTGCATTTAAGCCCCTGTAGTTTGTATACTTTTTCTGTAGTTATAATCATTCAATCAACTCTTTTCTGTTCAAATCTCTCGATCACTATTCGTTTGGTGATTCTTCGCATAGCTCGCTGGGACATAACGACCCGGGGAAATACTATACTCTCCTGATCTTCATTGCATTCGTTTCTGAACCGTTTGAAGTTTGTTACGGTCGGCCATTCACAAGTGGCCGGCTTGAGTGATAAAACTTGACTGTTTGGGAGCGAATCAGCAGGTTTACTCATAAGTGTAAATATTGTAAGTTTACTTGTTTTATTCATTTAGTCCATTTATCTCACCATTTAACGAATCACCTTCATGATCTATAATTTACAAAAGGAGTCCTTTTCCCTTTTTAATGTCGTTGACATTTCACATGATTCAAAACGTATTCGTATATACATTTATTCCATTTTAATCTCGTTAACAGTCAATAAACATATGCATGGGTCGAATGGTGCATGAGTCGAATAAACACAAAATAGATAAAACATGGTCGAATAAATATGGCCTACTCCACTTCTTATTTCATGTGTTCCAAAAATAACTTTATGTAATATTGAATTTGTGCCTATGCCTCATTTAGTTTGAAACAGGAATAAAGAATCATGCATGTCGTGTAAAGTGGGTCAAGGCAACATGTGCATGGTCAAAAACAATGGCTTCTCATTTGCTATATTTTAACGTGATGTATGCATATGATTATGAGACCCTTTTATTCTTCATGTGATTACTTATCATGCATGCTTCTCAAGGTCCCACGCCAGAACATTAAACGATAACAAGGAAAGAAAGAAAAAATTGAATTGAGAAGTGATGATACCCTAGATGCGTCGAATGGAAGAAGAACAAGAAATCGAGTACTCAAACCTACGACAACCGAGACCAACACAACCACTACCACTGCTCTAACAGCCCACAAGAAGGCTAAAACGAAACAGCCACACATGCGAATCCAAAACCCACGACCAACACCACTTCATCTCGAATCAAAAACCCACGACCACGATCGTCTTACCACAACCCACGACCCAGTAGCTTCGAACCAAACTCACAATCACGACAGCCTCCTTGGACACCTAACGATTCCCTTGTTGCTTGCTTTTCTGCCGAATAAAATAAGGACCAAAACTAGGTGTGCCGTCCCTTTGAGAACTAGGGTTTGAAGGTGATATTTTGAATGAGTAATGATAGGTTATAATGAGAAGTAAATGGGATTGGATGGAAGGTATAAGGGGCGAATAAATGGGGGTATATTTGGGTCGTTATTTTGGACGAGATTAAGGAAATTGATAGGCCAATTCAAGAATGAGTCAAACTTCCAACTTAAATGTGTAGGTTACCAACTTATTTGAGAAATAGGATATATGAAAGTAAATGGCTTCCGAAAACAAAAAAAGGGAAATCAAAACAGTAGAAAAAGAAAAATACTTTCCAATTTCAAATCAATGGGCTTTAGAATTAAGTGTAGTATTAACTTATAATTAGCATACACATTTTTGGTCCATGCACTAAATTAACGAAAAAAATGCATCTTGAACGTAAGCGTGATGGTTTCATTTATCTTTTACTAATTACATATTTTAGGTTATAAACGTATGTAATGAGCTCGACATATTTTTCGTATTTTATAAATGTTAAATTTGAGGGGCAAAATAGTCTTTTCTCACATTTTAGATTTTTAGGGTTTTACAGTCGATGTGCTGAAGAAAAGTATTTTGAGCACAACGAGCGGTTTTTCAAGGTATCCGTCAATCCGTTTCCTGGACCAAGATTGATTCAAGAATGAATCGCCCCATCGTTTCAATCCAGTTGTCACAAGCTTGATCTTTTGCAAGATCTCACATGTCACCCACCAAGAGCTTGTTTGATGTTGGCTCTAGAAGGATTTCCATCTTCATCGTGAATATTTAGCATATCACTCAAATGTTCTGGCAATACGACAAGGATAATGCGTAGGACACAAGATATAATCTCTCTTTCCACATTGTGTGAAATAGAGAGTCTTCATTAATTCAGTGTCCTAATGAGATATTGTGAATGATCTCTTGGTTCTAGACTCAATTGTGCATTTTTGGTTTCCTATGTCGGAGACTAGGGAGAGGGTCTCCTTCTTCAATATCAACAATCTCTAAGAGAAAGTCGATAGAAAATGTCGGTTCCCCGTAAGAATGAAACAAGCCCTTTTAAGAGGAATTTGAGTAGCTTGGGAAGTTTAGTGTAGTGCATCACTGGGTCCATGATGTCTTGTCTTCAATACCAGTGTTAACTAAGTAACCACCAGTAGCATATGTATTGAACCCGGTTTCTGCCCTAAGGTTGAATTGTTGGAGCGCTATTTCTTTTCACCCTTTTCACATTCAATTCTTTTTCATTCTTCAACCCCTTCAGTGCTTACCGAGACTTCATAGCTAGAACCTTGTTGGGTTTATTCCAGTACTAGCTCAGTCTTAGTCCGCACTCTTCCCATATCTCATTTTTCTCCTTTTATCATCATACCTAAGAACTCTACACTAACTAGTGGATAGTCCCTGGGTGCTCCGGTTCTGGCGGATCATAGGAATACATACCTAACCTTATCATCCTTATATCACCGTACATAAAGTAAAGTTGGTCGGTCTATTTGGTATTGTTCATATGCCATTGGAACCAATTGAAAACCATTTGAAAATCAATCCAGATACTTGAGAGATATTATCAAAGTATTTTGTACCTGAATTGTTTTTGATATTTTTAGAATAAGAGCTCCCCCTCAACATGTGCATCAAGTATTTGAAATCGTTTTACACACGGAGGCAAGAGACTGAAATAACTTCTTTGATTATCATTTTTAAGAGATATCAACATCACTTCCCTAATTAAATCAAGTATATAAAGCATTTTCGGGAAGGATGAGGTTTTCATAAGCTTGCTCCCCCTCAATATGTGCCTTAAGGTTTGAAAGAGTTTTGCACATACTAGAGGGAACCTGCACATTGATCATGTTTCAAATCTTTGTAGTTTAAGATAAATGCTCCCCCTCAACATGTGCATCGAAAATTTGAAATCGTTTGGCACATGTGGGAAGGAGAGCTTGTACATCCTTATAAAACCATTTACCGATTTATCAGTTTAAATCCAATTTAAAGCACAAATTCTACCCCGATCACAATTATCAAATCATTTGAGATTTGTGATCTCTGTAGATTTAAATTGATTTTGAAAGCTTTTAAAGGACAATTGTGACTTGATAATGAAAGCGTTTTAGCTGGTAATGATCAGATTTTAAGACATTAAACTCCATTGATTAAACATGCGTGATTATCTTTTGAAAATAATTGAATGACAAATAACTTTTTGATTTAATTGAAATCATTCTCCCCCTCAATCAATGACATAGGTTGTTGATTGAAAGATAGATATTTTGACAAATAAGACCAGATGATTATCAAAAATAGAGTCCGAGTTATATTGCAAAGCAATTGGTTTTCATTAGATAGTAGATAAATGTTTATAGAATCTGAGCATGAGATTTGAAAAATATGATAAAGCATGGCTCAGTTCTTTCTTTGAAAAGCGGGTTACTGTCTGAGATGACAATAAACCAACATTTTTCTCCATCTCGTTTTTTTTTTTTTTTTTTTTTTTTTTTTTTTTTTTAAGATTCGAACTTCATCTAGAGACCCGTGCCATTCTTTGAGTGGCAACTCAAAGTCCGTAGATGTTATCGAACCGACAAGAAAAACAAGATAAATAACCAATATTTTTTGAAGATTTTGAAGATTTTCTGATTTTTATGGATTTTGAAAAGTTTTATATTTTTCTATTTTCGTTTTGTTGGTTTTATATTTTTGTATTTGGTTTTTGAAAAGATATATACAAATAATAGATAGAGTCGAACACCTTTACTCCTCGACGTCTTCCTGAAGACATTTGAGCGTTTCTGGTTGAAGGCTCTTTAAGCCTAGTCGTGGAAGAATAAACTCAAAGCGATCTCGAGACAGAGCTTTTGTGAAGATGTCTGCTAGTTGATATTATGTCCTTACGAAGTATAGTTCAACTAGACCATTTTCCATTTGTTCCCTGATGAAGTGATGTCGAATGTCGATGTGCTTTGCTCGAGAGTGTTGAACATTGTTGCAGCAGAGAGCAATGGCACTTTTGTTATCACAGTACATAGGAACTTTGTTGAATACAAAGCCATAGTCAGATAGTTGGGATCTCATCCATAAGATTTGAGCACAACACGATGACATGGCTATGTATTCAGCCTCTGTAGAGGATATGGAAGTGCTCATCTGTTTCTTTGAAGACCAGCTTACAAGTTTATCACCCAAAAATTGAGCACCACCTGACGTACTTCGACGTGTATCTTGACATCCTGCATGGTCAGCATCTGCATAGGCCGTTAGTGACATACCGGAGTCCTTCGGATACCAAAGACCCATATTAATGGTTCCTTGGAGATACCGAAAGACCCGTTTAACCGCTTCAAGGTGCTTTTTGGTAGGCTTAGCCTGGTATCTAGCACACATGCGGACAGCGAACAAAATGTCTGGTCTGCTGGCTGTGAGGTACATCAGGGATCCAATCATACTACGATATTTCGTTTGATCTACTATGATCCCTGAGTAGTCCTCATCCAGTTTTGTGCGCTCCACCATAGGAGTGTCAACAGGGTCACTTGAGGTAAATCCAAATTTCTTTAATATTTCATTAGCGTATTTTGATTGATTTATAAAAATGCCTCTGGGACTTTGTGAAATTTGCAATCCCAAGAAAAATGACATTTGTCCCATCATTGACATTTGAAATTTGGAGCCCATCTCCATAGAAAAACGGTCACATTCATTTGGGTCAGTCGAGGCAAAAATAATATCATCAACATAGATTTGAACGTGAATTAAGTGTTTGCCTAACTTTCTGGTGAACAATGTTGGATCAACTGCTCCTTTGCTGAATCCGGTGGATAGAAGAAATTTTGATAGCGTATCATACCATGCCCTTGGAGCTTGCTTCAAACCATAAAGGGCCTTTTTTAAGCGATAGACATGAGTAGGATGCTCTGGATTCACAAAACCTTCTGGCTGGCTGACGAATACCACTTCTTTAAGATCTCCATTAAGAAATGCGGTTTTCACATCCATCTGATAAACTACCATGTTTTTGCTAGCAGCATTAGCCAAGAAGATTCTGATGGCTTCGATACGTGCAACAGGAGCAAAAGATTCTTCAAAGTCGATTCCTTCTTCTTGACGATAACCTTTAGCAACTAATCGTGCCTTATTTTTCAGAACATCCCCGTGCTCATCAAGCTTCACTTTGAAGATCCACTTGAGAGCAATGATCATTGCACAATCAGGAGCTGGTACTAATTCCCATACATCTAGACGATCAAACTCATGTATTTCTTCTTGCATTGCATTAAACCAGCTGTCCTCAGACATTGCAGTTTTAACATCTTTTGGTTCGATCATAGAGAGTACTGAGTTGAAGAAGCACCATAAGGCATCAGTAGCTAATTGTTTTCGAGTTAATACAGGACGAGAAGGATTCCCAATGATGTTATCTAATGGATGGTCATGTGTCCATTTTCTAAGATGTTCGTGTGGTTGTTGTTGAAGGACTGATGTAGCAGAGTTTATATCCCCTGATGAAGATGGTTCAGGTGTTGGTTCAGGGGCAAAGATGTTTTCAAATGGTACATCTTCGGGAGTAGCAAAGGGATTAACTTCATCATTGGTGCCAGAGACAATTCCATGATGTACATTCGATGATTGATGATTTGTTGATGAGACAGAGTGATCAGCAGTAGGCGCTTCTTGACTTAATGATATTGACACTGAAGAGTTGACTTCATTGACAGAGATAGGAGCAGCCTCTGTTGTTGGAGTTGATAGATCAGTGGCACTTGGCTCATAATGTTCATCAAACATTGGATCAAACAATTTCTTCAAATCATCTTCAGATGGAGGTATATATGGAGTTGCTGGAGAGGAAATTGGTACAAGGGACGAACCAATGGGACTATTTTGAAGTGCGGGTCCAGAACTGGATTGTCCTGGAGCCATTTGCCCGGACAGCTCATCGAACGTAACGTGAATAGTTTCCATGATATCTCGAGTTCTTTTGTTGTAGATTCGGTAACCTTTCTTGTTTAGTGCATAACCAACAAAAACTCCAATGTCTGCTTTAGCTCTTAATTTACCTAAATCTTGACCGTCATTTGTTGGATAGCATAAAGCACCAAACACACGAAGATAGGATAAATCAGGTTTTCGTTTATGAACAAGTTCATATGGAGTTTTTCCATGAGAGGTGTGAATAAGAGAACGATTTTGGGTGTAGCAGGCAGTGACAATGGCTTCAGCCCATAGAAACATTGGAACCTTTGAATAAATTAGCATTGTTCTAGCGGCTTCCACAAGAGTTCGATTTCGTCTTTCAACTACACCGTTCTGTTGAGGAGTTCGTGGAACACTTCTTTGATGACTGATTCCAATACATTCATAAAATTGACTTAAGTCTCGGTTAACGAACTCTGTGCCATTATCAGTTTGAACAACTCTAACCGTGTTGTTAAGACGAACCTGAAGTTGCTTGATAATTTTGATGATGACGGCTGGAGTTTCATCCTTAGTCCTCAAAAACTATACCCAAGTAAATCTAGAGTAGTCATCAACAACGACAAAAATGTATCTCTTCCCATTAATCGTTTGCACTCTCATTGGTCCGCACAGATCCATATGAAGGGTATGAAGAACTTCCATTACAGAGTTTGTGGGTTTTGGTTTGTGGGCATATTTCGTGCTTTTTCCCAATTGACAAGCTGAACAAAGAAGATCTTTCTCATATTTTAATCTGGGTAAGCCTCTGACAAGATCCTTTCTGGAGAGATTGTTTATGGTGCCGAAGTTCAAGTGATTGAGACGACGATGCCATAACCAATACTTTGTTTTAGAAGCCTTTGACAACAAGCAGATTGGGGAAGACTTCATCATGTCATCGATAGAGATGGTGTATAGGTTAGAACCTCGAGTGCCTCTTAATAATTCTACATCGTCAAGATCTCTAACGAAGCAAGTATGTTTTCGAAGAGCCACTTCAAGATCGGAATCACAGAATTGGCCAACAGAGAACAAGTTATGACCAAGACCTTCCACATAGTATACCCGGGAAATTACACTATCTGTTGATCCCAGTTGAGCAAACGATCTAATATAGAAACTGACTTGTAACAAAAGCTTATCAAGTATTACGCGGAATTTAACACTTGATCTTAAGAAGAAGAACAATTAACAATCAACACCTCAATATTATTTATTAATACGAATACTCTTACAGTATTAGGGTTTTGCAACCTTGAAGTGTATCGACCTTAGATATAAAACATACGTATATCTAACCTAACCTAGGACCTCCTTTTATAGGCTAAGGAGTCCTATACAATATACAATACGTAACCTACAAGATAAATATCTTTTCCATATTTATCTGATACAAAAAACTAACCGACTATAGAAAACTAGCAGTGCTTACAATATACTATCAGCAGTTACAGAATACTACTAGCCGCGGTTATCTTCATCCGTGGTTACACTTCTTCAGTCCGTGGTTATCTTCAAGCTTGTCCGTGGTTCCATTACTTAAAGTAATTCATCATTCAAGGAACCTAAAACCCAACAATCCTCCCCTAAACTTGATAAATTCTAACAGAATTCTCAAGTTTCTTTTAAGCTCAAAACATCTGATGTGGAGGATGTAGCCAAACACTTACTTGCTTTAAGTATCTTCTCGTACTTCTTCAACAAGTCATAAGCTTGACTATCATAGGACAATAACATCTTGAAACAACCCGGCTTCAACATCTAAGCAATTATTCCTGGATGATTATTCAATTTAGGATAATCACCTTCTACAAGCATATGAATAATCTGTCCAGAAACAGTTAAAACATGAACTCCACAGGTTTGATATAAAAACCAACGAGTAACTTGACCATTGTAGAGTCCTTGCCATTCAGGTTCAGCATGAGTAGGCTCAAATAGAATCTTCAAATTATGATACATCAGCCTCTCATGATAATCATCTGGATGTACTTCACCAAAATTATTCTTGTAAAGTACCCAAAGATTCATCAAATCATCTCTATCAAAATACTGAAGCATTTGTGAAAATTTATTATACTCAGAAACTTCATTATTGAGTCTTTGAATTTTCCACACTCCTTCACTTCCATCTAAAAGATTAAACTCATAAGAAATGATTTGATTCACATCTGCAACAACATTCAACTTCTTAGAATCAGATGTCTCCTGAACCTCAGATGTTCTTTTTCGTTTACTTTGCATCCATGCATCATGCTCTTTAATCCACTCTTTCTCCTTTTGAGAATTCATCGGACAGAAATCATCATTATTAATTCGCATACATGTCTCATAGATTTCCAAGATTCTTTTAAATGAACAGGTACTAAGATTTTCAGAAACATATATACCAGAATTCTTGATAATCCTCATCAAAACATTCCTCAACTGAGCAATAGAAGGAGGTTTCTTTCTTACAATTTTCTTCTTTTCTTTACTAACCTTCTTTGCCAACATACCCAGAAGTCTAGCCTTTTCTTCATCATCGAACAAAGCCCATTCTTGTACTGTATACTCATCATTGATCAATTCAGAAGCTTTAAGATAGTTTTGAGATTCATACCATGTAGCTAATATCTTCTGACTAGCTTCTTCTTCATCTTTCTTTCTCTTCTCCAAAACTGCTTTATCCTCGTCTTCTAAACTTCTAGCAAACTCTTTATCATAAGCCTCTTGTTCTGTTTTATTTTTGAACTTCAGTACTACTTCTTTGCCTTTTCCAACATTAGATTTGATCATTTTCTTCTTCAAAGGTTCACCAATAACCAAACTTTTACCTTTTGGTTTACCTTTTGATTTAGTAGCAGTAGACTGAATATCTAAAACAGGTTCAATGATTGATGTGGATATGGATGATGTTTTGCTCAGATTAATCAATGTGCTCGCAGCCTCTTTCTCAACTTCTTTAGGTTTAGATGGTAATTCAAAAAGAGTTGTAACAACAGTAGAAGTAGTTGTGATAGCAGTGGGTATGACAATGGAAGGAACAATAGCCAATTCTGAAACAACATCCGTGGTTACAAAAGTACTAACCATGGTTTCAGATATACTGTCAGGTGTTGTGTTTTGCACTACATCAACATTCTTCAATTCTTCAAGAACAACTGCATTCCCATCTTTATCAGAAACCAAAAAATCTTGATCTCCACTGTCAACCTCTTCCTCCATAGTAACACCAACTGATACATCCACAGCCTCCCCTGAATTCATACCATCACTCCTCCCCTGTTTGGATACATCATTCACATTCAGAGCAGCAGAGGAAGAGACCTTCTTTTTCTTTCGGCGCAAGGCTTTCAAAGCAGCAACTCCAGGTCGTTTCACTTTCTCCAAAACCAAGACTCTATGCTTCAACCTCCGAATATCCTTACCCTGAAGCACATATAACTCCTGTAAACCAGAAACAGTACCCTCCAGTTTAGCACATTTAACCGTCAATTCATTTAAGCGTTCAAGAATATCCTCCCCACTTCGACCTGTGTTAACTGGTCAGAGAGGTGGTTCATCGAAAAAGTCATCATGTACATAGTCATTAACCGTCAATTCATTGTCAGGTTCCAATCTATCCTCATCACTTCGAGTTGTGTTAACTGCTCCGAGCGGTGAATCCTTGGATATAAAAGACATAGCACCAGACCGAGCCTGATCATCTATGTACCCTGTAGCAGCCAGTTGGCTAGGGATACCTCCACCTGTGTTAAGCTCCAAAGAACTTTCCACATTAGGAGTTGCCAAAGGTTGGGTCTTATTGATGTTTCCACTATCCTGACCAGCATCTAAGCATGAATCAGTAGTGGAAGCCCTTCCAATCATGTCACCTCCACTCCGTGTGACAGCCTCATTAACCATACCACTAGCACTAGCTTGAGGAAGCTGAGTGCCCTGTGTTCTCCTAGTCCAGGATGCAAGACCTTCATTAAACTCAGAATCAGTAGGAAAAGTAAGCATGTGAGGAAATAAAGGAACATCTCTAATGACAACATTCTGTGGCGGATTCCTCATATATGCAAACACTCGAGGAATCATACGATGTACCTCATACTCTCTAATATGTTCAATAGGATCCTGTATTTGATGTTCCACTAGCAATTGAACAAAATGAGGATACAAATAATATTTACCCTTCTTCCTAATATTCTGCACTAACCCCTCATAGATCATCCTAGACCAGTTAAATTTTCTTCCATCAGACAAACAAATAATAGTAGTAGCAATTTTGGAAGGAAAATCATTAAAGCCTGTGGTCTTATTGCTCATACACATCAACAAAGTGTGAATCAAAAACTTCCATTGTTGAGAAAACAGACTCTTAAAATATTGTACCTTTTCACCTCTGTATGTGTATCCTAATCTCTCTAAACCAGCCACAATCTCATCATCAGAAAGATTATCAACACCATCAGCATCATCAAGCCTCAAAACTTCTCTAATAAGCTCCTCAGAAACCGAAATAGCATTCTCATCCACCCTAGTACTAAAAACCTCCAACCCATTAACCTCCTCAAGTTTAGCATTCTTCCAAAACTGACGTATGTAGGCTTTAAAAATGGTAGGTTCAACCGTTAAAGCAAAGTGAATGGGACTATGAACAAGGAAATCAATCATTTGATGAAACCCTTCAGAGCGAGCATCTTTGGTGAGAATAGCAACAAGATTATGGGAAGTGGAATACGTCTCAGCCATTGTGATTAATGATGTAAAGAAAGTGGGTTTTGTGAATATACCAAAGAAAATGATTATGGTTTAAGGAGTTTGGCAATTGTAAGTGGATAGAAGATTAACAAAAGTGATCCATCCGTGATTTTGGTAAGTGAGATATATACTTTTTCCAAAGTGTCAAAACAACCCCTGAAGTATCAAAACAGAGTAACATACTATCCGTTGTTCCACAACAACTGTCCGCAGTTGTAACACACCATCAGTGGATACAGATAAGCACTTCTCCCAACTGGTCCAAATTAGAGCAAGCAAATCCATGCCTTTTGAAAAGTTAGCTCACAAGATATGAAGGATTACACAAAAACCATCTATTACACAAAAACAAAATTTTCTCTTTTTTTTTTTTTTTTTTTTTTTTTTTTTTTTTTTTTTTTTTTAACATTAACATAAGCAGCAAACACACTAGCTCCTTATGCACACACATCCTTCTTTCCTGCAAGACAACACAAAACAAACACAGAGACAAAGATTATAGGTGTCAGTGGTTAGAAATAGCCAGAAGTGGTTACAAATGACCTATCCGTGGTTAAAACAGAAAAGTCAACATAGTCAACTTCTAGAATATGTCTCAGTCCAATCCCCAAGAACCTCATTAACTCTCCAACCACATTAAACCTGCCCCTTAGTTACTTCAGTAACCCTAATCCTCACTTATAAAAAGCACCCAAATATCATATAACGCCCAAACCAATCAAGAGATAAAAACCCTAATTGCTCCAAAATCCCCAATCAATCAAAATGTGGAACCCTAGTTGGAACAAACCAGAAGTAGTTGATCTAACCACCTCCTCATCCTCTTCATCATCTTCATCATCAAGTGAAGATGGAAACCCATGGCTAACCTATTTGCCTCCACTAGAACCAAGACCAAGAAAATCTCCATTTCTTCCATCATCTGAAGATGATAGTGTGGTGAATCCAAGTGATGCATCTGAAGACTCTGATGACTCTTCTAAGAAGAGGACTTCAAACTCCAAACCTTCATCTTCTAATCCCCAACCAAGACCTCGAGCAAGAAACCCACAACTCCCTAGTGACAGAGAGGTGGTTCTTGGTCTTAGGGCACCAAATCATGGTGCTTCTTCACATATCGTAACCAGGAAGGGAAAAGGGAAGATGGAGTAAGTTGCTGAATGGTGGTAAGAGAAGATGGAGCACAAGAAGAATATCATATCATCCATCTATCTGCTACAATCAGCTTCAGCTTCTTCGTTTGCATCAATCCATCCTTTCCATTTTGATCCTTAGCTGCTTCGTTTGCATACGATAAATGCATATCCAGCATTCAAACGATATCAGCAAGGATAGTAGTAGTAGAAATATTAGGAGAAAATCATGTATAGATGTAGTCTTTATTCAGCACTTAAAGTTTCATTGTAAGCTGTAAGATGTAAACTGCTTTGTTGAATGAACAATTTAACTTCAGTACTTCTTGCATCTCTATAATGACTTGTCTTTTATCTGCACAATAGTTAGTGGAAACACAGAACAACTAGCAGTGGATAGATCAATTCTATCAGTGGTTATAAACCTTTAGAAACAACACTGTCAGTGGATATAAAAAGAAACAGCAATACTAAGATTACATAATAACAGTCCAATACTTTCACAAACTTATACAAAACAATTTGAGAGTTTTAGAGATTTATCATTCCAATATTAACAATAAGATACTGAAACCTCCCCACATCAAAAGCTTTTGTGAGAAGATCAGCAACATTGAAATCAGTATGGATTTTTACCATTTGAATCAACCTTTTCTCATTACAATCTCTAATAAAGTGATGTCTTATCTCAATATGTTTAGTTCTAGAATGTAAAACAGGATTTTTGATAATGCAAATTGTACTGTTATTATCAATGTAAATCTTAGTATGCATAAAATTGTACCCAAAATCCAGCAATTGATTCTGAATCCATAGAACTTGACCACAGCAACTAGCAGCAGCCACATATTCAGCCTCAGTTGTAGAATTAGCCACAATAGTTTGCTTCTTACACTGCCAAGAAATTAATCTGCTTCCCAAGAACTGACATCCTCCAGTGGTAGACTTCCTATCCAGACTAGCTCCAGCATAGTCACTGTCAGTGTAGGCCACCAAATCAAAAGGATAATCCTTAGAATACCAAAGGCCCAATTTAGGATGACCTTTCAAATACCTAAAGATCCTCTTAACAGCATTCATGTGTGAGGTATTGGGTGTTACTTGAAATCTTGCACACACACATACTGAGAACATAATGTCTGGCCTAGATGCAGTCAGATACATCAAAGATCCAATCATGGATCTGTACAACTTCAAATCAACTTTGGGACTTCCATCATCTGGTAGCATAGGTTTTTGAGTCTCCATAGGTGTACTTGCACTTTTTACATCTTGAAACCCAAATTTCTTCAACACATCTGCTACATACTTGTCTTGACTAATGAAAATACCATCAGTCCTTTGTTGAACCTGTAGCCCCAAAAAGAAAGTGAGTTCTCCCATAGAACTCATCTGAAACTTATCATGCATAAGTTTCTCAAAATCTCTGCATAGCTCCTTGTTAGTAGACCCAAAGATGATGTCATCTACATAAACCTGAACCAGTAAAATATCATCTTTGTGCTTTCTAATGAACAAAGTTTTATCAATCAATCCTCTTTTAAACCCATTGTCCATCAAATAAGTAGATAGGCATTCATACCATGCCCTAGGAGCCTGATGCAGTCCATACATAGCCTTCCTCACCCTGTAAACCTTGTCAGGATGATCAGGATCCTCAAAACCAGGAGGTTGACAAACATATACCTCCTCATCAATAGTGCCATATAAAAATGCACTTTTAACATCCATCTGATACACAACAAAATTCTTGAATGAAGCATAAGCCAAAAACAATCTAATAGCCTCTATCCTTGCAACTGGTGCAAATACTTCATCATAGTCCAAACCTTCAGTTTGTGTGTATCCTTGAGCAACCAATCTTGACTTGTTCCTCACTACAATTCCTCTTTCATCCCTTTTGTTTCTGAATACCCATTTAGTCCCAATAGCCCTCTTCCTATTTGGAAGATCAACCAATGTCCAAACCTCTTGAAGTTTGAACTGAAGAAGCTCCTCTTGCATTGATTCTACCCATCCTTCTTCTGTTAAAGCTTCTTCTATTCTCTTGGGCTCCTTTTGAGACAGAAAACAAGCAAACAAGCAATTTTGCAGATCTTTATGACTGTTTCTTTTGTGAAGAGATCTTGCAAAGAACCCATGTTCAGGAAAGGGTTCTGAATTCTTTACCCTGCTTCTTGTTTGAACTGGAGTATTCAAATTTCCAAGAATCTGTTCCTTGGGATGAATCTTGTGAATTCTGGTAGAAGTAATTGGACTTTCATTAATAACAGTGTCCAAATTAGTCAAATTAGCATTGAAGAATTCATCCATGTCTTCATCATCAGTAGGAGTATCCATCTCAATCAAGTCAGGCATATTAGGATCATGTGGATACTCCTCATCACCAAATAGTGGCTTTGGATTAGGCCCAAAGAAAGTACTATCGCCAGTACTTGTAATCAGAATTTCACTTGTATTATCAGTGGAAGAGGTTGGCTTGTCAGCGTTTACAGATGGCCTATCAGCACTTTTAGTAGGCTTATCAGTGCTTGCAGACTGCTTTTTCTTCTTTTCAATTTCTTCTACTGACACTAAGTTATCTTGCAACAACTCATCCTTATCTTGATGATGATCAACATTGCCTCCAGAATTTTGTACATCATCACCAGAGGGACCTTGCTTGTGAATGATAGAAGGAACAGAACCAGCTTTCCACTTTTCAACCAAATAGAACTCTGTTGGAGAATCAGCTTCCTTTGAAGATGTATCAACTTCAGAATCCTTTTGTATACCTGCATTAGCATTAGTGGAAGTTCCTGCAATGATAGGCTCATAATTCATAGATTTGGTTAGCATATCAATGTTAAACAGCCAGTCTGGTCCTTTGGTCTCAACACTAGGAGTATTTTCACTGAATTGAACATGTAGGTTCTCTTCAACAATTCTAGTCCTCCTATTGTATACTCTAAAGGCTTTGCTATTAGTGGAATAGCCTAAAAAGTATCCATCATCTGCTTTCTCTTGAAACTTGCCTAAGTAGTCTATGGTATTCAAAATGGTAACAGGACACCCAAAAGGTTTTAGGAATGCAATCATTGGCTTCCTACCATGTAATAGCTCATAGGGGGTCTTGTTATGAGGCTTCACTACCTTACTTCTGTTTTGCACATAACATGCAATTCCTACAGCTTCAGCCCAAAAGGTAGTTGGTAATTTAGACTCTGACAACATAGTCCTAGCAGCCTCATTTAGTGTTCTATTTTTCCTCTCAGCTACACCATTCTGTTGTGGTGTTCTAGCAACACTAAACTGTCTTTCAATACCTTTAGCTACACAGAACTGATTCATCACATCATTCTTAAACTCAGTTCCATTATCACATCTGATTACTTTGACCTTATGACTTACTAGATTTTCTATCTTAGTAATGAAACTCTTAAGAATCTCACTAGTCTCACTCTTAGCAGCCAAAAAGTATACCCAAGAAAATCTACTATAATCATCAGTGATAACTAGGCAATACTGCTTATGGTTCAAGCTTCTAACAAAGGTTGGTCCAAATAAGTCCATATGAAGCATAAACAGTGGTTGTGTTATGGTGTTTACAGTTTTGGTCTTACAAGAGGCTCTATGTTGTTTTCCTTTTTGACAGGCCACACACAGTTCCTTACACTCAAAAACCTTTGAAGGTAACCCTCTCACTAAGTTTCCTTTTACCAGTTTATTGATTGTTTTGTAATTTAGATGACCTAGCCTTCTATGCCATAGTTTTGACTCATCAACAGATGCTTTAGCAAACAAACATAAGGACCTATTAGGAAGAACATTTTTAAGATCAAAACAATATATATTTTCCTTCCTAGGTACCCTAAGTTGTATAAACTTCTCATCAGGCATCTTAAACTCAGGAGATAACACCACACACTCAGTTTCCCCAAAAAGTACCCAGTTTTTCTTATCACACATTTGAGAAACACTGAATAAATTGTACTTAAGTCCCTGTACCAAATAGACTTTTTCAAAGTCTAGCTTCCCTGTTCTGATTGTGCCTCTGCCAAGTATCTTTCCTCCCTTTGGATCATTGCCAAATGCCACATATCCTCCATCATAAGCTTCAAAATCTTCCAAATTGCTTCCATCCCAAGTCATGTGCCCAGAGCAACCACTATCAAAAACTCCTTTATCTTTTAGCTCAGTTTGAAGATTGCCCTGCACATAAGATTACACAAATTAGTTCCTCTTGTGGACCCAAGTCAGTACTGACTTGGGTCTGCCCTGTGCATCAAAATATTCAAATTTTGTTAGGTCCATTGATGCATAGTTGACATATGGTAAAACCTTTGTCTTAGGCTTCCATTGCCAACTTGCTGAGGCCTTAACAGCATAAAAATGATTTCCAACCACTGTATCAGTTATCACCTTTGGAATTTTTAAAACTTCTTTTGAATCAGTGGTGATTTTTGGCTTATCAGTGGTTTGACATTGCTTAGCCGTGTTTACATTTTGCTTAGCAGTGGTTGGAACCCATTTAGGTGAAGCAGTGACAATTGATTTTGTATTCCCATTTCTCATCAGCACTGCTCTTGGAATCATGTTACTGTTAGGATGAGGATTTGTTTTTCTTGAAAAGTTTTTATGATTTACCCTCCTCCAATGATTCCAAACTTGTGGTCTGTTTTTATGACAATTTCTCTGTAAGTGTTCAAAACTACCACACACAAAACAAGCCTTATTAACACATTGAAACTCATCACCTAATCTGTTAGAAATTAGACCATTTAAGCTTCTTTGATTACCCCTAGGTTTATATTGTTTCATCTGTTCCCTAGGAATTTCCCTGTACTCTACAACTTTCTTGGTAACTTTAGCTCCAAATCTAGGTACAAGGTTGACTTGCTTAGAATCAACTTTCTTAACTGGCTCTATCTTTTCAGACTTAGTTGATTCAGTTATATTATCCTCAGAATCTGATTCCCAATCTTCAATTATGGGAGCACCAGATAGCTTATCAGAACTTATCTTAGGTGTTTCAGTCTTATTTACTTCTTCAACAGGTTTATTAAAACTGAATTCACTACTAAATGACAGTTCTTTAGCAGGTGGTGCATTTTTCATCAAGGGGGGTGGTGGCATATCATTGTATCCTAAACCAGTACCATCTTTGAATAGTTTTTGACCTATTGGTTTCCTTACTAGATCAGAAGCATATTGTGTTTTAGCAACCCTAACAACATGTTTTTCTTTTTCATCTAGGGCCTGTATTTTTACACTTTCTGCCTCTGCAAGTTGATCTCTAAGCATTTTAATCTCTCTGTTCTTAAGATCAATTTCACCACCTAGTATATTGATCTTTTCTACATACTCAAACTCACATTTAATACAGAATTTTAGCTTCTCTTCCACACCCTCTAAACCAACTCTATATCCTAAGTTATCTAGAGTCAATCTCTCTACTTCTTTTCTCATACTCTCAGTGATAGCTTTTTGAGACTCTAAGTTATCAGAACATGATTTAAAAGAACAAGTAGATGCTTTAGAATCATTAGATACCTCAGAATCTGAACCAGAAGATGAAGCATAGGCCATTAGAGCAAAGTTATGCTCTTTTGAAGCTTCACTAGCAAGAAAAGCTACATTTGGACCTTCTTCTATCTGATCACTCCAATCATAATCACCAAGTCCATCCTGAGCAACCAAAGCTGAAGAAGTAGCAGGCACTTCTGTTGTCTTCTTAATGCCTTCAAGTCTTTTAGGAGCTCGACATTCCCTAGCAAAGTGACCTTTCTTCTTACAGTTAAAGCACTCCATCTTGCTTTTGTCAAATCCAGCTCTCCTTTGACCATCATACTTAACCTGTCTTCCAGTCCTCCTCAGAAACTTCCTTGCTTGAAGAGTCAACATTGCCATTTGCCATTGAAGATTAATCTCTTCAAGATCATCAGGATCAATTTCATCCAGATCTTGATTCAGCACAGTAACACTGGTAGTTAAATCAGCCAGAAAAGCACAGATTGCACCATCACTGACATTATCACTAACAGTGGTATTGTTTGCAATGGCCGTGGTTATACCATAGGCAGCAGTGGATACATCTTGTGAGCTGTTGTTATTTGTGGATACAAAAGCAATGTTTTGATTTGTAGAAGACGAGTTAGAAAAGGTATTCTCAGACTCATAAACCTTCAAGTTATTGAAGAGATTGTCTAGAGTCATTGTAGCAAAGTCCGTCTTGTTTCTCCACACAATGGTATGAATAGCCCAATCAGATGATAAGCTCCTAATGAACTTCAAATTAATATCTTCTTGAAGGAACTTGTAACCCACTGCCTTCAATTGACTGATGAGTTTTTGAAGCCTATTGTATGTTCCATCAATCTTTTCCCCATTTTGAGCAGTGAAGGTTTCAAACTGATACTTAAGCATGTTCATCCTTGACTTCTTGGTAGCTTCATTACCAGCAAACCTTAACTCAAGAGCATCCAATAATTCCTTAGCCGACTCATACTGATCAAAGTCTAATGCATACTCATTAGGTATTCCCATGGAGAGAATACTGTGAGCTTTGATCTCCATCTTCCTCTTAGCTTTATCAGGTTCACTAATAATAGCAACCTTCTTACCATCCACACCCTTCAAAGGAAGAGTGTCTCCTTTTTCAACAACATCCCATAGAGCATAATCAATCATGCGAATGTATTGCCTCATTCGCATCCTCCATATTTGATATTCACCATGTTTGAGCATGGGCACCTTAGAAGCAGTCACCATATGAGTTTCTTCAGACATCTTAACTTACTAGAGTACAGATTAACAGACTTCTTCTTGATAACAGTTTCTAGATCACTCGCTCTGATACCACTTGTTGATCCCAGTTGAGCAAACGATCTAATATAGAAACTGACTTGTAACAAAAGCTTATCAAGTATTACGCAGAATTTAACACTTGATCTTAAGAAGAAGAACAATTAACAATCAACACCTCAATATTATTTATTAATACGAATACTCTTACAGTATTAGGGTTTTGCAACCTTGAAGTGTATCGACCTTAGATATAAAACATACGTATATCTAACCTAACCTAGGACCTCCTTTTATAGGCTAAGGAGTCCTATACAATATACAATATGTAACCTACAAGATAAATATCTTTTCCATATTTATCTGATACAAAAAACTAACCGACTATAGAAAACTAGCAGTGCTTACAATATACTATCAGCAGTTACAGAATACTACTAGCCGCGGTTATCTTCATCCGTGGTTACACTTCTTCAGTCCGTGGTTATCTTCAAGCTTGTCCGTGGTTCCATTACTTAAAGTAATTCATCATTCAAGGAACCTAAAACCCAACACTATCTCCAACCACATAATCTCCATAACCCATAATAGCTCCAAAATGGTCGTTTCCGAATCTAACAGTCCCGATAAATTTACTCACGAAGTTCATGAGCCACGAGCGATCTCCAGTCATATGCTTGGAACAGCCTGAGTCCAGGTACCACAAAACGATTTGAACGATCTGCAGTTGAACACAGACAAGAATGGATGATTGAATAATTGGGATCCCCATGCAAGAATGGGTTCCATTTGGTTAGTAACAGTGATTGGATCACCCACATCAGACATAGAGGCATTCATATCAGAATTTAAGGCAATAGAATCATTATGAATAGATGCAATACTAGTGTTCATGTTTGCCCTATTCAAAGTATGTGCACTTCTTAAGGGAACAGTTCTACCAGTAGGCATCCATTTTCTAGTGGGCATTGCCTGATTATTCTTATGGCCAACAGGTATCCATTGATAACCTATCTTTCTAAATGTTCTTCCTGTGGACTTCCACTGTTTTCTAACTTTCTTTTTCCTTTGCCATTTTGCCTTCTTAGCATGATATTTTACATTAACAGTGTTAACTGGAGATTTGACAGCATTAGACAAAGCTTTCACACCACATTCATGATTAGAAATAGAATTCAAGCAGACATCATAACAAGGTTTGCAAGTAGTATCAGAATTCGAATTAATTACAGTACGCCTATGGCTAATACTAGAATCAACACGATTCATTTTATTTGACACAAGCTTAAAGTTCCTATGTTGGTCTTCTACTCTCTTCCAATGCATATTCTTAGCTTGCGAGGTCCTATCATTCCTTGTATTGTCTTGAGACTTTGACTTACTCGCTTTAATGTCACTGATTACTCCTGTAGAGGGAATGGGAACATTAGTTGGTTTTGCTACTCTTTGCATTTCCTGTTTAGATGTGCTGGGATCTGAACTACATGCAGGCACACTAAGGTTAACTTTCTTAACACTAACAGATCTGGAATCTGACCTACTTGAAGATATACTCCAGTGCTCATTCAAAACATTGGGCATCGAATGGATATCATACTTGGCACTAGGCATAGAACACGGAATCAAAGGATTAACTCTCTCACCTAAGGACTTAGGGCATACTGTGATTAGGCATTCTAGAATTTCTTGAGATCGTTTGGCATATAAGCATGCATGCCCAATTGCATTATCAAGTGGTTTCTCTAACTTATCCTCTTCAACTATCTCACAGAGACATTCTAGGCAATCCTTAAGAGATGCGAAATATGTTTGAATAGCAAGTTTATTGTTCCTAAGATGAGGAGGAACATATTTCACAGACAAAGCATATTTATTACAAACAGGTACCTTTGATCCATCATTCTCCATCATTGGCATTTTCCCTTTTACTTGACTCTTCAGATTCTCAATTTCCTTTTGCAATGAAGCTATTTGTTCGTTGTTTTTATTATGAGTGACCTTTATTGATTCAAATAACTCATTGAAATGACGTTTAACCTTTTCATTTTCTTCTAGAAAGCTCTCGTTTTCCTTTTGTAATGCATTTACTAGGTTTTGAAGATGAAACGTTTGAGAATTCTGAGAATCTAAAGGAGGAGGTATTTGGGAGCCAGTCACATTGGTCTTTTCACCCTTTAATTGAGAGATTTGGGCTTTCAATCTTTTGATCGTGTTATAATGAGCTCGAATTTGTTCATCACGTTTGCTAATTTCAAAAACTGCATCAAACTCAGGAGCATCAGATGATGTCTTGATATTTGAGGTTTTAACATTTTCTTTGAGATGTTGATATTTTAATTGCAAAGCAAGATGTTCAACTTCTAATTTTGAAAACTGTTTAACCAGGTTATCATGATCATCTTGTTCGATTTTCTCATGCAATTTTGAATTCGTTGTTTCAAGCTCAATTACACGATCATGAGAAACTTTCAAAGCAACAGATAATTCATGAAATTGAGATGCAGTAATAGAAGAATTCGTAGCAACGTAAAACACATCTTGAGCAACACATTGAGAAATCAAGTTCTCATTTAATATATGCAGATTCTTCCTTTCAATTTCACTATATTTAAGTTCCCGATCATAATCATTGACCTCAACAATCATTGCATCAAATTCCTTTTCCATTTCCTTAATATCAGTGTTTATTCCAATTTTAAGACTCTCAAATTGACCTTTTAACTGATTAAAGAAAGGCATGACCTCGGTTAAATAACATTCTTTGGTTTGCTCAAAGCCCCTTTCCCCCTCAGTTATTCCTGTAGGTGTGATTCTCTTCTTACACGTTTTCTCAAAATCAACAAACAGTTGATAAACAACATATAGGCTGATTAAGGTCCTGCTATTGGTGGCAATAGATCTAGGAACTAGGTGCATTGGTGTATTGGGAGGATACACAGTTGCTTTTGACAATCTCCTACAAGGGGAATTCGTTTCAACAAGATTTTCAGCTTTTTGCATATCCATATCTTTTTTCCAGAACACTTGTTCAGGTGTTAGAAGTGTCTGAGGCTTAAACTTGTTTAAGGAGATCCAGTTTTCCTTAGTGTAATCATGAGGTTTGAACGTTATGTTATTCTTTTTACACTCAGGATTTTCTAGCTTCTTGTTCAATTTCTCCCTAGTGACTTCATCTGACTTCTTATCTTCCTCAGCGCACTCAACGCAACTAGGTTTCTGCCTAGGCTTAAGGATTTCATTACCATCATAAATTACCTTATGAGCAGCTCTAGCCTTTTTAATAACCTCTGGACTAGGTTCCTCAATAAGGGGAACACTATGCTTATCGCTTAAGACTCTATGCTTAGTGACCATGTGAGCAGTCTAAATGGTATTCCCTTGTATGTACAACTTATTTTCAAGTTTGTTTTTTAAAGTTTTCAGATTGGAAAAATCATTTAAAAGTTTTGATTCCTTAGCATTGAATTCTTGCTTAAGCATTTTCACATTATCTTGAAGTTCTTGTTTTTGCTTAGCAGTTTTAGAAAGCTTTTCTTGCAAGGAGTTTAACTCTTGTTTTAATACTTCTTCTCTAAAATTACTTTTTCTAATAATTGTACGCATTTGGTTATCCATATCCTGCTCACGGGTAGTTAGCTCAAACTTAGCACGTTGTTCATAAATGGCAACTTGTTCCTTATAGGTATTGAGTTCAGTGGTCAAGGAATCATCAGGCACAAATGCAGTGAATTCATCAGGCATGTATGTATTGTTAATTGCAGAAGATTCATCACTAGGTACAATAAGACTGTCATCTTGTTTCACATATTGTTCATATGGGATAACATTGTCATTTCCCATATTTTCAATATCTGACTCAATGACTTCAGTAGATTGCACTTCATGGTGAATCTTTTGCTCATCAACCACATCATATAGTTTGAGTACCTCTTTAATGATAGATTCTTTGGATGGACTGGCTTGTTGAGGTGAAGAGGTCATTGGAGAGATGTTAGCCATGAAGATAGTTTGTGCACATGGTTCATCATCAACGTCCGAGTCATATGCCTCACAATCTGCAACTTGAAAGGCGTTGGGATTGTTCTGAGCAGCATGCACTGGTTGTTCGTCCACATCAGCATCGTATGTTCTAGCATTCCCATCAGTCAAGAACAACAGCTCCTCTTCAATCAATATTGCACCATTATCTTGTGCTTGAACCAGCAACATCTTATCCCTGAAGTACTCTGCGTTTTGAGGGCGTTTTGGTTGAGTACAATTCCTAGCAATGTGCCCTTCTCCACCACAGTTATAGCACTTGATTGGTTTTAATTGACCCTGAACTATATTCCTTCCACGATTCTGATTTCCAACATATCCACCACCAACACCAGCATTCCCATAACCTAAATTTCCTTGTTCATTGTGTGGAGGATAAGCGTTCTGTCTTCCTTGCACATTTTCCACCACAATCCTTCCGTCTCTTACAGTGGCATGATTTTGACGATTTGATGCAGTTCTGAGATAGTTGTTAGTGTGTGGGGTGAGATTCAGGTTTTGCTGGACCATAAGAGCCACTTGATTGATAAAGTGCTCCATGACTGCATCAGAACTAGGTTGCTTATATCCAGAATCTGAAATGGGCTTGTGATTATCATTTCCAGTGGGTGTGACTTGTGATGCCTTGGTGAAGAAAGCAGTTGTATCATTTGATGAGCTTGTTTCTCCTGGTTGTGATTTGAACTGTTCAAGAATCCGTCGTTCAAACATAGCATGTTTCTCATTCTGAAGAAGGAAGGCATATAATTGCTCATAGTTGGTGTTCTTTAGTCCTTTTGTAAGCTTCACAGAAGTGACAAACTTGTGCTATTCAGGATTCATGTTGTTCACGAATTTTGAGTTCAGCTGAATGTTTGGCATAGTCATCTTGATATTCCTCATATCATTTACCAGCTTGTGGAACCTCACATAATATTCATAGACGCTTTCTTCAGATTTCATCTTAAAGTGCTCAAATTCATCATACAACTGTGATTCTCTGTCTTCGATGGTCAATTCAGAACCCGAGAGAAGCATCTTGACATTGTCCCATACTGCCTTAGCTTCTATGTTGTGATTGATCAGCTTATAGATGTCTTTAGGAAGACCCTGTAGTATGATATGTTGGGAATTATGTGAAGTATGAATTATGCTGAAGTTTCTGCTGAAAGGATTCTACGGAAGTGTATGGATTCTGTCGAAGACATAATTCTGCAGAAGTTATATAGTTATTAGTTTGTTTCTGCGGAGATAGTATTCCGTATATTCTATAGTTAGTTAGGGTATGCATGAGCTTTATTAGGAAGTGATTGTATATATCTTATTTAGTTTTACGTTTCTTTGTAAACAAGTTAGGGTTCCTTGCCTATAAAAGGAACACGATAGAATGAATTATGTACTAGAAGTTTACGTGATTATTATTAATATAACGATCCATAGAGGATCAAAGAGTTCTTAGTTATTCATGTTTATACTTGTGTTTATATTCCGCTAAAGAATACAAGTTGTAGAGATTTTCTTTTAGTTTGTTTGTGATTACATAAGCAATACTAACGATCTACGAGAGCTCAAGATCTATCAAGGTCTGCTAGTTTAAACAAGTGGTATTAGAGCCTCGTGAGAGTCTCTACGATACTAAGAACAGGTTTTTCTACACACCCTTACAACCAAAACAAAATTCACCATGCCTGGATCTGATGTTGATGTCGAAGTCACCAACAACCAAAACTCCACCCATCTGCAACAACTAAGTCTCTCTAACAGCAATGCTAAGTTTCCTTACCTTAAGAGGGAGGAATATGATCTCTAGGCGATGAAGATGCAAAACTGGATCTCCAACATTGATTGGAATCTATGGGAGATAGTAAGGAAGGGAAACAGTTTGAAGAGAACTACCGTAGATGCTGATGGTATGATGATGTTTGTTCCTCCCAAATCTGCTGAAGAGTTATTGGCGGTTCAGAGAGAAACCAAGGTTAAAACAATTATTCTTCAAGCTATTCCTGAGGATCACTTGAGTGATTTTCACTTTATGCAAGATGCTAGGGACATATGGTTAGCAATCAAGGCAAAGTTCGGTGGGAATGAGGAGTCTAGGAGAATGAGAAAGTCCATGCTGAGACAACAGTTTCAAGATTTTCAAATCTCTGAAGAGGAAGGAATTCACAAGGGCTATGACAAGTTTCACAAGATTTTAAGTCAGTTAAATCAGCTGCAGGCAAAGCCAGATAATGATGATTGTAATTCTAAGTTCTTGAGATCATTACCTCCATCCTGGCTACAAGTGAGCATTGCTTTAAAAGCTAAAGATGGTCTGGATATGCTTACTTTTGATGAGCTGTATAACAAACTTAAAGCTCTTGAACATGATGTAAGAAGTCCTTTTTGTTCATCATCTACTGCTAGTCACACAGCGTTTGTAGGAGCCTCTACCCCAAAGATGAGTTATGGTCCAAGTCCAACTTACTCATCATCCTCTTACACTACCACTCCATCAAGTTCTCAATCTGGGAGTGTAATGGAAGATGTGCTTGGATCCTTCTTTGCTGATTATGATCCTCAACAGCAACTTGCCTATGAGGATTTCGAACAGGTGGATCCACTGGAGATGGAAGAGATGAAGCTGAAGTGGTAGGTGGCTATGCTATCTATGGAAATCAAGAGGTTTGAGCGCAAAGCTGGTAGGAGGTTTGGCTTCCAAGGAAGAGATCCAACAAGGTTTGACAAAAGGAAGGTCAAGTGCTTTACATGTCAACAGATGGGTCACTTCTCCAGAGAGTGCAAAGATAGGAAAGCTGGTGATGAGATAAGATACTCTACTTATCAGCAGAATCAAAGGGATGCTGGAACTTCAAAGGGATCAGCTGCTTTGGTCACTCTTGATAGCAATGTGGACTGGAAGCACCATGAGCAGGAAGATGATGATGGACCTGTTATTGATAATGTTGGTTTGATTGCAAGCTGTACTTCAGAGGATAGGCATGATCAGATTGCCTTGATGGGCATCTCTCAGGTACAAAACTGTTTGTTTGGTTGTAGTGAGCGTTATAATGAACTCAAAGAAGCTTATGATATTTTGAAACCTAAATATAATGAATGCTTTGTAGAAGTTAAAGCTTATAAACAGGCTTTAAAAACACTAGAAAGACAAAAGGTTTGGTTTCAGAAGAATCAAATAGATTATGATGAGAAAATAAGTGTGTTAGAAAGGGATCTCAAATGTGCTAAAAATGAGTTAAAAAGGTCTGAGAAATTAAGAGAAGATGTAGTGTCAGATAATCTAGAGCTAAAAGAGAAACTAGATGAGGAAATTGCTAGGCATAAAGAATGGTTATTAAATGGAAACAAGTTAGCAAGTCACATCTATGCTAGTCAAACTCCTAATACTTTTATAGGTTTAGGCTTTAAGAAGTATGTAGGATTAGAAGCTAGAGATGACACACGCAAATCTACACCAGTAGGCCTAGCTAATTTTGTAAAAGATGGTGACCTACATGCTGTACGTGGACCTATTAGAGGTGAGCACATGCCCATTGACCTTTCCATTACTGTTGACTTTGATGGATCACACCATCTCTATGGCAAAAAGTCAAATGACTTGCCAGACCCTGATACTTCTTCTAATGACTTTGTCTCTTGTGTTAACAGTGACAAGTCCTCTGAGCAAGGGTTTATAGAGTGTGATTCAAATGACAAGTCTGACCTTCCCAAGTCTTCACCCCTGCCTGCACCCAAGACTTCCAATAAGCATGTCAGAGTTGCTGCCAAGGAATCCACTTCCAAGACAGTTGCCTCTGAAGACTTGTTTTTTAATTCTTTGCATAATAATTCTGTTAAAAACAATTCTTTTCATGATTTAGGTTTGAATACTTATGCTTGTAATAGAACATCTTTTGGTTTGAATAAATCTTCTAAACAGAAGACATGTTTTGTGTGTGGAAGTAAATTTCATTTAATTAAGGATTGTGATTATCATGAGCAAAGGATGGGTAGGTGTGATGATTCTAGGAAATCTAGACCAATGTGGACCAATGTTAATGCTATACCACCTTATGTTCCACAAGCAACTTATATTAATTCTCCTTTTTCTTGGAGAAGATCAGTTGCAAGACCATATGCACAACCAACTAGTTCATATTTTAAGAATGGTTATTGGCCTAGATATGTTGACTCTATGACTGCTGGGAAAGGGTACTGGGATACTGCTGTCAAGTCCTCAGCAGGTTGTTCTTGGAATAAACAGGGACCTAAATTTCAATGGAAACCCAAGAACAATAGTGGATCTTATAAATCTGCATGGCATAACTCATATGATCCACAAGGCAGGTTCAAGTCAGCAATGACTTGAGCCTCCATAGTGTACTAATATTTTGTATATGTTTTCTTGTTGTTGTAGAATCATCCTCTTAAGCATAAAGATGTTGGCATTGTTGATAGTGGTTGTTCAAGAAGTATGTCAGGAAACAGGTATATGATGCATAACTTTGTACCAATTGAAGGAGGAGGCAATGTAACCTTTGGAGGAAGTGATGGAAGAATTACTGGGAAAGGGACCATCAAAACACCTCAACTGGACTTTGAGAATGTATACTATGTCAAGGAACTCCAACACTTCAATTTGTTCTCAGTCTCACAAATCTGTAACACCAAGAACAAAGTACGCTTCACAGAGGATGAATGTCTTGTGCTATCTAAAGACTTCAAACTCCCAGAAGAAACTTCAATTCTGCTGAAAGTTCCTCGAAATCACAATCTTTATACATTCAACTTAACTGATGTTAAACCAGAAGGTGACTTAACTTGTTTGGTGGCTAAAGCATCCTTGGATGAGTCTACCAAATGGCATAGGAGGATGGCCCATGTGAACTTCAAGACCATAAACAAGCTCTCTAAACTGGGTCTTGTTGAAGGTCTTCCTTCCAAAGTCTTCACAAATAATCATAATTGTGTTGCCTGCAACAAAGGAAAGCAACACAGAGCCTCATACAAAGTTGTTACTGCTGTGAGCATTATTTCTGAACCTCTTCAGCTGCTTCATATGGATCTGTTTGGTCCAACTCAAGTTAGAAGCATTGATCAAAAGTATTTTTGTCTGGTTATCACTGATGGTTATAGCAAATTTTGTTGGGGTATTATTTCTAAGGACCAAAGATGAAACATCTCCAGTGTTGAAAGACTTCATTACCCTTATTGAAAATCAGTTGAACAAAAAGGTTAAAGGAATTCGGTGTGATAATGGGACAGAGTTCAAGAATGCTATACTTATAGAACTCTGTAGGTCAAAAGGGATAAAAAGGGTGTTGGGTTTTAGGTTCCTTGCATCAAGAATTACTCTAAGTACTGGAACCACGGACAGGTTTGATATAATCATGGACAGAAGTGTGTAACCACGGATGAAGTCAACCGCGGCTAGTAGTATTGTGTAACCACGGATAATATATTGTAATCACTGCTAGTCTTGTATAGTCGGTTAGTTTATTGTATTAGATAAATATGGAAAAGATATTTATCTTGTAGGTTACGTATTGTATATTGTATAGGACTCCTTAGCCTATAAAAGGAGGTCCTAGGTTAGGTTAGATGTACGTATGTTTTATATCTAAGGTCGATACACTTCAAGGTTGCAAAACCCTAATACTGTAAGAGTATTCGTATTAATAAATAATATTGAGGTGTTGAATGTTTACTGTTCTTCTTCTTAAGATTAAGTATTAAATTCCGCGTAATACTTGATAAGCTTTTGTTATAAGTCAGTTTCTATATTAGATCGTTTGCTCAACTGGGATCAACAAGTGGTATCAGAGCTTGTGATCTAGAAACTGTAACCAAGAAGAAGTATGTTAATCTTTATTCAAGTAAGTTAAGATGTCTGACGAAACTCATATGGTGACTGCTTCAAAAGTGCCCATGCTCAAACATGGTGAGTACCAAATCTGGAGGATGCGAATGAGGCAATACATTCGTATGATTGATTATGCTCTCTGGGATGTTGTTGAAAAAGGAGACACTCTTCCTAAGAAGGGTGAGGATGGATTGGAGATTGCTATTGTTAGTGAACCTGATAAAGCTAAGAGGAAAATGGAGATGAAAGCTCACAGTATTCTCTCCATGGGAATACCTAATGAGTTTGCATTAGACTTTGATCAATATGAGTCTGCTAAAGAATTATTGGATGCTCTTGAATTAAGGTTTGCTGGTAATGAAGCTACTAAGAAGTCAAGGATGAATATGCTCAAGCATCAGTTTGAAACCTTCACTGCTCTTAGTGGAGAAAAGATTGATGGTACATACAATAGACTTCAAAAACTTATCAGTCAACTGAAGTCAGTGGGTTACAAGTTCCTTCAAGAAGATATTAATTTGAAGTTCATTAGGAGTTTATCATATGAATGGGCTATTCATACAATTGTGTGGAGAAATAAAGAGGACTTTGCTACGATGACTCTTGACAATCTCTTCAATAACTTGAAGGTTTATGAGTCTGAGAATAACTTTTCTCACTCATCTTCTGCTAATCAAAACATTGCTTTTGCATCCACTAATCACAAAAGCCCACAAGATGTATCCACTGCTGCCTATGGTATAACCACGGCTATTGCAAATACTACCACTGTTAGTGATAATATCAGTGATGGTGCAATCTGTGCTTTTCTGTCTGATTTAACTACAAGTGTTACTGTGCTGAATCAAGATCTGGATCAAATTGATCCTGATGATCTTGATGAGATCAATCTTCAATGGCAAATGGCTATGTTGACTCTTCAAGCAAGGAAGTTTCTGAGGAGGACTGGAAGACAGGTCAAGTATGATGGTCAAAGGAGAGCTGGATTTGACAAAAGCAAGATGGAGTGCTTTAACTGCAAGAAGAAAGGTCACTTTGCTAGGGAATGTCGAGCTCCTAAAAGAATTGAAGGCATTCAGAAGACATCAGAAGAGCCTGCTGCTTCTTCAGCTTTGGTTGCTCAGGATGGGATTGGTGATTATGATTGGAGTGATCAGATTGAAGAAGGTCCAAATGCAACTTTTCTTGCTAGTGAAGCTTCAAAAGAGCATAACTTTGCTCTAATGGCCTATGCTTCATCTTCTGGTTCAGATTCTGAGGTATCTAATGATTCTAAAACATCTACTTGTTCTTTTAAATCATGTTCTGATAACTTAGAATCTCAAAAAGCTATCACTGAGAGTATGAGAAAAGAAGTAGAGAGATTGACTCTAGATAACTTAGGATATAGAGTTGGTCTAGAAGGTGTGGAAGAGAAGCTAAAATTATGTATTAAATGTGAGTTTGAGTATGTAGAAAAGATCAATATACTAGGTCGTGAAATTGATCTTAAAAACAGAGAGATTAAAATGCTTAAAGATAAACTAGCAGAGGCAGAGAGTGTAAAACAAAAGGCCCTAGATGAAAAAGAAAAACATGTTGTTAGGGTTGCTAAAACACAATATGCTTCTGATCTAGTAAAGAAGCCAATAGGTCAAAAACTGTTCAAAGATGGTACTGGTCTTGGATACAATAATATGCCACCACCCTCTTTGATGAAACATGCACCACCTGCTAAAGAACTGTCATTTAGTAGTGAATTCAGTTTTAACAAACCTGTTGAAGAGATAAATAAGACTGAAACACCTAAGATAAGTTCTGATAAGTTATCTGATGCTCCCATAATAGAAGATTGGGAATCGGATTCTGAGGATGATAGAACTGAATCAACTAAGTCTGAAAAGATAGAGAAAGTTAAGAAAGTTGATTCTCAGCAAGTCAACCTTGTACCTAGATTTGGAGCTAAAGTTACCAAGAAAGTTGTAAAATACAGGGAAATTCCTAGGGAACAGATGAAACAATATAAACCTAGGGGTAATCAAAGAAGCTTAAATGGTCTAATTTCTAACAGATTAGGTGATGAGTTTCAATGTGTTAAAAAAGCTTGTTTTGTGTGTGGTAGTTTTGAACACTTACAGAGAAATTGTCATAAAAACAGACCACACGTTTGGAATCATTGGAGGAGGGTAAATCATCAAAACTTTTCAAGAAATACAAACCCTCATCCTAACAGTAACATGATTCCAAGAGCAGTGCTGATGAGGAATGGGAATACAAAATCTATTGTCACTGCTACACCTAAATGGGTTCCAACCACTGCTAAGCAAAATGTAAACATGGCTAAGCAGAATCAAACCACTGTTAAGCAAAATATCACCACTGATTCAAAAGAAGTTTTAAAAATTCCAAAGGTGATAACTGATACAGTGGTTGGAAATCATTTTTATGCTGTTAAGGCCTCAGCAAGTTGGCAATGGAAGCCTAAGACTAAGGTTTTACCACATGTCAACTGTGCATCAATGGACCTAAAGAAATTTGAATATTTTGATGCACAGGGCAGACCCAAGTCAGTACTGGCTTGGGTCCACAAGAGGAACTAACTTGTGTAATTTTATGTGCAGGGCAATCTTCAAACTGAGCTAAAAGATAAAGGAGTTTTTGATAGTGGTTGCTCTGGGCACATGACATGGGATGGAAGTAATCTGGAAGATTTTGAAGCTTTTGATGGAGGATATGTGGCTTTTGGCAATGATCCAAAGGGAGGAAAGATACTTGGCAGAGGCACAATCAGAACAGGGAATTTAGACTTTGAAAAAGTCTATTTGGTACAGGAACTTAAGTACAATTTATTCAGTGTTTCTCAAATGTGTGATAAGAAAAACTGGGTACTTTTTGGGGAAACTGAGTGTGTGGTGTTGTCTCCTAAGTTTAAGATGCCTGATGAGAAGTTTATACAACTTAGGGTACCTAGGAAGGAAAATATATATTGTTTTGATCTTAAAGATGTTCTTCCTAATAGGTCCTTATGTTTGTTTGCTAAAGCATCTGTTGATGAGTCAAAATTGTGGCATAGAAGGCTAGGTCATCTCAATTACAAAACAATCAATAAACTGGTAAAAGGAAACTTAGTGAGAGGGTTACCTTCAAAGGTTTTTGAGTGTAAGGAACTGTGTGTAGCCTGTCAAAAAGGAAAACAACATAGAGCTTCTTGTAAGACCAAAACTGTAAACACCATAACACAACCACTGTTTATGCTTCATATGGACTTATTTGGACCTACCTTTGTTAGAAGCTTGAACCATAAGCAGTATTGCCTAGTTATCACTGATGATTATAGTAGATTTTCTTGGGTATACTTTTTGGCTGCTAAGAGTGAGACTAGTGAGATTCTTAAGAGTTTCATTACTAAGATAGAAAATCTAGTAAATCATAAGGTCAAAGTAATCAGATGTGATAATGGAACTGAGTTTAAGAATGATGTGATGAATCAGTTCTGTGTAGCTAAAGGTATTGAAAGACAGTTTAGTGTTGCTAGAACACCACAACAGAATGGTGTAGCTGAAAGGAAAAATAGAACACTAATTGAGGCTGCTAGGACCATGTTGTCAGAGTCTAAGTTACCAACTACCTTTTGGGCTGAAGCTGTAGGAATTGCATGTTATGTGCAAAACAGAAGTAAGGTAGTGAAGCCTCATAACAAGACCCCCTATGAGCTGTTACATGATAGGAAGCCAATGATTGCATTCCTAAAACCTTTTGGGTGTCCTGTTACCATTTTGAATACCATAGACTACCTAGGCAAGTTTCAAGAAAAAGCAGATGATGGATACTTTTTAGGCTATTCTACAAATAGTAAAGCCTTTAGAGTATACAATAGGAGGACTAGACTTGTTGAAGAGAACCTACATGTTCAATTCAGTGAAAAGACTCCTAGTGTTGAGACCAAAGGACCAGACTGGCTGTTTAACATTGATATGCTAACCAAATCTATGAATTATGAGCCTATCATTGCAGGAACTTCCACTAATGCTGATGCAGGTATACAAAAGGACTCTGAGGAAGATACATCTTCAAAGGAAGCTGATTCTCCAAAGGAGTTCTATTTGGTTGAAAAGTGGAAAGCTGGTTCTGTTCCTTCCATCATACACAAGCAAGGTCCCTCTGATGATGATGTACTGAATACTGGAGGCAATGTTGATCATCATCAAGATAAGGATGAGTTGTTGAAAGATAACTCAGTGTCGGTAGAAGAAATTGAAAAGAAGAAAAAGCAGTCTGCAAGCACTGCTAAGCCTAATGAAAGCGCTGATAGGCCAACTGTAACCGCTGACAAGCCATCTTCTACCACTGATAGTTCAAGTGAAATTCCGGCTACAAGTACTGGTGATAGTACTTTCTTTGGACCACATCCAAAGCCACTATTTGGTGATGAGGAGTATCCACATGATCCTAATATGCCTGATTTAATAGAGATTGATACTCCTACTGATGATGAAGACATGGATGAATTCTTCAATGCTGATTTGTCTAATTTGGAAACTGTAATTAATGAAAGTCCAATTACTACTACCAGAATTCACAAGATTCATCCCAAGGAACAGATTCTTGGAAATTTGAATACTCCAGTTCAAACAAGAAGCAGGGTAAAGAACACTGAACCCTTTCCTGAACATGGGTTCTTTGCAAGATCTCTTCACAAAAGAAATAGTCATAAAGATCTGCAAAATTGCTTGTTTGCTTGTTTTCTGTCTCAAAAGGAGCCCAAGAGAGTGGAAGAAGCTTTATCAGAAGAAGGCTGGGTAGAATCAATGCAAGAAGAGCTTCTTCAGTTCAAACTTCAAGAGGTTTGGACATTGGTTGATCTTCCAAATGGGAAGAGGGCTATTGGGACTAAATGGGTGTTCAGAAACAAGAGGGATGAAAGAGGAATTGTTGTGAGGAACAAGTCAAGGTTGGTTGCTCAAGGATATACACAAACTGAAGGTTTGGACTATGATGAAGTATTTGCACCAGTTGCAAGGATAGAGGCTATTAGATTGTTTTTGGCTTATGCTTCATTCAAGAATTTTGTTGTGTATCAGATGGATGTTAAAAGTGCAGTTTTATATGGCACTATTGATGAGGAGGTTTATGTTTGTCAACCTCCTGGTTTTGAGGATCCTGATCATCCTGACAAGGTTTACAGGGTAAGGAAGGCTATGTATGGATTGCATCAGGCTCCTAGGGCATGGTATGAATGCCTATCTACTTATTTGATGGACAATGGGTTTAAAAGAGGAGTGATTGATAAAACTTTGTTCATTAGAAAGCACAAAGATGATATTTTACTGGTTCAGGTTTATGTAGATGACATCATCTTTGGCTCTACTAACAAGGAGCTATGCAGAGATTTTGAGAAACTTATGCATGATAAGTTTCAGATGAGTTCTATGGGAGAACTCACTTTCTTTTTGGGGCTACAGGTTCAACAAAGGACTGATGGTATTTTCATTAGTCAAGACAAGTATGTAGCAGATGTTTTGAAGAAGTTTGGGTTTCAAGATGTAAAGAGTGCAAGTACACCAATGGAGACTCAGAAACCTATGCTACCAGATGATGGAAGTCCCAAAGTTGATTTGAAGTTGTACAGATTCATGATTGGATCTTTGATGTATCTTACTGCATCTAGGCTAGACATTATGTTCTCAGTCTGTGTGTGTGCAAGATTTCAAGTAACACCAAATACCTCACACATGAATGCTGTTAAGAGGATCTTTAGATATTTGAAAGGTCATCCTAAATTGGGCCTTTGGTACTCTAAGGATTCCCCTTTTGATTTGGTGGCCTACACTGATAGTGACTATGCTGGAGCTAGTCTGGATAGGAAGTCTACCACTGGAGGATGTCAGTTCTTGGGAAGCAGATTAATTTCTTGGCAGTGTAAAAAGCAAACTATTGTGGCTAATTCTACAACTGAAGCTGAATATGTGGCTGCTGCTAGTTGCTGTGGTCAAATTCTTTGGATACAGAATCAATTGCTGGATTTTGGGTACAATTTTATGCATACTAAGATTTACATTGATAATAACAGTACAATTTGCATTATCAAAAATCCTATTTTACATTCTAGAACTAAACATATTGAGATAAGACATCACTTTATTAGAGATTGTAATGAGAAAAGGTTGATTCAAATGGTAAAAATCCATATTGATTTTAATGTTGCTGATCTTCTCACCAAAGCTTTTGATGTGGGGAGGTTTCAGTATCTTGTTGTTAGTATTGGAATGATTAATCTCTAAACTCTCAAATTGTTTTGTATAAGTTTGTATAAGTATTGGACTGTTATTATGTAATCTTAGTATTGCTATTTCTGTTTCTCTCCACTGATAGTGTTGCTTCTAACCACTGATAGAGTTGATCAATCCACTGCTAGTTGTTCTGTGTTTCCACTAACCATTGTGCAGATAAAAGACAAGTCATTATAGAGATTCAAGAAGTACTGAAGTTACATTGTTCATTCAACAAAATAGTTTACAGCTTACAGCTTACAATGAAACTTCAAGTGCTAATTAAAGACTACATCTATACATGATTTTCTACTAATATTTCTACTACTACTATCCTTGCTTATATCGTTTAAATGCTGGATATGCACTTATCATATGCATGACCAGTACGACGAAGCAGCTAAGGATCAAAATGGGAAGGATGGATTGATGTAAACGAAGAAGCTGAAGCTGATTGTGGCAGATAGATGGATGATATGATATTCTTCTTGTGCTCCATCTACACTTTCCACCATTCAGCAACTTACTCCATCTTCCTTTTTCCCTTCCTTGTTACGATGTGTGAAGAAGCACCATGACTTGGTGCACTAAGACCAAGAATCACCTCTCTGTCCTTAGGGAGTGGTGGGTTTCTTGCTCGTGGTCTTGGTTTGGGTTAGATGATGAAGGTTTGGGGTTTGAAGTCCTCTTCTTAGAAGAGTCATCAGAGTCTTCAGAAGCATCACTTGGATTCACCGTACTATCATCTTCTGATGATGGAAGAAATGGGGATTTTAATGGTCGTGGTTCTTGTGGAGGTATGTCAAATCGCCATGGATTGGATTCTTGTGGAGGTGCACTGACTGCCATGGGAGAAGTTTCTTCGTATGTATCTTCATAGGGTGATACATACGAACTTAATGAAGAGCTATTCTCTCCTTTGCTTGGATTGCTTGCCAAATAGTTCTTTTTCCATCTCTCCAGACTGCTGTTGGAGGAGGTATTGTCATCTGATGAAAGATTGATTGGGTTGGAGCTGCTCATTATTGGGATTTTTGGAGCAATTAGGGTTTTGATTTGGATTGGTGTGTGCGTTATATGAGATTAAGGGTTCTTTTTATAAGTGAAGTTTAGGGTTATTGAAGTAAATATGGGGCAGGTTAAATGTGGTTGGGGAGTTAATGAGTTTCTTGGGTATTGGACTGAGATAAGTTCTAGAAGTTGACTATATTGACTTACCTGTTCTAAACCACGGATAGGTCTTTTGTAAACACTTCTGGCTATTCCTAACCACTGACAACAATAATCTTTGTCTCTGTGTTTGTTTTGTGTTTTTGACTTGCAGGTATGAAGGATTCGTATACATAGGAGCTGGTGTGTGAGCTGCTTGTGTTTGTTTAAAAAAAAAATTGTGTAATCCTTCATATTTGTGTGAGCTCTTTCTTGATTTAACACTGCCTTACTTGCTCTATCTCTTGGCTATTTGGAGGAGTGATCATCTGTATCCACTGATGGTTTGTTACAACAGCGGATAGCAGTTATGGAACCGCGGATAGTATGATACTTTGTTTTGGATACTACAGGGGTTGTTTCGACACTTTGGCAAAAGTATATATCTCTCCCCAAAATCACGGATGGATCAATTTATTTGATCTTCTAACCACTTCCAATTGGCGCTCAACTTTAACCCTAATCACTTTCTTTGATTTATTCACAAAACCCACTACATATCCATCATTAATCACAATGGCTGAAAAGTATTCCACTTCACATAACCTTGTTGCCGTACTCACTAAGGATGCTCGATCTGAAGGGTTTCATCAAATGATTGATTTCCTAGTTCACAGTCCCATTCACTATGCTTTAACAGTTAAACCTACCATTCTTAAAGCCTACATACATCAGTTCTGGAGAAATGCTACACTTGAAGAGGTTGATGGTTTGGTGGTGTTTAATACTGTTGTGGATGAGAATGCTATCTCTGTTACTGAGGAGATAATTAGAGAAGTTTTAAAGCTTGATGATGCTGATGGTGTTGATAATCTTTCCGATGTTGAGATTGTTGCTGGTTTAGAGAGATTAGGATATACACACAGAGGTGAAAAGGTACAATTTTTAAGAGTTTGTTTTCACAACAATGGAAGTTTTTGATTCACACTTTGTTTATGTGTATGAGTAACAAGACCACAGGCTTTAATGACTTTCCTTCAAAAATTGCTACTGCTATTATTTGTCTGTCTGATGGAAGGAAATTTAACTGGTCTAGGATGATATATGAGGGGTTAGTACAGAACATTAGGAAGAAGGGTAAATACTATTTGTATCCTAGGTTTGTTCAACTGCTTGTGGAACATCAAATAGTGGAACCTGTTGAACATACTAGCGAGTATGAAGTACATCATATGCTTCCTAGAGTTTTTGCACATATGAGGAATCAGCCACATAATGTTGTCATTAGAGATGTTCCTTTATTTCCTCATATGCTTACTTTGCCTACTGATTCTGAGTTTAATGAAGGTCTTGCATCGTGGACTAGGAGAACACAGGGCACTAAGCTTCCTCAGGCTAGTGTTAGTGGTATGGTTAATGAGGCTGTCACATGGAGTGGAGGTGACATGATTGGAAGGGCTTCCACTACTGATTCATGCTTTGATGCTGGTCAGGATAGTGGAAACATCAATAAGACCCAACCATTGGCAACTCCTAATGTGGAGAGTTCTTTGGAACTTAACACAGGTGGAGGAATCCCTAGCCAACTGGCTGCTACAGGGTACATAGATGATCAGGCTAAGTCTGGTGCTATGTCTTCTATATCCAAGGATTCACCTCTCGGAGCAGTTAAGACAGCTCGAAGTGATGAGGATAGATTGGAACCTGACATTGAATTGACGGTTAATGACTTTGTACATGATGACTTTTCCAATGAACCACCTATCGGACCAGTTCACACAGGTCGAAGTGGGGAGGATATTCTTGAACGTTTAAATGAATTGATGGCTACGTGTGCCAAAATGGAAAATACAATTTCAGGTCTACAGGAGTTAGCTGTGTTTCGGGGTAAGGATATTCGGAGGTTGAAGCATAGAGTATTGGTTTTGGAGAAAGTGAAAAGACCTGGAGTTGCTGTTTTGAAAGCTATGAGAAGAAAGAAAAAGAAGGTGGACTCCTCTACTGCTCTGAATGCGAAGGATGTATCCAAACAGGGGAGGAGTGATGGCATGAATTCAGGGGAGGTTGTGGATGTATCTGTTAGTGTACCTATGGAAGAAGATGTTGATAGTGGAGATCAAGATTTTTTGGTTTCTGATAAAGATGGGAATGAGGTTGTTCTTGAAAAATTGAAGAATGTTGAAGTAGTGCAGAACACAACAACTGATAGTATACCTGAAACCATGGTTAGTACTCTTGTAACCACTGATGCAGTTTCAGACTTGGATATTGTTCCTACTACTGTCACACCCACTGCTATCATAACCACTTCCACTGTTGTCACAACTCTCTCTATATTACCACCTAAGCCTAAAGAAGTAGAGAAAGAAGCTGCAAGTACATTGATTAATCTGAGCAAAACATCATCTATTTCTACACCAATCATTGCATCTGCTTTATCTGTTCAATCTACTGCAACCATACCTAAAGGAAAAAGTTTAGTTATTGGTGAATCATTGAAGAAGAAAGTGGTTAAATCCGATATTGGGAAAGGAAAACGGATTGCTGAACCAGAGCTGAAGTTTAAAAGTAAAGCAGAACAAGAAGCTTATGTGAAGAATATGGAAGAAACTTGGTGGCTGAAGAACAAGCAGCTTTGGATAAAAGAAAGAAAGAAGAGGAAGAAGCTAGTGAGAAATGGTTAGCTATATGGTATGAATCACAAAACTATCTTCAAGCTTCTTTACAAATACTTGATGAGTTTACTGCACAAGAATGGGCACTGTTGGATGATAAGGAGAAAGCTAGACTGATGAGTGTATGGGCAAGGAATGTGAGCAAAACAAAGAAACAGGTTATAAGAAAGAAACCTCCTACTATGGCTCAGATGAGGAATGTATTGATGAAGATTATTAAGAATTCAGGCATATATGTTTCTGATAATCTCAGTAGGTGTTCATTTGAAAGAATTTTGGAAATTTATGAGAGATGTATGAGGATTATTAAAGATGATTTCTGTCAAATGAATTCTAAAAAGGAAGAAGAGTGGATTAAAAAAGATGATGAATGGATTCAAAGTAAAAGAAAGAGAAAATCTGAGGTTCAGGAGACATCTGATTCTAAAAGATTGAAAGTTGTTGAAGATGTAAATCAAATCATTTCTTATGAGTTTAAGCTAATAATTGGAAGTGAAGGAGTTTGGAAAATTCAAAGACTCAACAATGAAGTTTCTGAGTATAATAAATTTTCACAGATGCTTCAGTATTTTGATAGAGATGATTTGATGAATCTTTGGATACTTTACAAGAATAAATTTGGTGAAGTACATCCAAATGATTATCATGAGAGGCTGATTTATCATAATTTGAAGATTCTATTTGAACCTACTCATGATGAACCTGAATGGCAAGGACTCTACAAGGGTCAAGTTACTAGATGGTTTTTATATCAAACTTGTGGAGTTCATGTTTTAACTGTTTCTGGAAAGGTTATTCATATGCTTGTAGAAGGTGATTATCCTCAACTGAATAAGCATCCAGGAATAATTGCTCAGATGTTGAAGCCTGGTTATATCAAGATGTTAGTATCTTATGATGGTCAAGCTTACGATTTGTTGCTGAAGTATGAGAAGATACTTAAAGCTAGTAAGTGTTTGGCTACATCCTCCAATTTAGATGTTTTGAGCTTAAAGAAAACTTGAGAATTCTGTTGGAATTTATCAAGTTTAGGGGAGGATTGTTGGGTTTTAGGTTCCTTGCATCAAGAATTACTCTAAGTACTGGAACCACGGACAGGTTTGATATAATCACGGACAGAAGTGTGTAACCACGGATGAAGTCAACCGCGGCTAGTAGTATTGTGTAACCACGGATAATATATTGTAATCACTGCTAGTCTTGTATAGTCGGTTAGTTTATTGTATTAGATAAATATGGAAAAGATATTTATCTTGTAGGTTACGTATTGTATATTGTATAGGACTCCTTAGCCTATAAAAGGAGGTCCTAGGTTAGGTTAGATGTACGTATGATTTATATCTAAGGTCGATACACTTCAAGGTTGCAAAACCCTAATACTGTAAGAGTATTCGTATTAATAAATAATATTGAGGTGTTGAATGTTTACTGTTCTTCTTCTTAAGATTAAGTATTAAATTCCGCGTAATACTTGATAAGCTTTTGTTATAAGTCAGTTTCTATATTAGATCGTTTGCTCAACTGGGATCAACAAAGGGACTATAGCACTCCAAGAACCCCACAACAAAATGGGGTGGCAGAAAGAAAAAATAAGACCTTAATAGAAGCTGCAAGATCAATGCTGGCAGACTCTAAGCTACCCACCATGTTTTGGACTGAAGCTGTTGGTACAGCTTGTTATGTACTGAATAGGGTGTCCATTACTAGACCTCACTTCAAAACACCATATGAACTTCTCTATGGGAAAGTTCCTGCTATTCATTATCTTAAACCTTTTGGCTGTCAAGTAACCATTCTGAATACAAGTGATCCATTGGGCAAATTTGATGAAAAAGCTGATGATGGTTATATTGTGGGATATTCTTCTCATAGTAAGGCGTACAGGGTTTACAATTTATCTGCTAAGAAGATTGAGGAGACTTTGAACCTGAGGTTTTTAGAAGACAAGCCAAATGTTCAAGGACAGGGTCATGTTTGGTCTTTTGACCTTGATTATTTAACTGATTATTTGGGTTATTCTAGACATATGGCTAACCAACATGCAGGTACTCAAGAGTCTCCAACTAACAGTGCAGGTACTATGGATGCTGATTCTGACAGTGAGTTTGAAGATGATGAATAACCCATTGTAGTGCCTTCTTTCTCCCCTAAAAATTTTGCAGGTGACACTTCTAGAGATTATACTAATGAGAGTGAAGATGAATCACACTATGCTGAGGACCTTGCTAGGCTGAAGAAACAAGAGTATGCAGCTAATCTAGATGCTGAGAGGAATTCTGAGGAGAGTGCAAGTGAAGCAATCAGTGGAAACATCAATTCTGCTGAAAGTGATCCTGTTTCTCCTAACATCACCAATTCTACTGACAGACATGCTATTTCTACTCCTATTTCTACTAGAGTGTCAACAGACTTTGGAGAACCTTATACACGTTTTCCAAAACCTTCAGATCTTGGTCATCATCAACCTAAGCTGGAATCTTCACCTCACCTTCCTATGACACTGATTTTGAACCTACTGTGACTAATCTTGATACCTCTATTGAAGTCAACACCACTGCTACTAAAAGGATCCACAATACTCATCCACAATCAAATATTATTGGTGATCCTAATGCACCTGTTAGAACTAGGGGTACTGTGGAAAGTTCTAAATATGGTCAAGTGGCTTTTATCTCTTATGTCTCAAATCAGCAAAGGGACAATCACACAGACTATGAACATTGTCTGTTTACTTGTTTTCTCTCTCAAGTGGAACCAGCCAGTGTTACTCAGGCTCTTGAAGACTCAAGTTGGCTTGAGGCAATGCAAGAAGAGATGCAACAATTTCAAAATCAGCAGGTTTGGATATTGGTACCACTACCTGATGGCAAGTATGCCATTGGGACTAAATGGATTCTGAAGAATAAGAGAGATGCAAGAGGTGTTGTTATTAAAAACAAAGCAAGATTGGTTGCTCAGGGGTATAGACAAGAGGAGGGGATTTATTATGATGAAGTGTTTGCACCTGTGGCTAGAGTTGAGGCCATACGGATTTTCTTGGCTTATGCATCTTACATGGGATTTATGGTCTATCAGATGGATGTTAAAGGTGCTTTTCTGTATGGTGAAATAGAAGAGGAGGTTTATGTCACTCAACCTAAAGGCTTTGAAGACCCAGATCATCCTAATCATGTTTACAAGGTAGTCAAAGCTCTCTATGGACTACATCAGGCACCCAGAGCTTGGTATGCTAGGCTTTCAACATTTCTGCTGAAGCATGGTTATAGAAGAGGTGCAATTGATAAGACACTTTTCCTTAAGAATAATTCCACAGACATTATTCTTGTGCAAGTGTATGTGGATGACATTATTTTTGGATCCACAAAGGAAGCTTGGTGCAGGGAGTTTGAGGAGCTTATGAAGGGAGAGTTTCAGATGAGTGCTATGGGGGAGTTGACTTTCTTTTTGGGTCTCCAAGTTTAGCAGAAACCTGATGGTATTTTTATCAGTCATGACAAATATGTGAGGGACATCTTGAAGAAATTTGGTATGGAGAGTGTCAGGACTGCCACTACACCTTATAAAGCTCCAAAGACAAAGACCAACACTGAAGTAGATCCACCAGTGAATGTTCATCTATACAGATCTATGATTGGTTCTTTGATGTATTTAACAGCTTCAAGGCCTGATATTACTTTTGCTGTGAGTGTTTGTTCTCGACATCAAGTTACTCCACTTACTTCCCATCTCAATGCTGTCAAGAAGATATTTAAGTACCTCAAAGGCCAACCTAATCTAGGCCTTTGGTACCCAAAAGAATCTCCATTTAAGCTGGAAGCATATAGTGATAGTGACTATGCTGGTGCAAATTTGGATAGGAGGTCCACCACTGGAGGTTGCCAATTCCTTGGAAAGAGATTGATTTCTTGGCAATGCAAGAAACAGACTATTGTGGCTACCTCATCTACTGAAGCAGAGTACGTTGCTGCTGCTAATTGCTGTGGACAGGTTCTTTGGATACAAAATCAATTGTTGGATTATGGGTATAACTTCATGAACACAACAATTTTTATTGATAATCAAAGTACCATATGCATTGTTAAAAATACAGTTTTTCACAGTAGAACAAAACATATTGAAATCAGGCACCACTTTATAAGAGATGCATATGACAAACATTTGATAAAAGTGGTTAAAATTCACACAGATGATAATGTGGCCGATTTGTTAACAAAGGCTTTTGATGGACCAAGGTTTCAACACCTTGTGGTCCATATTGGTATGCTTAACCCTTAACTGCAAAGTTTAAGGGGAGGCATATGCCTCAGGGGAGGATTTGTGTACACTTTGCATATTTTTATGTAAATTTGTAGATTTTTGTGTATTCTTTTGATTATTTTGTTTACTAACACTAACCAGCTAATGTAATGATAGTTTGTTTGTCCTTTTTTGGTTTGTGTGTTTCTCTGTTTGTTTTGTTTGGCAGATTGCTTATCTAAGTTGAAGTTCATCAAGATTGGTCAAATGGAAACTGGTCAAGTAAGCTTTAAAGCTTGTTTCTTCTGAAATCAAAGCACTGAAGTGAACAATTTGTTTCCACTGAAGAGAAAGTACTGAAGTTAAAGTGTTCATTCAAGAGAAGTACTGAAGTTCATTGTTCTTTCATTCATTAGAGAAACAGTTTACAGCTTACAGAGTACAATCAACATCAAATGCAACTACAAGAACAGTTCTATACATGATCTACTAAACCTACACTAGCTCATATCATCTATTCCAACAGCTGTTGGATATGCATGATCGCTCATATCTTCCATTCCAGCTGCTGGATATGCATTTGTGATAACTTGCATAACCACCCATTTCTTCTATCTCGATGGCTGGATATGCATGACCGGTACAATGAAAATGCTAAGGATCAAAATGAGAAGGATGGATTGATGAAAACGATGATGATGAAGATGACCACACATTTCCTTTGTGTTTCATCTACTTGGTTTCACCAAAAAGCAATCAATCCACCATCCTTAAGCATTTCCCCTATACGATATGGGATGAAGCACCAAACCATGGTGCAGGGAGAACAAACACAACCTCTCTTTCGGCACAAGGCCTCTGTTGAGGTTGAGGTACTGGAGGTTGGGAGTAAGATGTTTTCTTCTTAGTTGACCCATCAGAGTCATCAGAAGATTCACTTGGATTCACTACACTTTCATCATCTGAAGAACTGAGAAATGGGGATTTCAATGGTCGTGGGTCATATGGATATGGAAAGAACTAAAGGAAATCACTGGATGATGAAGATGATGGATAAGAGGTTGGATTAACAACCTCTGGTTTGGTACTCATGGTTGATTATGGTTAATTTTGGATCATTGATGAAATTAAGGTTTGTGATGATAATTGGGGGTAATTGATGAGTGATAACTATGCATTGGGGATTGTTTTATAGACAGTTTCAAGACTTAATGAGATTTAATGTGAGCTGGGTGAAATAGTAAAAAGATATTTACTGAAGCTTCTTGAATACGTGATGTGTTTCTGCTGATTGAAGGCTTCAGCAGAATGACCTTTGTTTCTGCTGAAGTTGATATTTGAATTTGGTAAAAGGTTGAATTACACGTCAGCTTTGGTCAATAACTTAATATATTTGACCAAAATTTGGGAAACTTCTACTTATACCCTATTTGCATATCTTCATCTAAAATAACTGATTCCCTCTTTATTCGATTTAAACACATCATCAGTTGATTGAATCGTAACCCATTATCTAAAGTTCTCATGGCGCTTCAATTCAAGCACGATCATAATAAAGTTGCTTTTCTGGGAACAGCTAAGGGTGATGAGTTGTATAAACCAATGGTGGAGTTCTTAAAGAGGTCAAAGATTCATTACGCTTTAACACATTCTCCTAATGCTATATATGAATCATTGGTTACTCAATTTTGGGCGACTACTACAAAGCGGAGTGAAACAGAGATTGTGGCTCGGATTGATGGAATCGAGTATGTTGTGACAGAGGAGCTGATAAGAAGAAAACTTCGATTGGTTGATGAGAATGGGGTTTATCATTCTAATGTTGCAGTGGTACTTGATGGGCTAAGAGCGATTGGATATCAAGGTACAAGGACTGACATGTGGTTAAAGAATCAGCTTTGTCCTATGTGGAGGTTCTTGGTTCATACATTGCTTCAGTGTTTAAGCAATAAATCAGGAGGATGGGACTAATTTTCTACTCAATTGGGATGTGGTATTATATGTCTATCTCAGGGTTTAACTTATAATTTTTCTAGGTTTATTTTTGATAATATGGTTGAGAATATAACTAAGAAAAAGAATAAGTTTTTAATGTACCCTAGGTTTTTGCAAATAATATTAGACATCTCTACCCAAACCCAAGCCTTTTATCCCATAAGAGGTTTATCTGCTAAATTATTTGCTTCAATGAAAACTAAATATGAGGGGACACATCATCCTTTGTTAGCAGCTATGTTGCCTCAAGGCGATGAGGCTGCTGATGAGGATAATGTTGTTGGTGATCCATCTTCTACCAATGTTACTACTGATGGTAATCCTTCAGTTGCCATTGATGAGGGTCCTTCTACTACTGCTGAGGCATCTATTGTTTCTCCTGACCTACCTCCACCTATACCTTCACCTAGATCTAGTCCTAGTCCACCACCTACTCAAGTTTCTCTTGATGAGGTTGAGCATGAAACTGATAGACTGCCCACACCTAGTCCTATTAGGAACCAATTTGATGAAAGATCTCCTAATTTTGAGCATGTTCATATTTCTCCTGAAAGGCCCAATGAAGCTCCCATTACCACTGAGCAATCAGCTGGTGGAGCTGAGGACCGTATTACACTGACATCTATATATGCTCTAGTAAACAGGTATGTGACTGAGGTGGCTGATCTCAAAAAGGAGCTTGCAGATACTAAGTCTTCTCTTGGTGGTGAGATTGTGGAGCTGAGAAATAAGGTTAAAAGTTTGGAAGACCAACTTGGGCATCATTCTAAAAGACAGCTAGTGGTTTTTTCTGATGAAGAGCAAGAGGATAATCCTCTTAAGATTTTGGCTGATGTTGCTCAAGATACTCATGTTTCTCCTCCTGTTCCTGCTGAATCTTCAAAGAAAAAGGAACCTATTCGTTTTACTAGAAAAAGGAGAAGACAATATCTGAATAAGGAACCCACTGAAGCGCTGATGTTTCTATGGAGGATGTTGTTTCTGTACATGGTCAAGCTTCAGTTGTACAAGAACAACCAAGTTCTCTACCTTCAGCAGATAATTCTGAAGTATTTATTGCTGGAAGAAGTTTTCACTTGGATCCTAATGCTGAAGTCTTTTCAACACATGTTGAAGATTTGTCTCAACATGTTTCTTCTTATGCGAATTTGGGAGTTTCTTCTGAAGTTCCTCCTATGGATATTCCTCAAGCTAGTTCTGCTGAACAGTCTACTGATACAGAGAAAGAAATCTTGATTGATGCAGAGGTTGGTCCAGATCTAGTAAGTGAAGAAGAGCTTAAAGAACAAGCGAGAATGATAGCTGAATGTGTAGCCATGAAGAAAAGGATTTGGCTAAATAGATTGAAGCTCAGTCTAATTCAAAATTGACTCATGTGAGACGAAAAGAACTGGATGAATTAGCTACTCAGATGCCTGATTCTAAATGGGATGAATGTATTAATCAAGCTGCATCAGATCCTACTCTTGCTCAATAATGTTGGGAGCAGACTTCGATAGTGAGAATTTTGTGGCTCAAATGGTGGCTCGAGGACAACGGTTAAAACAAGAAGCAGCTACAAAGAGGAAAGCTCTTATTGCTCAAAAGAATAAAGCAAAAAGGGAAAAACCACCTACTGAAGCTCAGAAGAAAGCATACATGAGATCTATTGTACTTTATCAGAGTTCTTCTATCTTTAATTCTGGTTTGAAGAAAAAGCAAGTATGGAATTTACCTGATGATGAGTTGCATAGACTGTATCAAAGGATTATGAAGCAGACTGCATCATCTTCTAGTTTAAAGAGGAGTGCTGACAGTGTGAATATTTCTAAGGTAAAGAGACCAAAGATTGTGGAGATTGTAGATGATTTTGATGTTGCTGTATCACAAATGATTTCTCTTGATATTTCTGCTGAACCAAATTCTGAAGATACTCCTTCAGCTGCAAGGGTTCATTCTACTGAGTCTAATGTTGTTTCTTCTGAAGCATCACCTTCTAAAGCAGTACCTAAGTTTGACAAAGTTGGAGAAGAGTTGGGTCGACAAGCTGAACTAAAGGCAGCTAAGGCTAGAAAGGCCAGAGAAGTAGCTGACAAGATGTATGCCTTGCATGGTGTTGCTCAAGTGAAGGCTGATTCTATTTCTTCCACACATATTAAAGATGTTATTGATGATTCTGAGGATGTACCATCTTTGGGAATATATACACCTGGTAGGAGGAAGAAACGGATGGCTAAAAGACAACATGGTTCTATATGGAGATCTGTGAAATCAGTTGGGACACATACATCTAAGGTTAAGAAATCTTCAAGGGTTCGTTCTTTGGATCTCAAAGCTGCTGAGTCAACCTTTATTAAAGAAGGATTTTCTACTGTTTTTCCTGAAGGGTCTCATGATGTGTTGATTAATTGGACATTGCAAGATGAAGAGCTTAATATCATTTATCGTTTGGATCAATCTACTATGCAGTTCAACTTTTTGAAGGAGATACTTCATTTGGTAGATAGGGCAGATTTGAATACTCCGTATGGAATTGTCTCTAAGTATTACAGTACTAATACACCACTGGGTTCTGGATTATACTTATTGGGGGATCTTCAAGTGTTGTTTGATTCTCAATCTCCAAATGGTAAAGGGTTTCATATTTGGAAGAATTCACATAGGTGGCAGATTGAGACTTGGAGATTTTATCCTCTTCCTAATGTGCATGTGGTGGAGACAAGGAGTGGTATTAGTGTGTGTATGTGTGCTGAGAAGATATATCCATTGTCTGCTTCGGTCATGGAAAAAATGCTTAAACAGAAATTGGAAATACCTCCTGATCCAGTTGGAAATGATAGGCTTTTTTGCAGAATAATGTGTTGGCATTATTAAGTCTAAGCTTCTGCAACATTATGCTTCATCTTGATTTCTGGTACATTGTATATTTTGTAATATTTGTTTCTTTGTTTTCTTAGTTTAAAAAAAAAAAAAAAAAAAAAAATTGTTTATTTTTGGTTTTGTCTAACTTTTCTTGCAGGTTTGTTGTATATTTTCTTGGTTATTGACTCACCAGATGTACTTTGTGTATATCAAAGAGTTAGCTAGTCCAAAGGGTACAGCTTTGGTAAAGACACATCAAATCTGTTGATAGCTGTAATGGTTTGCTCAAAATCATAGGGTTTGCAACTACCCATGCTTAATTGCTGAGTGTTGCATGGTCATCAATTCACCATGGTTTATTCCTTTTTGGAATCCAAGAATTGACTAGCCCACTTGTATATGGCTTGTGGTAAAGGCATTGGAATACCATATTTGGTAATCAGTTCACCAATTCTAAGAATTGACTAGTCCTGAGCAAACAGCTACAGGTAAAGACATATCAAATCCGTTCATGGTTGCTGATTTGCTAATAAATCAGAGTTATCAGTGTACCATGGTTTTTGAACTGAAACATTTGGCTACTCCAGTAGTGATGGCTATTGGTAAAGAGACATCAAATCCATTATTTTCAATGATTCACCTCTCACAGGTGTTAACACACCTGGATGTGATTAGAATAGTATGAAACTAATATGTTTTGATGTATCTGTTGTCATTTGTTGCTGCAAAGATCTGGGGTTTCAAGGTTTTGTCATCATCGAGGTGTTCTTATTTTGATTCTTTGCTGCTGCTGTTCGTGTACAATCCTCTAGTGCTGCATGGTTAAAGATCTATCAAGAAACTGGAACTTAACGAAGTCAAATTCCAGTTTAGGGGGAGGATTGTTGGGAATTATGTGAAGTATGAATTATGCTGAAGTTTCTGCTGAAAGGATTCTACGGAAGTGTATGGATTCTGCCGAAGACATAATTCTGCTGAAGTTATATAGTTATTAGTTTTTTTCTGCGGAGATAGTATTCCGTATATTCTATAGTTAGTTAGGGTATGCATGAGCTTTATTAGGAAGTGATTGTGTATATCTTATTTAGTTTTACGTTTCTTTGTAAACAAGTTAGGGTTCCTTGCCTATAAAAGGAACACGATAGAATGAATTATGTACTAGAAGTTTATGTGATTATTATTAATATAACGATCCATAGAGGATCAAAGAGTTTTTAGTTATTCGTGTTTATACTTGTATTTATATTCCGCTAAAGAATACAAGTTGTAGAGATTTTCTTTTAGTTTGTTTGTGATTACATAAGCAATACTAACGATCTACGAGAGCTCAAGATCTATCAAGGTCTGCTAGTTTCAACATGATATTAGAAGCCCTGATATCAGCATCAAATCTCTTTTTCTCCTTATCACTCAGCTCATCATATGTCTTTGGTCTGTCTATTCCAAAGATCATTGTACCATCTGCTGCAGTATCAATTATGTCTCTTGTAGTCTCAACCCGATACGGTCCTTCATCAATTGACTTAAGGATGTTAACCCCATTCTCCTTTCCTAAGCAGTACAGCCTGATTCTTTGTGACCAAGACTCATAGTCAGTTCTATCAAGCATGGGAGGACGAGTATCAGATCCTGCAGCTTGCACATCATCAGCAACGGAAGCCATGTTTAAATTCTACGGGATTTTACAAATCTTTGACTTAACCGGGAAATAGATTCTTTCACGGGATTTTACAAAATCAAGAGACAAACCGTAAAACTTATACACTTATGCGTAGACAGCAAAGTTACGCGTAGAGACTTATGCGTAGAAAGCAACGTTATGCGAAGGAACTTATGCGTAGATGAGAGCTTACGCGTAGACAGCAGTTTACGCGTAACTTACAACTTACGAGTAGACACAAGCTTACGCGTAGACAGAGTTTACGCGTAGACTAGAGCTTACGCGTAGAGTTTTAGGGTAAAATGCTTAAGTTTATGCGTAAACCAAAGCTTAGGCGTAAAAACCTTATGCGTAAGTTTCCCTTAGGCGTAAGACAAGCTTATGCGTAAGAAAAAGCTTATGCGTAAGAATTGTTACGCGTAAGTTTTATGCTTATGCGTAAAATTAGGGTTTTACCCACAACGATCTCTTACACTTCACAGTGCACGAGATATCCAAAATCGAAGTGTTTTTCAGGCTTATCCAAGCAAGAAGAACACTGAGTAACCACCAGAAATGAAGATCAAGTGAAAAATTCCTTACGCGTAGGATTAGGGTTTCGTTATGCGTAGGAAGTACAATTTTTGCCAAACACGTTTTTATGATAAAAAACGTTAAGACAACTAGATAAAGATGATAACACAACCTTAAAAAGACCAAAACAACAAGACTTGAAGATCAAAACCACGATTCTCTCTTACGCGTAGATCCGTACACCCGTATCCAAACACTCTTAAAAACCAAGAAAAACTTGTAAAGTTTGAAACTTTTTGCAAGAAACTGAAAGTTTAGCACTCAATAGACCTAAACCCACAAGAATCTTGAATTTTTAAGTGAAAAATATGAAGCTTTAATGATACCAAACTACCGTATACGAGACTACTCTTAAACACCACTTTACGCCTAAAACCAAACCTTAACCCAAACAATAACAATCAAACCAAGAACATGAGAGATGGATGATTAAACCATGGCTTTTGATACCATTTGTAAGATCTTGGTTTAATATCAACACATGTTATGCGGCGTTAGGTTAAAAGCTAAGAGAGAGAAAGAGGGAGAGGATGGGAACCCTAGAGAGACAAAGAAAAATGTATTATGAAAAGTTCCAACCCTTTGCCTTGGAGGGCAAAAGGGTATTTATAGGGTACAAGCTTAGACGCCTCTAATAGGCTGTGGATCAGGCATATAGTGGGTAAAGACCCGTCCGTCCTCCACGGTGTTACAAAGTAATCTAAATACTAACACTGAATAACTACGACTACGAGCTTTCTAACGAGTATACATACTTGAGGTGACCGACACTTTAAGTACTGGATTTACTAAATCCCAACACACACTTTCCAAATTGATTGGCACAATCTAAATTATAGTGTGTTGACATTTATACTCTCACAGAGTGAAAATGTGTAAATTAATGTGATGGTATAACTGTTAACATACTCTAATTTGGAGTGTGCCAATTAATTAAATAAGTGTGCAAATCATCTCCCATACATATTACTTTTACGTAGTGATAATAGTTAAGTAATTATATGTGAATATAAGGGCATAAGTATAATCTAACATAAACTCAATAAGGCTTGTGACTCTATCGACAAGTATATCGGAGCTCAAGCTCACTTAGAATTATGCTCGAGTAGCTCAACTTGATTAAAGCCATAACATTGTTTTATGAAAAGTGCTTTGAACTATTAATCATTTCCAAATTCTGTTCATCGTGTTTATACTCAAGTATCCTACTAGTATAAGGCTATAAGCATTAACTAAAAGTCAAAGAGAAATTAAATTTATTCAAAACTTGTTAAGTAGCCTACTAACAATTATACTTAAACCCAAGACCAGGTCCATGTACAGACAGCCCATTAGGAATACGCTTTTGCAGGGGCAACACCAGAATATTTTGTAACTAGCAATGTGTGTGTTTTGTTATCAGAGAATTATTTGGGTACCTGATCAGAATACAATCGAGTGTAAAACTGATCTCCCCGTGTATGTTGAATTCTATGTGTTGTCTTAGGTTTTTATTAATAAAAAATGTCATTTCTAATCTCTTTCAAAATGTTGGCTAGCTCTCCGTGATATCTATTTACTCTTTCTCTCATTAAAGATATGAAATGTCATTCACCACAACCGATGCAAGGTTTTAATCTCGGAGTAACTGACATGTATTATGATTAATAATAAGTTTTATAACCACCTGGGCGTTGCACCGAGATTATAAATTCATAAATATGTAGTCATTCGTGTTATCCGCATTTTAGCTCCAGCAAGATGCCAAGATGTTCAGGATGCCTTTGCTTCTACATCGTTAGCAAGCTTGGTTTAATGTATCCTGCATCATGTCCTTTCTGGATGATACTAATCCTGGATTCTCGTCATTGCCAAGAAAAACAGACCGAGAAAATGCATGAGAACACAATAAACCCTATTTGAATAGAGAACAAACATTGATCATTACAATTTTACAGTTACCAAATGGCATTATCCACCGGTAGAGTGAGCTGAATTGTGAATCATAGTTATGGAATCAACATTGCCAACTCTGAAGCCGGAATTGTTACTTACCACTGAATAATTGACTAGTTGCGGGTGCTAATGCAACTTTCAGTAGGCTTAAATAGAGGAGCAATTTGGACGAGCTGATGAGCAGTTCCCGTGCAGAATGTGAGTGCAGAGCTGTATGGATTGGAAGTTTTGAGTTATATAGTTTTGGATTTGATGATTGTACAAAAGGCTCAGATAAAGCTGTGACATCCAACAGTCAATAAGTCTTACAAGCACATAAACTGATCAAGTATGAAAAATCATGTCTATTTAGGCAAATAGAACATAAAGAAGATGTCACAGTATCTATCAATTAAGCAATATATTATTTGACCACAACATAAAAATAATTACCTACAAACTGTGAACTCGTTAAAATGAAATTGTCATAAGACCAAACACATTTAGCCCAAATCAATGTTTGGTACTGTTTCTAATTTCTACATTTGGCAAGTACACTCTTCATTTCCCCTCCAATATTCACTTTTTCCATCAATTCATTTGGCACAGGCGTACCAATCAACTCAAGTAACGTGGCATCTAGCGAACCCGATGCAATTTGATGTAAAAACAATGATAGAGTAGAAACATCAAGTGTGTAACGTCTTTCATCCATTTCATATAAAAGCATCTCTACATCATCATAATGCTTGTTTCTTAGATATCCTTGGAGAAGATTACAGTAAGCAACATTATCCGGCGGGCAACCACTCCCTGTCATTTTAAGAAACAACTGTTTTGCATCACACAGTTGTCCCTTCTCACAATAGACATTAATCATGATGGTGTATGTTCTAACATCAGGCTGCAAACCTTTTTGAGTTAGTTCATGGAAAAGAGCCTGAGCAATATCAAGTTTGCCACACTTTCTTGCACCATCAATGAGGATACTGTACACAATGATATTTGACTTCAGCTTGGAATCACCCGACAACTGAAACATAGATAGTGCCTCTTCCACTTGATGGTTGTAGCAAAGACCCTCAATAAGAATTTGATAAGTGCATTCATTTGGTAATTGACATTTTGCATGCATGTCATCAAAAAGTTTGCGAGCATCGCTACAACGCCCAACTGCAAACAACCCTTGTATCATGGTGTTGTAAGTAACTACATTAGGTTCTAGACCTCTTTTAGCAATTCCATGAAACATATACATAGCCTCATCTATCTTCGAACTCTTGCAATATCCATTTAATAAACTGTTACATGTAAAAATATCTGGGACAAGACCTCTTAAAACCAATGAATCAAAAGTTGTCTTTGCCTTGGTCATTTCGCCTCGCAAACAGTAGCCATTTATAAGTGAATTGTATGTCACTATGTCTGGAACAATACCTCTTTCAAGCATTATGTTGATGACATCCTCAGCTTCTTCTACTTTAGCTTCTTTACAAAATGCATCAACTAATATACTAAAGGTTTTCACATCCGGGGAGATCCCAACATCCAACATTTCTTGAAGCATCTTAGAGGCCTCATCCCAACGACCTAAGTTACAAAGGCCATCAATCAAACAGCTGTAAGTGATGACATTGGGTGAGATGCCTTTTTGGAAAACCATTTCTTTGAAAAGCTTGAAAGCATCATCAATCATTTTATCCTTGCAAAGACTATCAATGATGTTGTTATATACAACAACATCAGGTTTGCAACCTCTTTCAACCATTAGCCTAAGCAATTGAATGGCAATAACGTTATTCCCGATCTTACAAAGCCCTTTAATCATTGTGGAGTATGTGACTACACTGGGTTCACAAAGTTTCTGTTTAATAAGCTTCTTGAAGAAAATCTCAGCCTCACGAATCCTATCTTCATGAACCAGTCCATCTAGAAGCGCATTAAATATAAACACATTAGGTGCAATACCTCGCCTAAAACAAAAACCTAGGACGGAAAATCCGTCATTGGTGCGATACAACTGACAACAACACTTGATGGCAATGCTCATCGAGTATTCATTAAGAGGAACACCAAGGGCGCACATTTGATTGAAAAGATGAAGAGAATGAGAAAAATGTTTCATTTTGGTAAGAGATTGCAACAGCTGAGTAAACTTAACAACAAAAGGCAAAGGTCTTCTTTGAGACATTTGATCGAACAGGTTCAGAGCATCATCCAAATTGGCAACTTTTTGATAAATAGATTTAGAATCATGAGATGAAAAAGAATTGGAATGCATAAAAGAAGCTGAAAATGAGTTGAGAGGACCTCTTAAATTAAATTTGAAGAAAGCAGATTTTGGGCGAATCATCATCACCTTGGTCGCCATCTCCCACAGAAGACTGATGTTTGTTTGTTTGGCTTGGTAAAGAATCAAAAGGTTAAGTGGGAAATGCAAGAGTCAACGAGTCAAAGCATGTTTTATTTGTGTTCCACCAAACCCAAAAGCTTTCACTTTTACTATCTCACTGTTTTGTTTTTTTTTTCTAAAACTAAAAAATAAATAAAATAAATAATAAAAACAGCAAAAACAAATGAAGTGGTTGTATAGATGGTTTTTTAAAGGGTGAAAGCTAAATATACGTAACAAACTTTCTCAAATTTATCAATATACGTAAAATACTTAATTTATTGTTAAGATACGTAATATACTTTTAAATACTTACTTATAAAAGTTACAGTAATGGTCCCTTGACTTTTGCGTTGACTTTTACCGTTAGTCCCTTAACATTTTTTCTCCTAATATATGTATATTTTGTCCCCTTTTATCTGTTTTTGTCACTTTTTATGCGTTTTCATCCGTCTTTAATGTTTTTATCTATCACTTTTACCGTTGGCCCCGAGTCCCAAACTGTTACTGAGATCTTATGTTTTTCAATGTTTTTATCCGTCTTTCTCCGTTTTCATCTGTTTTAACACGTATAAAGACGGATAAAAACGTATGAAAACGTAAGAAAAACGGACGAAAGCGTAAAAAAACGTATACAAAATGACAAAAACAAATAAAAGCAGACAAAATATAAATATATTAGGTGAAAAAATGTCAGGGGACTAACGGTAAAAGTCAACACAAAAGTCAAGGGACCATTACTGTAACTTTTCTTAGTGAAAAAATTTCAAAAGACTAACGGTGAAAGTCAACGCAAATGACACGGATCAAAACTGTAACTTTTATAAGAGGTAGTATGCAATATTACATACATTAGTAATCTATATCTATATCTATATCTATATCTATACTAAGTAATAAAATAGAGTTTTTTTTTACTTCTTTCTTCATCAATTTTTTATAAAAATAACTAAGCCTCTTATTACGACATGTGTCTTCTAAAAAAAGTGAAAAAGCCCTCATATTCAAACGCTCCCATTTCAGATCTTCATGAAAAATTGGTTGTTCTCCCCGATCTCATACCTTCTCTAAAAAAAGTAAAGAAAAACGAAATTGATTGTTCTCCCACATCTAATGTATTCACTAAAAATTGAAAGAGATATGTCCCCGTTTCATATATCCCCCAAATTAAAAAAGTCAACATCACCATTAGAGCTGACTTCCACACAGAAGGTACCTATCTCTTTTACTTTGATTGTCGACTCCTAAAATTTATATATGCCAACTAATATGCCTTTTTAGCGGTTCAATTCTTATAATTGGCTATTGTGGTTTTTTGGGTTCCAAATTTTATATAGGGCAAATCGCATAAAAAGGTACCCAACTTAGCTTCAATTTCAATTAAAGGTACTTATCTTATTTTTTCTCAACTTAAGGTATCCAACTTATTTTGTCTTGCAATCCTAGTCAATTAGTAAGTTCCCGGTGAAATAAAAAAATGTTAGCAGGTAATTCCATCTATCTTTGCAACATGAATAAAATTTGTAATTTGGCTTTTGTCATGTATAAACTAAGTAAACATTTAAACCAACTCCTCATTTACAACTTCATTCCAAATCCAACGAACAAACCAGAACCTCGGACTCCGGTGACCCTATTTTCGGAGACCCACATCGTATCCGGCGAAACACACTTTCTTCTCCAAATACACTTGATTCTCCAACGAAGCCCACCTTTCACGTTCACACTTACCTCTTCACCGGCGATACCCTTCTCATTTCCTGCTATACCCACCTCGTTTCCGGCGGTACTAGCCCTCCAGAATCTGATTTTCGGGTTGTTTGTCAAATCCTATTTGCTATATGTGTGTATGTATTTGTTTTTTAAGTTGTTGGAAAAATGGTTGTGGTGGGTGAGTTTTGTTAGCAAAATGGTTAGTTTTAGTAATGGTGGTTCAAGTTAGTGCAAATGATAGGTGGTTGATGATGTTAAGAAGAAAAGGATGAAGGTGTTAGTCATGTTGTTGACTTTTTTTTGTTGCTAAAATTGACAAATAAACAATCCACCTTACTAGCATGCTATGCAATCCAAATATGACCGGCTACTTATTGTCTAGGTAAAAATATCCCGCAATTGCAAGAAAAAAAAAGATGAGTACCTTAAATTGAGAAAAAATAAAATAAGTACCTTTAATTGAAATTGAAGCTAAGTTGGGTACCTTTTTATGCAATTTGCCCTTTTATATATGCAACCAACTTATATGATTTTTTGTTCGATTGTTATAATTGATTCACTTGATTTTATTTTTATATATTCATTGTCGATGTGTTCTTATACTTTGTTCAAGTGTTGTCACAAAACAAAAATTGTCACCGATTTTATATTGAATTGATTTGGTTTAAATTATTGTCGTTTTTTTTATTATTATTTATGTATATGATGTAAACCTCAATTCAAATTGATTTTTGATTGTTTCAATTCAATCGATGATACAAGTTTCGATATAAATTTTTTTTTTTTCAATTTAATTGTTAATACAAGTTTTAGTTTAATTTGTTTTTATGTTTATGATGAAAAAAATTGAGGGAAATCACATTAATGTGTTTATTTCTGATATCAGTTTTGATTGGGAACTACAAATTTTATTAATGGTAGATGTAAGTGAGGTACAGCCAAAGCAAAGACCAAAGGAACATAAATGTGGATTTTTGTATATAAAAGGTGAATAATATAGCTCTTCTTCAATTGGAAATTTGTGATAGTTCGGATTTGGCTTTCTTTCAATTAATCATGTTGTTCATATGGCTTTTTTTTTGGTGCAGATTGTGGTTGGTTTAGGATTCTAGATTTTGGCTGTCAAAATATCTTTGGTTGATTTATATTATAAGCATATCATTGCGGGGTAAGTTAAGTTAAAATATGATCAATTAAAGTTATGTTTGAATCACTCCTAAACTATATTTCAAGTGTTTGTAATTAACATGTAATAGTTTGCTTAATTAGGCTTTTATGTTTGTAATTAAGGCAAGGCTTATGTAGAAAGCTCATAAGCCTTGGCCCAAGTCCAATAAGGAAAGGAAGGGAACTTGTGTGTTGCCCTAGTTCTTTTCCCTATAAATAGTCTTGTAAACCTTCACTTGAAGGTTGGTTGTTCACTTTCACATATTGTTGGAATCACTCCTAAACTATAATTCAAGTGTTAGTCATTATTATGTAATAGGTAGCTTATTATGGCCTTTATGTTTGTTATTAGATTTAAGCTTATGTAGAAGGCCCATGAGCTTAGGCCCAAGCCCATAGGAGAAATGATGGAAACTAGGAGTGTTGCCCTAGCTTTCCTCCTATAAATACCTTATGTAAACCCTCACTTGAGGGTTGGTGGTTCAATATTTCTCTTTCACTCACTCCTACGCCTAAACCATATTATTATCTTGTGTGTGTGTGTTTGGTTTATTGTTCAATCGCCTTTATCTCTTTCTATTAAGCTTGTGTTGTAAATCTAGTGACCTAACAGTGGTATCAATCGCCTAATAGTTGAGTGAACGTATTGTTTGAAGTGAGTTTTGGTCTCACGCTTAACTTGCGTCTCCATAACTTTGGCTTGATAAAAAACGTATTTTTTACACTTTTTAATCCAAGATTCTTGTCCTTTCAACGTTATAAGGTGTTAAACTTACTGTTTTTGGCAAAAAGTTTCGAACTTTGTGTGTAGATCATCGTTTTTCATCTAGTTTTTGTACGAAGGTTCTATCCTACGCGTAACTGTTTTAAGAGTTTTAGTTCATCAAGCTTCACACTTTTGTGTCTTTTGGTGTTATTGAAGCCATTTCATTACACAAAAACTGGTTTAGAAACAACTTTGAGCATAATCATATTTACGAGTAATCCTACACGTAGCAAAACCCTAAAACTACGCGTAAAGTTATCCTTGGCTTGATCTTCGTTTTCGTGGTTTACTCCGTGTTTTCTTGCTTGGATAAGCCTGAAAATACGTCGACTTTGGATATCTTTTGCACTGTGAAGTGTAAAAGATCACTTGGGATAAAACCCTAAAATTACGCATAAGCATAAGCTTACGCGTAGAAATTCTACGCATAAGATTCATCTTACGCCTAAGCCTAGTCTTACGCATAAGATAATCCTACGCCTAGCTTTCTACGCCTAACTTTTGTCCACGCATAACTTTAGAGTCTTTTCCATACTTACGTGTAAGCTAAATCTACGCGTAACTCCTTACTGTTACGCGTAACTTTGGTGTTTTTACGCATAAGTGCTACTTGGTTATTGTGATTTCTACGCCTAAGGACACTTCATCAACAAAGGTTCATTTGTCACACCCTCGCCGGAGGCGGAAACACGAGGTGTAACGGAAAGGAACATAAGCACAAGATAATAGAACATACCAACGTTAAGATTCAAAAGAAATAGTACACCATTACAATACCAGTTTAGCCGACATCGGCAAATATATTACAAAGTTTAGATTCCAAAATATTGCGTTTTGTTACATAACGATTTGTAGTGACAAGTGAAAACTTCATTATGCAAGACCTGGTAGAAAAGCTTACTAACAATCACCTGAAATGCATGAGAGAAAAACGGGTCAACTATGAAAATAGTTGGTGAGTATACACGTTTCGTAAAATAAGAAAACTCGTAAGAAATATTCAAAGGTTTCGGTCATCGGAAATAGTCCACAAAGCAAAGGCATTGTAAATCCACTCAGTTCCAAGTTTCGCCCATACAAAACTTGCAACCTGTGTGTTCACAACCCATTGCACAAAATATTGCGTATCAAGTAGTCAAGTATAAGTGGTCATAATAGTTCACAATATAGTACCACGTATATAATAATGTATGCCAGGCAAAGCCCCTAGAATAAATAATATGCGTCCCGTAACATAGTGAATGAGAGGTTGGCCGACCTCTAATAGCCCTATCCATACTACCTACTAATAGGAGACTAACAATGCGAATGTACGAACGGTACATCATACAACTATTATATACAATTAAGAACACTCCGAACAAGGGAGAATTTGCACACTCCACCAATAAGGAGAGAATTTTTGAGAACGCTCCGTAACTTAGTGAGACACTCTGCTCTGGACCGGGGAGGCTTTAGGTTGCTCCGAACAAGGGAGACTTTATAGTGATGCTCCGAACATGGGAGACTTTAGGTCAAGGTCATAACACGTACGGTTCAATAAGTCCAAACAAGTCATAAGTTTGTATTTAAGTTCAAGGATTTGTTTCAAGTTCAAAAGAGTTCACAAAAGTAAGAATCAATTCAATTCAAGTATGGTTCATGCATTTCGCCCCAAAAATATAGCAAAAACGGTAAAAAGGGGGATGTGATTACTCACCTGTTGCAATAGTTATGATCACAGAGTGGATGCACAGAAATGAGACGCAACACTCTAACCGCGACCTATTATAAATGATATACTCTAATATAAGTCATGAAACAATGTCGTGCATGCAAACTCATATGATATCCATACCACTTGTATACTTTTGAAAATAAAGTTTATCGTCGAAAAATAATCTTATAACGTCTTGTCAATTTATAAATTACTTTACATGTATTTATGTTGAAATGATATCCGACGATAATCATTTAGTGATTTATTAAGAAATTATAACTTTTCGTCGTAAAATAATGTCGTTGAAATTTCCATGAAAGTGACTAAACGTCCTTGAAAAGCTAGTCGTAAAATGGTGCACATCGAGTGTTAAGAACATTAGAATGTTTTGGGTCGGGAGCCATTATTCAAGTTCAGTAATTTATGAAACAGTGACTTAATTGAACTTGTATGATCAATCGGTCCAAAAATTTGAGTGAAATGATAATTATCGTGTAATATTTAAGAAAAAACGTCGTAATTATATAAATATAACAATTTATATACGAAATAAATTTAAAACACCGGGTAAACTAATAATAATATTTTTATAAACTTAATATGATTATAAAAATATATTGGGATAATTTTTGGAAGTAACGAATCAATTGTTCAAAATAATTAATTACGCGATAGCGTTTATTTAATATGAAAATTACGCGTTTAAGGTAAAATGCAAAACCATGAATGAACAACTATGATGATAATGATGCCAAGGAAATGTAGACTAAACCTAGTCTATATGAAATGCCCTTGATGATATGATCATGAATTCGCAGCTAAACCATTAAGGTTACGCGAATTTGAAACTCGTAAACCTAGCTTACGATAAACGATGAATAATGAAGCATGAATTGTGATTTGAAAAATGACCTGAAATTGAGAATTGTGACATTCTTCCCATATCAGCGGAATCACGTCCTCGTGATTCAATTAATGATACTATAGTCCGAACCTCGACAAGGGTTCTAAAAATTCATGCTCGTACGAATAGTCTAAATGATCATGTCAATGCTCATGCATATGGGTTCCTCATCCAACTAAATACATGCCCGTGATTAGATTTGATAGGGTAAACTTACCCAACACCGAACGTATCCCTCAAAAGACCTTTTGAGTAAAAACTTGACTCTTAGCTTGATTTTCGCAACTCATCAAACAAGAACTGTCACTAGATCAAGCTAGGAAACAAGTTGTTAGTATGATAGGATTCAACATCCTTGAATGAAGTCTTTTGAAAGATCCGTTCGTTCTTGGATTTGCTTACACAATTCAAATCAACAACATAATTTACAACTAAAGTCAATATCGATAGGTCTCAAATTAATCAATGTCGTGAATGTGGTAAAAATTGGAAGGAAGTATGCACTCAAAATCATGTCATACAGAAATAAGATAGTTGTTCGAAAGAATGTACCCGTTACACGTTGCGGGCTTCCTCGGTACCCAGATAGAATGCTCGACCACGTGCGGGAGGAACTTCAATGTTCTGATCTTGTGGGCCTTCTATTGCCAACGCCAGGTTTGGACGATTACCTCCTTGATTGGGTGTTCTTTTCAACTTTGGGCAGGTGTTCCGAAGGTGATCCAGACTTCCACACTCGTAACATGCTTTTCTTTGTCCTTGGTTCCCAGTCCTGTTTGAGCAATTCCGCGCGATGTGGCCCGTCTGTCCACATTTGTAGCACTTTGAGCAGTCTCCTGAGTGATGATAATTACATCGAGTACACATAGGATGTGGACCTGTATATCCTTTGCGCCCCTGAGTGGTCGCTCCATAGTTCCTGGTTATTCGCTGCCTCTTGTTTTGTTGGTCCTGGTCTCGGCTTCCCTGGTGATCCTCCTGTCGCTTTCGTCCATTGTCGTTTGCTTTTGTTAGTTCTCCAGACCTGATCACATCATTTGTCAAGCGATACGCCATACCTACAGCGGCTTGCAGAGTGGTTGGGTTCGACGAGGTGACGTCCCTCCTAATTTCCGGTATCAATCCCCATATATATCGGTCGATCAACTTCTCCACAGTGGAAACCATGTGAGGAACCATCCTAGTTAACTCGTGGAAACGGATCGTGTACTTGTCGACCTCTAGCATCAAGTGATTCCAAAATTCCGCTTCCAGCTTTTGCACTTCATCTTTTCTGCAGTACTCATCAGTTAGTAGTTTCTTAAACGCTTCCCAAGATAACGCATTTGCAGCCCCTCTTCCTCTAGTCTGTAGTTGGTTGTTCCACCAGGTCAATGCTCGACCTTGTAGTAGACCAACAGAGAACTCAACCTTGTTTCCTTCAGCACACTTCGTGATACTAAGTTTCGACTCAACGTTCTCGAACTAGGTTAACAGTCCAATGGCACCCTCAGTACCATAAAATTCTATCGGCTTGCATGTCATGAAAGTCTTGTAGCTGCATCCATGACCAGTGTTTGAAGTACCTTCTCCGTTGTTGGTTCGTCTAGCATCAAGGTGTGTCATAATTTGGGTGAGTAGATCCA